>CM028136.1:133022500-134222500 GCA_016271365.2 Neoceratodus forsteri
TAATTGCTTTGAATATGCTGTGGTGGGATGGTTAGGAAAGGTGGGGGAGGGAAGGGAAGGGAGGAAGAGAAACAGATGGGGGAACAGGCTTGTTACGATCCAGTAGTTTTACTTCATTTGCCTCTAACAACATTATAATTGTCGTCTATATGGAAAAACTTTTCAATAAGCATTGAATTGAAAAAACAAAAAAACAAAAATTAAGATGTTCAATCCTTTACCTAGTGTCCCTGACATGTCTGCATTCTTTCGGCTCTCTGCTTCAGCATAACTAATTGGACAGTAACAGAAGGTGATGAACTTCATCTCCTTTTATGCTGTGCAAAATAAAGAGGCTAACACTGTACCAATTTTCCCAAACAAGTTTCATCATGGCAATAGTAACACAGCAAAACAAACAGGTGCTTCAATAGTTAAAGGTGAGATGATAATGATCTCATATGTGTTTGTCAGAAAAATTTGGTTTGAAGCTGTCTTTGCCTAACACATCAGAGGCACTCTGTACATTGTGAATGTGTCATTTCTCCAAACAAAAGTCTAATTATGTAACTCAAATTATATATTTTTCATTTCATAAAATCAATTCTTTGCCACCACCGCCCCCCACACACACACAACTGCACACACGCATGGTTTCTTGAAGTCACTGCTTAGTTGCCAACAATCTTTTTTTTTTTTTTTAGCTTTTGTTGACCGGGTAAGTGCACTAGACAAATCCTGCCTATTTTCAGGCACAACCCAGGGGAGGGGGATACAGATGAATGCCAACTGACCTTGAACTAGATTAAGCTGTTGGTGGTATTTTTAGTGAATGAGGGAAATTTGGCCAGGACACCGGGGATATTCCCCTACTCTTTTCGATAAGTGCCGTGGGATCTTTAACATCCACCTGAACTACCACCAATCCAGGCAGATGGGACCTCGGTTTAACGTCTCATCCAAAAGACGGCACCTTAGAAGTGCAGCACCCCTCTCGTGCTGCACTACAGTGTCAGTACTGGGATATTAACCCAAGTGCCAGATGTGGGAATTGAACCCACAGCCCTCTGATCTCCCAGTCTCAGAGGCAAGTGTGCTACCTTCTGAGCCACTGACACTGCTTCTGAGTCAGAGGGTGAAAACGTCTGTCATGGTCACTGCACATGCTGCAGTTCTAAGCAGTGTGATTTTTTTAATTTATTTAAAAAATTTAGTGGCTGGGCTAGGATCAGTGAGCCAGAGTTCATTTCCAGGTGTGATCAGGGAGGGTTACAATTGTCTGGTTCCAAGCAACCATCCCAAACTGCACGTGTTCCCACTCCTTGGTGTCACTAACCGTTCAGTCAGTTTTTTGGCAACAGACAACTAATTCATGATCTGAGTGCAAAAGCAGCCATGGGTGATTAAAAAAAAATGAAGAAGCCTCATCCTCTCATGCGCAGTCCATCCAGTCCCAGTCTGCACATGACTGTAGAATTCAGTTCACCCACGCAAGAGATTTAGTAGGAAGCAGACAGTTACAATGCGGAATGCACAATGGATGTTTGTCAGAACTACTGAGATTGATTTTTGCTACCATGGCCAGCCAGCCCAACCAGAGCAGACACCTGGATAGTCATGGTAACTTTTCTCGTCCTGATCTCAGGAGAGTTTAACTTGTTGCTGCAGCGCTGACTGTCTCGGGACTCAGACACTCCAGCAGTCAATACTGATATTCAAACCCCATCATACTGATCCCAAGACTCCCTCTGCAGGCAGTAGCAGCCTCGAGTTGTAAACCACTAGGTGTTTCTGACACCCGACTAGACTGGAGTGAACTGAGCGATGTGTGCGTGTTTGTGGTGGTCAGCTTCAGAGTTGACATCAGTGTGCGGAGGGGTGAGCAGACTGCAAAATAGTCTACTACTGCTAGCCCTGCAGCTCAAGTTATTTGGTAAGTTATTGATCAGAATGGAAATCCAGAGGCCATGCTCACCCTTGCTGCTCAATGTACATGTAACACCGCTGGAGGGGCTGGGGGGGGTGTTAAGATTGTTTCAATATCATTGACATTGTTAGCCAGAGCAGTGTCAGTGAGTGTCCTCTTTTTAGTGTCCAAAAATCTGGTAAACCTTTACAAGAGGAGCAAAACAGCAATGCAATTTGGACAAAGTGATCCAGTTTTCCTTTTCCAGTATTATTACGAAATGTGACAAATGTGGAAAGGATGGCAGATAGTGACTGCTGGGTATACAGTCTTTTATTATTTGTGGGGGGTTACTTTTTATGTTTGTCTGATCATTCATCAGGCAGTGCTACAATTACCATGAGCTGAATTGCTGATGGTGGTGATTTGTGTGTAGTTTGGGGGCTGCATTCCAGCCTTGGTTACATGAAACCAGGAGGAACTGCAGTGGAAGACTTAAACTGATGATGAAGGAATGGGGGAGGCTGCAGTTTCAAGACTTGTAAGTTACCCACAGTCACACAGCACCGGAGCCCTGAGCCCTGCAAACATTAGCTATGTCTGCAGTAGTAGCATACGAGTAACCCTCTCTGCAAAGGGTGCCCATTGAATCTGTTCTTTTGAAGTATTGTTATAAAATGTGACAGATGCGGAGAGGGATGACAGATAGTGAGAGCTGTAGTTTGGGGGCTGTATGCCCACCTTGGTTACATGAAACTGGGAGGAACAGCAGCATAAGATGCAAAACTGATGAGGAAGGAAGGGGGGAGGCTACAGTTTCAAGACTCAAAAGTTTCCCACAGTCATATGAAAATACGAACATACAGAAGAGCCAGCAGAGGAAGGCCATTTGATTTATCGAGTCTGCTCATATTGCAGGGTCCCCAGCTTATGCTACTGACCCTCCCCCTCCTGGTCTCTCCTTCCACCCTATCTGTTCCCCCAGGACCTATGGTTTTCACTTATGCCTATCACAAGCCCTCTTAAAGTTGCTCCCTATTCTCACTGAGACCACTTCCTCCAGCAGTGCACTCCAGTTGGCCACCACCCTCTCCGTGAAGAAATGCTTCCTAACATCCCTCCTAAACCTCTCCCCTTCCAGCTTTAGACTGTACCCCTTCATGGCTTGGCTGTTTTTAGTTTGAAGAGACCCTCCCTATCCACCCTATGTATCCCCTTCAAGTATTTGAAGGCCTCTATCATGTCTCCTCTCTCCCTGCTCTCCTCCAGGGAGTACATCCTCAAGGTCCCAGCCTCTCCTCGTAAGACATACCCTGCTGACCTGCAACCACCTTGGTTGCCCTCATCTAGACTTTCTCCAGTAGGTTGATGTTCCTCTTAAGGTATGGACACCAGTATCTTACTCCATACTCTAGATGCTGTCTCACCAGTGACCTGTACAATGGCACTATAACTTCCTTCCATCAACTGCTGACTACCCTGGCAATACACCCCAGCATCCTGTTTTCCCTTGTTGTTGCCTTTTTGCACTGAGAGGAATGCTTCAGGTTGCTACTTATCATCCTCCCAGACCCTTTTCCTCCTCCGCTGGTGCCACCCCGACCCCCCCCCCCCAAGGTAACACTTGGTCTTTGGTTTCCTGGCTCCAACATGCATAACTTTGCATTTCTTGGCATTGAAGACAAGTTGCCAGATCACTGACCATCTTCTCAAGTTTTCTGAGGTCCGCTGGCAGGTCTTATATCCCTTCCACTGTGTCCACGCTCCCACAGAGTTTGGTGTTGTCTGCAAGCAGGCACCTTTTGCTCTTAATGACCTCCCCAATGACACTGATGAAGAAAATGAACAACACTGGCCCCAGCATCGAGCCCTGCGAGACACCACTGGTGACTTCCCTGGTGCTGGATAACTCCCCCACCACCACCACCCTCTGAGTCCTGTTCCCCAGCAAGCTTTCTACCCACCTGATCATTTTCTCCCCATCCCAAGATCCACCAGTTTCCTGATCAACCTCTTGAGGGGTATAGAGTTGAAGGCCTTGCTGAAGTCCAGGTAAAGGATGCCCATCTCCAGGCCCCTGTCCACTGCCCTGGTGGCCTGAACAAAGAAGTCCATCAGGTTTGTTTGGCATGATCTTCCACCCACAAATCCATGCTGCCTCTCATCTTTGAGACCATTCTCCTCCATATACCTTACCAACATCTAGGTAAGTATGGTCTCCATGAGCTTGCACTTGATTGCAGTCAGGCTGATCAGGCTGTAGTTCCCCTTGACATCCCTGGGATCGCTCTTGTGGAGAAGTACCTCATGTTACATTCTCCAGTCCTGTGGCACCATGCCTGACTTCAGAGAACTATTGAAGAGGCCCGCTAGTGACCCTGCAAGCTCCTGTGCCATCTCCCTTAGTACCCTTGGGTATATACCATCCAGTTCTGGTGATTTGTCTACCTTTAGTGCTAGCAGCCCCTCCCTCACTCTATCCTCCTCTATCACAGCATTTCTGCCTCCTTCCCCGACATCCCTTCTCCCCCCTGATGGCACTGGTCCATCTTTTTCCTTAGTGAAGACAGAGCAAAAGTATTCATTCAATACCTCCACTTTGCACCTGTTGTCCTCCACCCATCCATCCCCTTTTCTATTCCTATCTATCCCATCTTTCTTGTCCCTTTTCTCACTTATGTAATGAAAGAAGGCCTCCTCCCCCTCTTAATCTTTTCAGCTATTTGGAGTTTCTATTGTGCCTCAGCCTGCTGCACTACCTTGCATGCCACCTTGGCTGACTTCAACTAGCTTTCTTTTTTTCCTTTCAACTATTTTTCTCTCCCGTCACCACTGGTTGAGGCGCCTTCAGTCGACCTACCTGTTCTCCTCCTACCTGAAATCCCTTCATCTGCACCCTGGTCTTCCGCACACCTGTGACTCACCCATGGAGCAATCCCTCTGGAATCCACCCCCCAGAGTGGGGCCATCTTCTGCTCCTCGGCATTTTCTTCTCCCACTTCCACGGGCAGAGATGACGCAGACACCAGGTCCACAGTGTGCAGGATCCAGTGTTGAAGGTGGGGGCAGGTGACGTCTCCCCTCCAGCCAACAGGTGTTTTCCCTGTTCGTGAGAGCTCCCCCTAGGAGCCCGAATGTGCAATGATGTCCAGTGCGTCCGGATGTGCTCCCGCACCCTGCCCGTGGACATCTGCAGTGGCTCCTCCCCTGTATCAGTGTGATCCCCGGACTGTAGTGCTCCCAGCCTCCGTTGGGAGATTCTCATGCCAGGAAGTCATCCACCCACCCTCCCCAGGAGAGGAGAGCAGTACGCTGGATGCGCAATCCTTTCCTTTCCCACCAACCCCCAAAGACCCGAGCTCATTCCCAAACCCAGGTCGCCGATGTGGCGCGAGGTGTAACGTCCAGCGCCTGAACCCTCAGCACCACCGGGCCGGCTTCAGGTAGCTTTCTTTATCCGCCTTACTCACGGTCTTCTTGTATATCCTGTAGGCCGAACTTTTGTCCCTCACCAACCAGGCAACCTCAGAATTGAACCTGGCCCCAGATTTCTTCCCACTGAGCCTAGCACACTCTGCTGTTGCAGACAGTATTGTCTCTTTGTTGATGATCCATTTTTGGTCCACCCCATGTCCACTCTGATGCCCTCTAGGTGAGTCCTTAGCACCTCACCCATCTTCCTGAAGTCTGCCCTCCTGAAATACAAGATTTTGGTCTTAGTGGGGATGCCTTCCCTGACTATATCCAACCTGAACCACATTGTAGTGTGGTTGCTACCTCTCAGGAGTTTCTTGATCATTATCTCTGGTGCTTGCTCCCCATTTGTGAGCACTAGATCAAGGATTACCCCCTCCCTTATGGGCTTAGTGGTGCCCTGAGTCAGGGGCCCACTCTGTATCAGATCCAGGGTCACTTGACTCCTGGCAGAGGACATGGCCAGTATACCACAGTACACCTTGGGCAGATTAAAGTCCCCCACCATCACTGCCTTTCTTGCAGCTTCCAGCAGTTGTGAAGTCAGCTCCCTGTCTGTTTCCTCCTTCTGGTTGGGTGTTGGGGTTTGTAGACCACCTCAACCTCACTTTTCACCCTCTATTGGTCAGTAGCTGAATCCACCCCACTTTTCTGTCTCCTGCCTTGTGCATGTTATTCCCTCCCTGATATAAGCTGCCACCCGCCCCACTGCCTATCACCCTGCCTCTTCTATATAGCTTGTAACCCAGGATTGAGAAGTCCCAGTCATGGTGTGGTGTGGCTCATGTCTTGGTAATTGCTGCTATCTCTACCTTCCCTCTGCTCAATGCGACAGCATGTCTGCCGTCTTATTACCGAGACTACAAGCACTGAGTGTCACCACCCTCCACCACTACTCTGCATCTCCTTCCCTTCTTTCTGTTGTTTTCCTAACCTTCCTGCTCCTGTACTTTTCCCCACCCCCCCTTACTTAATTGCTCCCCTTCCCCTCCACATCCACCGTCCTGATTATTACTGCCGGTGTTGGGGAGAGGTCTTAGCGGCCCTGAGCCCTGCAAACTTTAGGTATGTCTGCAGCAGCAGTATACCAGTGACCTCAGTGCCCTTTGAAGCTGCTTCACAGCACACCCACATGCAGGTTATTCATTTTTTGTATTTTTATCCTGGTGATCTCTCATCAGAAGTAGATCTGTTGCTATCTGTATGTTCATTTCTGTGTTTTGCATCAGTTTCTTTTGCAACTCTTGTATATGCTTTTATTTATTCCCCCTTGCCTTGGTTCTTTACTGCCAACATAAATTTTTTTCATCAGTTAGATGAAAGCGGATTTATGTTTGTATGTATAGTATGTTGGATCCAGATGTTTTACAAAAGATAACGCCGGGCGAGCGGGCATCATGGAGGGTGACATCAAAGTTGTTCTTAAATATCTTCTTTTCAGCTGGAAGAAGCTCTCAGATTAGATTTATATTTTTTAAGTGATC
Organism: Neoceratodus forsteri; assembly: GCA_016271365.2. Lineage (NCBI taxonomy): Eukaryota > Metazoa > Chordata > Ceratodontiformes > Ceratodontidae > Neoceratodus > Neoceratodus forsteri. The sequence continues at coordinate 133,029,344 of CM028136.1, forward strand.
AATCACCTGCTTTGCTAGATTATATTGACAGCTGGTAGCCGTGAGGGCTACGAATCCGCCAGCCCTACCAGCAACTCAGACAGCCTCGGGCGCGGGGTTGTGGACCAGCACCGACCACCCCTCCAGGACACAGCAGGATTTGAAGTGGGAATTATGCTGGTAGCCGTGAGGGCTACGAAGCCACCAGCCCTCCCAGAAATTTGGACAGCCTCAGGCGCATGGTCGCGGTCCAGCGCCAACCCACCCCCCAGGACACAGCAGGATTTGAAGCGGGAATTAAGGTACGGGAAGAGAAGCTTACCGGCTTTGGACTGTGAGCTCGTTTTTCCAGTCTGTTTGCTCCGGTCGCCGCGTGGTGTAGGCCCTGCTGGCGTGGGCAGCCACTCAGTTTGAACTTTGGCGCCTTTTTCAAATAATGTAAAGCACTGCCTTGCGAGGAGACCTCCATAGGGCTCAGGGAACAGTAACCAACCTAGGGTCATAGTTTTCGGCTTCAGTTGTTTTTTTTGCCTTGTAATCTACTTGCAATTCATAGACCTAGGAACCAAGCTGTGTTTAACTTAGCTTAACGGTTAAAAAAACTATAAAAAAATACTACTAACTGTGCTAACTTGTTATAAACTGTTATCGGGCAGACAGTGACATTGTGCAATAACCCCTCCAGCAAAGCTCCCCTTCTGTGCCTTTCCCCTCTACCTCTCTCAGCATTTCTTGCATTTACTTCAGTTATCCTGTTTTCCTACCTTGCACCACTTTCCTTTTAGTCAGCTCACATCTAACCTACCTGTACTTTCGCCACGCCTCCTTGCATCCCTACTTAACCTCTGGTCTTTCTTCTCCTCCACAGCTGGTAGCCATGAGGGCTACAAAGCCGCCAGCCCTCCCAGCAACTCGGACAGCCTCGGGCGCGGGGTCGCAGACCAGCGCCGACCCCCCTCCCCAGGACACAGCAGGATTTGAGGCGGGAATTAAGGTCTGTAAGAAGAGCTTACCGGCTTTGGACTGTGAGCTCGTTTTTCTGGTCTCTGGTGTTCGTCATTGTGTGGTAGGAGGTCCACTGGCGCCATGCGCCAGCTCCCACTGCCCCCACCACCACCCTTGGTCAGCTCGTAGATTTATAGGGAGTGTCACATGATCGTGTGGGCGTAAAAAACAATCAACCCACATTTTCATTTGCAGGTTTTCTGCCTGCTCCGCTAGTGGCCGCTACACTGAACATATCTCCCTGCTGCAGCTTAACAATGACACTTCTAGCTCTCTCTCTACTCCTGCTGGGACTGCCAGTGGCCTCTCTCCCCCCAACCTCACGCCCCTAAGGCAACCACTGTCTCATCTCCACCTAGTTGATTCAATCCTAGAGCAAATGTGCTCACCCACACTCCCACAATCAGCACCTACTAGCCCCCCCAACTGGCTAATAGGAGCAACCATTCTCCCCCCTTTTCTCTCACCAAGACTGTATGTGCTACGCTGTTTCAAGGTTGATCACCTCCCTTCAGTGCCTCACTCACATAAATGCCATCGCACATACAGGACCTCTCGGTTCAGGTTCTTACAGCTTGCCTCGCTGCTCCTATTATTAACAGGGGATATTGAAACTAACCCAGGTCCTACCCCTTCTACAGCACCAACCCCTCTGGCCTTACCAAAGGGCTTAAAAATAATGCATCTAAACATATGCAGTGTCCTCAACAAAATTCCAGAACTCCAACTATCCATCCTATCACTTCGCCCAGACATCCTCATACTCTCCGAGACTTGGCTCAAACCCCAACACCCTGATTCCTCTGTTGCTATTCCAAGTTACTCCCTAATTAGGCAAGACCGAATGGGTAAAAAAAGGGGGGGGGCCTAGCCATGTTTATTTCCGTCAAACATCAGTTCATCCCGGTCCCCACCCCTACTCCTTCGCCACAAATTGAGTCTCTAACCGTCCAAATTGCTCTGCCCTTCTCCGCTCCAGTGTATGTAGCAGGATCCTACTGCACCCCTAATACCCCAATACCATGCATTCTGGATCACCTGACCAACTTAAAATCCACTGCCGCAACAGGAGAACTATATGTCCTAGGCGACTTCAATTACAACTAGCAGCTAGCAAATGAGCGGTAAGCAAGCTGTCAAAAGTAAATGCCTAAACCTCAGACAACAAATTTCACAACCCACCAGGCTAAATCTAAAAATGCACAACCACTCCCTTCTTGACTGGGCACTGACCACACACCCCCATAGGACTATAGGAGCAGGTTTACTCCCAGACTCCCTAAGTGATCACCATATGGTATACTTAGTCAGAAAAGTACATAAACCTCTCAAACCCCCTCCCGGACCCTACTAGCCAGGTCCTTCAAATCACTCTCTCTAACATCATTCCTGTCAGATCTGTCCTTGGTGGACTAGTCCTTCATCTCCAGGGCCCCCTCAATTGACCTTGCACTTGACTACTTCCAAAATAGCTTCCTGCATGTCTGGAACCTACCTGTTCCGCAAAAAAAAACTATAGTAAGGGGCTCCCACCTCCCATGGATCTCCGCTGATATCATCAGCAAATGCCGCACCAGGGACTAGGCATGGAAAAAGTTCAAATCCACTAACTCCCATCAAGCCTTCCTATCTTATCGAGCCCTTCGTAACTCTTGCACAAAATCAATCAGACATGCTAAACAGAACTACTTTTCGCTGGCCCTTAGCACAAATCTTAATCACCCTACCAAATTCTGGAAAACTATTAAATCCCTCCTATCCACGCCTGTACAACCACCTCCCCCAGCCCTATCCATCCTAGGCACAGCTGTCTCCGACCCCCTAGAAGTTGCCTCGGCTTTCAACACGTTCTTCACCAGCAGTGCTTCCTCCCTGGTTCAGAGCCTACCTCTTTCCCCACTCAAGGCAACTACCATTTCCACCTCCCAGCACACCCACCCCTTCTCCTTCCGACCTGTCTCCCCGACCGAAGTCTACCATGCGCTGTGTAACCTAAACCCCAACAAGGGTAAATGTCCCTCAGGCATGGACTCCAGACTACTTCAGATCTCGGCCCCTGCTATTGCCACACCAATAGCTGACCTGCTCAACCTCTCCTTCTCTACGTCAACAATTCCTACAGCATGGAAGATGGCAACTGTCATCCCTCTACCAAAAGGGAGGGACCCCTCCTCCCCGGGGAACTACTGCCCCATCTCCCAACTCTGGCAAAAATACAAGAGCAATTTGTCCTCGCTCAGTTCTCCCATTACTTAGTCGAGTCCTCTTTCTTCACCCCTTACCAATCAGGCTTCCGTAAATCTCATTCCACTGTCACCTCCCTATTAAGAGTCACAAATGATATCCTCTCAGGTATGGATAAAGGCCATATCACCTCGGCTATTTTCATCGATCTAGCCAAAGCCTTTGATACTGTCTCCCATACAATACTACTGGGCAAACTCAAGGCTGCAGGCCTATCCGAACATGCCACTAACTGGTTTCTGGTGTACTTGCATGGCAGACAGCAATCCATGAGAATCGGCCCCAGCACATCGTCCACCCTCCCCATCACCATGGGTGTTCCTCAAGACTCAGTCCTGGGCCCTATCCTTTTCTCAATTTTCCTGAATGAACTGCCGCAAGTATGCTCCCACTGTTCTATACACATGTATGCAGATGATACTGTGCTTTACAACACCAGCCCACCTGCAGATACAGTGCATGACCAACTGCAGCAGGATTTCAACGCTGTTCAACTTTGGCTCAAATCGAATCAGCTTTTCTTAAATGCAAAAAAAAAAAAAATCTCCCTAACTTTTGGCTCACAACCTCGGCTCTCCCGACTCACCATCCGCCCCCCCTTTCCTAACCCTGGATCTTACCCCCCTAGATTCCTGTACCTCGTTCCGCTACCTCGGCGTCTGGCTCGACCAATATCTAGACTACTCAATTCACATAGACTCCCTTCACAAAAAAAAAAATTGCTTCCTAAACTGGGGGCCCTCTATCGTAACAAAGGCTGCCTGCCTACCCCAGTCAGGCATGAACTTGTGCAAAAAATGATACTTCCAATTTTTGATTATGGGGATGTAGTCTATGGCACCGCCTCACCCTCCACTCTGACCAGCCTGGACACACTCTTTCATTCCTTCTGCCGCTTCATACTGGAATGTCCTAAACCTACGCACCACTGTGACCTTTATAGCTTCTCTGGCCTTTCCCTCACTCTCAGCCCGCAGACAAATCCACTGCTCACGTGTTGCTGCTAAATTCTGGTCCCATACCCTCCCACCCTACCTGAATTCCACCTTAACTTCTCAACCCAGGGCGGCTTACTCGCTGCGACACTCAGATAATAGGAGCTTCCATATCCCTTGCATGCGTACCACTATGGGTCAGGCTGCGTTTAGTTACCGCTTGCCTAAACTATGGAATGACCTCCCAACAGATATCCGCCATATCACTAAGTCTAGTCACCTCAACTCCTGCCTCCATGAACACTTTCTCACTGTCTGCTCCTGCAACGGACCTACACAATAGTAGTCCTCAAGGCCTCTTGGGCCTCAATACCTTGTTTTGTGGACTATGTACGCATTCCTATCAGAGTCTACAAATCACTAACTATTTTAAATTTAAGTTTATTTGTACAATGAAATGTCTTTTCTATGCACTGTCTCCATGCCTGCCTATTTCTTTAAGCTGCATGGCTACCTTAGCTACCAACGTGTATAGTCCTTCATATTTGTGCCTTCTCAACTGTACATAAACCTGTGTGTCTGTTTGCCAGAATGTTCCCCCAATGCATCCCCCAGGTCGCATCTGGAAATGAGTGGTTAGTCGCTCAGTATGCCTGCCTGGTTAAACACTTAAATAAATAAATAAATAAATAAATATACACCTGCCAAGAGCAGCAGCAGCCATTAGTGCTAGCTGCCAAGCAAGAACAAGAGATTCATGGGGATGTGCTTCTGCAACCATGACCAGGTGGGGAATTCATCTTTCATGTGGGTTTGGTGTGTGGCAGCTGTAAGTTTATGGGAGCAACAGTGGCAAAAAAATAGCCTGCTGTCAGGATCCACAACCTCGTAAAGCCGCTCAGCTGCTTGCCAGCCAGTTTTACATAAATGAAAAGATGGAAGCACTCTCTTATTGGAACAGTTCAGTCCTTTCAACTACATGAAGTTTTCACCGATAAACTATTAACGCTGTGATACACCACTTGTGTGGTCATTGGTCTGTCAGGGATGAGACCAATGCAGCTTAACATGTGCTGGACAAGAAAATGACATACCTTTGAAAAGCCATTCATTGTAACAAAATGTTTCTTGCACAGGCACAAGCAAACATAAAACAAGCATTTGTCAATGCCGAATGTCGTCTTGCTGGCATTGGCATTCGTAGTGCAGGAGATAGAGGGATGCATAATAGGAATGGCAGTGAAGTATTGAACTGATGCTAACCCCACCCCCACCCTGCAGAGACTGAAAGGCAGTGGGGTGTGCCTTTGGGTCGTTGGCCATAATGCTCACGCCATTTCACCTCACACTACCCTGCAGACAACGACAAGTATCGCAGTGTGCCTTGGGGTGTTCAGGCCTTACACTCACCCCATTCCATAAGGAAATACGCTGAGATGGGTGCAGTATAGGAGAATGGATGAACTTTGGGGCCAAAGAGTCCAAGACACACCTCAATGCCTGCCACTGGCTGCAGGGTGGGGGTAGAGGTGGAATGGCATGAGCATTACAGCCGAAAATCCCAAGTCACACCCCTGACGCCTTTCAGTCTCTACAGGGTGGGGCATCACAGTTGGAAACCGTAACACCACAGGCATTTGTTGGTATTTTCATTCCAAATTTTTATCATGGGCTGTTTGTGACCCCACCTCATGAACAGTGGCACTTTCAATTTGTTAGCTGAAAGGTGATTTTGCATAGCCACAACACAAGAGGTGTGCTGCGATCAGTGTGAAAGCAATGGGGAGTGCTGTAGGTTAGGGCTGCCAGCCCACAAATGAACATAGTTTAAGAAACCAGCACTCCAGGCTTGAGCACAGGATAACTCCAGGTCCAATCTGAATATAGTAAATAATCAGGTATTTTATTCAGGACCCCCTGATGAAGACTCTGTTTTGAGTCGAAGCGCTGGGGCTAGTAAGCTTTTTGTATCTGTATGCCTGTTGATCCTTTTGGGCATGAGCACTGAATAAAATACTTGATTATTTACTATATTCAGATTGGACCTGGATTTATCCTGAGCTCAGGCCTGGAGTGTTGGTTTCTTAGACTTAGATTTTGCACAGCAACTGCTCCATTTGGTGCCACAGGTGTGAAAACACATTTCAGGCAAGATGTTAAAAATGATAGCAGTACTGTTCATGAGGTGGGGTCACAAAAAGCCCATGATGAAAATTTGGAGTTAAAATATGAAAAATTGGCACAGTGATGAGTGTGCGTAGAAACTGCACAACGCACGCCCATAATGCAATTATTTTGGGGAATTTTTTAACCAAATTTTCAACATAGGCATTTTGGGACCAGTGTTCATGAACAATAGCACTGTGATTTTGTTAATCTGTTTCAAAAAGTTGATTTCCCACTGTGACCACGCCATTGTGCACCAGATGTACAGAAACACATTTTGAGAAGGATGTGAAAAATGACAGCTGTACTAGTCATAAGGAAGTGTGTAAGAATGGTAATGTTGAAAACCTGGAGTGAAAATATGAAAAATTGGTTAAGTCACGAGCGTGCATAGAAACAGCGCAACACATGCCTGTAACGCAATTATTTTGGGGATTTTTTAACCAGATTTTCAACATAGGCATTTTGGGACCTCTACTTATGAACAGTGTCACTGTGATTTTGTCAGTCTGTCCTGAATGTTGATTTCCCACAGTGACCGCACCATTGTGCGGCACAAGTGCGAAAACATGTTTCAGGCTGGATGTGAAACATGACAGCTATACTGTTGATAAGGAGGTGTGTAAAAATGGCAATGCTGAAAATCTGGAGTGAAAATATTAAAAATTGTGGAAGTTACGAACGTGCATGGAAACTGCACAACACACGCTCGTAACACAGTCTTTTTTTTGAATTTTGTTCACCAAATTTGCAAGATAGGCTTTCTGGGACTGCACCTCATGCACAGTGGCACTGTTTTTCGTTAATTGGTCCCAAAAGGAGATTCTATGCAGTGACCACAAAATTACCTTTCAGGACAGAATAATGAGATGACAGTGCATGTGTTCATGAGGTGGGGTCCCAAGGACCCAAAGTTGAAAATTTGGAGCCAGAATTCAAAACAATGGCTGAGATATCTACCTTAGTTGAACTCCCCCCCCCCCCATTTATGCCATTGTACAGCTTACTGGCATTTCTTCAGTTCACGGTCGGCTTTGAAGAGTCCAGATGTGTTACCGCTCCACCGAAGATCACAGTGCCAGACCTCTGGAGGTAAGTATGGGGTGAGGGAGTCTGTGGGGAGGTGGGGTGCTCAGAGGGTGGGTGTGGGTTTGGTGAGGAGGTGCCACAGACAATGGGCCATTTTCTTTTTTCAAGTACAAAAAAAAACTGGACACTGTGCCGTGAGACAGTTTTCTTTCTTTACAGGTGAAAAGAAGTGTTGGGCACACTGGGGTGGGCTCCCAGTGTGCCCCATGACTTTTGGGGGGCCTGATGTTAGCAACACTAGGGTGAGCTTTCAGTGTACCACACAAGAGGGGGCAGGGCCCATAGACTGGAACATGCTGATGTGGTCAGCTTACTGTAAGCAGCAGCACACTAGGATGGGTTCCCAGTGTGCCACACAATGTGGGGGGGGGCGGACATGCCAACACAGGAATTGCACCCCCAATGTCGGCTTCCTTCGGGGATCGTGTGATGGCAGCTCTACCATGTTTATTGAAATGTTTTGCCAGGAAAGGCACGTCGGGAGGTATGTCATCTACGCTGCGGCATGATGAGTTTGTCTCTGATTGCAGCGGCACTTTCCTTATAAGTTGATTCTACTTTACATAATGCTTGTGTCAGTGCTAGCATGCTGGCTTATAGGGGAATGAGGAACGCACCTACTAAAGCATGCCCTGCATTCACCAACATTGACACACTTCTGAAATGTGCTACTAGTACAAGATTTTGCTTGTGAATGAGCACAAGCCAACATAAAAAGAACTCAGACTAAGCTTTTAGTTCCCTAATACATTATGATGGCCCAGCCCAATACGTTCCATCCCTGAAATACTATGAAGGTCTAAAGCAGTCTATTTTCTCCCAATCAAGTAATTCCCATGTATATGATGAAGGTCTAATTTATAGTACTCTGTGCACTCAGTTTATTTTTAACAATTTAGAATAAAGGCCACAATGAGAATGCAAGCAAGGGCCAGGTTTACAGATGGCATGAGTCTCAGTAAACATTTGTATCAGCTACAGCTGTCACATCTTAAGTAGTTTATATTTTCTAGTCCAAAATTCAAAATCTACAGTATTAATGCTTGGATAGGAAAGAGCAGCGCTGAGATGGAATGACAGGACTGCCTTTAAATCTCTCTCCCTCTTCTCACTCTCCCCACTTAAATCAGCACAGCAGTATGCAGGATAAATAGTGTCTTATCCATCTCCCAAGGATAACTTTATCAGAAAAGGTGTCGGAATGTTGCAAAAAGTGAGGAACCTGATGTTCAAAAGGGCACCTGGTGCACAGAAGAGCATGCTTAATAGTGAAAGGCAACATAATGCTTGAAAGGCCTTAAGGGCACAAGTGTAACATGGGGGGACTCATGCTCCCCCAACCCAATGGTCCTGTATCCATGTTCACCACCATCTTCATAACAGTGAAAACCAGCTCCTCCCTTTCCAGCCTAATGAATCTGAATGCAGAGAAATTGCTGCAAACAGAAGTTCATATCCAACTGAACTAGTAGGGAGAGGATTCAATGTCACAGCATCAGAAGATGAGATTAAAAATTGCACTATATTGCAAATTGTTTATCTAGTCCATCACTTTAGAAATCAAAGATGCAGGCATTACCAGTTTACCACTTACATGGGACATGCATTGACTGACGTACAGCAAAACTGATTCTGTCCCAGCATTCAAGGATACTAGTTAGATGATTGATACAAACTGCATAGGCAGTTAAACCATGCATGAAAAACAAAGGCATAGTAGGACTGCAAACTCCTGTTGCATGGATATTTGATCATTTTAGAAGTTATTTGAGGAAACTGTATAAAGTTAAAAATGTAAAGAGGAACTGACAGACATCCCCATCACAACCTAAGATGTCTGGTTTGCTCTGCACTAGAGATGAAGCCAAACCACATTTGTGTTGTGGTTGCTGTTTTCACTAAACTCAGTTGTCTCCATAGTACTACAAAGAGGAAGTTCGCGAGGCTTCGACTTGAATGTCAGATGTTAAGAGAAGGAAGTTGAGGGCATCTCGTGTGAGATGTGACAAAAAGATCATGCATCTTGCTATTATTTAAATGTACACAGTTACCCAGGAGACAGCTGAGCCGATGAAACTCAGAGCTAACAGCATGCACAGACAGACAGAGACTGATGCCACATGAATGTGATGAGATACATGGGACTGTCTCTCTAGGGCTGGGCTTCGGAGCCAAGCATTCTGGGTGTTATAAATGGAGCTTGTAAAAAAAAAAGTGTGTTCATGACAGGCCTCCCTTCAACTGGTAGTCAAGGTATAGTCACCATGTATTAGAGATGTGCTATTTTTATTGAGGGTGAAGTAGCACCCAGTGGAACATTTTACATTTTCTCAGGGAAAGAGCTACCAGTCAACATAACTGCTACCCCTAGTGTACTGTACATTGTTCTATATACAGTATAATGCACTTTTGTTGCACAATAGCATTTTAAAGAGCAGCTGACATGTTTGGGAAACTATTGGAAAACATAATATTTAGACATAAGTCAGCTTGTGTTTCATATACCTTGTACAGATCTCTCCTCTCCATTATTTATTATTAAAGAAATTCCTTTAGGGTTTATCTGGCTCTATAGTGTGTTCCCTACTTGAAATCATAATGCCCTGTTGTGATATCACAGTCTGTTACCGTGGGAATAACTGTGATGTCACAAGCAGAGTATTATGACATCAGGTTGGGAAGAAGTAATCAGATCTGATGACCCTTCAAGAAACAACTATCCTATTTTTGAAGCAAATGACCTCAGTAATAAACAATAGGGATAAGAAATAGTGAGCCAAAGAGAAATATAAGCTGATTTGTGTCTAAATTTGAAAGTTCTTCTAGAGCTGTCAATGACCTTTACAGAGCTAAAATGATCCTCTGTTCAGCCTCCTGTTTTCTGATGGTGCCACGCTATTCTTGTTTTGTTACTGCCATTATTATAGTTTGGTGTTGACGTGAGTGTCGGTGCAAAAGCAATACAGGACACCAGGACAAGATATTGCAATGGATCACAGACAGTGGAGTCCAGTCCAGTGATAATGCACTGCACAATCAGGATCAGAGGCAATATTCTGCCCTGCAGTATGCAGCCAGTATAATGCAGTGATTAAGATCACTGAGCTGCAAACTTGGAAAACTGGGTTTGAATCCCACAGCCACCACTTGTATACTCTGTGACCATGAGCAAATCACTTAACTTCATTGTGCTCCAAGGCTGCACCTCGAAAGAAGCCTTGGCTCAGTGTATCTTTCTTGGCCAAAAAAAGAGTAATATACATATACACTATATGTGAGCTTGGGGATTATCACAAGTGATTTTTTTCTGAGCTCACTTGCCACAAGTTGTGATATTACACATATCAAGCCCCTTACCATCACATATCCATTTTATACAATAGTGGCTTTTTAGTTATGTTTGTATTTGTTTATTTAGTAGAATTTTTGTGGTACCTGTTCTTTTTTCTTCCCGGTCTTCTTTTGCAGTGTTTGGCTGCTAGAGTAGCTGACATAGAGAGAGTATGATATTTCGTGCTGATGTGTACACAGTATATTTATCTGGGTTGTTTTCTCACTGTGTAAACATCAGCTTCCTGATATCAGTATGTGGTGAGAATACTACTATTTACTTATTGGGTTATCAGGAGATCCTTATTGTAATATATATATATATATATATATATATATATATATATATATATATATATATATATATATGTAGAGAGAGAGAGAAAGAGATAGAGATATGTATAAATATATATATATATAGTAAGCCCCTGTAAAAAGGGGCTTATATTCCCATTTTAGGTATCCTTCCCCTCCTACCCCACCCACCCCGAGAGCTAGGGAATGTGTTAGTGCTCTGGGGGAATTGCTACGGGACACCTCAAGGTGGCAGCAGAGAGTTGGTTTTAGGAGTATAAAAAGGGCTAGACAGCAAGTATCGGGGCCTTTCCAGCCCGGGCATTAGACTTGGAGCTGAAGGGGGGAGGCTGGAAGCATAGTGATAGAAGCAGATTAGGTGGGCAAGTGAGGGAGCTCAGTGGTCCAGGAGGGCCAGTGGGACCACCCCCAAAGAAGTACAGTCAGGACGGTTTTTCCATGCACCAGGGTCGACAAGGAGTTGGGGGATGGAACTCGTTGGGGAATATGTAGCCAGTTCCTGCATCATTGGGGGCAGGAACAGGAGGTGGCTTTGTAGGCCAGAAAAGTGTAGGAGCCTTTAGAGACCCCTAGCAGGTGCAACCCAGGTCGCCAGGGCTGGGAGGGCAGTGGCAGGGCCCTCCCAGGAGGGGAGCCAGTGGCAGTGGTTTCCCTCACACCCGGTGCAGCAGGGTAGCCTGGGTGGGTAGAGAGAGTAGAGGGAGGCCTTTCACCCAATTTGCGGGGCCTGCTTGGAGGGTCCTAGGGCACTGGTACATCGAGGTCCAAGTGGGTCACAGGCCATGTGGCAGACCTTGGAGGGTAGAACCTGTGCTGGAGCCTAATTCAAGCCCAGGACATGTAAAGAGGACTTGAGACTGGCTGGGACCCCAGGGAAAGTGTAACAATAGAAACTGGAGCATCTGGACCATCAGTAGGAAGCAGTTCAGCCCATAGCATGAGGCCGGTTTTGGGGCCACTGCACCAGTGAGCAGCCGAGGAGAAGTTGAGCTGAGTGAAGGTCTCAGGTGCTGAAGTAGCACTGGGTACAGTGCCAATTGTGGTAAGAGGGTCAGGTCCTGGGCCATCTGTAAAATTCCTGGAGCCCCTGAGGCATGGGACAGCACCCAGGGATCAGGTGGGAAAGGCAGCAAGCTTTTCCACACCAGAGTGAGGAAGGGTGTGACCAGTGCTAGTGAGAGTGACTGGGTGAGAAGGAAAAAATGCAAAGTGTTGGCTCACCAGATCCTAAGAAAGCAGGAGATTGCAGGGATCTGAGTTCGAGCAGGTCTTGGGTAGAACATCCGAGGTAGAGAGTGGAAAAAGAAATCCTTGCTTGTGACTGACTGTGTCCATCATTCTGCTACCTTAGAATGTCCAGCCAGTTTTATAAAAAATTAAATAGCCACATGGAGCTGTTTTATCTATTTAAAGATGACGTATGTGACCCCTGTATTGCTGGAAATCATTTGCATTCCAAGTGCAGAATAAAAGCCAGTTTGGGGAGAAAATAGTGGTTATGTGCATTATTTCACTGAGAGAGGAAAGTAAATGAAATGAAATCCTTTTTCCCCTTATCTTCAGTTTGAGTTATTTTCCATGAGTTACATTCCGCCTGCAGTATTCATTCCAGCCTGGTTGGGACCATAAGGGCTCCTGAAACAGCCAAGGTACAGAACAGAGGTCCTGGTCTGGTTGTCTGGTTGGCAACTTTGGGGAGGAGAAAATCAAGTGCTGAGGGAGAAGATAAAATGCATGAGTATTGAAGACAACGGAGAGGTAGGAATATGATTTTCCCTGCCTTACTGGAAGTGTATTTGTCTCGATGTTAGCACTTGAGTGTGCCCCCTTTCTATTGCCCTGGAACACCTGCGAAAGAAAGTTATGCCCCTAGATGGAGGCACGGAGGGGGGTTACATGTGTATATATATATATATATATATATATATATTAGTGGCACAGTAGTGCCGTTATAGTTAGGGTTGCAAGGCCACTTCTATGGTCAGCCCAAACTTTGCACTTTAATAACTTTAATAGGTCTGATAACTCCAGTACACACCCTGATGCCTGTTGGTGTGTGAGGGTGGGGTGGGGCATGGGGTGGTAGGGTTGGTAACCTTAACATTGAATTTCCACACATTTGTCAGTGTGTAATCAACCCTAACTGATGCATTAATTGATGTGTTTTTGTAATGAATATACGTATATATATATATATATATATATATATATATATCAGTTATTATTCTACCATTTATTATATTTGTTTTTCTTTCAACTGGAGACTTCTGCTATATGTTTTGTATAAGGATCGCTATGATTAAATCCAAGATAGCAGTCACGTGGGACCAGCCAAAGCTGAGAGTAGTAGTTTTAAGTATTTTTAAAGAATTTTTAAAGTATTAGTGTTCTCTATTAAATTTATAGTTTTTTGTTGCTCCCTGGGAATTCAATTTAGAAGCAACAGAGCAAAAAGAAGTGCCGGTTGTTTTGCAAGTTCAGTGCTGGTACTTGGTTGGGTGTGGAGTGTGACGGCCTTTTTCGCTCGGTGTTCGGCTGTCCGATTTAATTGCGCTACAAAATAGTGCCATTATATTACATTACATTTTAGAACATTTATCAGTATTGGTTTTAAAAGTTGCAGAACCTGGACTTGCCTGATGGTGTTCTAAAGCTAGGCATGTGCTGCTGTGGAGTAAAGAAGACAGGACCTGGTTAATCCATGCTGGCAGGGTCAATGGAGTGACTCTGCAGGAAGGGAACAGTAGCCATGTGGTGTGAGAGTCCAGAGGAGTGGTGAGACTGCAGGACGCCATCCAGGAAGGAGGAGAGAAGACAAGGCCTGAAGGAGATGGACTTTGTGTGCAGGAGACTCTTTCAGTCAGTGGAGCTTGGCTGATCTGTGGAGGCAGTTTGGGAGGTATCCACAGAGGAAATTACCAGAGGGGGGCTGCTCTCTGAAGGTGAGAACCGGTGAAGTTGCTGATGGAGGGAAGCGACTACCATTGCAGAGTCTGTGAGTTGCCCTACGGGTCTGTGCGGCCTAAAACTGGTGGAGATGGCCTTGTGGAAGGCTGCTGGATGAGGGACCATCGGGCTTGTTGGAAGATTTGAGTGACGTTCCAATTGTCTGCTTGGTTGATCCACTCCCTGGAGGCTTGGCTATGAGAGGTACCTTGCTTTTAGAACTCTTGAGGTGAAGTCTCTGTTTTGGAACAAGGTATTGGTGCTCTGTGCAGTTGTGTGAACTATACCATAACGAACATAAAAACAGTGAAAAGGAACAAGGACAGTTGGGGAGTGAGACCCTAACACTTTCATTGTCTGGGCTGTAGAGGTGAGAGCTCTCCCGCGTTTAGTGCAAGACACTGTAGACAAATTTATTAGCCGTTATCTTCATATGGACTAGGAAATAAATCAAATGTGGCCAATTATAGACCAATTAGTCTTACATCTATTTGCTGCAAGATCTTAGAACATTTGATCAAAAATAGAATAGAGAATGATATAGTTGTATTGGGTTTACAGGACACGTCTCAACATGGTTTTAGGAAAGGACTTCTGTGTAATACTAACATGTTATCATTCTATAATCTTGTTAGCAGTAATCTAGATGTTGTGAAACCTGTAGATGTAATCTTCTTGGATCTGGGTAAGGCATTTGATATGGTACCACATAATAAAGTTATACAGAAATTGTCTAACTTAGGTTTAAACAAATATATTGTGAGATGGATTGGTAATTGGTTGACGAATAGAAATCAAAAAGTTAGAATTAATTCTGTTCTTTCCAATGAAGGCTGTGTTTCAAGTGGAGTCCTCCAGGGTTCAGTGTTGGGTCCAATTCTATTCGGTTTATATATAAGTGATATGGGTAAGGGTCTGGATTCAGTAATCACTAAATTTGCAGATGATACAAAAGTAGGTGGGGAAGTTTCATCCTTATCAAAGTACAAACAATTATGTGACAGTCTCAAGAAAACTGAACTATGGGGGGAAAAAAATAATATGAAATTTAATTAAACCAAGTGTGTAGTAATACACTTTGGTAAAAGAAATCATAAATACCAATATTGCCTTAATGGAAAAACTATAAAAAATAGCAAATGTGAAAAAGATCTGGGACTATGGATAAACTGATAGTTATCATCAGGTTTTCATATAATTAAGACTGTAAGGAAATGTAATAGTATTATCCATTCCATTAAAAAAGCCTTTATTTCCAGGAACAAAGATTGTGTTATGAAACTATATAAGACTTATGTCTCACCGGACCTAGAGTATGGATCTCCAATTTGGAGCCCTTATCTCAAAAAGGATATAAAACAGGTTGAAAGAGTTCAAAGAAGAATGACTAAATCCATTAAAGGATTAAAAAATATGGTTATAGTGAAAGACTTGTGAGTTTAAATCTCTTTTCTTTGGAGACCAGAAGAATTAGAGGTAATTTACTACTAATGTATCGAATTATGAAAGATCCGATAATAATGGAACAATGTAATATAAAAAGAATTCAGAAAAAAGTAAACTTAAGATCACATGATAGGCAAATTGTTTTAAATAGAGTACGAACTGCTAGACATCAAAACTTTTATAATATATGTACTCCAATGATGTGGAACAATCTCCCTGGGAATATAGTGGAGTCTCCAACATTAGACATATTTAAAAAAGGTTAGATGAATATTTATTATATAAAACCATCAACTAATAAACCCACTATGAGTGGGAGACAATTTAATGGTCTTTTCGACTACTTTGTCTATACATACCAAGTTAAACCAAGTTACTAATCTGAACTACATTGATGAAGTACTTTGTGACTGTTGAACTGGTGCTCTGTTTGTTTCTTTGTGGATTCTTAAGGATTGCATTTTTTAATATTTTGGGTTATAGAATTGTATATTGTATGATTGCAGATTTGTACATGTGAGTGAAAGGCGAGTGGTTGTAGGGTGAGTGGTAATCATATTGTATTGTGTGGGGTGGAGGGTTGTGTAATGGGTATTTTGGAAATTATGATAGTTGAGGCATAGGTATTCGGGGGTTATTATGTTTTCATGCATGCATGCACAAGAAACATATTGGAGGTGTGTGACCCTCCTGTCCAATGCAGTGCTCCATTTAGCAGGTGCGATCATACCACACCAATGGATGCACGAGCTGTCTATGACAGCAGTTCAGCTGCAGTGGTCTTCAGTTCAAAGAAAGCCACTGCTGCAATCAGCAGTGGTAACGTGTGTATATTTAGTGTATTGATATCACACGGTTTCTCTGGCCCTCCTGCATGTCACTGCCAATGAAATCTCTCATTCCCCAGCTCACTCTCTGGCTGCAAAGAAATCCCTCCCACTTCCTCCCTCTGGTGCTGTCCTCCACACTCCCTCGTTCCCCGACTCACCCTCCAGCTACTAAAGAAATCCCTCCCACTTCCTCCCTCTGCTACTGTCCTCCCTGATCCCTCGTTCCTCAGCTCACCCTCTGGCTGGTCAAGTTTTCTTTTCTGCTGATGGGGTGCCCAATCCCCATTGGATCCAGTCCCCCCCAAAAAAGAAACACCTAGGTGGCATGCTGGGAGCCCACCCCAGCATGTCAAATGTCCCTGTAATTAAGAAAACCTTCCAATGATGTGCTTTTTATATTTTTTATCTGTAAAAGAAAAACATGGTCCCTCATTGTCTGCAGTGGCCACCTCCCCCAACCAACACCCACTATCTGCACACCTCACCTCCTACCCCCCTCATCCCATACTTACTTTTAGAGCCTGGCGCAATGATCTTTGGTGGAGCAGGAATACGTCTGCACTCTTCAAAGCCATCCGCGGACTGAAGAAATGCCAGTAAGCTATATGACATAAATGTTTTTGTTTTCAACTTAGGTGGATATCATGGACATTTTTGTGACTTTTTGCACCACATTTTCCACATGGGATTCTTGGGACCCCACCTCATGAATTCAGCCACTGTCATGTCGACCGAAAGGTGATTTCACGGTCACTGAATGGAATCATATTTTGAGACTGATTAAGAAATGATAGTGTCACTATTCTTGAGGTGGGCTCCCAAAAAGCCTATGTTGCAAATTTGGTGTAAAAATTCCCAAAAATGACTGTGTTAAAAGTGTGCATTGTGCAGTTTCTGCACACGCACGTAACTTTGAGAATTTTTAATATTTTCAATCCATATTTTCAACATTACCATTTTTTCACACCTCCTTATGAACAGCATAGCTGTCATTTTTCACATCTTGCCCAAAATATGTTTTAGCATATCCGACGCACAATGGCGTGGTCGCTGTGGGAAATCAATGTTCGGGACAGATTAAGAAAATCACAGTGACACGGTTCATGAGAGGAGGTCCCAAAATGCCTATGTTGGAAATTTTTTGGCAACATTTCATGAAATGACTGTGTTATGAGTGTACATTGTGCAGTTTTCACACACACACTTGTAACTTCAAGAATTTTTAATATTTTCAGTACCGATTTTCAGCATTGCCATTTTTGCAAACCTCATTATGAACAGTACAGCTGTCATTTTTCATATCCTGCCTGAAATGTGATTTCACGCATCTGGTGCATAATGGGCACGATTGCTGTGCAAAATCAATGTTCGGAACAGATTAAGAAAATCACAATGCCACTGTTCATGAGCAGAAGTCCCAAAATGCCTATGTTGAAAATCTGGTGTAAAAAATCCCCAGAATAATTGCATTACTAGTGTGTGTTGCACAGTTTCTATGCACAATTGTGACTTCACCAATTTTTTTATATTTTCACTCCAGATTTTCAGCATTACCATTTTGTTACACCTCCTCATGAACCGTACAGCTGTCATTTTTTACATCCTGTTCAGAATGTGTATTCACACTTATGGTGCCAAATGGCACAGTCACTGTGCAAAAATCACCTTTTGACTAACGAACTGATAGTGTTACTGTTCATGCTGTGGGGTCACAAAAAGCCCATGTTGAAAACTTGGAATGAGAATATCAAGAAATATCCAGAGCATTAGGGTTTCCAATCATAACGCCCTGCCCTGTAGGGACTGACAGGCATCAAGGATGTGACTTGGGATTGTCAACAGTAATGCTCATGCCATTCCA
Organism: Neoceratodus forsteri; assembly: GCA_016271365.2. Lineage (NCBI taxonomy): Eukaryota > Metazoa > Chordata > Ceratodontiformes > Ceratodontidae > Neoceratodus > Neoceratodus forsteri. The sequence goes on from CM028136.1 coordinate 133,047,490, forward strand.
CCCCATCCCCACCCTGCAGCCAGTGACAGGCATTGAGGTGTGCTTTGTACTCTTTGGCCCGAAAGTTCACACCATTCTCCTATACTGCACCCATTTCAACGTATTTCCTTATGAAATGGGGTAACTGTAAAGCTGAACACCCCAAGGCACACCTCAACCCTTGTCGGTGTCTGCAGGGTAGGGTGACATGAAATGGCATGAGCGTTATGGGCGATGACCCAAAGGCACACTCCAATGTCTGTCCATCTCTTCAGGGTGGGGGTGGGGTTGGTGTCTCTTCGATACTTCATTGCTATTCCTATTTTGCATCTGGCATTGACAAATGCTTCTTTTTGTGTTGTTTTTTGTTGGAATGTGTCTGGGACAGAGGCTCTTAAGGCACAGCTACTCGGGGGACTACCTTTGTGACCTCCATCCCTTCAAGCTCCCAGCACTTCTGGTCGAGGCTTACTGGAGATGTAGGGCTTTAGGGATAGCTCGGAAGGGGATCTGCAGGGCTGGTGCCTGAGTGGCTGCTGGGGTATCTGGTATCTGGTTGGTGAGGCCAAGGAGATGCCCTAGAGCAAAATGGGAACTTGACAGGAGGTGTTTTGTCTGGTTCCCATACCTAAGGGCTCTGCAATGGGTTGTGGGTAGATGTCTGATCCAGCCACCCCACCTCATCCTACTCGGGTTGTGTTATGTAATGCCAGGTCGAAGAGGAACAAGATAGCCATAATGGTGGACTTGATATCCTAAGTTGACCTGGCATGTATCATGGAGACCTGACTGGATGAAAATGCCATCCCCATTTTGGAGGCAGCACTGCCAGCTGGGTACTCTGTGATACACAACCCAAGGGAGGATCGCAGGGGCAGAAGGGGTAGCCATTTGTTTTAAATCTCACTTGAACCTCACAGTGCTAGCTGCGAGTCAGACAAGATCCTTTGAGTGTGTGGCCACCAGAGGGGGCGTGGGCATGGGCTTTAGTGTCATCATGCTCTATCATCCTCCTGGGTCAGATGGGGGACTTTTTACGGAATGTTGAAGAGCTCATCATCGGCCTGGTCTTGGAATCTCCCAGGTGGTTGATCCTGGGGGACTTCAATGCCTGGATTGACAGCAGGCTCTCAAGTTTTGTGAATGACCTCCTTAAGAGCATGGGGGCCCTGGGCCTGGTAGAGAATGTAACAACTGCCACTCATTCAGGTAGCCACATACTGCATCTGGTCTTTTCCTTGGGTCTAGAGGTAAGTGACCTCAGGGTGGATCTGGTAATTTGAATGGACCATAGCACCATGGGCTTCATGCTTGAGGCACCCCCCCCCTTAGATGGTCCTGCCCCTATGGAGATGGTCCGGTACCACCCATTAAGAGGAGTTTGCTCTACAGGACTATCATCAGTGCTGGACTTATCGAGTGTTGGGTTGGCTTGTACAGTTGTGACAGAGGAGGCAGTGGCAGCCTATAATGCGGCGGTGGCTGCTGCCTTCAATTCCATTGCACCCATTCATGTCTGTCCCCTTGTCTACTCACCAGAGACCTCCATGGTATGATGAGGATCTCTGACATTTAAAGACTAAGTGGCAGAGGTCAGAGAGTTGCTGGAGGATATCCGGCCTTGAGGGGGACAAATTGTCCCTGAAGTTGCATTATGCTGACTGTCAGGGGGAAATCTCTAATAAGAAGGCAGAATTTTTGTCTAGGAAGATTGCTGTAGTGAGGAACAGACTGACTCAGGTCTTCTGCATGGTGGACGGGCTTTTACATCCTGCCTGTCTCCATGTCAGGGGAGTAGGTGCTAGCACTAGGAGCGAGGAACTAGCACTGTTCTTTGCCGGCAAGGTGTCCTCCATCAAGGATGAGGTCTCTTTGAGCATCTCTTGAAAGAGATACAGGGTCAGACCTGATGGGTGCCAAAACACTCTTCCTGTCTGGGCTGAATTTGAGCTGGTTGGGGTGGAGGAGGTGGTGGAGATAATCTCGAGGTTGTGGCTGACCCAGTGTGATCTGGACCCAGGTCCAACCCAACTTTTAGTTGATTGTTTGGACCTCATAGGACCTGTGGTTGCTGAGGTAGTCTGGAGTTCCTTGAGGAGTGGGGTTTTCCCATTGGCTTTGAAGGAGGCCTTGGTTATGCCTCTTTTGAAGAAACCCTCATTGGACCCAGACTGCCTCAACAACTACAGGCCAGTCTCTAACCTCCCATTTTTAGGGAAGGATATTGAGAAAGTGGTGGCCATCCAGCTTGAGAAACATCTTACCTCTACCTCTACCTGTAAGTCATTCCAGTCTGGGTTTCCTGCTGGGCATAATATGGAGACTGCCTTGGTGAGGGTGCCGAATGATCTCCTAATGGTGAGGGATAGAAGATACCCTACCGTCTTGTTCCCCTAGACCTCTCTGTGGCATTTGACAACATGGACCACAAGGTGCTGCTTGACTGTCTGCGATTCTGGTGTAGCCTGCCCAGAAATGTCATCAACTCATTCAGGTCATACCGGACAGACAGAGTGCAAAGGGTGACAATGGCGTTAGCCTCATCCTCCCCAAAGCCTCTGTGCTGTGGGGTTTTTCAGGGTTTGGTCTTGTCACACTTGTTGTTCACGGTGTATGTACTGCCATTAGGGAACATTATCAGGTGGTATGGGCTGGGTTTTCACTGCTATGCAGATGGTACCCAGCTGTACCTGTCCTGTACACCCAATACCCAGGTGTCAGTCTCTGTGTTTAACAGGTGCTTCAAGGAGATCCAGTCATAGATGACTCACAACTGGCTTTAACTTATCCCAGACAAGACTGAGGTACTGGTGGTGGATCTGGGCTGTCAGGGTGTAGGGAGGGAGAGGGGTTACCCCTGTATAGTGCTAGGGGAGGTTCCTCTTGTCCCTTCTAGACAGGTGAAGGATTTGGGTGTGATTCTGGATGCCAGCTTGACTCTGGATGCCCAGGTGTTGGCCATGGTTAAGAGCCAGGATCACACCTGAGGAACTGACCATGCTGGCACATGCTTTCATCATTAGCAGGTTGGACTACTGTAATGCCCTGTACTTGGGGTTATTTGGAGGCAACCTCTGCAGGCTGCAGCTGGTGCAGAACATGGCAGCAAGAATGTTAATGTGTGTAAGAATATGTGAAAATATTGCCTTTTCCATGAACTGCACTGGCTGCTGGTCAGATGGAGGATTGTCTTCAAGGTAGGGCTCCTTGCCTACAAGACCCTACATGAACAGGGACCTGACTATCTACAAGATCTCCTTGTCCCCTATCACCCACCTCGGGTTCTCTGAATTTTTGTGATGAAAATTCCGTATCTCGAACTGTTTTTGAGATACGGGCACTGAAAGTTGTGATGGGCGCTGCAATGTTATTCTATGGGAAAAATCTCAAATTTATGATGGCATATCTATGGAATTGCTTAAGTTTCCAACACCTGAATAGCATAAGTCACATCTCTAGGGCATCCCCTTAATACCCTAAAAATTGCAAGTAAAAAGACCAAACCGTTAAGTTACAATGCAGTGGGAAAGTTTTTCAATGTTTAAAAATTCCTAGTTCGTGAAGTAGAAAAATCCCCAACCATCAGATCAATCCCCGTCCACGAGCTGTCAAAATCACTGTCTGCGAGAAATCCTTGACCATTAGATTTTGGTCATTTGGACCCTGAGTAACGGTCAAGCATTTTGCTACCTCGTGAAAGAGGATCGGGTGGCAGACTAGGATTTTGACAGCTTGCGGACTAAGATTTTATCACCTTGCGAAAGAGTATTCAAAAACCTAGTCCTTGTCTGCGAGCTGACAAAATTCTAGTCTGTGAGCCAATCCTATTTTGTGAGGTAGCAAAATCCTTGACTATCAGCTTAATCCTCATCTGCAAGAAGGGCCATCTGGTCACAAAGTGACGGACTAGGATTTTGCAGCCTCACAAAAGAGGATCGGCTGACAGACTAGGATTTTGTCAGTTCGCAGACGAGGATCATTAGCGAGTTGCTGTCAAAGAATTGTTTAATTTTAAAAGGCTATTTTTTTGACAAAATGAAGCAAACAAAAGGTATGGGTTTGTAGAGGGCATCACCCTGAACAAAACCCATACCTCATTACACCAAAAAGTCACCCGTGGAGAAAGCTATGACATTTTGTTTGGGAGAAAAACTGAAAACAAGATGGCCGCTCTCGGACAAGGAATTTTTCTTCACAGACTAGGATTTTTTTAAATCCTCAATTGTGAGCTTACAGAATCCTTGACCATTAGCCTAATCCTAGTTCAAAAAATATACATATAAATCTTGGAGTGAACCGAGCATGCTCAGAACCCCAAAATTAAAAATTAAATAACTTTGGAATGGATTAATATTTTTTAACCAAACCAATTCTGGATTGTTCTGTGACCAACATTATTTCTATGTTCCAAATTATAGATCAAAACATCAAATGGTGTGGTAGCAGCGCCGTAGGGAAAAAATATGTCAAAAGGGGTGAAAAATGCATTATTCAGCACTTTGCTGTGCAAAAACCGTAAGTCCAACTGAAACACAGCTTAGTAAGTGAAGAGATCTACCATACCAGACCACGCATTCCACATTTCGTGCACATCCACTGAACAGTTGCAAAGTTGTTAATCAAAAAGTGAGGTTTAACATTAAAGTGCCTACTCAACCCTAACTATATATATATTTATAGATAGATAGATAGATAGATAGATAGATAGATAGATAGATAGATAGATAGCTATAGATGTATTGCTGATGCAATGCTAAACCATAGTGCTCACTTCAATGTTGAAAACAACCAAGAACTATGATGGCATTACAGGCAAAGCTTATGTTTCTTTCAGTACTTAGTTGTCCAGTAGCATGACTTCTCACAACTTTATGTGTCTTTTCAGCATTATCTTAGCAAAAATCAAACTTTAGACAAAATGTGTTTTACATATTTTCCCAATAATTACACTTTAGAGAAAAAACAGATCTGTGTTAGTCAGATCCTTTTGCATAATTAATTGATAAATTTCATTACAAGGGTCACCAGGCTAAGTCTAGTGTGAGCATTAGAAATGTTTGGATGAACAGTGCTAGCCAACCTTGCCTTCCCTCTGATCTGTGCATTTCTTTAAAGTTTGGTTTGGACAGCGAAGGTTGTATTATAAAAGCAACTTGCAATTTGCATTCTATTTTTTAAGTGTCACCTATATTTAAAACAACTGTCTTAAGAAGATGAATACTGTCTCAAAGTTTATATGCATAGGTGCCAAATGTATAAATTCATTATACAGTAGCTGGGAGATATCTGTTTAGGCTATGCAGAGCACTTATGCTAATTACTGTACTTTAAAATGGAGCAGTATTTTGAAAGACTGTGCAAAGTACAAGACGTTTCACAATTCTAACTCCTGTTTTCTAAGTTTTAATCATTCTGTCTAGTATGTGGTTCCACTGCAGAATTTTGAGAGAGTAAATTACATGGTTTGACATACACAGCCAACTGTAGGAAAGTTAGTGTGAGAGTTAGGGGACTGAGAGGAAGACTGTGAGAGGCTGAAATGAAAATCAAAATGTTTATAGTGAAGGAAGGGAAAGGGGAAATTGTTTAACCAGGACAGGCACACTAAGCTGAAGCTTGTTTCCAGGTGCATCCTGGGAGCACAAGGAAGTTAATTGACTTGCTCAAGGTCATACAGTATGCAAGTAGGGGCTGATGGGATTCAGACTCAGGTCTCCAGATTTACAGCTCAGTGCTCCTAACCACTACACTATACTGCCTCCTAAGGGTCAGGAATTCAGATGGAGGAGGAAAGATTCTGTTGCTAGCACTGCTGGAACTCTTACATCCTTGAAGTGGCCAGGCATCTGACAATGGAAACCTGGGTGGCTAAATCTCTTTAGTGACCCAGGCCAGATCATGGCTGTGGTCAGGGAAGAATTTCAGATTGACACATATGATTAGGGGTGTGCAAAAAAAAATTCCGCTGGTGCAATTTCTGTGAAAGTGCAAATTTTTCTTCTGCAAAAGTTCGGAAATCATTTTCAAAACTTTAGCAGAAATTATGCCTTAAAACTGAAGAATAAATATACAAACTGCAAGTTAATTTATTAAACTGTGGGAAAAAAAATCTGCAGAATGCATCACTGCCAGTGGTCAGTTCTGAGACTTTTTTTAACCACAGTTTCATTCATTAATCCACCCCCCACTGATTAGGGGTCCCAGTAAATAAATAAATACCTCCAATCCCTCTCTCCCTCCCTCAGACCCTCCTGGTGTCTAGTGACCCCCCACCCACTGATCATGGCTCCCCAAAACATTTTATTTCTCTGGTGTCTGGCAGACACCCCTCCCTATCCTGGATTCCTTAATCCACAAAAAAAAAAACAGCCGGCAGTCCACTGTCTCATACCCCTTTATTCCCAGTATTCCCTGGTGTCTAGTGGACTCCCCCATCCCCGATCCCTTATAAAAAAAGTAATACCAATTTTCTGGTGTCTAGTGGACCCCACCCTGACAGTTCATCCACCACAACTCCACTCCCCTCCACCCTGCCCCTAAGCAGACCACCGGTGTAGCCCTCTTCTCTCCTATACTACCAGTGTCCCACTGAATTGTTAATGAAAGACTGCATGGTTGTACAAGCACATGCTCATTCTCTGACAGTTCATTAAACTGTGGATAGAATAAATTTCTCAGTTTATATGCATTTTTCCACAGTTCACAAAAAAAGTCATTGGAACTCAGTGAAAATCCACAGAAAATCCCAGTTTCGCCAATGGCAAAAGTTCCAAAATTTCTGCGAAATTTCTGAAAGTTCACGTAAGTTCCACGAAAGCAGAATTTACAACTTTAGCTCACCCCTACATATAATGGCAAGAAGGGAAAGGAGGAGGGTTGTCAATATCCACAATCTCCAGTCTTGAAATGTCAAGGATACAGTGTGAACCCAACAGTAACTTGATTGTGAAGAAGCTATTTTCCGTGAGGACTACAGAAAGTGGTGGGTAGAGATGCTGCAAAGTTTTACTTTGCTGGCAAACTTTTGGTGAAACTGTGAAATTTGCCTTTGCAAAAAACTTTGTAAATCATTCATTTGACTAGTTCGCAATGGGTTTTCCTGAAGAAGTGGCACTTCACAGGAAAAGTTAGGCAAAGTTCTAGTGAAGCTGCAACTTCGCCAGCGGATTTGCATAACTTTGCTTGAAAAAGTGTCACAATGACTGCAAAAAAAATCATGAAGTCGACATGTTGCACTTTGTGAAGGTCTGCCAACTTCACACATCTCTAGTGGTAGATGAGGGGGAGGCTCAGGTTTGGGACCACAGGGGATACACAGCAACTAGTGATGATGGTTGGGAAACAACTTTCCAGTTGCAGGCCTCCCAGAGCAACTGGATGGTTATTAGATTCTTACCCACACCTGTATTCCACAGATAATGTGCTGGTAATCTGTGGTAAATTACATTCAGTATTAGACTGATTGCCACTCATACTAGCAGGTTTTGAGTAGGGATGGGCAGGTACTAAAATATCTGACTCTCAAGACTACCCACGGGTACCTCTAAAGTACCCTAAAAATACCTGGATAAAAAAGGAGTAGTTCAGTCAGGTAGTTACTACCTGACCCCTTCTACTACCCAATTACCTGACCCTGATCATAACAGAAATCATGTGAAAGACTATTTTATTTGGACTATTACACTGTGTGTTAGGTGCCCTGAGCAATTATACCCATGGGGAGCATTGCTGAGGCAGGTACGAGAGATGCATCTGCTCTGATTGAGCCTGCTGCTTTTTCCAAAAATGATACCCATGGTGGGCATTGATGAGGTAGGTACCAGAGGCACAGCTGCTCTGATTGAGGCTGATGTTGTTTCCAGAAATTATACCCACAGTGGGCATCGAAGTTACATAATATAAAACTGATGACTGACAAAAGAAAACTAAGAGAAGTGTAGTACATGTGGCTGACATTGTGGCAGTGGTGATGGTTCTATTCATTTCATACACAACGTAGGCATCATGATCAGTATCACTGTTTGCAGGTTGTTGTTTATGTTAATGGTCATTATAACAATAGTCTGAGAAATGAAGCTTTCTGATTGGCTGTAAACATTCTAACAGCTTTATGTTAATCTTTTATTAACATACTTGTACAGCTTACCCATATATTGAACAAGGTTTAACACCATTTAAAAATTTTTTTTTTATTATAATAGCAATAAGGCATGACCAGGGATTATGTTAATGGTCAGTTTATCACCCTCTAGGGGCATGTGGCACTCGGCAATGCCTTGTGCCACATTATGCCCCTAGGGGGTGATTAACAGACCATTAACATAACCCCTGGTCATGCCTTATTGCTTAAGAATCGCATAATTCAGTATTTGGGACCATTGAGAAATTCCTAGGATTCATAGGCTGTAGACTGGTTGTATAGTATTAGCCATTTTTGACCTGTACCATTTCATATTATAAATTGAAAATGATTATCTATACAATATTCATCTACTGTATGATTGAACTGATTCATACTATTGCAAGACACCACTATTGGCAGCAATGTATTCCACTTTGTCGCCACACGCTGTAAGAACCAGTTTCCTCTTTGGTTTTTATCGTAATAGTCTCCTCTCAGTTGATATCGGTGACCTCTATTTTTTATCTGTTCAGGTCTCTTATTGAGTCCTATATGTGATGCTTGGCCAGCTGGTTATGATTGCTGTATGATATTTGTATATAGAATGTGGTATGTTAGTGTCTCTCAACCAGTGCATTGATATTTTCTTGAAGTAGTTTTGCATCCCCTTTGTTTGAAACCAATGCTCCCATTTTAATGTCATCAGCAAATTTTGCCATCCAGACTTTATTATTGCAGGTTATAAATGCTAGGGATGTGCGAATACCTTTTTTCGAATATTCGGCCGAATATTCATTATTCGGTTCTGAAATATTCGTTATTTAATATTCAGTATTCGTATTCGGGTGGCTGGGAGGGGGGTATTTAAAAATAAAAGAGCACACCCCTCCTGGCTAACATTAAATAAATGTTTTTAGCCCTGGTGTCTAGTGGTCCCAACCCACCCCCCTGGCTGATCGCCACTCTATAATAAAGAATCCCCCCCAGACTCTCAGCAATATTCCCAGTCCCCAAATATAAAAATAAAAATAATCCCTAATTTCCTGGTGGTCCAGTGAACCTCCCCCACCCAATCGTTGGCATATGTAAAATATAAAATCCCTGGTGGTCCAGTGGAACTCCCCCCCTCACCCGATCATGGGCATATGTAAAATATAAAATCCTGGTGGTCCAGTGGACCTCCCCCCCCGCCTGATCGCAGGCATAAGTAAATTAAAAAATCCCTGGTGCTCTAATGGAACCCCCCCAATCACCCAATTGTGGGCACACACATATGGAATGACCCTGGTGGTCAAGTGGTACCGCCCATTGTGGTACCCCACTACTCTGCACCCCCCCAGTCAGTGGCGGGTGGCAGCACCCCACCCACAAGCCACCCAACCGCCCGCCGACTGACAGCATACAGTTTGGCTGTACACTACTGGTCCACTGCATGGGCCAATGGGCATGCTGTCCAAACTGTACTACACAGTTCCAAATTGTGAATGAACGCTCATTCACAATTTGGAACTGTGCAGTACAGTTTGGACTGCATGCCCATTGGACCACACAGTGGACCAATAGGCATACAGCCAAACTGTATGCTGTCAGTCGGCGGGTGGCTGGGCTGCTTGCACGTGGGGTGCTGCTGCCTGCCACTGACTGGGGGGTTGCAGGGTGGCAGGGTACCACAGTAGGTGGGTGGGGAGGGGGGCACCACAGGACCACCATGGTCATTCCATATGTGTGTGCCCGTGATCAGGTGATTGGGGGGTTCCACTAGACCACCAGGGATTTTTTAATTTACTTATGCCAGCGATCGGACGGGGGGAGAGGTCCACTGGACCATCAGGAATTTTATATTTTACATATGCCTGCGATTGAGTGAAGGGGGGAGGTCCACTGGACCACCAGGGAAATTAGGGAATTATTTTTATTTTTATATATTTGGGGACTGGGAATATTGCGGAGAGTCTGGGGGGGATTCTATTTTTTTGGACCAGCCATTGACCGGGGGTGGGACCACTAGACACCAGGGCAAAAATATTTATTTATTTCTGGCCAGGAGGGTGGGAAAGACTTTTTTGTCCTTGCGCACGGCCAAATAACGAATACCAACCAAATAGTGGACTATTCGGTATTCGGTTCTGAATATTCGGATAGTTCATTATTCGTGGTATTCAGAAATTAATATTCAGTATTCACACAGCCCTAATAAATGCCATCAGGATGTTAAAATGGGTGAGTCCCAATACCGAACCCTATGGCACCCCACTTGTCACTGGAGCACAGTCAGAGAGATACCCTTTAATAATCATTCATTGTTTTCTGTTTAACCAAGCACAGATCCATCTTATCAGGCATTTGTTTAGATTTATCCTCTTTAGGGAGTTTATCATCTCAAGATGGACCTCACCCAACAACTAACACACCGAAATCTAGCAAATGGAAAATCATGTACACAAATGCTTGCAGTCTGGGAAACAAGATCCCAGACCTGCAGGCAATAATGACAGAGGCTAAACTGGACATAGTAGTCATTAGCGAGACATGGTTTACCAATAACCACACTTGGGAGACTTCAATACCTGGCTATGTACTGTTCAGAAGAGACCGAGGTGCAAAAAGGGGGGGTAAAGTGGCCATTTATGTCAATAAAAATATCAAAGCTACAGAAATTCAGAATACACAGAAGGAGGCAGAACTGTGGGCCACCCTGGAAACAGGAAATGGGACAGCCATACAAACTGAGGTTGTGTACAGGCCTCCAGACAAGGGGGAGGACATAGACACATTACCGTTAGAAGATATACAAATCATGACAGCTAAAGGGGAGGGTATGATAATGGGAGACTTCAACATGTCAGATATAGGTTGGTCAATACCAGCAGGGACATCTGCCAGAACTAGACCCATGGTGGATTCTCTGCATAGGGAGGTCCTCAAACAACTGGTACAACAACCCACAAGAGACAGGGCTATCCTAGATCTACTACTGATTAACAGGGAAATGATCACAGATCTCCAGGTAGAAGGTCACCTGGGGGCCAGTGACCATCACATGGTATGGTTCAATTTGGCCACTAGAACTAAATCATCCCATTCCAAGGCAAAAATATGGGACTTCAGAGGAGCTGACTTTGATAAGATGGCCAACAGAGTTAAGCTAGCCCTGGCAAGAAGAAATACTGGTGAAGGGGTACAGGCAAAGTGGGCAAGCATTAAAGATGCAATACTTGAAGCAACATCCCATTGTGTTAGTGAGAAAAGGAAGTGCAAGAGAAGAAGGAAACCACTTTGGTTCTCAAACACAGTAGCAGAAAAGGTCAGAGCCAAAAGGCTGGCCTTCAGGAAATATAAGGGAACATAGCAGGATGAAGATAGGGAGGCATACCAAACTTTCCTAAGGGAAGTAGGGAAGGCAGTAATGCAGGCAAAGGCCCAAACTGAGGAAACACTAGCATGAACAGTAAAATAAGGTGACAAGACTTTCTATAGCTACGTTAGTGAAAGGAGAAAGTCCAGAGGGGGTATTGCTAAGATCAAAGGGGATAAGGGGGCATGTGAGGAGGAGGACCATGTAAAAGCATCTATCCTAAATAGATACTTCTGCTCAGTATTTGCTGAGGAGAAGGTAGGGCAGGGCCCACAGCTTAGCACCATGGACACAGGTGGACACAGGTGGGAGAGAGGTGTGCACTAGTCCCTACACAAAAGAAAGGGTCCTACAAGAGCTCGATAAGCTCAAGGTGGACAAGACAATGGGACCTGATGGCATACATCCCAAGGTACTAAAGGAGCTAAGGGTGTAACTAGCAGAGCCATTATCAGAGCTGTTTGGTGAGTCCCTGAGCACAGGAGAGGTCCCAGAAGACTGGAGAAGGGCTCATGTGATCCCACTCCACATGAGTGGTAGCTGGGAGGAGGCAGGGAACTACAGACCAGTCAGTCTTACCTCAGTAGTGGGCAAGATTATGCATATGAGCACAGGATCCAAGACAGCATGGGTTTACAAAAGGAAGGTCCTGTCAAACTAATCTCATAGATTTCTTTGACTGGGTAACCAGAGTGGTGGACCAAAGGGGAGCAGTTGATGTCACCTACCTTGACTTCAGCAAAGCTTTCTATACTGTTGCACACAGAAGATTGATTAATAAGCTGGATAGGCTCGGGGTGGGTCAGATGTTGGTCAACTGGGTGGCAAACTGGTTGATGGCAGAAAACAGAGAGTGGTGGTAAACAGTATACAGTCAGAAGAGATGTAAGTCACAAGTGTGGTACCTCAGGGATCAGTCCTGGGGGCCAGTCCTCTTCAATATCTTCATCAGTCACATTGCAGATGGACTCGAGGGTAAGGTTTGTCTGTTTGCTGATGACACCAAGATCTGCAACAGAGTAGATGATCCAGATGGGGTGGGCAGAATGAGAAGAGATCTGGATAAACTAGTAAAATTGTCGGAAGAGTGGCAACTGGGGTTTTACGCAAAGAAATGCAAGATCATGCAGATAGGGAAGAGAAACCCTGAAGCCACCTATAGGCTAGGAGGGGAGTTGCTGGCAGTCACAAGGGAAGAAAAAGACTTGAGCACCATCATCATCGATGACCTGAAATCATCCAAGCAGACCATTAAAGCAGTAGGTAAGGCTAGAGGGATGTTGGGGTGTATTAGTAGGGGTATCACAAGTCAGAAGTGGGAAGTAATAATCCCTCTTTACAAGACACTGGTTAGGCCCCATCTGGAGTACTGCATGCAGTACTGGAGGCCACACCTTCACAAGGACATTAACCAAATTGAGGCAGTCCAGAGAAGGGCAACCACAATGGTGCAGGGACTAAATCAGAAAACATATGATGGCAGATTAACTGAGCTCAATATGTATACCTTAGAGCAAAGGAGGGAGAGAGGGGATATGATCGAAACATTCAAACACCTTAAGGGCATTAACAAGGTGAAAGAGTCTAACATGTTTCAATATAAGAAAAATAGCAGGACAAAAGGATGCAGCATGAGATTAGAGGGAGCCAATTAAGGGGTAATGTGAGGAAGTTTTTCACAGAAAGGGTGGTGGATGCATGGAACAGCCTACCTCAGGAAGTGGTGGATATGAATACAGTGCAGGGCTTCAAACAGGCATGGGAAAGGCATAAGTAGCAATACAGATGAGTATGACTAGATAGGCCATTGACAGAGCAAAGGCCAATGGCACATTCATAAAGTAGAAAAAGAAATGGGCAGACTGGATGGGCCCTGCAGTCCTTATCTGCCATCAAATTCTATGTTTATATGTTTCTATCCAATCCAATCCAATCCAATCTAACTTTATTTATATAGCGCCTTTCAGATCCAAGGCACTGTACAAAAACATGTACAGAGTAATAAAAATTCCATACATTTAAAAATGTCAGCCATGACTAACTAGAATATGCTAAATTAAATAAATATGTTTTTAAAGCAACCTTAAAACTATCGACGGTTGGGCATTCTCTCAACCAACGAGGTAGAAAATTCCACAGGGTTGGTGCTGAAAAAGCAAAAGCACGAGATCCTGATGTCTTAAATCAAACCCTGGGAATCTCCAGCAATCCCTCATTGGCAGAACGGAGAGGACGGAGGAGGCAGTAGTGAATCAGGAGATCTTTCAGGTAACCGGGTCCCTGATCATGTAGAGCTTTACAGGTTAGTAAACCAACCTTAAAGGTGATCCGCCACCAGACAGGCAGACAGTGCAGTTCGCGGAGCACAGGCGTAATATGACTGGTTCTAGAAGTCCCAGTCAAAAGCCTGGCTGCCGCGTTCTGCACCAGCTGGAGGTGGCGGATATCAACCCCTGGTAGCCCTAGGTAGAGAGAGTTGCAGTAGTCCAGAAGGGTAGTGATGAAGGTGTGGACCAATGTTGGAAGATCCCCCGGAGGAGCCAGATGTTTCACCCGGGCGATATTCCTCAAATGGTAAAAAGAGGATTTGACGACAGCTGACACCTGAGATTTTAGGGTCAGACCATCATCAAAAACAATGCCCAGATTTCGCATCTGATCAGAGGTAGAGAGTGGTATACCACCAAGTAACAAACCTGACGGTTGTCCAGCTCCCAAACCCACCCCCGACAACCTGGATCCACAACCAATACCTCAGTCTTATCTGGATTGAGTCTCAGCCAGCTGGAACTCATCCAAAGTCTGATCTCCGCAAGGCAATTATTTAGTACAGAGAGTGCATCACCCTGACCTGGGAGAAAGGACAGATACAGCTGAGTATCATCTGCATAGCAGTGGAAACCCAGACTGTATCGCCTGATGATTTCTCCCAATGGCAGCATATACACTGCAAACAACATGGGAGCTAAAATGGAGCCCTGTTGTACCCCACAAGGCAGGGAGTGAGCGCCAGAGGAATAAATTCCAGTGACAACTCTTTGAGACCTGTCCATGAGGTAGGAACGAAACCATTTGAGGACTGTATCAGACAGCCCACAAAAGACCCGCAGGCACTCCAATAGCACTCCATGGTCTACAGTGTCAAAGGCAGCAGAGAGATCGAGAAGGACCAGAATGGTACATGCCTTTCGATCTCCAGCCATAAGGAGGTCGCTCAATACCTGGACAGGGGCAGTCTCTGTGCTATGCCTTTTCCTAAAGCCAGACTGGAGAGTATCATAGACATAGAGTATCTAAAAGCTTTCTCGAAATCAAGGTACAGTACACCTACTGGGATGTCACTGTCCAGGCCTCGCTAACAAGGTAAAAAAAAAAATTATCAAATTTGTTAGACAAGATCTTCCTTTTAAGAACCCATGTTGGTAAATATCACCATGGCCATTTTCCTTAATATGGTCATCTATGGTCTCCTTGATGAAACCCTCAAGTATCTTGCCTATAATACAAGTAAGACTGATTGGCCTATAATTTGATCAGTCTGTTTTAGGCCCCTTTTTATGTTTGCTTGCACGCATGTGCAAGAAACATAGTGCCATCATCCGAGTTTTCGGAGGTGTGGCAGCCCTCTTCCAATTCAGTCAGTGTGTTTGCAGGCACGGCTGCAGTTCTCCAATGCCTGCTGGAGCTGTCTATGACAGCGTCCAAAATGCAGTGGAGTGCAGTTGAAGGGGCTACGCTTCGGTGAGCAGCGATAAGATATCGCCTGCTCATGCGGCGCTACCTACACATACACTGCCACGCATACTGCATGCTCGCCTCCACGCACACACTGTGTAGCCGACGGGTGCCTAATCCCTTGTTGGCTGTGCTGTCCCCAAAGCAGAGTTACATATGCCACGCTGGGTGCCCACCCCAGCGCGGCCGCCATTGCAGGCAGCCCACGGGGTGCCTAACCTCTGCCGGTTCCACTGGTCCCCCCCCAGTACAGGGTGCCACGCTGGAGGCCACCCCAGTGTGGCAACAGATGCTATTGCCAACGGGATGCCCAACTCCCGTCGGCTCACACCCCCCCAGCCAGCCCTTGTGCCATGCTGGGAGCCCACCCCAGCGTGGCAAACGTCCCATGTTGTCATTAAATAAAAAAATACCTGAAACTTAAATATGGTCCCTCGCTGTCTCTGCCCCCACCACGCCCACCACTGCGCACCCGTCTCCCACCCCCCCCCATACTTACCCTCTGACCCGCGCAGACGATCTTCGGTGGACCGGGAACACGCTCTGCACTCTTCAAAGCCGACTATGAACTGAGGAAATGCCAGTAATGTATAATGGATAGATAGGGTTTTTCAACTTTGTTGCATATCTCAGCAATTTTGGAATTTTGCAAATTTTCAACAGGGGTTTTTGGGACCTTTTCATGAATGCTGTCACTGTCATGGGCGTGTCGGGCGGTGATTTCATGATCACTGCGTTGAAATCATCTTTCAGGACCGAGTAATGAAATGACACTGCCACTGTTCATAAGGTGGGCTCTCAAAAGCCTATATTGAAAATTTGGTGGAAAATTTCTAAAATGACTGTTTTACAAGCGCATGCTTCGTAGTTCCTATGACTGTAGTAAGTTCACTTAATTTTCAATATTATCAGATTTTCAACATTGCCATTTTATTACACTTCCTTATGAGCAGTACAGCTGCCATTTTTCACATGTCGCCTCAAATGTGTTTCCGCCATGTAGCGCACAATGGCGCGGTCAATGTCTGAAATCAAAGTATGGGACACATTAAGAAAATCACAGTGACACTGTTCATGAACAGAGGTCTTAAAATGGCTATGTTGAAAATTTGGTGAAAAATTCTAAAATGACTGTTTTGACGAGTGCATGCTATGCAGTTCTTACGCACGCCATAAGTTTGCAAATTTTCTATTTTCACTCCAGATTTTCCACATTGCTATTTTGTTACACTTCCTTATGAACAGTACAGCTGCCATTTTTCATGTCGCCCCAAATGTGTTTCCGCACATGTAACGCACAATGGTGCAGTCGGTGTGCGAAAGCAATGTTTGGGACACATTAAGGAAATCACAGTTACACTGTTCATGAGCAGAGGTCTTAAAATGGCTATGTTGAAAATTTGGTGACAAAAGTCCATTAAATTACTGTGTTACGAGTGAGCATTGTGCAGTTTCCATGCACCCTCGTAAGTTCATGACTTTGTAATATTTTCAGTCCAGATTTTCACCAGCGTCATTTTTCCACACTTCCTTATGAACAGTACAGCTGTCATTTTTCACAACATGGCCGAAATGTGTTTTCACACTTTCAGTGCAGATGCGTGTCGCTGTGGGAAATCATTGTTCGGGACAGATAAAGAAAATCACAGTGACACTGTTCATGATCGGAGGTCCCAAAATGCCTGTGTTGACAATCTGCTGTAAAAATCCCCAACCTAATTACATTACGGGTATGTTGCACAGTTTCTATGCACGCCATGACTTCACCAGTTTTTAATATTTTACTGCAGATTTGCAACATTGCCATTTTTTACACCTCCCCATGAACAGTACAGCTGTCATTTTTCACATCCTGTTCGGAATGTGCTTTTGCACCCGTGGTGCTAAATGCCGTAGTCGCTGTGCATAAGCAGCTTTCAGATAACAAACTGATATTGCCACTGTTCATGAGGTGGGGGTCACAAAAAAACCATGTTGAAAATTTGGAGTGAAAATACCAACGAATGCCTGAGGTGTTAGGGTTTCCAACCATAATGCCCCACCTTGTGGAGAATGACAGGCATCAGGGGTGTGACTTGGGATTCTTGCCTGTAATGCTCATACCATTCCACATCCTGCAGCCAGTGAGAGGCATCGAGGTATGCCTTGGACTCTTCGGCCCCAAAGTTCACCCCATTCTCCTATACCGCACCCATCTCACCGTATTTCCTGATGGAATGGGGTGTGCATAAGGGCCAAAGACCCCAAGGCACACCATGACACTTGTCAGTGTCTGCAGGGTAGGGTGTGGTGAAATGGCGTGGCCGTTATGCCTGATGACCCAAAGGCACACCCCAATGCCTGTCACTCTCTGCAGGGTGGTGGTGGGGTTGGCTTCAGTTCAATACTTCACTGCCATTTCTATTATGCAGCTCTGTAACTTCTACACTACCAATGTCAATGCCAGTAAGCAAACATTCGGCATTGACAAATGCTTGTTATGAATTGGTACAATATTGGCAGACAGCCAGTCTTCAGGTAGGATATCCTCATTTAATGATTTTACAAATATAGCATGAATGGGAGCGCATAGTACAGGTACTAGTTCCTTGAGAAGTCTAGGGTGCAATTCGCTGGGTCCTACTGACTTGGTGGGGTCTAATCTTTCAAATTTGATTCTAACCTTGGTATGTGTTATTACCCTGTTACTTTCCATGTTCTCTACCTTATCATACTTCTGGATATCACCTGCCTGTTAGAGATTTCCAAAATAACTGTTAAACTGTTGAGTCATAGCTTGGCAGTCTATGATTATTTAATCACCCTGGGTGAGGGGACCTATAGCACTATTATTATTTTGTTGGCATTCATTCTGACAAACATAAGCCATTCCACATTTATAGGACTTAGCAGTGTTCTGTGTTCAATGACTATTCCTTCAGCTGCACTAAATATGTGTTCTGAATATACACTTGAAGGTGCACAACTGAGGTACATTATTGCAAGATTTGCCAGATCTGGTCATAATGTTCTCTTTTGTTTCCAACAGAGTAATGGATTTTCCTCGAGACCAATCGCAGTATGGTCTGCAAAATACTCCAGGATCATTGTGTTGTGGAAGACGGTTACCAGTTTGGCAGATGAACCAGCTGCACTTTCTTTACAGGATACTAGTCCATGTTGTTGAAGGTGACTCAGAAGTGATTTGCCTTTCTGATCCTGAACATAGGATGCCCGAGAAGTAGCTGTCCTTTACCTCACTGATGGCACTGGTGGGTGTGAAGAATTGATAGATGTGCTGTTATTTGTGCCAGAGGTGCACTCTGATGGTTCAGCAGGGTTTGACTGCTGTACATCAGTTAATGGTATTGGTGAGGCAATGTCATATTTGGTTAACAGAAGATCTCTCCAATACTCAATGTCTTCCCCAGCAGGAAGGATGGCTTCAATGTTCCACTTAAAGTGGGGATCTAGTAATGTAGTAATCTAGTAATCGGAACACGAGCGCTGTTTTCTGGCTCACTCTGATTGGTCCAAATCTCCTCCTTCTTGCTTTCCACTAAAATTGCTGTCTTTAGATTCTAATTTAAGATTTTTTTGTACAAGTGTCCTAAAAAGAGTGTAATCCTTGTTGAAACTGTGATATTTGCCTACTATTGAAGTGATTACAGCCTTTAGTGAAACTTTTCTCTCTTTGGAGCCAGAATTGGCGCCCAAACTAACTGCTCCCTTTGTCTTCTTAATCTGTCCCCTGCTGTGCTGTCTGCCCCTTTGTCCCTCAGACAGCATGTAACCTCGTCTTCTCTCTCTCTCTCTCTCTTGCAGCAGCCGGGACCCCCCTCTACAGGGCTCCTCCAGCTCCGCTGCGGCACCCCCGGATGGCCGGCACCTCTCCAGCTGCCACCCAAGACCTCCAGCCTGGATTGAAGCCCAGCAAGGTACAGCTCCTGCCGCCATCCAATTGGAACATGAGCGCTGTTTTCTGGCTCGCTCTGATTGGTCCAAATCTCCTCCTTCTTGCTTTCCACTAAAACTGCTGTCTTTGGCTTCTAATTTAAGATTCTTTAGTACAAATGTCCTAAAAAGAGTGTAATCCTTGTTGAAACTGTGATATTTGCCTACTATTGAAGTGATTACAGCCTTTTGTGAAACTTTTCTCTCTCGGGAACCAGACTTGGTGCCCAAACTAACTGCTCCTTTAGTCTTCTCAATCTGTCCCCTGCTGTGCTGTCTGCCCCTTTGAACCTCAGACAGCATTTAACCTCACCCTCTCTCTCTCTCTCTCTTGCAGCAGCTGGGATCCCCCACAACAGGGCTCCCCCAGCTCTGCTGCGGACCACCAGATGGACGGCACTTCTCAGGCCACCGCCTAAGACCTCCAGCCCGGATCGAAGCCCAGGGTGCCTCCGCTTGCATTGAACCTACCCCTCTGAATTTTCTTCCTACACCACCCACCCCGACCCCAGTCTCGGCCTCTATTAAATGCTCTTCCCCTGACAGCTAGACCAACCCCTCTTATTTCTATTGCACCAAATACTGTTAACCACACCCATCTCCTAGCCTCCATCACCAGCTAACTCTGCCCCTTAAAGCAGTCACTATCCCTCTGGTCTTACCCGTCCTGGCACAATGCTACCTCTACTAGCTGTTAATTCACTAATTATAAAGCCACACATGGGAACTATTCTGCTGAGCTGCCTCCTCCTTCTAACCTATGCACCAGTCATAATCCCAGTCGCCAACTTGCACCCAGGCCAAAGTGCATCCCCTGATGACCACCAAGCTCTGCCCACTTCTAATAAATGATGGCAATACACAGAGGGGATGACTTCCTTATGACCTCGCCTATCCTAACATCAGGCTCTGACCAGAGATTATGTGACAGTGCCCCTGAAACTGTCAGCTAGAACTATTATCTACACCATATCCCTCATCAATTATGCTGATAGTCCTTACGCACCCTCCATCAAGCGTACCCAGACCAGGTGAAGAAACAAGCGGCTACACAGCAGGCTAAGACACTATCTCAAGAAGCTATTACTGCTTCTCTTACTCTGCTCTGGAAATGTCGAACTTAACCCAGGCCCACCTGCTTCCTTAAGCACCCCTGCAGACCTCCCACAATACAAAAGTATCAGCTTCCTCCATATGAATGTTTGTAGTCTCCTCAAGAAGTTTGACCTGACTCAGACCTGGGCTGTACATACAGCTCCTGATTTCTCTTTGATATCAGAATCTTGGCTTATTCCATCAACCCCTGACAAAGTTATCAGTCTACCGGGTTACAGCACCTACTGATGTGACAGACTAACTTGGGGAAGGGGGTCTTAATATATGTCAAGAGTAAATTCTCTGTCACAATTGTTGACTGCACCTCTAAGGCAAAAGAATTTGAATGCCTGGCACTAAAGTTAGCCCTCTCCAATGAAAAGGGTCTCCTTATTGCTGCATGCTACCGCCCACCATCTGGTGGCTTTGCTCTCCTACTGCATCTCCAAAGCCTAATCGAACTCAACCAATACTAGGTGTATCATAATGAGGATCTCAACCAAAATTGGAACTGACGAGAGCTCTAAGAACTCGAGGACTTCTGTGATACAAGTGGGCTGACACAAATAACACCTGCAGTCACCAGACCTAATAGAAAAAACCCTGAGCAAAGCTCTCTACTAGATCTCATGTTAGTCAACAAATCCCATAATTTCTTGCATACTGGAGTCTTTTTTAATGATCGAAGTGATCACTGTGCCACTGCCTGCATCAAACATTTGCCCCAATTAAAGTCTGCCACTAAATTCAATCTGAAAAGATGTCTGAAAAAGTTTTGCCAGAATGCCTTCCTGAGAGACCTGGGTAACATCAAATGGCAGGACTTCTATCTAGCCTCCTCATTCACTGAGGCATTTAATATCTTCCACAGCTTTTTAAAGGACCTAATAGACAAACATGCCCCCATAAGGTTGATCAAGACTAAAAAACGAACTCCTGGCTGGTTCTCTCCTATCCTGAATAAAGCTCTTAAGGATAGAGATCATTGGTGGAAAAGGGCGAGGAAATCCCAACTGGAGGCCAAGTGGGTAGCATTTTGTACCTCTAGGAACACCTGCACTAAATTAATTAGATCTGAAAATCTAAATACTTCCAAGCTGCACTGGAAGACAACAAAAACGATGCCGCCAAATTTTGGAGCATTCTCAAGGAAGTTGAAGGACATACTACTGACGCCTCCCTTTCACACAAAATAGTGTCCAATGGGTCTACTTTCACCGACAAGTCTGCCATACTAGACCGACTTAACAACCACTTTGCAACAGCTGGGTTGGCCTTTGATGCCTCGCCTATCAACAAAATCAGCCAACCATGGGACCCCACTGCTGTCTCTAATGCTAACTTCAATCTCAACCAATCTCATCCCCCCTCCTTCAGCTTCCATACAGTCACATTTAAACAAGTAGAAGACCTCCTATTGTCACTGGATACTAAAAAGAGTGCCGGGGCCGACAATATTGAACCCTACTTCCTAAAATTGGGCCATTGCTACTTAACGGCCCCCATCACCCACTTATTCAACTCCTCCCTGAAGCTGGGCGAGCTACCTATGCTTTGGAAAACTGCACATATCATTCCCTTGTTCAAATCTGGGGATCAGAGTGACCTGAACAATTACAGAGCTATTTCCATACTAGCTACCCTATCAAAAATACTGGAAAAAATCATGAACACCCAAATAAGAGAGTACCTGGAGTCACAGAAACTGCTAAATCCTGCACAGTCTGGCTTTAGAACCAAACACAGCACAGTATCTGCCCTTGCAAAAGTAACCACTGACTGGAAAATTGCCCTGGATTCTAAAAAATATGTGTGTGCCCTTTTCCTTGACCTTAGTAAGGTGTTCGATACTGTGGACCACAATATTATGCTTAACACACTGTGCACTATCGGCCTCAATAAGACTGTCATTAAATGGTTCACCTGCTATCTTACCAACAGGTTACAGCAAGCTAAAGCTTCAGGTGATATATCCCCATTAAAAACACTCCCACGAGGTGTCCCCCAAGGCTCCATCTTGGGTCCTATCTTATTTACAATTTATATCAACAACCTTGATGCCCAACTGCATACAGCTAATGTGCACCTATTTGCAGATGATACTGTCCTCTACATCTCAAACTCATCCTTGGACTCAGCCCTTGAGGACCTACAGCAAGACTTCATCTCCCTTCAACATAACCCCTAAAAGCCATCTGTGATGAGCTGGGTCTTACACAGATAGTAAGTGAACCCACAAGAATCAATCCTTCTAACTCTGCCAACAGCTCACTCTTAGATGTCATCTTAACTTCGCATCCCCATAAAATCTCACACTCTGCAGTTTTCCATAACAACATGAGTGACTACAGTATCATTGTATGTACAAGATTCCAATCTAAAACCCAGCAGCACCCTAAATTCAGAATCAAACGCTTGTTCCATAAATTCAACTCAGTAAACTTCCTGACCGATCTAGCTACGATCAGGTGGCAAGATTTATATCTTGCCAAATCTGCTGATGCCGCCATCTCTGTCCTGAATGACAACCTCACCACCCTAATTAACAAGCATGCTCCTCTTATTAAAATGAGGGTGTGGAAAATCTCGCATCCATGGTTCACCCAAGAGCTCAAATCTGTACTTATCAATAGAGACAAGCTATGGGCTAGGGCCAGGCACACAAAGAACCCGGCAGACTGGCAGGCGTTTAGAACTGCCAGAAATGCCTGTGTTAAAAGTGTACATGCTACTAAAGCAAACTTCTACATCTGCACACTAGAGCAGGCCAAAGGGAACTCCCAAAAAATCTGGAAGACACTGAGATCCATTGAAGGCCATCCTGCTGCTTCCTCCCTTCCCACCAAGATTCTGGCCAAGGATGGGATGGTTGAAAATAAACTGCGAATCCTCGAAGAACTTAACCTTCACTTTGCCACTGCCGGGTTGGCATTCAACTCCTCCCATGCCTAGCAGGTGAATAGACACTAGCCCAGATTCTACACATGCTACTCCACCTCATCCCTTCCAGTTGTGCCTGTTTAGCTACAAAGAAGTCGAAGACATAATTCTTAGCCTTGACACCAAGAAAAGTGCAGGGGATGATGGCCTTGAATCATTTTTCTTGTGGCTAGGCTATGCCCAGCTCACAGCCCCCATCCTTCACATCTTCAACCTCTCTATTACCACAGCCACTGTTCCATCCTGCTGGAAAACTGCCCATGTTCTTCCTCTCTTCAAATCAGGAGATCCTTATGACTTAAACAACTACCGTCCTATCTCTATCTTGCCCGTTCTCTCCAAAGTGCTGGAAAAACTTATATACAACCAACTAAAAAATCACCTTGAAGCACACTCACTCCTAAACCAGGCCCAATCTGGCTTCAGGTCGAAGCACAGTACCATCTCAGCCTTGGCTAAAGTCTCTAATGACTAGATCCATGCTATGGACACCAAGAAGGTTACTGGTGCAGTCTTTCTAGACCTTAGTAAGGCCTTCAACACTGTAGACCATCACCTCCTAATCACCTGTCTTGCCTACATACTGTAGATGCCACTTCACTTACCTTACAGTGGTTTAACAGTTATCTCACAGGAAGGATACAAAAAGTCAAAGCTGATGGCCTACTATCTGCCCCCCTTCCAGTTGCCAGAGGAGTCCCTCAAGGCTCCATCCTAGGACCGATCCTTTTTTCCCTGTACATCAACAACCTTGACTCCCACATAAAGAACTCTAGCATACATTTCTTTGCGGATGATACGATTTTGTACGCATCAGGCTTGTCCTTAACTGAAGTCAGGGAAGCACTCCAAGCTGACTTTATCCAGTTAGAAAGCAACCTTATCAATGCCAAACTTCTCTTAAATGCCAAAAAAACCAAGGCAATGATTTTCTCAAGACTTGCCTTGTCTGGTGCCCTACCTACCCCACCTAAAAACTTCATAGTTACCTCCCTAGGTGAACACTTGGAAGTAGTACCTAAATTTAAATATCTAGGTATGTGGATAGACAACACGCTTTCCTTCAATGACCACATCGAGGATCTATCAAAGAGGCTTAAAGCACGCTTGGGTTTCTTCTTTAGAAATAGGACCATCTTTTCTCTCGCGACCCGCAAAAGACTTGTCCAAGCAATATTCCTTTCCTTGCTTGACTATGGAGACATTATCTTTATCTCCTCCCCAACCTTGAGCCTATCTAAACTGGACGTACTCTATCACTGTGCTCTTCACTTCATTACTAACTCTGCTTACAGGACCCACCACCATGATCTTTATGCAGCAGTTGGGTGGACCTCTCTTGCCACCAGACGCCTCCTGCATGCTGGCATTTGGACCCTCAAATTACTACTCCACAAACAGCCTATCTATTTAACGTCTCTCATACACATCTCGCATAGCACCTACTCCCCTAAGGAAATCTGACCTTATCCTACTAGATGTTCCCAGGCCAAAGAGCTGTCTCATATGCCCTCCCAAACATTTGGAACCAACTACAAGCCATGCTGAAGCTAACCAGCATCGTATCAATTAACTCCTACAAAACACTAGCTATCTCTAAATTAAAAGACATATGTAGGTGCTACTAGGTCCCCAACGCCAAGTCAACTTCCTAGGTACCAACTGGCCCTCTACTTATTAAGCTGAAATGTGTTGCATAATTTAGGGCAAGGTTAAAGCTGAAATGTACTGCATATATAGCATAAGGACTTCTATTGTGTATACCTCTTGTATTATATATTTTTTCTTTGTTGTTCTACATTTTATATTTCTTGTCCATGTAATTGCAAACTGTATGTGTACAGTATGTGCCTCAGGACCTCCTTGTGAATGAGCTTACTCAATGGAGTCTTTCCTGAAATAAACTTGAACTTGAACTTGAACCTTATCAAATATAAGCTCCTACTCAATGCAAAAATAAAACAAAGCCATGATCCTCTCACCTAAGGCAGCCCCAGGACCAACACACAAGCACATGATGCTAACACTAATGGGTAAACCCCTTGAAATAGTAGATACCTTCCAATATCTAGGGTTCTGGCTGGACAACAAGCTCAACTTCCTGTGCCATCTAAATGAGGTCTTGAAAACAAACTAAGGCAGCGGTTAGGCGTGTTCTATCACATTAAGCACCTACTTACCAGAGAAGCTAGAAAGAGACTTGTGCAATCTACCTTCCTACCTTTACTGGACTATGCAGACTTTCTCTACAACCATTGCCCATCAACTGTGCTCAGCAAACTTGACACGCTCTACCACCGGGCCATAAGGTTCATCCTAAACCTGCCCTCTCGCACCCACCATTGCATACTGTACCAAGAGATGGGATGGTCCTCTCTCTCAACAAGGAGGAAAAGGAACACTCTTCTTTGGTTCTTCAGAGCCTTGTCTGACAAACTCCCTGCTTACATTTCAAGCTTCTTTGAATGTGCCAAGGGTTCTTATGGCTTGAGACGCTTCTCCCTACTCTGCTTCCAGATACCCAGAGTAAAAACAACCTATTGCGTGGCTGCAATCAACTTCTCCTTCCCGACCTTATGGAACGCTATGCAAAACTCACTTAAACTCTTATCCCTTCCAGGTCTGTGCACTTTCAAAGCACTAATAGCTGAATACCTTAAGGAAACCTGTAGCTGCTTTAAGTGACCTTGTAACTGTAGCCCCTTGTATTGTCAACGTAGCTGAAACTACTGCACTCATCCCTATCAGGGAGCACCTAGCACTTATTAGTCTCTCTCCCCTACCCCCTTTCCCTTCCCTCCACCCCCACTTCATATAAATTCTCCTCCTTTTCCCTACATATTCCCTGGGGGGATACTGGGATGCATGGGAGAGGCATCACCAGTAGAAAACAAGAAGTTGTTATCCCTCTCTACAGACAATTGGTGAGACCCCATATGGAGTATTGCGTGCAGTTCTGGAGACCCCATCTCTGCAAGGACATAGACAGGATGGAGGCAGTTCAGAGGAGGGCAACTAAAATGGTGCAGGGTCTGCACCAGAAGCCATACAAAGAGAGATTGAAGGAGCTTAATATGTATAGCCTCAAGGAAGGAAGGGAAAGGGGGGACATAATAAAAACTTTCAAGTACCTCTAAGGAATCAACAAAGTCCAAGAGGGTAGCATCTTTCAGAGAAATGGATGTGCAAGAACAAGGGGGCACAATTTGAAGATAGAGGGGGGACGGCTCAGAGGTAATGTAAGGAAGTATTTTTTCATGAAGAAGGTGGTAAACGCATGGAACAGCCTTCCAGAGTGGGCTGTGGGGTCAAAAACATTGGTGGAATTCAAGAATGCATGGGACAGACATAAGGCAATTCTAGAGAAGGGTAAGAAGAAGTAGGCTGTTGGTTAACTAGGCTCTGCAGCTTATCCAATAGATAGGGAAATGGGCAGACTAGGTGGGCCAAGTGGTCCTTATCTGCCGTCAAAGTCTATGTTTCTATGTTTCTAATAGACAGTGTAATACTGCATAAATTGCTTTCACTATGCTGCAGAGAGTCATCACACACAGTGTAGCTATGTCACAGTAATAAATGACTTTTGTATCTCTCCACTCTCTGTCTCTGCCCTTGCTACTGTATGTTCTCCATATTTGTATATTCTCCATATTAATCATTTTTTTTCATGAATTTAACAGGTATGACAGGATGCTGACCCCTTCCCCATTAGATAAGTATTACTCTGGGGACTGGCACGTCCGCGCAGCAGTTGGATTTTTGCTTGTGACACCGGTGACCAGAGTTCGGGAATGGATCGGGGGTAGAAGGATCAAGCGTCCCACAACTGCTCCCCTTCTCCAGGGAGGAGGGTGGTGGAGTGTTCGGTGCAAGGGCGACACCCAGCGGAGGCTGGGTAACGCCACAAGTGTCGACGCCTGGCAATCTCAGGGGCAGGGCAGCCACAGGCTCTCATTGTACGTCCCTGCCCCTGCCTACAGGGGGAAAAACACGCAGTCTGCTGCCATGATGATGAGTACCCCTCCATTCTACTGAGCTCCCAGGCCGACTACCGGACCTATCCTATCGGCGGCAGCACTTGGGGGTGTCACTACCCCACCCTGGAGGGCAATCCAGGGGTATACAAGGAGTCACAGCTCATGTGGGAGTGGGAGCAGAGGGGGCCATGACCTAGGTGGATGACCGGCTGCAGGCTGTGCAGAAAAAGAGAAAATAAAAAAAAGATAAGTATTACTCTATGTCTAACCTGTCTTATCCTTCATGTCTACTCCCTAAGAACTAAGGATCCTTTGTGACCCCTTTCCTATATTTTACAAGTCTGACAGACATTATCACTTCAAAACTTTTACCATTTGCTCCCTAGTGCACAGGTAAGAGACCCTCAACATATCACCTATACTTGGTGGTTGACTGTAAAGGTGCTTGTTACAGTGTGTGTGTGTGTGTGTGTATGTGTGTGTGTGACAGTTCATAGTAGTTTGCTGATAGCTGAGAGTTTGGGGGTGGAGAGTGGGTGGCTGGTAAAGGGCAAAAGTGAGAATGTCAAAATCTGGCCACTTCCTTGCGTGTTTATGTGTAAAAGCCAAACTCCTTATCATTCTTTTGATAGCCTAACGTTTGCATGATTGCTGGTTGAGATAGGTCGCAACTGAGGTGGATGTGCAATTGTCAATAGCTAGATTTTGTGTGTATGTGTGTGTGTGTGGGGAGGTGATCCCTGACAGTAATCATACCTTGATATAATTCCTGCTTTAATTTGTAGCAGTCTAGTACCTTGCCACTATTGCACTTTTTCAGAATTGGCAGCTCTTTTACATTATCGGTGGTCACTTTTTTTGTTACAGATCCCTATTATATGAAGATATGAATTATGTGGTCAGAATTTTCAAACTGGATCTGTCGGCTGAATATTTTAAAGCAGTAATGCAACTAACTTGGGCAAAAAAATTTACTTCAATGTTTTTTACCCTTGGAGAAACCTACATGTCAGTTAAAAGGACATTGTCAACCTTTTTTGCATCATATTATTTCTAGGTAAAAACTCACATTTTATGATTGCTTACCTTATCTAAAATTCTTTGATGTTGCTGGTTGTTTTATCTGCCTCCTTACCTATTAGAATTGAAATGCATGGTAATGTATAGTTATATTCAGACTTGTTGTGCTGCACATCATTGAACTGCTCTTGTTGCGTACTACATGCAGTGGCAGAGGAATAGCCGGTGCAGCCAGCACAGTGGCCCAGGGGCCACACACTTAGGGGGCCCAGTAACAGATTTGCCAAAAAAAAATTATTAAGCCAACACAGCAGTGCAGCCACATCACCATGTCAGTTTGTGGGCCAGAAAAGTATTAGCTGGAACTTGGCACTATAGAGAGAGCACTACTGTGCTGTAACAGTGTCAGTAACTTACATACTGTTGTTGTTGGTGCGATATGAGGGTTGCCAAGTCTCTACTGCGGGTGGGGCATCAGCGGCAGCTTATGGAGATGGATATGGTGGTTTGGTCACAGGATGAGTTGGGATGGGATCAGCAGACTGGTAGCACGGTACATTTTCCACTCGACCACCACAGAAACACACAAACAGGCAAGAAAAGGGCAGCCAGGGGTCCTTTAACAAGCTGCACCACATAATGGGCTGGCTGACACCTGATTGGACAGAGGCACTATTAGTCAGTCTGGGGTAGTTAGGGCTAGTACTTGTGTTGTGCAGTGAGGCTGAGTGAGCTTTACTTGATCACCGTTGTGTGTGTGTGTGTGTGTGTGGCTAGTAGTAGAATCTCTAGTTGTTGGCTGGCTTTTTAGGATCCAAGTCAGAGAGTGAAAAAGAAATTGAATTTAAGAGAACAAAAAAATGAATAAACTAATACAAGTGTCGTGTGGGCAGCTGGCAGCATGCAGCATGCAGCATAAGACTTCAGCCGAGCGGCCCTGGTGCTGCTACCTGCTGGCAGCCAGACGTCTGCATCCAGCCCTCCACCCTTTGACCAAGGAAAGGAGCCACAAGCCCGAACCAGGCTCTCCACTTCAGCAGAGCGGCCCTGGCACTGCTACCTGCCAGCGGTTGGACCTCTGTATCCAGCCCGCCACTCCCTGACCAAGGAAAGCAGGTACAATTGGTCAGCTCCTAGCTAGGAGCTGTCAGAATTCAATCCCCGAAATTGAACTGGCTCCTGGGGACTGTGGTCGCTTCTCGATTGGATGCTGCAGATCCCCATTGAGAAAACAAGCACCCAAGGCACCTTTTTCAAATCACAGCTCAGCCACTGCCTTGCTGTATTGCTCTCTGGACAGTTTTTTCTGCTAAATTTACTGCTCATGTGAAAATGATTTGTTTTTCTTCTTGGAATTTTCTGCTGTTTAGCCTGCTGTACTAGCTAGGCCTGACTTCTATTTAGCTTATGGCTTGTACTGCTGAATATTTTTACTGCTTAAACATTTTACCTTTAAACTACTGCACTGTATATGTAGGAATTGTCTTCCAGAGTATAGCAGAGTTGTAGTGAACTTTAACTGACTGCCTGACGTCTATATAGCTTACTGCTTGCACTACTGAATTTTTTCTGCTGAGCCAATTGCCCAATATTGTAGAATAGTTTGAACAACTGACTACTGCCTACTGTTCTTCTGCCACACTCATTTCTCGTCACAGTTGCTCTCATTCCTCCTCGGACTGCCTTCTTTGTTTCCCTCTTTCACTTACTTTTTTCCTTTTACATTTATTTTTCGCTGTTCTCCACACTGTTTCTCTGCCTCTGCCATCTACTGGACCCTTGATTCCCTCTTCTGACACCCCTCTAAACCAGCATATTCTGTAAATATTGCCTGGCATTTTTGGTCATCTTCTCTACCCATTCCAGAATACCCTGAGTCCTCTCCACCACATGCCTCCTTTCCAGCTCTCCTTGGTCTCATTCAAGGGGTGCCCCCCCCCCCATCAACCTCCTGATCCAGTTTTTTGTTTTGCTACATTCTCACCTGGCACATTTGACCAGACCTCTCTGTAGGAACCCTTTCTCTCTCACTATTTGCACCTACTTCTGCCATGAGCACTAAATTACCCAGGGCCCTCCCACCAACTTACTTGAGCTTTGTCTTTGACATTTTAACTAACGGACTGCCTTTTTTTTCTGCTCTTTTTTAGCCACAAGCCCAAACTAGGCTCTCCACTTCAGCTGAGCGGCCCTGGAGCTGCTACCTACTGGCGGCTGGACCTCTGCATCCAGCCCACCACCCCCTGACCAAGGAAAGCAGGTACAATTGGTCAGCTCCTAGCTCGTAGCTGTCAGGCTTCAAGCCCCGTAATTGGACTGGCTCCTGGGGACTGTGGCCGCTTCTCGATTGGATGCTGCAGATCCCCATAGAGACAGCAAGCACCCAAAGCACCTTTTTCAAATCACAGCTCAGCCACTGCCTTGCTGTACTGCTCTCTGGACAGTTTTTTTTCATGCAACCCCCACCCCCCCTTTATTAAATACACTTCACCAGTGATCCCCGCCCCCTGAGACCTCACACTAGTCAATTACAGCAACTCCTTAAGGGGGCTTTCCTTCCTGCAACTTGTTAAAGGGTGATCCTCTCTCATGCTCAAATTTAACTGAAAAATGCTGCTTCATCCATTCAGTATAGGATTTCTACTTATTAGTGTAACCGTCATATACCATGGGTCTCTAAACCCACAAAATGTTCAACACCCAGGCATATTCAGAGGCTACCTAAATCTTATACACAAATTTCTAAATGTTTCCCTCCCACTGCCACTTACCCGAGCTGGCCTCCATACTACCATACACTGCTATACTCAATTTTGGGTACCAACTGCCTCTCTCTCATGGGTTTGCCCTTTCAATTAAAGCTATTCTGTATGCTTACTATCGCCCCTCACCTCGCTGTTTGGCCTTGGAGAAGAGTTTGAGAAACTGCCCATGCCTCAGGGGCAAAATGTGGCTATTCTGACTACTTCTTAGTGCTATAAAAAAGCTGCTCCTGCTGCTACTCATC
The DNA here is from genome assembly GCA_016271365.2 of Neoceratodus forsteri. NCBI lineage: Eukaryota > Metazoa > Chordata > Ceratodontiformes > Ceratodontidae > Neoceratodus > Neoceratodus forsteri. The sequence goes on from CM028136.1 coordinate 133,078,653, forward strand.
TGTTCTGGTAACGTTGAATTAAACCCCAGTCCCCCCTCTCCATTCCTGCCCCAGCTGACCTACCTTTACTAAAAGGGTTATCATTTTTGCATCTGAATGCCTGCAGCCTTCTGCAAAAGCTTGATGATATCAAAACGTGGACCCTCCACTGCTCTCCTGATGTTCTTGTAATCTCCGAAACTTAGCTAAGACCAACCACCCTGTACTATGAGGTTAGCATTCTTCCTTACAACTTGTTTCATACTGATAGGAAATCCTGGGGAGGGGGAGCAGCCATCTATGTCTGGGACAACATTACCACAACTATGGTGGACATGACTACAGTCCCTAAGGAGTTTGAGTGCCTCACGCTAAGAATTCAACCAGCCAACTCAACCTTTATCTGCATTAGTTGGTGCTATAAGCCCTCCTCAGCTAGCCTTTCTCTGCTCAAATTCCTAAGTGACATACTAGCTACCACCTCATCAGAAGTATCCATAATTGGTGACCTCAGACTTGACTGGCTCTCTCCAGTCTCCTTACCCGTGAAAGAATTATGTGATGCCCATGGACTTACCCAGTTCATTAATGAAGCTACCCACCCAAACACCAAAAACCCAGAGCATAGCTCCCTTCTTGACCTAATCCTTGTAAGCAAGCCTCACCGCTTCTTCAACTCAGGTGTATTCTTTAACGAAATCAGCGAACACTGTGCCATTGCATGTGTAAGTTTGATGCAACTCCAAACCTCCTCTTCCTCTAAATACATCCATAAGAGATGTAAACAGAACTTCTGCCCAGACGCTTTTCTCTATGACCTCCAGTATGCTAATTGGCAGAAATTTTACCTCGCATATTCTGTGGAAGAGGTACACAAGGTACTTCATGAAGTACTCACTGAAACCCTAGACCTCCATGCCCCAGTTATCAAAAGCAGAACTAAAAGAAAATCTTGTCCCTGGTTCACAGATAACCTAAAGACTGCCTTATGGCATAGGCATGCTCTTTGGAAAAGAGCCAGAAAGTCTAAATTTGCCACAGTCTGGTCTGCTTTCTGAACCACAAGGAATTTCTGCATGAAACTATCAGAGCTGCGAAGTCTAGTTATTTCCACTCTGAACTTAATGCATCCACTAACTCTGCTACTAAAGTTTGGAAAACTTTAAGGGAGGTAGAAGGCCATAACAGCACTGGCACACTTCCCCACAAAATTTTGACTGGTGGTACCCACACTACAGATAAAAATGAGATCCTTGACCTCCTTAACAACCACTTTGAAACAGCAGGGATGACTTTTGATACCTCCCCAGCAAATGCCATCAGGGCACAGTTCCTTAGTCAGTCATCTGATTGCCACGATCCAGAATCTATTGACCCTTATCACTAAGGATGTAAGTTTGTCATGGGTGAGGTTGGATGAGGGTTTAATAACTCACTGGTTGTTCATGGAATCATTAGTAAATTTCCTGGCATGGTCATCGTTGCTACTTTTTGATGACAATAGTGAAAGTTATGGAAGTCCTGTATAAAGACCAAACGTCATGGAATCCATGACATGTATGGCTGCCATGACAAACTTACATCCCTACTTATCACTATTTCTACTTCTGTCCGGTCACCATTAAACAGGTTCAGGATTTCCTTCTTCAACTTGATACTAAGAAAAGTGCGGGTGCGGATATGATTGAGCCTTTCTTCCTAAAGTTGGCCTACTATATTTTGGCTTCCCTATTAACCACCTTTTCAATTTGTCTCTCAATCAGGGCTCCCTCCCCAAGGTCTGGAAGATGGCCCATGTCATCCCTCTATTCAAATCAGGGGACCCCTGTGACCTAAATAATTACCGCCCAATCTCCTTGCTCCTGGCCTTGTCAAAACTATTGGAGAAGGTAGTAAATGAACTGCTCAGATCTCATCTGCAAAGTTTTAATCTATTAAACCCGATTCAATCTGGTTTCCGTCCCATGCATAGTACCTCCACTGCCCTTGCTAAGGTTATAAATGACCGGTAGTGCACATTTGATAACAAACAATACGTATGTGCCTTGTTTCTGGACCTTAGCAAGGTTTTCAACACGGTGGACCACATTTTGCTCCTGGTACACTGAAGAAAGTTGGGGTGGACAACCTGGTCCTAAGTTGGTTCAAAAACTATCTTGTGGACAGAGAGCAGCAGGGCAAGACTGAAGGAGACCTATCGCCAAACAAAAATACTCCTTAGAGGTGTTCTCCAAGGATCCATACTTGGTCCACTTCTCTTTGTCATTTACACTGTATTAATCAAATTGACACTGGCCTAAAGTCATCTAGTATCCATCTCTTCACTGATGATACAGTGCTATACATTGACAGATCAACTCATGATCAAGCCATTTTGGACCTCTACAACAATTTTGACATCCTCCAAAAAATATCTACTCAACTTGAAACTCCTGCTCAATGCCAAAAAAACGAAGGCCATGATTTTCTCTACACTGGCCCCTCATCTCAAAAAAAAAACACACAGATAAGGTTCCTCACATAAGCACCCTTTTGGAAGAAGCTCTGGAGTTCGTGGAACAATTCAAATACCTGGGGTCTGGATTGACTACAAATTGTCCTTTATTGATGACATTGAAGAATTCACAAAGAAACTGCATCAAAGGCTCAATATTTTCTTCAGGATCAAGCACTCACCAACCCAGGAGGCTAAAAAACTCCTAGTCCAAGCTACCTTCTTGCATCTCCTAGACTATGTGGACTTCATATATGGCCATAGTACTAGCACAGCTCTCTCCAAGCTTGATACCCTATATTACAGAGCCCTTAGGTTCATTTCAGATGCCCCTTATGACACTCATCACTGCATCCTCTATTCTTCCATATGCTGGAGCTCCCTTAGCTTCAGGAGGCAAAAAAATGCTATTCTGTGGACATATAAGGCAATCACTCATAAATTACCTCAGTACCTCACAAGCTGCCTAACTCCCTGCATCCCTAGTGCCTATTTTCTCAGAAGTCTTACCATCTTATCTCTGGCTATCTCTAAAGTTAAAACTTGCTTTGGTGGAGCTTCAATAAGCGTCACTCTTCCTACACTCTGGAATAAGATCCAGAAAACCTTAAAGCTCGCTTGCCCTGTCACGTTCTCCCTCTTCAGATCCTTGTTCCTGAGGACCTTCTCCGAGGTCTGACATTGCTTCAAGTCAAGGTCTTAACATCATGATTTGTTGCTGCTTTAAATTCTGGACTTAAACCTCAACAATTGCCTGAGGCATCATTTGAGTCCTCTCTTCTGTCATTGTCCAAATCAAGGTCCCAACATCACGATCTGTCTGCTTCAAATATTGGACAAAACCCCAACTATTGCCTGTGGCATCTGTCATGTTTCTCCTCTAGAACAGTCCTTCATCCCTAGGCCATCATGTCCAACCCTCTCCTACCTCATCTGACCTTCCCTCCCCACTCCCTATACCCCCCTTCCCTTCCCACCCCACTTGCCAGGTCATGCCTACAGTACTTATCAAAGGACTCTTACATCTCAATCTTCTTTGCACTCTGACACTAGAGGAACTGCCAGTCCTGCTTGCTATGAGTCCTCCAATGATATTTACTGTATAAACTTTAGCTCATTACTTTACGTCCATATATCTGTATCTATGCAATTGTATTTAAATGGCACTACCTGTTTTTGAACCTACTGCTATGTTCTGGTGGAATTATCTTGTTACATGTGATGGTTATATGTTATTATGTTGTTATTATTATTACTACTGTGTAATTGTTATGTACGTTCACTCAACCTGTTATGTCTTAACCCTGTTGGCAATTGTTTTGCCTCAGGTCCATCTTGTAAATGAGCTGGTTTCAATGATGTTCTGCCTTGCAAAATAAAGATTTTTTGATTGATTGATTGATAAGACTGTCTGTCTGACTGAGTGAGAGTGAGACACTGAACTAAAGGCTTGGAGTTGGCAAGGCTATGGCTGCATGACCAGTGCAGTAGCCTTAGTCTCAGTCTCAGTCTACTGTGACCCAGGCCTGGCCAGCCAGAGCCTGTGGTGCTCGCAGCTGCTGCCTGAGCTAACTCTGCTCCTCCTCCTCCATGTGTAGGCAGCCTCCAATTGGCCACACAGTGTAACCATACAGTTGGGAAGCAGGCTGGCCACAGGGGTCCATGCTGAATTGGCAATGGCATGTTTAATGTGTATAAATTTATTTATTCATTTATTAAATTTTGTTAACTGGGTAGGCCTGCTGAGCCCCGAAGGTCCCTTTTTCAGGAGCGACCCAGAAGTAGTTACATAAAACAAGGCATATACAATCATGTAGTACATTGCAGGACAATATCATACAGGATTACAAAGACAGTAAACAGTTTTCACAGTAAAGAGAAGTTATTTGCAGCAAGGTTGCACAGTTCAACAATAGCACCGAATGCAATCACAGGCTTGAGAGAAAAACGTGACAGATTAGGGCAATAGCCTTTCAGGAATCCACAGAACTGATTGTAAGTAAGCTAGTCTTTGGGATAGGTGCAGAGACTGGAGTTTAGTAGGTGTTCATGTAGTCCTTTCCAGAATTTCACTAGGGAGGTAGCTTCCTGTAGGTGACCAGGGAGCTTATTCCACAGTACGGGGGCAGTGTGGGCATAGGATTTACTGCCAGCTGCGGAGCTGATCCTGGGTACTTCCAGGAGTTTTTTGCCAGAGGTGCGGAGTGGTCTGCTGAACAGCTTTGGAGCTAGTAGCCCAGCTAGCCCTGCAGGAAGGTAAACATCAAGAATCTTATATGTGTTACTTAGTAGGGGGTGCTGAAGTCTGTGGCTGAAGTAAGTCGAGCTGAGCAAATCAAGGACATCACAATGGTGGGTCCTTGGGTGAGATTTTGTTGCAAAGCATGCTATTTTGTGATACAGTGTTGCAGTCTACAATGGTTCTGTTTTGCCATGCTGTGTAGAACAGGTGCAGCATAGGTTAGGGTTGGGAAGAGGATACTCTTTGCCATCACCAGTCTCGTCTCTGGTATCATGTTAGTGCTTAGGCAGTAGAGCAGGCCCAAGTTTTTGGTGTATGTTTTTTGTTACTAGGTCCACGTATGGTTTTAGTGAGAGCCCCTGATCTAACACAAAGCCAAGATATCTGAAGGATTGGACCACCTCAATTGTAGAGCCAGATGCAGTAACAAGCGGGAGAAGATGACCTCGATCAGGACCTAGGGATCTAGATCCAGACAGGAGTGCTTTTGTTTTTTTGAGGTTTAGGACCAGATGATTTTCCATTAGCCAAGCTTCAACCTTGGCAAAGTCAGACTGGAGCAGGGGCCCTAGTTCGTTCAAGTGAGTCGTAGTTCTGTAAACTACCAAGTCATCGTGTACTGCACCACTGAGCTGCTCCCACATTGGTAACTGAGGTCATTGATGAACAGAGAGAACAAGAGTGGACCCAAAATAGAACCTTGCAGAACCCACTCATTTATGGGGAGTGTTCCGGAGGTTGAACCTCTCCACTTGACCTGTTGGAAGCGGCCAGACAGGTAGTTGCTGATCCAGTTCAGGGAGTGTTGATCAAGGCCAAGCTTTCTCAGCTTTGTTAGCAGAAGGCGGTGATCTACCAGATAAAAGGCCTTAGTCAGGTCAATAAAGACTTCCCCTGTTGGGGTGCCTTTGGCCAGAGCAGCGAGGACATCAGAGGTGAACCTGATGAACGCAGTGTCAGTCCCATGCTTTTGTCTGAAACTATGTTATGTGGGGGCCAGGAGTTGGTTTGCTTCCAGGTAGTCCCTAAGTTGACAGTACACTAGCCACCCTTCAATTTTTGCTAGGGAGCAGAGGAGAGAGATCAGCCTGAAGTTACCTATTGTTTCCCTAGGTCCTGCCTTGTGGACTGGTACCACATGGGCCTGCTTCCCTATTCTGAGGATGGCTCTGTCCAGCAGGGATCTGTTTATAAAGGGATGACAAGTAGTGCAATAGCAAGGGCAGCTGCCTTGAGAAGACTAGGGTCCAGGCCAGCTGGTCCCGCTGACCCAGTAGATTTTATGGATAGTAGTAGGAGGGGCAGCACTTCTTTGACGCACACTATCCTTAGATGAAAGTGAGGGGGTAGAGGATCCTGCAGTTCAGTATCAGCGAGGCTCTGCTTATGGCGCGGTGGTTTTTTTCTGTATGTGCCCAGGTCAGTGAAAAAACTATTGAAGGCAGCAAATGCCTCGCCACCTTCTGTTAAGGTTTGACCATTGCAGATTATGTGGCCCTGGGGTGATTTGTTTGGACCTTTTATCAGGTCATTGATACAAGACCAGAAGGACTTTGGGTCTACCAAGTTTTGTGCTGGAGGTTTTTGATGTACTCCCTTTTTGTAGTTTTTGTGGCCTTCTTACATTGGTTCCTCAGTGATCTATATTCAACTAGGTCTTCCAAGAGGGTGGATCACTTATACTCTTTCCAGGCCTTGTCTCTGTCTTTCATTAGGGATTTCAGCTCCCCCGTGATCCATCTGTAGCACTGACCTTTAGTGCATATTCTCCTTGGAGGTGCATGGAGATTAATCACAGCAGAGAAAGTGTGCAGAAAGAATTGTGCAGTTTCATCAATACTGTCTAGCAGTTTGATAGGGGTCCAGTCAACATTACCCAGACAGCTCTGGAATGCCTCTGCAGAGAAGCTAGAGAAGTCCCTAGCTTCAAAGAGCCAGGGGGGAATCCTAGCAGGCCTGTTTTTCCAAATGCAGAAAGTGAGCGAATGCTCACTCAGGACACCTGACATCATGCCAGCTGCTTGGATATTTGCAGGATTTGATGCTAGAATCCAGTCCAAGGTGGAGTGGTTCCCAGTTTTTGTATTTTGTCTGGTGATTTTGATGATGACCTGAGTCAGGCTGACTTCAAGGAGCGGGGCCCTGTGCACTTGTTCAGTGCTAGTTTCCCACCTTAGGTTAAAGTTCCCCAGGATTAGTAGCTCAGTTGAAGTAGTCCCTGCTAGGGTACTTGTTAAGTCTGTAAGTGCAGAGTGGGAACATTGGGAGGGTTATATATGCAGCCCATCTTTAGGTATTTTGTATGGCCCAGGACAACTCTGATGAATATTGATTCAATACCTGAGGAGTTAGGCAGGTGAAGAGTGGACAGAGATGCCTCTAGTGAGGAACTTGCATAGATGAGGACCACACCTCCTTTTTTCCCCTCCCTGTCCTTTCTGAAAGTGTCATAGTTGGCTAGCTCCACTTCATGTGCGAGGATGTGAGGTTTCAGCCAGGAGTCAGAGATGACAAGCACATCTGTCTTGTACATGTCTACCCAGGACTGGACTTTGTGCAGCTTTGGTTGCAGGCTGCAGACATTCATATGTGCAACTCTCAGGCCCTTAGTGTTGATCCAGATTGGGTCACTGGGGGACTCTAAGGTAGAGTTGGCAACTTGGGGTCCAGGATTGGGTTGGATGTCACCAGAGCAAATAATCAGTATTAAAGTGATCAAGCTGAGGACTCCTGGTCCAGCAAGGGGTGCTAATTTCATCTGCTTATCACTAATTCTGCAATGAGGTAGCAGGCTCCCTTGTGGGTAAGCCCATGCAACACTATCAGGGTTTCCATAGTGGGCAACACAGGGCAGTCATTACGATGTGGGAGATAGCAATCCTGCATGCCCCAAAGCAGATTAGGGTCATGGCAGGCACCCATTTGTTTATCTACCCAGAAGATCATAATGATGTATAGGATGATGAGGACAGGACCTCTGAATGGTGCCTATTTTAGATTGATCCGATTGCACAGGGGGTCCCGGTATGGGAGCTGAGCCGTATCAGTGAGAGTCATGGTGCACTGTGCCACAGGTCCTAGTATAGTGGCAACAGGACTATTTTTGGAAAAATGGGGTAGTAGCAGCCCTCAGGCAGGGATAGGGATGGGTGGTGGGACAGCTCCAGTAAGTATGCCTCCAGTGAGGTTCCTTGTTTGAGACCATAGTGGTACCAGGGATTGTCTTTGGAGCTTTAATTGCCTAACCTTTGAATATTTCAGCATAAATAAGTGCTATATTCCTTTATATTTGAGGGAGGGTGAAGGGGGCATAAACAGGGGCAAAAAAAACTTGAGGGGGGGCTCAAAGTACAACCTGCACTGGGGCCCATTTTTCTTTTCTTCCGCCACTGACTTCATGAACATTAGAAACATCCTCAAACAGTGCAGCCACTCATAATACAATAGTCGTCTCTATACACACTGCACAGTGAGTGATTAGATTGTATTTGGGGTATTCCTGAGTCCAGGAGGGATGTAGTGGGAGTAGGTCAGGAAATGTAAACAGCATGTTTTGGTGTGGTAACACCAGTATGGTGGGCACTCAATATTTCACTTTTTATGAGATAAAATGAATCAGAATCAAATGACCAGCTGCATCAGAAGTCTCTATAGAGTGTGAACAGTCACAAAGTATGTTTTTTAATTTAGGGATACTTTGAGGCCTTAGGGGTTAACAGTGTCCTTTTAAAGGGATGGACCAAAAATTTGAAAGACAGTGGGACATCTACATATTCTCCCTGCCTCTGCAGGAGGCCTTGCTGATATGTAAGAAGTGCTGAAAGAGCTACATTGATGCTAAATAAATATGCCACACACGCAGAAACAAAATGAAGTAATTTTTATTATGCAGACATGACAAACAAGGTGATGAATGTTATCATGTTTTGTTTGTATGGTTCCTGCTGAACAATTGGTTCTTTTAAAGAGACACTTTCAGCTTGTTTCTGCATTTTTTGGTACATCACAAAAAAGATGCCTGCAGCTGTCTGTCAGGCTGATGATAGCAATCAATGGTCCTTTATCACAATAGATTATCATTTTAATGTAGTTTTTATAGTAATTTCAATTCTAGTCATCTCAACCTAATTCTGAGCCACCAGAGTGCATTTACATACCAACATGGTGCCAGAGCACTGTCAAACTCGTGCATGCATGGGTTAGGACAGTTTTATGCAATATTAGCCAAGTACACTTTCAAGAACTAGTCAGTGAGCTAATACTTAAAAAGTAAGTCCTTGTTTAAACCAAGCACTGTAAGGTGTTTTAATGAGTAACTAAAATTGAAATCCTTGATGCTGGGTATACGAATTAGCATTGATGCTGGGGAGAACAGCCCTCCCTCCTCTGACCTTGCTATAGAGGAAGGTGAGAGATCGGAGATGCCGTTCCATCTTGGTGCTCCTTGATCTCTCTTCAGCTTTTGACACTGTTGACATGGGGTGTTGCTTGAGCATTTGAGGGCCATCTGTGGCCTGACATGTAAGGTCCTCAGGTGTTTTACTTCCTTCCTCACAGGCAGAACTCAGAGAGTGGTATCTGGGATTTTTTCCTCTGACTCAGTCTCTCTGTCATGTGGGGTCTCTCAGGGTTCGGTGCTGCCCCCCATGTTGTTTGCAGTGTATATGCTGCCCCTCGGAGACATTAAGATGTAAGATGGTATGGGCTAAAGTTTCATAGCTATGCTGATGATATCCAGCTCTACCTGTCTTTTGCACCTGACCAGGACAATGTGCTCTCGGTATTTAACAACTGCCTTGCTGAAATCCAGGACTGGATAAATTTGAGTTGGTTGAAGTCGAACACGGGAAAGACTGAGGTGATGGTTGTGGAACCAGATCGTTGGATAGAGGGGTTGAGGACTAGTCAGCCCTCTGGAATTTACCTGGGGGACGTCCAAATTCCCACCTCTGAATGGGTGCAGAACCTGGGGGTGGTGTTTGACGATGGGCTGACTTTACGATCACAGGTGTCAGCAGTCATCAAGTCGTCCTTTTACCAGTTTAGGAACATTGCCAGGATCAAGTACCTTGTTCCGTTTGGAGACCTAACTACATTGGTCCACGCTTTTGTGACCTCACGTCATGATTATTGCAACTCCCTGTACTTAGGGCTTCCTGGGGTTGATATCCACCACTTGCAGCTAGTGCAGAATGTGGCAGCACGATTGTTGATGTGGACTCTTCGGAGTTCTCACATTACTCCTGTGCTGCGCACTCTGCATTGGCGGCCTATTCAGTGGCGGATCACCTTTAAAGTTGGTTTGCTGACGTGTAAAGCCCTACATGGACTTGGCCCTGACTACCTGAAAGAGCTTCTTGTTCCCTATTGCCCTGAGTGACAGCTCCGTTTGGCTGACAAGGGATTGCTGGAGATTCCGAGGGTGTCTTTGAAATCTTCTGGGGCCCGTGCTTTTATGTATGTGGCCCCTACCCTCTGGAATTCTCTACCCCGTCGGCTACAGGAGTGCGCGACTGTGGGAGGTTTTAAACAGGGTTGAAAACCTTCCTATGATGCCAGGTCTTTAATGGAGTTGATTGAATAACCTTGTTCAAATTTTTGTTATCATCTTTTACTGTCTTTAGTGATTTTATTATTCTGGTTTTATCTTTTGTAAAGCACCTTGGTTATGGAAAGGCTCTTATGGAAATAAAGGATATTATTATTATTATAATCCATGGAGGATTCAAACCCCACAGTGCAAATAATGGTTAATGGTAGCCTAACTAAGCTCTTTGAGCTGGGGCGCGGGACCTGACATGCTCCCTGGTCATAGTGTTGAGAAGACACCTGAAGATAGAAGGACTAATGGTGGGAGGGGCGTCATTTGTTTTATGATTTGCTCCTTTATGTAAAAAGATCTGAAAGAGCCCTCCCCCACATCTCAAAATTGTTGAGTGACTATGGGGAGCTATCAGGGCACAGGGTTAATTCGAGGAAATGACATATTGTCTGTTTGGGGGTAGGGTTACAAACCTAATGACAGTAGTCTAGCCCTAAAGGTAGTTGATAATTTGAAATACCTGGGTATCTTTATCTCCAAAAGGTTATCAAAAATATTCAAGAGTAGCTAGCCACCTCTCCTGAAGAAAGTTAAGGAGGACCTAGGAAGGTGGGTATCCCTACTTCTAACCCTAATAGGGCATGTAAGCACTATTAAAATGTGTGTCTGCCTCAAGCTGCTTTACATAATGCAGTCACTACTGGTAAAGGTACCCCCATGTATACTTAGAAAAGTGAAGAGCTTATTCCATCAATTCTTATAGAGGGGCAAGCCAGCTAGGATAAGGGTGACCACACTTTAGGAATCCATTAATGAAGGAGGGCTAACCCAGACCCACATACAGCATTAGCTGTGGGCAGTGCAGCAGGCATATCCAGGTAATAAATGCAAGGAGGAGAGACTGGTCTGAGACAATTAGAGGAAACAGAGCTTGGAGACTACCCACTGCAGGAATACATCTTAGGTCCAGACCTGTGGGGTGGAGGGGTCGACATAGGCAGTAAGCTCAAAAATCCACATACCAGGCATATACTAAACACTTGGTCAGCTGTCCATACCTATGTAAGTCACAGGCAGGGGTTGTCACCACACACCTCTTGCCCTCACAGCATAGGCTTTTAAGTGCATCTGGAGGTACCCTGTGTTTGTCTACCATGGTCTCCAGCAGTGGACAAAAAGATGGTTGAGTAAGATCGGAGACTTGAATGGGGAAGGGGGTCCTGGTGGGCTTCACTATGCTTAGGCAGAAATTTAGCCTTCCCAGGACCACATACAGTACTTCCCATACCTGTGTGTGATGGGCCTGTTGAGGGAATGGGGGAAGGGGGGGCACTCGAGATCTGTTACTAGTGGAGAATATATTAGTAGCAGCTCAGCCAGGGACCAGGCCTCTGGCATCTTACTATAAGCTAATAAAAGGAGCAAAGCCTGCCAAAATGAGGAATACAGGATGACATGAGGAAGAGATTTAATCAGAGAATCCTGAAAATCTGGAAACAAGGTATTAACCATGCCACCATCTGCACCCTGGCCAACAGACTGAGGTAAGTGCACTATAACTTCCTGTATAGAACATACCTGCTGCCAGGTATTTCATTAGTTAATCAGATAATTCATAAAGGCATAACAAGTGATTCATTGAATTTTAATATATAGTGATGTAAATCAGGATACTTTTGACATTTTATTTCAAGTATACAGATTTTTTTAATATACAATATTCATATTGGTTTCCTACAGTAAAGTAGACTTTCTGAAAATTAACTATGACAACGTAAGCCTACTAGCAAGAAATAAGCCTGGTACTTAGGACACTTAAATGAAAGTCTCTAAATAAGACCAACAGGATGCAAGACAATTTTTCTGAAACATACTCTTTATTTATTTATTTTCCATTTATTTATTTCAGGTTCAGCTTAATACCTTTGAGCCGAGACAATCTTTTAGAAAGGTTCCAAGTCAAATAGACACATGGTACAAGAACATTTCATACAGGTTACAAAATACAAGACAGAGCACTTTTTAGTTGAGGTTACACAGTCATTGCTCTCATAATACACTTGAGTTACTAAGTACAAGTTAACACGTGGCAGCCAAGATAGACTTTGTCAGGACGGGTAGAGAGGGGAAGTAGCAGCCAGAGTAGACTTTGTTAGAGCTGGGAAAAGTAAGGATATTAGAGGAGTGGGAAGGGGTAGGAGTGTGGGACACAAAACACTTTTAGGATTGGCACCCACATTGTGCAGATTGGGCTAGTACTGTAGGAGATGAAGAATATGCTTAAAAGGGCTGATTTTATCACAGTCCATGCATGATGCCGTGAAGTCATTTACCCACTGTAGCCCTCAGTATGAGAGGGCATGTTGAGTAAATGTGGTACGTTTAAAAGGGACATGTAGAGCTCCTTTAATTGATCTATGCTTGGTTTTGGAAGTTTGTAAGCACTGGAAAATACTAGCTGTAGAATCTGGTGTTTGACAAAGTAGGGATTTTTTTCCAAGTAGGCAGGTCTGATATCTGATCCTGAGGTGCAATGGGAGCCACCCAGTCTTGGTGTAAAGGCTACAGGTGTGTGTCATTCAATCAGCCACTAGTATAAGTCGATAAGCCTTGTTAAGTAGTAGCTTAACCCTTTTCAGTGCTGTGTCTGTGGCAGCACTATAAATAATAAACCCCTAGTCTATAGTGGAGACTATTGAGCTCATTGTACTGAGGCTTAGGGCCTTGAGGGTTATCGACTGCCTGTGCTGGTAGAGTATTCCAAGCTTGATGTTGACTGTTTTTATAACATGGTCGATGTGGGAGGTGAAGGTCAGAGTGTCATCGAGATAAATGCCCAGGTACTTGAAGGTGGAAACCTGCTCTAGCGTCTTTCCTTTGTGATTATGGATTAACAAAGGGATAATTCTTTTCTTGTTGTGTGGCATTGAGAATTGCATGACTTCAGTTTTTTTGTAGTTTAGGAGAAGTTTATTTTGAGTGAACCAGGATTCCAGTTTGCAGAAGCTATCCTGGAGGGCTGCAGTTATTTTAGATGTTTGGTAGTCTGTTGCTGATATTACAGCATCATCCGCGTCCATCAGCATACTGGCCATGCATGCGGAGGGTAGAAAGTTGATGATCAAGCTAAATAGCAGTGGTCTGAGAATAAATCCCTTAGGGGCCTCCAGAGTAACATCTTTACGGTCAGATGTTGCTCCTCTTATTTTCATGCATTGTGACCTCCTGGATAGGTAGCTACTGAACCACGCAACTGTATCCTGGGACAGACCAAAGGTGAGAAGGTTACTGAGTAGGATACAACGGTTCACAGTATCAAATGCTTTGGTGAGGTCTATGAAAATAGACCTCACCAATTTGTCACTATCCAGAGTGTCATACAGGTGTGAAGTATAGTCCACAAGTGCAGTGACAGTACTATGATTCTTCTAAATCCATGTTGCTGTGCACATAGGATGTGGTATTTGTCTAGATGCTCTATGAGATGATCCAATATGATTCTTTCTAGGACCTTTGAGAGAGGGGGTAGTATTGATATGGGTCTGTAGTTACCCAGGCTATTTCTGTCCCCATCTTTAAACACTGGGGTGACTTGCGCAATATTCCATTTATCAGGGAAAATTCCCATTCTTAATGAGATATTGAATAACTTAGTGAGAGGAGTGGCTATTTCATCCAGTGTAAGAGCGATTAGTTTCATATTGAGAAGGTCACTTCCAGTTATTGTTTTACCTAGTACTCTTCTGACATATTTAATGGTCTGAGTTCTAGAAATTTGTTTGAAATAAAATCATGGTTTTCCTATGTTTCCAATTGGGGGGGTTGTCTAAGTGGGCTTGCTTGGGGGTTGGGCTGTGAGGTACTCCTTGGGTAGTACTGTGCTTAGGTCAGTGAATGCAGTGTTGAAAGCATTTGCCAGGCCATTAGGCTCCTGTATAGTGCCGTTTGCTGTGATAATTAGAGCTGGGGGAGCTTTGTAGTCCCTGCTGGTAAGAGATTTTATAGTGTTCCAGAACTCTTTCCCGTTGCCCCAGGACCTAACCAGTAAATATTTTTAATAATTAGCTTTGGCATCCCTGATCAGACTTGTCCACTTATTACTTGCTGCTTTATATGCAGTATAGTCCTCAGCCTTGCCGATTGCCCTAGCCTTGTGCCAAAGGTTATCTTGCAGATTCATTTGTTGGATAAAGGAGTAGGAGATCAAGGGGGTGGTTGACCCTTTTACTTTATGGATTTGAACAGAGTGAATATATTGCAGGCATTATTAAATATTGTAATGAATAAGTCTAGGGCCCAGTTAGCATCATCCATTCTGTCTAATGGAGTCCAGTCTGACACTTTTAGGTAACTTTTGAAGGTCTCTAACTGCCCTTTTTCAGCAATCGGTTTCTTGTGTACTGAGGGAGGCCTTTCAGAGTCTTGTTTGACAGGGTATACTGTGATGTGGGCATGTCGCAAGTAGGCACCTACCAAAATGGCGACCCACTTGTGGTGTATACCCAGACAGCGAGGGAGTAGTGAGGGTGACCGGATGGGGAAGGATCACAAATGGCGATGGGATGTCGCTACACATACACATGCATGGGGGGGGGAGCAAGCATGTTGAGCGAGGGGTGGTGCCATGATCAGTCACTGAGCTGGCTCTGTGATGTGGTGGGGTGGGTGCTGGCCTGGGGTGGCTGGGATGTAGGGTATGTTTTGTTGTGCCAAGCCTGAGAAGGTGAAATATTTTTTTCACTTTTGCACCCCCCAACTTGCACCCCCTAGAGTTGAGAATCTAAAAGTAAGGGGGTGCGGAGGGTGCAGTCCCTGCATAAAAGTCAAAACAAGTAAAAAATACAATTCCTTGCACCGTTTCTCTGTTGCAGGGTTTGTACATCACCGAGATTGAATTTCGGTGATGTACACTCGACATAAGGACGATCACCGTTCGGTGATCACCCTTATGACATAGAACCATTTGACCACATGCAAAGCACTGGTGAGTGGTCGGTCACTGAAGAAGTCTGGGAGTACACGTGCATTGGTTATGTATTGGGGCAGGTGGCAAGGAGTCAATCGATCAGGATGCAGGTGGCAGTACAGTAGTTTCTCCTGGTTGCTTTGGGGAACATTTGAGTTAGATACAGGTTGGTGATTTGGTCTCTAATAGTCACGGTGTTATTGGCTTGCCAGTTCATCTTGAAATCCCTGATGACAATATGTTCCCAGTTCTGCTTGATCTGTCTAAAGTGGTCAGCAGACTGTTCAATGCCTGTCCCCTGTCCCCCAGGTGGGATGTAAACTGTTGTGAGCATGAGAGTTTTGCATTGGCAACCAGTTGTGAGCTTTATGGATAGAATTTGAGCCTCCTTGGTGGTGGTGGGACTGTTAGGCATCAACTGACTCTTGTTTTCATTACTCAGATACACGAGGCAGCCTTCCCCATGTTGGGACAGTCTGTCCTGCCGAAAGATGGTATAGCCGTTGAGTGATACTGAGGCACCCGGTATCTTAGGGGAGAGCCATGTCTCTGTGAGGGAAATAATGTCTGATTTGTGATGCACAACCCATGCCTAGAACTGGTGCAGTTTAGGCAATAGGCTCCCCTATATTGACTGAGACAAATCTGAGGTGTCCTTGTGTTTTAGTAATCACTGGACTAGGTGGGCCTGGGTTAGGGTGTATGTTTCCTGACAGTAGGAGAAGGATGATAATCAATCTTTTGAGGAAGTGTTTCCAGGTGGCCCTGATCTTTCGTAGTAGTATGCACTTGGCCCGTTTAATATTTTTTTGACACTAACAGTGCCAGGGGTGGGGGTGGCAGTGGCAGAAGAAAATACAATTTAGTGTAAATCCGAGAAGCAGAAACAGCTAGAGCAAGTAGTTGTAGAGACGTTCAATTCAAAACCTTTCAAAAATCAGGCAGTCCAGTCAGGGTTAGTCTATGAAGGGGGGAGGCGCCAATGGCAGGCAGCTTCCCTAAGGCAAGCTGCAATCACAGTACCAGCTTTAAATTCTGGAGGTTGCGGTGTACCTGATGCTGGGAGTCGGGCTGGCAGAGCTGCAGGTGTGGTGGGCAGCAGGACTCCAAGCTGCAGCCACTGGGTGGCGGGAGTCTGATCAGGGGCTAGAGGTCTGAAAGGGGAAAAAAGAGAGGAGGGGATTATTAACAAAGAATTCCTGAGGGCTTAATCAGTGGGAGGATCAGACAGCACACAAAGACTGAAGGGAGAGAAAAAGAAACATTCTTAATGCAAAATAGGTTTCTTGGGGGGTGTCTGTCCATTGGCGCCAGGGAAGGCAGGTGAGGAAAAAAGCAAGAGTGAACACTTGGAAAGTGATCAACAAGAGAAAAGAAGTGGGAATAGAAAAATAGAGCATTGCTGGTTGGCAGAGGGGAGAAACTGATAGAGAGAGAGAGGGGACCTGGAAATTAGTTTGGACCTAGATGCAGTGCAGGTAAACCAGGCAGGCTGTAGAGCCACTAAAAACTCTGTACAATTACAATTCCAAATTGCATTCAGCAGTTGAATTAAAATAGCAAACTTCTAAATACAACTCAGTGTAAATCAGAGAAGCAGAAATAGCAAGTAACTGTAGAGACGTTTAATTCAAAGTCTTGAAAAAATCAGGCAGTCCAATTGGGGTTAGTCTGTGAAGAGGAGTGGCCAATGGCTGGCAGCTTCCCTGATGCAAGCTCCAGTCACAGTACCGGCTTTAAATTCCTGGAGTTGTGGCATACTTGATGATGGGATTCAGGTGGGTAGAATTGCAGGCATGGCAGATGGATGAGTCCATGCTGCGGCCGTTGGGTGGCAGGGAGCCCAGTCATGGGCTGGAGGTCTGATGCTGAGAGATGAGTGGGCAAAGCTGCAGGTGTAGGCTGGCCCGGTAGTGCTGAGAGTTGAGGCACTGGATGCCACACCTCGCCCCACGGCGGTGACCAGGGTTTGGGAATGGACTCGGTTGCCGGGGGTTGGCAGGGGAAAGAGAGGATCGAGCGTCAGAAGGACTGTTCTCCCCTCCTGGGGTGGGTGGTTGGTGCTTCTCACTGCTCTAGCAGCTCCTAGTGGAGTCCAGGAGACTGCAGCACAACAAGGAGCTCACACCAGGGCTATGGGAGCAACTGCCAATTGCGGACATCCTCCAAGTGGGTGCGGGAGCATGCCTGTGTTGTAGTGGATGTCATTGCACGTCCACGCTCCTGGGGCATTGCACACAAGGAAAAATCTCTGGTGGCCGGGTGAGGCGATGGCTGGTCTCCAGTGGCAGACATCTCACATACTGAATGTGGGCCACAATCATAACCCTACCCCAGTGGGGATCCTTGGCCTTCTCCTGTGGGGCATGGTGGGAGAGGAGGGGACCCTGACCCCGATGCTATGGTCAGGGGAGTGGCTGAGGTGAGCAGTTAGGACTGAATGCCGAGTGAGTCAGCCTGAGAGATGCCCCAGTCCACCAGGTGAAGAAAAACAATTCAGAAAATAAAAAAGCTGCAGGCGTAGCGGGTGACAGGATTCCAAGCCGTGGCTGTTGGGTGGTGGGAGCTCGGACAGGGGCTGGAGGTCTGGTGCTGGGAGTCAGGCAGGCAGAGATGCAGGCTTGGTGGGTGGCAAGAGTCCAAGCTGCGGACACTGGGTGGCAGGGAGCCCAGTCAGGTGCTGGAGTTTTGATGCTAGGAGTTGGGAGGGCAAAGCTGCAGGTGCGGCAGGTGGCAGGAGTCCAAGCTGTGGCTGCTGGGTGGCGGCAAGCCCGATTGGGGCTGGAAGTCTGATGCTGGGAGTTGGACGGGCAGAGCTGCAGGTGCGGTGGGTGGCAGGAGTTCAAGTCGCAGCCACTGAATGGTGGATAGCCTGGTCAGGAGCTGGAGGTACTTAATTTTGTTAAGCTTTCCTTTGCCTTTGTAAGATAAAAAAACATGTCTTAAACATGGACTAAACTCTTTTGTGCAACCAGCCACAGGAGACAAACCAGAGCCTGGAAATAGGAGTGGAGCCAGACTGGAGAACATGTTGGTCTTAGATTAACACATCAACTAGAAATGTAATCCAAAGCAGTTTAACCTTTGTTCTGGCTGGTGCCACACTGCATAATAGCTGGATTAGTCAGCAACACTACCAAACAATGTTTAAAAAAATCGAAACAGAAATGTAAAAATAAACATGGACTATAAAAGGTAGAGGTAGCAGGAAGATTAGGGATGGTTGGGGGACTCTTTGCCCATAGGTGGATTGGCCTTAACAATCTAGCCTTATAAAGGACAACCAATAATACCAGCTGAGAGTAAAAGAGAGGTAATTTTACAATCAGGCTGCCCTGAGATCAACTGAAGTTCATATCAATGCTGTTATTACATAAACATAGAACATAGAATTTGACGGCAGATAAGGACCGCTTGGCCCACCTAGTCTGCCCATTTTCCTACCTAACAGATAAGCTGCAGATCCTAGTTAACCAACAGCTTACTTCCTCCTACCCCCCACTAGGACTGCCTTATGCCTGTCCCATGCATTCTTGAAGTATCCAACTGTACTTGACTCCACGACCTCCTCAGGGAGGCTGTACCATGCATCCACAACCCTCTCAGTGAAAAAATACTTCCTCACATTACCTCTGAGCCGTCCCCCTCTATCTTCAAATTGTGACCCCTTGTTCTTGCACATCTCTTTTTCTGGAAGATGCTACCCTCTTGGACTTTGTTAATTCCCTTGAGGTACTTAAAAGTTTCTATCATGTCCCCTCTCTCCCTTCTTTCCTCAAGGGTATACATATTAAGCTCCTTTAGTCTTTCTTCATATGTCTTCTGGTGCAGACTCTGCACCATTTTGGTTGCCCTCCTCTGGACAGCCTCCACTCTGTCTATGTCTTTGCGGAGATGGGGTCTCCAGAACTGCACACAGTACTCAGATGGAGTCTCACCAACTGTCTGTACAGAGGGATAACAACTTCCTGTTTTCTACTATTGATGCCTCTTCCTATGCATCCCAGTATCCCCAGCCTTCCTTACTGCCTTCTCACATTGCTTGCCCACCTTTAGGTCATCTGATATAATTACCCCGGTCCCTTCTATTTTACTGTTGTCAATATCTCACCCCTCATGTGTACACTTCCCTGGGTTTTGTTTCCCATGGCCATTACCTTGCTTCTTTGCATTGAATCTGAGCTGCCATACATTTGCCATTCCTCCAACCTTGACAAGTCCCTTCTCATCCTTTCCACTCCATCTTGTGTATCAACCCTGTACCAAATCGTTGTGTCATCTGCAAAGAGACATACTTTTCCTTCCAATTCCTCTGCAATGTCACTTATAAAGACATTAAAAAGGACTGGTCCCAGTACTGAACCCTGTGGTACCCTGCTAGTAACCCTCCTTTCTTCACTGTGTACTCCATTTACTACTACCCTTTGCGTCCTGTTGTCTAGCCAATTTGTTATCCAGGCTACCACCTTGGGACCCACTCCAAGGCTGGCTATCTTGTGTATTAATCTTTTGAGTGGGACTGTATCAAATGCCTTGCTAAAATCTAGGTAGGCCATGTCCACAGCCCCTCCCTGGTCTACTACTTTGGTCTCCCAGTCAAAGAAATCTATTAGATTCATCTGACACGACCTTCCCTTTGAGAATCCATGCTGCCTTGGGTCCTGTGCCCCACTGGCCTCTAGGTACTCAACAATTCTTTCCTTCAGAAGTGATTCCATCATTTTCCCTACCACTGAGGTCAAACTAACTGGTCTGTAGTTTCCTGCCTCTGTCCTGATCCCACTTTTGTGAAGAAGAATCACATGTGCCCTCCTCCAGTCCTCGGGTACCACCCCATCCTCCCATGATTTGTTAAAGAGAGTAGTCAGCAGTGTCACTAGTTCTACCCTTAGTTCTTTTAGAATTCTTGGATGAATCCCATCAGACCCCATTGCTTTGTCCACCTTCAATTTTATTAGTTTTTTCAGAACCCTTTCTTCTGTAAATGGACTGGTATCGACCCCCATCTTCAGAGTGTTTCTCTTGCTTGGTTTAGGTAACTCCCCCTCCTCTTCCTTTGTGAATACGGAGCAGAAATATTTGTTCAGTATCCCTCTTTTTCACTGTCACCCTCTACCCACATTCCCTCCCCTTTATTAAGCTTCAGTATCCCTCCTTTGGTCTTTCTTCGCTCCCTAATGTACCTATAAAAGGTCTTATCCCTCTTCTTAACAGAATTGGCTATCCTTTCCTCGGTTTGGGCCTTTGCTACTGCATGAATGGTCAAATGCCTTCCCAGCCTCTTTCTGCTTTAACTGATAAAGTTCTCTGTCCTGCTCCTTCTGTGTTTCCTTATATTTCCTGAATGCTGTCCTTTTCTCCTTAACCTTCCCTGCCACTTCTTTTGAGAACCATAGCATTTTTTTCCTCCGTTGTGTTTTATTGATTTGCTTTACACAAAGACTTGCTGCCTCTGTGATGGCTATTTTGATCACTCCCCATTGTTCCTCCACCCCTCCTTCTTGCCTGTTTGCTAGTGCTTTTCTGAGGCACTCTCTCATTTTCCCAAAGTCAGCCCTCCTAAAGTCCAGTATTCTTGCTTTTGTATGAAGCGATTGTATGTGTGTTTATCATGAACCACACTGTTTGGTGATAGCTTGTTCCCAGATGGCTACCCACTTCTAAATCTGAGATTCTTTCTCCATCCCCATTTGAGAGTACCAGGTCTAAGATTGCTCCCTCCCGAGTGGGTTCCAATACTAGCTGTCTGAGGCATGACCCCTGTAGAGCATCAAGAATGACCCTGCTCTTGGATGTGCCTGCAGCAAAGGTGCTCCAGTTAACATCTGGCATATTCAGGTCCTCTATCAACAATATCTCCCCTTTTTCTACCTTTCTAAGAAAGCCTTCTATCATTTCCTTGTCCATTCCCTCCCTCTGAGATGGTGGTCTGTATACAACCCCCATGCAGATTGTGGTGCCATTTCCTGTCTCTAGAGTGACCCAAAGTGCCTCATCTGCTCCCTGTTTACTCTTTAGTCTGTTGCTTTGATCCCTTCCTTTACATAGACAGCTACTTCTCCTCCTCTTTTACCCTCTCTGTCCCTCCTGTAGATTGTGTATCCTGGTATGTTGACATCCCAGTCATGGTTCTCTGTGTACCATGTTTCTGTGACTGCCACAATATCCAGCCAACCCTCTTCCATCAAGGCCACTAGTTCAGGGAGCTTGTTACACAGACTACGGGCATTGGTACTCATCACCCTCCACTTTTTGATAGCCTTAGCCCTTTAGCCCCATTTCTGTCCTTACTGCCTTTGCCTTTTTACATTTAAATCTGTTCTGCTCCTAATAACTTCTACCTTTGTGTTTACCTCACTAATCACCATGTTTTGTGGGGAGGCTCAGATTTCCCTGCTCCTTTCAGTGCTTCCCCTTGGCTGGTTTAAATGCTGCACAATGAAGCATTTAAACCTCTCACTAGGATCCTGGTTCCCCACTGGACAGATGCAGACCATCACACCAGTATGGGTCTGCATCCCTCCAAGTGGCTCCCAGTCCCCAATGAAGCCAAAACCTGAGCTCCACATGTTTTTAAACCACTCATTGAATTCCCTGGTGAGAAGTGCCCTAGCATCTCCTCACATAGACAGGCAGCACCTCCGAGAAGGTTACCAGATGTGCTACTTGTCTAAGGACCCATCCAACTCTACAAACTCCTCTTGCACTGCTCTGATCCATTCCTAGCCAGGTCATTTGTCCCTAGGTGGACAATGACATCCAGCTCCCTCCCTTTTACAGCTCCTCCCACAATCCTGAGGATTCGCTTCCTGTCCCTCCAAGCCGTGGCACCAGGAAGGTACCTTACCTCCCTCTCCCCTCTTCCTCCCCATTTCTACCCCCCTAATGATTGAGTCTCCCATCAGGAATTGTTTCCTTCCCCTGTGGGGTCCCATGCCACCCTCCTGTGGGTCTCCTTTGTGAAGGTTCCCAGCATCCTCCTTGGTCTCCACTGCAGGTGCCTCCATAGAGGAACCACTATCCACCAGAAGAGCAGATGGTGTGGAGGTGGCTGGAGGATGCAAGCTCATTCCACCACCCCTCTCCTCCTTGGAGCCCACCCTGGTCAGCCTCTCCTCTTTCTTGGCAGCCTCTGAGGTAGTGGCGTGGCCTGGTGGTCCCTGGGTGGGGAGGAGATCACTAATCCCAGCCAGGTCAGCCTGGAGACGGCAACCTCCTCTCTCAGACCAGAGAGAGGTGCCTGCAAATTGGGCAGCATCACAGCCCTCCAGAATGCTCGGAATGACTGCTGCCCCACAGCCATTGCACTGCACCACTCCTATCATGTCTTATTTTGTGTCCTCTCTACTGTTTCTCTGGATGCTTATTCTCTCCTCTCCTTACAACTCTCACCCTTCCTGGGACAGCAACTTCCTATTTTCTTCAGTAGCCTCCTTCTTCCTTGCTCAATATCAGACCACCAGCAGCCGGGGGGGAGAGTGAGCTACTTTTTTCCTTTAGGGTTGACAAAACCAATGTTTCTCTGATCCTTTCCTTCCTACTGCCAAACAGGAAGTTCCTGTTGACAGTGAAATCCAGTGGCTATAAAAGTAGAACTGGCTTTGGGTGGGTGGCTGGAGGTGGGATGGAGGCAACTAGTAAGAAAAAGGCTAGCAACAGGAAGTTGTAATTTGACTAACTTGCTTTTATAGTGTCTAAACCACACCCCCAGGTAAGCTCTCTTTCCTCCTACTGGTTTAGCAAAGTCAGTTGATACAGTACCCTTCCCTGCACAGAACACACACTGACTTTCTTTCTTTTCTTTCTTTTTACCCTAAATAAGACCCCTTCTACTTCTAATAAAGTTATCTATCTACTTAATCTTAACAGACACTGACTCCTGCTGAGATATAAGTTTTAAATTAATAAGAAAATGTAGCTTCTTTTAGTTAGCTGCTTTCTGCTCTACAAGCAAGACCACAATTCCAGACTCCTGAAAATTATAAAAACACTCGGGGGCAGCAAATGGCATATAGACAGGCAGCACAAACATTCTCACACAGCAGTTCTTGTGAGTCCTTTTATTTCCCAGTAGTGCAATAAGTGGTGGGAACAATCAACATGGTATGTCATGTTGCTAACACGGTGGCTGGCAATGTAACTGTCTGGCAGATATGAATGATAATGAATTAGCTGAAATGGAAAAGACCCACATACATGCATGCCTATTTGGTGGTGAGGGGAGACCATTAGTCCCTCAAATTCCACGTTTTCTTTAAAGTGCTTGTCACATCCTAGCTTGAAGACCATTACCATATCAACTGATACCACAAAATCCAGCAATCTGTTCCTAGAGTTCACCTCTTGTTCAGTGAAGCAGTTCTTTCTGATGTTTACGATGAGTTTTCCTCCCATCAGTGACATTAGGTGTCGACTGGTCTTTAATCTTTCTGCATCTTGAAGAGCTGCACTTGGGTTTGTTAGTGGCATGTTAGTTAGTCCCGTGTCAGCCCACTCTAAGTATGTAAGTATATATTACACAGAAATACAGGAACATAGATGATGATAGCAGGAAAGGACCAATGATCCATTTAGTCTGCCCTAATATCCTATCACACCCCAGGACCTATTGTCTCTGTGTGGTCTTTACTTGCCTAGTCAATCTTTTGTTTTCTGTGTTTCTACCTCTCGCTTCCTGTGGAGTAGCTACTGAACCCTTAACTCTATCTCAGCCATGCTTAAAGTCTTTTATGTCTTTGGCATCCATCACCCCTGATGGCAGATCATTTCATGTCTCTACCACTCCTTCTGTAAAATAATACTTCTTTGCATACTGTTTAAATCTTTGCTCCATTAGTCTCCATGCATGACCCCATATCCTAGCTTCTCTGTTCCTGGTAAATAGCTCCTCGCAGTTCACCTTGTTAATTACTTTCAGAAATTTGAAGGTCTCTGTCATATCCCCCCCTCTCTCATCTGGTTTTCAGTGAATATATGTCCAGCGTCCTTTGTTGCTCCTCATAGAATCTGCCCTCCTTGCCCCAAATCATCTTGGTCACCCTGCAATGTACCTTCTCTAGCCTGTTCTTGTCCTTTATTAGGTAGGGGCTCCAGAACTGGGCACAGTACTCCAGGTGTGGCCTCACCAGCGACCTATACAGTGGTAACAATACTTCCAGCTTTCTACTGTCAAATCCTCTCCTGATGCACCCTAGCATCCGGTTAGCCTTATTGAAGGCTTTGTTACATTGGTTGGTATGTTTAAGGGAGTCACTAATGATGACTCATAGATCTCTTTCCTCTGTTGTGTCCAGCTTAACCCCTCCCATCCAATGCTCTGTTCTGTGCTTTTGTTCCCTAAGTGCATCTTGTCGAACTTCTTGGCATTAAATTTTAGCTACCAGACATTGGATCAGTTTTCCAGCATTTCCAGGTCTCTCTGCAATTCCCTTATACCCTGTATTAGCAAATACTAGATTTTTATTTGCCAATCCAGCTTCATGTCAAGCATTTTTTTTTATTTTGTTTTGGCATTGATCAAAATTTGAAATAGCTTTAATTTGGGGCTTCAGAGACAATTCTGCATTATTTATTATGAAGGTCATTAAGAGATAGGATTGATTGTTCACCATCTCATGATCCTGTTCCTTATTCTGCCAATACTATATATGTGCACACAGGGAGGAATAAATACAGCTGATGGTACAGTTCTTAGCACTGCACAATGCTCTGGGCTAATCTTTGAACAATGGACTCTTACGTTTGTTGTATCCAAGGCCATCAGCCTTGTTATTTGGTAATCAAAGTCATATTTTGATTTTCTTCAGCTGCCAGACTGTTACACATTTAGGTAAAATTCAACAAGTGTACTTCCGTTTAGATGTCAGATGGAAGACTGTTAGTGCCAGTCAAGAGCAGGCATGTGCCTGTGGAAGGATGGCCATTTTTGTTACTTTTAAAAAGCCACTGATGCCTTGATAAGAACTTTGAAAAACATAATATTTGGACACAAAGCAGCTTACCCAGCTGAAAAGATGATTTTATAATGGTGTATCATGAATGATAATTTTCAATTATGTTCAGAGCTCATGTTTAAGCATGAAAAACCATCACTGTGATCATCATTTACAATATTTAACATTGTTAAATGACTGCCAATCAAACACCATGAAGTTATGGAGATGGTGATTATGATTAATGATGATCTCATATCATCATGATTTTTCACGATTGCCCATGATTAAGATTACAGTAATAAATAAAAAAAATCTATATATCCTTTCTCTATACTATTGGAATTTACCTTGTATTTAAACATCTTTGTTGGAATGATCAGTTATGATACATCTTCTCTAGAAGCCCAATGCTTTCAGTTACACTTACTCTGATACCTCACATCTTACTGGAGTTAAAAAGGCTCACATTCAGTGGTTCTTATTATGGTTGTGGTGAGTTCCTAAAAGTACCTGGTTTGTGCTCAAAATGTTTCCTAATAGTCTGCTAACTAATACTGTCAATGCAAAATGAATTTAAAAGTAGAAATGACCATTGTTTTGGTTCATAAACCGTGCTTTTGAAATATACAAATTAGGTATGCAAATATGTATACTATACCAGACATTGCATGTACTCTTCCTAAAGGGATTAAAACTTGACTTCACATGATTTACATTATAATTGATAATTAGTTTGTCTTTGCAGATATGTGACATTTATATTTTCATAATTCTAACAAATAAAACCTGAAGTATTACTTCTGTGACTTGCAGTCTTATAACCCTGCATTAATATAGTCATCAATAATCATCACTTGATCATCCACAGATCATCAACAACCATCATGCTGATTTAAGCTTACTCAAATAATCAATAATCGTCAGTTGGTGAGTTGAAAGTTCATGTTTGATGATTAAATCATGATTTAGATGATCTTAGGTCATGATCTCCTTTGATGATTTTGTGGTAACATTTGATGATTAACAAATGATCAGTCATGACTGACCTTTAAAAATCATGACTGATGATTTATCAATTCGCCCTGGTATATTTCTCATTAGCTCTCAATTTCTTATCCAAATTATTCATTACTGAGGTCATATGTATGAAAACAGAATAGCTGTTCCATGAGAGTTTGCCAGCTCCTGTTGCTTTTTCCCAACCTGATGTCATAATACTCTGCTTGTGACATTACAGGTATTCCCATGGCAACAGACTGTGATATCACAACAGCAGTATGTCTTCAAGTAAATATTCATCTATAGAGACAGATGAACTCTAAGGGATAAAGATCTTGTGTCTGTGGGAATGTCTTCAGCAATAAATAATGCAGATGATAAATATATAGAAGACAGATAAAATACAAGTTGAATTGTGTCTAAATATTATGTTTTCCAAAGTTTTCTAAAAGGCATTAGTTGCTCTTTAAGATGGAGACTTTTCAAATAAGACACACTGAACTGGTATCACATTTTTGAAAGGGAGCATTTGAATTGAACTCAGTCATACTGTAATTCAGGGCCCCTAGTTCACAGTCTGCAACATTTCAGTCTAGATTTCTCTGGCAGGATTCCTGGGCTTCTGCAGTATAGTTTGTTCATTTCTGCAGCATGAATTATTCACTTCTGTGGCAAACTGCAGCTTTTCCATTTGCCAGAATATGATGTGATGCCATTGGTGGCATTACATGCTAAGTAGAGATGGGCAAGCCAGGAATTTTTCACCAAGAACCAAGCCAGAGCTGAGCCATGTGTCTGGCTTGACTCTATGAGCCAAAACATGAGCTAAGCCTTGACTTACTGCAGGCTATTCTCCACATAGGAGTTGAACGTATAACTACCAAGGCCAGGAAAAATGTTTATGTTGACAATAGGTAGCACATCTTGACTTTGGCTCTCAATTGCTTATAGAGGTGGAGTCAAGCGGATCCATGTCACTGGTTTGACAAATATTTTGTCAACACAACTTTACAGTGATGGATTTATGTTCACTGCAAGTTGCAGTCAGCATTAATCCCTCATGTAAACTGTCTTTCTTTGGGGGGTGCTTCACCCCAGAACCCCCCTTGTGTGGGGCTGTGCCCCCTGCACCCCACCCACTTTAGAATTATCAACTTCAGGTCAGAGTTGATTCAGGATGGGGTACAATACAAGGTAAAAGCAGTGCTGGGGTCCTGTGGGTATATTACAGTAGCTACAGCTAATTGTCACTGTAATGTCATTTGCTGTACTATTGTCACTGTTTGAAAGGCGTACTGAGTTGAGCTGAGCCAGGCACTAAGCTCAAGCCAGGCTTGAGCCTGCTTTGGCTTGCCCAACTCCAAAGTTGAGCATAGTGACACAAACACTATGGAAATACTGTACATTTTCAGAAAAAAGTACCATGAAAAATTAATTCTGTTGCACTAGCCATGTTCTACGGCAGGATGCAAATTCTGTGGAAAATTCAATGGCCATGGAATTACCAAATTTCTGTTGCTTTGGTCATAATGTCATAGTGGTCACATATATGGGGATACCTGGTATCACTAACTGCTCTCTCAGCAGGTCAGGCTCTCTGCTCCCACACTGCCAACCTCTGAGAGCAGTATTGTGAACAGGTAACAGAACAGGGTAACCCTCCTGTCTGCTTGTGGGTCCGAATCACCTTTGGTCTCAAATTCTGGGGAGATTCAAACTGTGAACCTTATGCTAGCATACCCAAATGTACAGGCTCAGATAATCTGCTCTTCGGGGGGAAGCCAGCTATCATTTGCCTAAGGGCACCTAACCAGGTATCCAAAATGACCCCTTAAAACTCAATAAAAGTCCTTAGGTATATTCTTGCCTTTTCCCAATCTACTAACACCATCAAGCTTATGAACAGCTGTCAACATAACCACGTACAGTATACATGACGTGCAAAAAGAAAGAACTTGGAAGACACACCTAGGCAGTCTTTTTAAAGGAAAGGTTTACTTAAAAATGGATACAAATATGTAAAATATAAACACGGAACACTATATCACAAAGCATACAATCACTTAAAAGAACAAGGGTAAAGTACAACACATAAACTCCTACCACAATACAATTAGACTTTTTCTATCTAAGGTAGGGTTCTTAAATTGCTTGAGTTAGTTCTTGTTTCTTAAGACCCATAAAGAAATGTCACTAACATCAGACACAGATCCTAGGTTAAACTGTGTTTGTCTCACACACCCCTTCCATGATGTCATCTAGCTCCTCCTTGCTAAATATAAAAAAAAATTATACAAACAATGATCTTCCTCTCAGGAGATATTTCAAATAAGGTGACATCAGCAAAAACTCATTTCACAATATGATTCCTTAATTAACATCCCCTCTTTGATCTCAAACAGTTCCTATTCCCAGGCTATTCGAACAATTTTATGACTTTTAGCACCATAGTGATATACAGTAGCAATGTTTTTTCCTTTAAAACATCATAAAAGTTTATGATCCCTATATCCTGGCAGCTGGGTCAGTTCTAGTTAAGTCAGGAAAACAGGAGACCCTTAATTAACGCTCTCTAGTCTTTTAATTACCTCCTGGTTTCAGGTTAATATATTGTTATTTCCACTAAAACCTAACCCATGGCACAGCTGCCTTATGAAGACAAATTATGCACTACATTTTTATATTTCACATATCAAAGAACAATCATAACTAGCTGGCCAAGAGTCACACTTGGTACTTTTACAAGAACATCAACGTTATCCGAATTTATGAATCCTCATAAGTGATTCCCCAACTCAACACTTTGCAGGTGCCTGTGTGTGAGGAACACTTTTAACCATATGAGTATCAAAGTTCAATGTCACTCAGTCTTTTTATAATTAACTTTTCATCAAGAGGTTTTCAACAGACAGTAAAAAATGCTAATACAATGTAAAGAAAAGCACAATTTAAAACTATTTTCTTTACAGAAATATAAGACGCATTAACTTAAAAAACAAATTACAGGGAGAAAATAAGTCAACTAAAGCATGCAACATTTAAACTATTTATTTTAACTTATGTTGTAGCGTAAGTAAGTAATAAGCCCCTCCAGGGTGTGCATTGTAGGATTTTAATGCATTTCCCAGGGGTACAGTAAGGTATGAAGCCAAAGGTTGAGTGTCCTTTCACACCTGGAAGTGCATTAAAATTCTTTGACACACACCCTGGAGGGGCTTATTACACTTCTAAAATGACTCTAAGTAGGTTTATGGGAAGGGGGCATTCAAATGATATTTGGCACCTGACTGTGTTTATAGAGAGTTAATGCTTCCACAGTTGATGTCTCTCAGCTAGTGATATTTCTAAATTTTTTCTTGCAATTTTATAATAACTCAGGATTTACAGTAACCAAAAATAAAGACAGGCAGTCTCAATATTTGTGCTGATCTACTTATTGTACTCAGAATGCTCAGCTTTGGGCTGGCCTACTGTCAAGGTGGGTTAAGGCACCCTATATCATACAGGGGACCCAGGTTTGGGAATGGACCAGGGTTGCTTGGGGGCTTGCCAGGGAAAGAAAGCGTAAGTATCCAGAGACTGCTCTCCTCCTTCAGAGAGGGAGGACAACATGAACTGCTGCTTGGCAGCCACTTCACAATGGCTGCGTGGCACAGTAGTGCTCTCCCAGATCATAAGCTGGAGGCGGGTGTTGAAGTGTGCAACTTATTAACATTGCACGTAGACACCACAGCATGTTGCTGACTCCGACTCAGGGGTGAGACAGGAGGGAAAACCTCCATTGGCAGGTTACACTGGTGATCCCCCCCATGCTCTGCACCACCTACTGAGACACCCACTCACCCAATGTGGTAGAGAAGTAGCTGCGGTAAATCTTGGAGATGTGTGATTGGGCTGGGGGTTGCCAGTAAAAGGGGGGCAACAGAGAGCTACAGGGGGTAAGTACATCATATAAAAGAAAAGAATGCTCATTTTTTTCCAGAGGAATCATCTTTCCCAAAAGTTACATAAATGTCATTGAAGGGATACATTCCAAACTGTAAAATCTGCCCAGTTACTTGTAACTGATATGAGATATTCTTTCATGTCACTAGTTCTATGCAAAAATGTTGCTGACCAGCCTCAATAAGGTGGTGCCTAATGCACAGAAGAAATGAATGCAGAGAGACTGGACAAAGGCATCCACACCACAACACAGCAAATGTAGTTCTGCACACAAAAAATAGATTAAGGGAGAGATAGCATATTTCCTCTGTGCCTGAGACTCTCTTATTCTGTGAAGAGTGTCTCATGCACATCTGCCCTGGAAAATTAGCACATTCAGGAACATTTTTGTTTATTTTAATATATTATTAACTGATCTTGATCAATAATATATTAATACTGCCTCTAAGACCACTCCTACTGTTGTAAGAGTGGTCTCACATCCTTACAGTATCAGAACTGCTCACCTTCAGTTCTTGGTTCTCATACCCTTACAATGCACATAAGATCACTCTTACAACTATATGAGTGGTCTCAGAGGTGATAATAACATGCAGATTAGCAGCTGGGGAAACATAGAAACATAGACTTTGATGGCAGATAAGGACTGCTTGGCCCACCCATCTACCTATTTCCTTACCTATTGGATAAGCTGCAGATCCTAGTTAAACAACAGCCTACTTCTTCCTATCCACCACTAGAATTACCTTATGTCTGTCCCATGCATTCTTCAATTCCGCCATTATTTTTGATCCCACTACCTCCTCTAGAAGACTGTTCCATGTGTACATTACCCTCTCTGTGAAAAAATACGTTCTTACGTTGCTCCTGAGCTGTCCCCCCTCAATCTTCAAATTGTACCCCCTTGTTCTGACACATCTCTTTCTGAAAGATGCTACCTTCTTGGACTTTGTTGACTCCCTTGAGGTACTTGAATGTTTCTATGATGTCCTCCTTCTCCATTTTTTCCTCAAGGGGGTATGCCCCCGTACGGTGACACTATTATAGTGAAAACGTTGATGCCAACAACATCGACATTTTCACTGTAATAGTCCACCCAAGACCCTAGCACTTTCTTTCCCGGTCCTGCACCCCCTTCCCAATCCAACTCTGACTCGGAGTTAGAATCCCTTAGATCGGGGGTGGGTGGGAGACAGAGCCATCCAATGAAAAAACAGCCAGGGTCTTCAGTCAGATTTATGTCAACAGCAAGTTGCAGTCAACAAAAATCCGTCATTGTGATGGCGGCCGACAACTTAGTTGTCAAACTGGTATTGTAGAGCCCCTCAAGGGTATACATATTAAGATCCTTTAATCTCTCTTCAAATGGCTTCTGGTTCAGACACTGCACCCTTTTAGTTGTCCTGCACAAGACTGCCTCCATTCTGTCTATGTCCTTGTGGAGATGGGGGTCTCCAGAACTGCACGCAGTACTCCAGATGGGGTCTCACCAGCTGTCTGTATAGAGGGATAACAACTTTCTTTATTCTACTGGTGATGCCTCTCCCTGTGCATCCCAGTATTCCCCCATCCCTCCTTATTGCCTTCTCACATTGCTTCCCTACCTTTAGCTCACCTGATATGATTACCTCCAGGTCCCTTTCCATTTTAGTTATTGTTAGTAACCCCCCCCCATTGTGTACTCTTCTCCTGGGTTTTTGTTTCCCAGATGCATTACAGGAGTGCTACTGGAGAAGGAGGGGATATGGCAGGGCAAAGAAAGAATGCATCTAAGTGAGACTGCAGGGAGCTGACTAAAATAGCTCAGGCAGGAGACATGGCTAATTGCTGCTACTCATTGGACTGCAGTCATAGCCTTTGATTTCAATTAGTGTATGCAAGTTAGTGATGAGTTATGCTTGTACAGTGAAAGAAGGCCAGCATCCAACCCCAACTCAATAGGGAAATGAGAAATCATTTAACCAGGAAAGGCACACTAAGCAGAAGCTTGTTTCTAGGTGTGACCTGGGAGCACAAGGAAGTTAACTGACTTCCTCAAGATCACACAGTATGCAAATGGGAGCTGTGGGATTGAAACTCAGGTCTCCAGGTTTGCAGCTCAGTGCCTTAAACCACAGTGCTTTATTGCCTACCTGAGTCAATGTGTACTATATAGATATACTGCGCCACTTGTGGACTACCTTCTATGGATTACCTAAACGTTATGTTTGGCACTGAGGAGAGGAAAACAACACTTGAGGGGGAAACCTCTGGGGTTCCAAGGCCTTGGTCACCTTCCCTCCAGGCCTGGGATAAATTAGTGATGGCTCACTATTGCAATTTAGAGACCCAATTCAGGGGATGATTTTTTAGAGGAAGAGCTTTTACTCTATCCCTCTAACAGGAAAGTCATGGAGGTACTATGATTTGTTGGACTCTGCAACAAAAGGGGAACCCTACTTGGGTCCCACCCAGCCCCGGTGAAGGAGGAGAGCAACAACCGCTGAAAGGCACTCACCTTGCCTCCAAGTGAAGGCTTTAAACAGTAGCCAAACCTAGGAGGGGCAAGGCCAAGCCCTGGAGGGTCAAGAACATAAGGATTGTACAGTCTTCACCCTTGATGGGCAGAAAGGACAAGAGAGGGTATAGAATGGAGGCCAGGTGAACCTTATGTGGCTTTAGGAAGAATAGCTTTTGAAAGTGCTGCCAATGCTGTCAGCAGCTAAAGGAGTCCTCAGGGACTTGGATGGAAGCCTCACCCTCTGGCAGTTGAAATCTTAAATGCTGCATTAAGACGTGCTACTGATGTTGTTCACATGGCCAAAGACTTCCCCCAGAGCGGAGGACCTTTTCACCCTGAGGTGGGGAGCAACTGTTAGCACTTAATCTGGTAAGAGACAGCATGCTGAAGCTGTAGAGGATGAATAAATGCTGTTAGGGAATGCAGTGGCACACAGAATGCAATAGCATGGGGGAATTAAACCAGGAAGTGAGTAATGAAACCACTGAACTCAAAAGGGAGTGGCTGCCAGGCGTAAGCAGGTAAGGAGTTTAGAGGAATAGGAGACTGCAAATGGTATAAAAACAATGTAGGTTAGCAGAGATATTGCAAATGATACAGAAAAACAGCAACTCTAAAGCCTGAATAAGCACAAAGCAAAATAAATGGCAAAGGCAGGATGCTGACAATTTGGAACCCCCAAAAAAGAAACAAAAGCAGAAACAAACACAGGAACCGAGAAGGAAAGCTCAGCAAGAAGAGGGGACTAGAAAAACAAAACAGCAGCCAGGAGGCAAAAGCAAAATACAGCCATGTTGAGAGGTTGAGAGGCATGTCTCTACCTGCCAGTTCTTGAGCAGTTCTTTTCTTCTTCTAGTACATACTGCTGCCCTTCAGGATCGAGCTCTCTGTAAGATGTCAGTGTTTACTGTCAGACAAATTGGAATATTTGCCAGTAGATTACATTCAGTTGCTGCAGTATCTTGCAAGATATCACAGCAAAAGCTGTGAAAGAGTGCTTGATCAAGATGGGGGGCATTGTACTTCAGCCTTCTAGTCCAGCACTTGAAGTTTTATGACGATATACAGTATCACCATCTCTGTATAAGTAAAAAGCAAAGCAATACAAGAGAACTGCTGTATCCCTGATATGCTGGCTGTTAAAATCTAAGAAGGGAGTAATGCATCTAATCAATATTCCTCATTTCCAACAGATGAATTTGTGGGTTACAGAAACTCTCACAGGGCACAACAGACAGACAAGCCTGGAGTGTAGCTTCTCAGTTGCACACAGAAATGAAAATGAAGCTTTTCTTTACAGATCTTCTCTGGAACATTCCCCAGTAAATGCATTTCAAAGCATTCACCACAAAGAATGACTACTTAGTTGAAAAGTGTTTCTAATTCATCTTCGAATGGCGTGTTTATTTTACATGAATAATGGTAAAAGACACTAGACAAAATTTGGATGGCCTGGCATTGCTATCCCAATTAAAAACCAAACTGATTTGTAACTGACCTTCCAAAGGGGGTCAAAGGGTGAAAACTAGTATGCAAAATGGATAACTACACCAATTAAAATCCCAGCCAACAATTCTTTAAAGGGGAACAGCAAGCCCTAAGAATCCCACACCGAAATGTGGGGCTGGTCCCAATTTGTACTACAGTATGTGTGCATTTCATTCTTCTTTCTTTACTTACTGTTTTGTTGCAGTATAGCACATAGTATCAGGCCTATATAGAGCCCCTGTCATTTACAAATAGTAGCAGAGGGTACAGTTAGAAAGCATAAAATTGTCTAGTCTATTTTTAATGGTTAGCTTTGAGTCACTAATGACCACAGTTCTTGGGAAAAAAATTCCATGAATGATAATCCTTTATGAAAAAAAAGTTTGCCCATTTTGTTGAAAAGCAGCTGTTGCATCCTAATTGCAATGGGTGTCCCTTGGTAATATTTATTTGCTTGAAATCTAGACCCATCTCAGACATAAGCTGTCTCTAATCACTTCCCAGCTTAACATAAGGTTCCCTTGCATCCTTCTAGTCTCTAAGGACATATGATCAATTTTTTAAGCCTTTCTCCATAACTACAACTCTGAGCAGGCACAGGGACAGGGATAATTACCCAGTGTTTAATTTCCATGCTTGCACAGTCTGTGGAGGGCAACAGCATTACATTACTTAGGGAGAAGCAATAACAATTTGGGGCCATCTACAGAAATGCCTTCTGTGACTCTTGGACCTTCCTGGGACCCGATTGTTGCTGGAGCACCTTGTCCCAGCCCTCTGAGCAAGCATGGAGATCTGTGGGCCAGGTTTCTGCTATATTTTTAGATTTTTGTTTAATTACCATACTGCCCTTTAAGGAATATTGCAGTCCTTAACAGAGATACACCAAAGTTATAATTCACTAATGAAGTTGCTGCAAAATCAGGAACTTCATGCTTTGCAAAGTTTGGGGAAGTTCCAGATCACTGCAGCACATTCACTAGGCTTTTTCTTTCTGTTTCTTTTTTTTTTTAAGGCATGAGGGGTTGCTGTGCTCTGGAACTCCTGCCTTTTAGATTAGATATCAAACTGAGGTCCCCTCGGCCTGTTCTGATGGTTGTTCAGGAGGATGGCAAAGTTCTCTTGACAGTTCTCAAATAGAGGAGGGGTAATTTTTATTTAAAAGTACAAAACAAAAAAAAAAATGAAAAACACAATACAAATGAACATCTGTTAGGGTTGGGTGAAATTTATCTTCTGCAAGTGGAATTCTTGTGAAATGTGGATTTCACTTCCATGAAATTTCATGAAATTCCCTTGAAACGTTTGTGAAATTTTGCCAAAATTGCAATTTCAGTTACTTTTGTCTAATTTAAAAAGTATTTCTTCAAATTGCACAAATATGGTATGATGACTTTGTCAACGTCTATGCAAAAAATGTTTCAAGTTTCAGATCTCTATCTTTAAAGATGGCTGAAGCATAAGCCTCTAAACATTTGGAAATTTTAAAATTACAGTTAACAGCCTTGCAAACTAAAAATGTTTGTTCAAATTGCACAATATTTGGTATGGTGACTTTATCAATGCCCATTCATATATGTGCTTATGTCTAGATCTCTAGCTTTAAAGGTGGCTGAGTTTTAAGCCTCAAAACTTCCAGAATTTTTAAAATTAAATTTTGCAAGTATGTAAACTGATGAATTTTAAGCCCCTACAAGTTTAAAGCTAGAGATCGGAATATCACCAGTGTTTTTAGGTTCATTGACCCCAAAAATTAGGCTTTAAGGCAAGCCCCATGGCCCAGCATCAGTGTCATGCCACCATGCTGACAACCCGAATTCAGAAGTGAACCCGGGAACTTCTGTTGGGAGGCAGGTCATGGCTAAAACTCACAATTTATGTAACCAGTACTTCCCTAGTTAGCAGTTTCCATGACTTTTCTAAGAAAGTATGCATCTAAGTTTTCAGTTGTCTAGCTCCAAAGGTGGCTAAGTTGTAATCATAGAAATATTTTCAGACATTTTCACATGAGTACTAAATTGCCAGATTTAGAGCCCCTATACCTTCTCCATCCTTCATCCAAATGTTAGGACTTGGCAAGCACTTAGGGACTGTGCTTGGCAATATGCATGCCAACTTTTAAACCTCTAGCTGAAACACAGACTGAGTTAATAGCCATTTGAAGAATTTCAGAAAATTCCAAACATTTCATGAAATTTCATGAAATTTCAAGTATTTTCACAAAAAATCCACAAATTATAAATGTGTTAATTTCACCCAGTTCTAAAATCTACAATTCATACATAGGTTCAAAAAATAAAACACCATACCCAATGACATTATACAAAAAAAACTGAAGAAAATGGGGGAAGATATCCCAGAAACAAAATAAAAATTTCCAGGCGTGTTCCTTGTTTATGCTAAATCTGTGCATACTTACTCCAGTGTTCAAGAAAGATTTCTTGGGGAAGACCTTTAAATTCAGATTCAAAAAGTGTAGGGGGATTGTCCCACTTTTCTGGTCAAATTTCCTTCATCCACTAAACATACCACCAACAGCTTAACCAGATTCAGTATGTCAGTTTGTATCTGTTTCTTCCCCCTGGGCTGAGGCTGAAAATAGATACAGTTGCCTAACCCTCCCTTCTGAGTTAGCAAAAACCAAAATAAAGAAATATAAACTAAAAATATTTCTCATAATGCTGCTACAAGCAACAGCTCTATTTGAGCCAGAGCACACGGAAAAATCAAGCAACCTAGTACCATGACTGGAAACCTGTCCTTAGCTGTTGCCAGCTTTCCTACCTCATCCATTCACCACACCCCTAACCTGTCAGAATCTGGCCATGATTTCCGTGGCATAGTTTACAGAATCATATAGGAAGCAGTATGGCACAGTGGGTTAAGGCTCTGAGCTGCAAATCTGGAGACCTGGGTTTGAATCCTATAGCCCCCTAGGTGCATACTGTGTGACCCTGAGCAAGTCACTTAACTTCCTTGTGCTCCCAGGTTGCACCTGCAAACAAGCTTTCAGCTTAGTGTGTCTCACCTGGTAAAATAATTGGTAAAAAAAAAGTCAAGTACGATAATTAGGTTGCAAAACAGCTGTAGTAGCTATTATTCAATCTCAGTTAAACCCGAAGAAATAGTTAAACAACACACACAAAAGTCAATTCCCTACCTTGCCGCTGCCACACCAAAAAAATATAATTTCTTCTAATTGCTCACTTATCCCATCCCAAACAGACTTACAAATTACTTTCAAAGAACAAGTGCTGTAATTAATTAGTTCTGGCCTAAGTGGCAGATCTAGATTGATTTAGCAGTGTGTTATTTCAATGTTGTGGCTACTTGGTGGTTCTTACTGCATGGTGATATTGTGTTTATGACATAATTAATGCAACTTACTTCAAAAAGTATGCTGCTTACTCAATAGTGCTGCAACACATACCTCCTGATCTTGTATTATCTGTTATTGCTATAGAAACACATTGCAATTCCTTGGAACTTAAAACAAAGCATGACCC
This sequence comes from Neoceratodus forsteri, assembly GCA_016271365.2. Classification (NCBI taxonomy): domain Eukaryota; kingdom Metazoa; phylum Chordata; order Ceratodontiformes; family Ceratodontidae; genus Neoceratodus; species Neoceratodus forsteri. The sequence goes on from CM028136.1 coordinate 133,116,249, forward strand.
TCTGGCCAAACTTTTGTAAACTCTGCAGAGCTGTTAAATATCTGCGTACAGTATATGTCATCAGTGTAATATAAACACCATCCTATTTCTTGTTTAGAAATGCAGGCATATGCAGAGTGGGAGCTGAATGCCAAAGTTTACTTTTTGTGTTTCAAGATTTTGGTTTTGAAGGCTTGAGCATACATTGTAGGTTTCATGACCGAGGACTGTCACTTGCTCCCCCTGGCAAAGTTGCAATCTTGGCTGTAGCGGTGGTTTTCAATATTGAAAAGGTACTCATTAATGAAGAACTATAATTTCCTGAGAAAAGTAAGCAAGCTCAGATGCTTTTAGAGTTGGGATTCTTTTTTCTTTACTAACGTATTTCTTATTTCAGTAAGGTATCCTGCTCTCATTAAAGAGCCCACACAACAAAAATGTACTTTAAAAACAACAAGCATTTGTCAATGCCGAATGTTGTTGCACTGGTATTGGCATTGGCAGTGCTGGAGCTAGAGATGCATAATAGGAATGGCAGTGAAGTATTGAAGTGACACCAACCCCACCCCCACCCTGTAGAGAGTGACAGGTATTGGGGTGTGCCTTTGGGTTGTCAGCTATATCGCTCATGCCTTTGTACCTCACCCTACCCTGTAGACACTGACAAGTGTTGAGGTGTGCTTTGGGGTCTTTGGGCATTATACTTACCCCATTTCATAAGGAAATACACTGAGATGGGTGCAGTATAGGAGCGTGGGGTGAACTTTGTGGGCGAACAGTGCAAGACACACCACGATGCCTGTCAGTGGCTGCAGGGTGGGGTTGGGGGGGTGGAATGGCATGGGCATTACATCCAATGATCCCATGTCACACCCTGGATGCCTGTCAGTCTGTACCGGGTGGGGTGCTACAGTTGGAAACCCTAACACCGTAGGCATGTGTTGGTAGTTTCACTCCACATTTTCAACATGGGCTGCTTGTTAGGCCACCTCATGAAAAGCATCACAATCCATTTGTTAGCTGAAAGGTGGTTTTGCACAGAGGCTATGCCGTTTGGTGACAGAGGGACAAAAACACATTTTTGGTCAGGATGTGGAGAATGACAACTGTATTGTTCATGAGGAGGCGTATAAAAAAGGCAACGTTGAAAATCCGGAGTGACAATATGAAATATTGGTGAAGCAATAAGCAAGAATACAAACTGCGCAACACTCGTCCATAACCCAATTATTTTTGAGAGTTTAGTAGCCACATTTGTAACATAGGCATTTTGGGATCTCCCCTCATGAACAGTGGTGCTTCGATTTTGTTAATCTGTCCCAAAAGTTGATTTCCCACAGTGACCACGCCATTGTGCGCCACTGGTGCGGAAATACATTTTGGGCAGGCTGTGAAAAATGACAGCTGTACAGTTCATAAGGTGGTGTGAAAAAATGCCAGTATTGAAAATCTGGCATGGAAATATTGCAAATTTGCAAGTTACAAGGGTGTGTGGAAACTGTGCAATGCATGCTTGCAACACAGTAATTTTATGGACTTTTGGTACCAAATTTTTAACAAAGGCATTTTAGGACCTCTGCTCATGAACAGTGTCACCCTCATTTCCTCAAACTGTCCCAAAAAGTGATTTCGCACAGCGACCACGCTATTGTGCACTGGACATGCAAAAACACATTTTGGGCAGGATATGTAAAATGACAGCTGTACTGTTCATCAGGAGGTGTGGAAAAATGCCAAGTTTGAAAATCTGGAGCGAAAATATTACAAATTCATGACATTACAAGCGTGCGTAGAAACAGCGCAATGCACACACGTAAAACAGCCATTTTGGGGAATTTTGTCACCAAATTTTCAACATAGGCTTTTTGAGAGCTCCCCTCATGAACAGTGCCACTGTCTTTTTGTTACTTGGTCCTAAAAGGTGATTCCACACAGTGACTGAGAAATCACCTTTCAGGACTGAATAACGCCATGACAGTGCAAGAATTCATGAGGAGGGGTCCCAAAAACCCCATGTTGAAAATTTGGTGTCAAAATTCAAAAAAAATGCCTGAGATATGCATCAAAGTTGCAAAACCCCTATTTATTCCATTATACAGCTTACCAGCATTTCCTCAGTTTGAAGAGTGCAGATGTGTTCCCGGTCCACCGAAGACCGTCGCGCCGGACTCCGGAGCTAAGTATGGGGTGAGGGGATTTGTGTGGAGACAGGGTGCACAGTGGGTGGGTGCAGGTTGTGGGGGGGCAGGGAGACCACCGAGGGACTGTTTCCTTCTTTATAGGTTAAAAAAATTAAATTACATTGCAGGACCATTTTATGTTTACAGGGGCATGTGGCATGCTGGGGTGGGCTCCCAGCATGCCAGCGGAGCCTTGTGTTTTTTTGAGGGGCAGCTGTAGCCGATGGGGGCTATGACACCCCCGTTGTCACACAACAAAAGGGGGGGGTTAGTTTATGCCGACAGGGATTGGGCACCCCTGTCGGCACACAAGGAAACTGGGGGAGGGGGCAAGAGCCAAGGGGGATTGGGCCCCCCTCAGCATATAACAAATGGGGGGTTCTTGATGCCGATGGGGATTGGGGTCCCCCATTGGCATATACATTGGGAGGCAGGGTAAGCCGACAGGGGGATTGAGCACCCCAAAGTCGGCAGTTTTGCTGGTAGTGTGCCACCACATTTGTGTTGGGTAAGCATGTCGGGAGGTCTGCTGCATGTGATGAGCTTTGCTGGCATTGCAGTGGACCTTTCCTTAGATGTGCTCACCCGGGTGGTGTGGCACTGGCATGCAGGCTGATTGGGAAATGAGGGACACACCTACTGATGTGTGCCCTGCATTCGCCCAACAGCAACCATGCCTCCAAATCTGCACTGCCACAAGATGTTGGCTGTGCAAGCACGCCAACATAAAAAGGTGGCATGAAGCCCCACAGGGAACATCCTATCCTTTCATTCATATTGCAGCTGTCATGCAATCCCATAGAACTGCCACTGAGTCTGACACATCATCTCAATTAAGTGAGTCCCATCAGCTGACACCACACCTTCCATGTCACTCAACTCTCCTTAGAATAATTCTCACCAGCTTTACCCAGCCTAGTCTCATCTCCCTTACAGGCTGAGTAGTAGTGTACCTATGTTATTCTTCTAGGCCCAAACTAAAGTACGATCATTGCACTCTGTGTACTTGCTCAGCAAAAGCATCAGGGCTGTTAGGTTTCCTGACCAATTAAAGACATTTTGATGCAGGTTATAGAAAAACTATTTTCTCTTACTTTACTGTATGCAGTACGGTTTGCATAAAAATTTCCTACCAATGTGCTGCTTTTGCATTTCTCAGCGAGTTGCACAAGTGTTGCTGGATCCAGCACACAGACTTGCAAAAACTGTTGCCTAATAGTTGCAACCCAGTTTTGCATTCATTTGTGACAAAGCTATGCATGAGTTCCAGAGGAGCTGCAGACTCATAATAAAAGTTGCTTTTAAGCTGGCTAAGTGTTGTAAGTGAGTTGCCAATGAATAGTAAACTAAAGAGCAATGTAAACCCAATTTATTCATGCAAGAGTTTAATGTGAACTATACTATACAACTATCAACACTACAGGAGTCATATGTATATATTTTTTTTTAATTTTACAAATTTAGGCTGGAAAATGCAAACTGAGCCGAAGTTTGTTTCCAGGTGTGTCCTGCGAGCACAAGGAGGTTAAGTGATTTACTCAGGGTCACAGAGTATACTGAAGGCAGTTGGTGGACTCAATCCCAGCTCTGCTGAATGTACCAAACTCATTCACAGCTCATTGCTCTAACCTCTAGATCGTACTGCCATCCCCTCTGTTTTATGAACAGGTTCATTTATAAATAGCTCTTCTACTACTAACAAGCATTTGTCAATGCTGAATGTTGCTTGCTTCTATGTGCTGTTTAGGTATTTGGAAGTCATTGGAGTGCAAATATTGAAAATTTGCGAACTTACGAGCATGCGTAGGAACTGCGCAACGCAGGCTCGTAAAACATTCATTTTTAGGAATTTTTTCACCAAATTTTCAACATAGCCATTTTAAGACCTCTGCTCATAAACAGTGTCACTGTGATTTTGTTAATGTGTCCCATACATTGAGTTTGCACACCGACTGTGCCATTGTGCGCTACATGGGCAGAAACACATTTTGGGCAGGATGTGAAAAATGACAGCTGTACTGCTCATAAGGAGGTGTGGTAAAATGGCAATGTTGAAAATCTGGAGTGAAAATATTGAAACTTTATGAACTTACGAGCCTGCGTAGGAACTGCGCAACACACGCTCGTAAAACAGTCATTTTTAGGAATTTCTTCACCAAATTTTCAACATAGCCATTTTAAGACCTCTGCTCATGAACAGTGTCACTACGATTTTCTTAATTTGTCCCATACATTGATTCCACACACCGACTGCACCATTCTGCGCTACATAGGCGGAAACACATTTTGGGTGAGATGTGAAAAATGACAGCTATACTACTCATAAGAAGGTGTGGTAAAATGGCAATGTTGAAAATCTGGAGTGAAAATATTGAAATTTCGCGAACTTACGAGCCTGCGTAGGAACTGCGCAATGCACGCTAGTAAAACAGTCATTTTTTTTGGAATTTGGGCACCAAATTTTCAACATGGGTTTTGGGACCTTCTCATGAATGAGGTCACTGTCATGGCGAGTATTCGGGCCCAAGGGTACTCGAGTCACTGCGCGAAATCACCCTTCAGGCCTGAATAACGCCATGACAGTGACATCATTCATGAGAAGGGGTCCCAAAAACCCCATGTTGAAAATTTGGTGCAAAATTTCCCCAAAATGCCTGAGATATGCAACAAAGTTGAAACCCCCATCTAGCCCATTATACAGCTTACCGGCATTTCCTCAGTTCGCGGTCGGCTTTGAAGAGTGCAGACGTGTTCCCGGTCCACCGAAGATCGTCGCGGAGTCGGAGGTAAGTATGGGGTGATGGGGTGGTGTGGGGAGGCTGGGTGCTCAGGTGGGTGCGTGGGTTGTGGGAGGGGGTTGGGAGGCGCCGCGGAGACGTTCGTTTTCAGGTAAAATAAAAAAGACATCATGGGACCGTTTGCCATGCGGGGTGGGCTCCCAGCATGGCACAGAGATGTTGAGGCGTTCAGCCGATGGGGATGGGCACCCCGTCGGCCAAAGGACTGATTGACACGCTGGGGTGGGCTCCCAGCGTGGCACCTCGACTGGGGGAGGGAGAGGCGCAGCTCAGCCGGACGGGATTGCGCGCCCGTCGGCTACACCGTGGCGAGTGTGTGGGGGCGCGCGCTGCGCCTGCGTGTGGGGGGGCTCGCTTCTATCTCTGCTCACTGAGGCGTAGCTCCCCCTTTCAACTTATGCCACTGCATTTTGGAGCGTGTCATAGACAGCTCAAAATGCATTAGCTTACAGAGCAGCGCCTGCCAGCTCACTGACTGAATTGGAGGAGGAGGTGACACACCTCCGAAATCTCCAATGATGGCACTATGTTTCTTGCACATGCGTGCAAGCAACATAAAAATAAAGGAAAAGATGGCCACTTCTGTGTGGTGCTAAAAATGTTTATAGTTTTTATCAGCACTGTCCTCTCAGCTTAAAGAGAAAATGACACCCTTATGTCTGGCAAAAAATGTTTACTTAATTACAACTAATTGCTTCAAAACAAATGCATTTCTGCTTTTTGACTGCCACAGATACAGCCCAGTTGTAAACCCAGTTCAGCATGCGTGTCTACAGGAATGGCTTTGTTCACATTTTTTTTTGTGCCTTGACGCATCCCCATATCTGCACACAGGCATTATACGTCACAGAACCCTCATGGTTGTCACAGACAACAATAAGTGTTCCTTTTGTGTACAATTTACATGTACAAACTGCTTTTGAGGGAGATATTATGCAAAGAAAAACTGGTTTCTGATGTTTGCTGATTAAACTAGCAGGTATGTGAAAATGTAATCGCTGTTGTTTGCTGATGAAACTTGCAGGTATGTGAAAAAGACATTTCTGATGTTTGTTAATAAAATTTGCAGGTATGTGAACACCTTTTTGGTCCAGATCACTAGAATTGTGGAAATCCATTTGGTTCATGAAAACTGGAAATGCAGAAAACACAGATGGAAATCCTGAAATCCCATGCTAAAACTGGATTTTGACTTTCTCAGTCACTGAAAACTAACAGGTTAATGGATAGCCTGCAAGTGTTTCTCTGTGGCCCCTCCCCTGGATACCTGAACTGGGCAGGTTTGTCAGGTTGTGTCCTCCCTAGGGTGAAAATCAGGGGATCAGGCAGGACCACCCAAGGGCAGGGGCTTTTGTCAGAGGGGCAGAGCATGGGGCTTTAATTGCTCTGCATGGGTCAGTTTGGTTTCTTGCTCTCTCCTTCCAGCTGGATTACAGCTGCCAACCATCACAAAAGCCGGGTTTTTGCCAGCTAGGGAGAGTAGGCAACTCTGACATCCCACTTGGGAATCAGGGGTAGATTTTCCTGTTTTTGTCCCCCACATAGTGTTCCCAGGTTTTTTACCTCCTCCTGCAGGTGCTTTAAAATTTGGCATTTAAGTTTAGTGCAGGGTTTGCACCAGAAGACATATGAAGAAAGACTAAAGTAGCTTAAGATGTATAGCTTCAAGGAAAGAAGGGAGAGGGGGGACATGATAGAAACTTTCAAATATCTCAAGGGACTCCACAAAGTCCAAGAGGGTAGCATCTTTCAAAAAAAGAGATGTGCAAGAACAAGGGGGCACAATTTGAAGATAGAGGGGGGATGTGAGGGAGTATTTCTTCACAGAGAGGGTTGTAGATGCATGGAACAGCCTTATTGAGGCGGTCATAGAGTTAAAAACAGTGGGGGAATTCAAGAATGCATGGGACAGATATAAGGCAATTCTAGTGGGGGGTAGGAGGAAGTAGGCTGTTGGTTAACTAGGATCTGCAGCTGATCCATTAGGTAGGGAAATGGGCAGACTGGGTGGCCAAGCAGTTTGTATCTGCCATCAAATTCTATGTTTCTTTGTTTAAGTTATTGTCAGAGTTATTGTATTATGTGTTCTGGCACAGTAGTGTTACAAGGAGTTGAACAAAGTCGAAACAGTAGGAATCCATTTCCATTCCAAAGAGTTTCCCAAACAGGCTGGCATGAGGTTCCCCTCCAGGCCAGCATGAGGTGAGGCCCATATGAATGAGTGCCCAGATTGGGCTGGTCAAGACACAGCCTCATCAGGCTTGTCCTGTATGTGAAGCACCATCCAACGAGGGATGGGCACATAGAAACAAAATGGAAACATAGAATTGGATGGCAGATAAGGACTGCTTGGCATGTCCAGTCTACCCATCTACCATAAACACAGTACTTGATCTCTGGCTTTACCCCCCTTTCATTACCACAAATATCCCTCTCCTCCTCCTCTGCCCCTAAGCTGTGGAATAGCATACCACCTCCTGTATGACAGAACAAAACAGCTAGCTCCTTCAGTCAACATTTTTGAGATCTCCTACCGCAAAGCTCCCAATGTATCTATCCTAACACCTAACACTGAGCTACCACCTGTCTAGGATTAAAATCATTACTTTGCTTACCCCTCAACAACATATCTGTGAAGACAAACTGTACCATTTAATGCAGTGTCACTTGTGCATATTTGTGCCCTCCTACACAGCTTAGAGATCATTGCTACTCAATGACTGTATGTGAAAACCTGCCTTGTATTCTTTGTCAATCATTTATTATCATCATTACTGATGTTGAAACCTCCTGGGTTGTACCTGAAAATAGGCAGTGACTGCCTAGTGCACCCTACCAGGTTACCAAAAACCCATGCCTTCTTGAATCCCGTTACCATTTCAGCTCCCAACACCTCTACTGGGAGGCTGTTCCACCACTCTTTCTGTGAAGAAATACCTCCTCAAATCTCCTTGAATATACCCCCTTCAGCTTCATAGCATGTCCCTTTGTTCTTAAACATTTTTTGTTCTGAAAAATGCTTCCCTTTTGAACCTTATTTATACTAGTGAAGTGCAGTATTTGAAAGTCTCTATCATACCCCCGCCCCCCGTTCTTTCCTCCATTGAGGTCCTTTAGTCTCTCCTTATAGGGATTTTGATGCAGATGCTGCACCATTTTAGTTTTCCTCCTCTGGACAGCCTCTACTCTGTCTATGTCCTTCCAGAGATGTGATCTCCAGAACTGGATACAATAATCTAGGTAAGGTCTCACTAGTAATCTATATGGCGTAACACTATCTCTCTATTTTTGCTGGCAACACCTCTCCCAATGCATCCTAGCATCCCGCTAGCTCTCCCCACTGCTTTGTTACACTGTCTGGCCACCATTAGACCATCAGATATGGTTTCCCCAGGTCTGTTTCCTACTTTGTGGTCATTAATACTACACCCCCATGTTGTACTCTTCATCTGGGTTTCTGCACCCCAAGTGCATGATTTTTACTTCTTTATATTGAAACTCATCTGCCACACCCTTGACCACTCCTCTAGCTTTCATAGATCTCTATTCATTTTTTCCACCCCCACTGGAATATCTACCCTATTGCAGATTTTAATGTCATCCACAAAAAGGCATACCTTCCCTTCTAGCCCATCTGCAACGTCACTAATAAAGACATTAAAGAGGACCGGTCCCAGTACTGATCTCAGTGGCGCCCTACTTGTCACCCCCCCTCCCCCAGAGTGAACTCCATTTACCAGCACCCTCTGACTCCTGTCCCCTAACCAATTCCTTACTCAGATTACCAACTTTGGTCCCACTCCTAGGCTGCCCCACTTGTTTATGAGTATCCTCCGTGGAACAGTGTCAAAGGCCTCACTGAAATCTAGGTAGGCCTTATCTGCCACACCATCCTGATCTAATTCCCTGGTCACCCACTCAAAAAAATCTATCAGATTTGTTTGACATGACCTCCCTCCAGTAAATCCATGCTGACTCAGATCTTGTAAGCCACTGTATTCAAGATATTCCACAATCCTTTCCTTCAGGAGTGATTCCATTAGGTTCCCCACTAAAGAAGTCAGGCTGTCTGGCCTGTAATTGCCACCCTCCACCCTGCTACCACTTTTGTGAAGTGGGACTACATCTGCCCACCTCCAGTCCTCCAGAACCACTCCCATCTCCAGTGAGTAGTTGAACAAGGCTATCAGAAGGGCACCAAGCATCTCTCTGAGCTCGCACTGTATTCTTGGATTACCCCATCTTTCCCCATTGCCTTGTCCTCATTCAGATTTATGAGTTCTTCAGGACTCTCTCCTCTGTAAATTGATTACTGTCTACCTCCCTTCCTCCAATATTTGAAAAATATCTTGTTCCCTTTCTGTAATGCCTTGGCTATTTTCTCTTCCATTTGTGCCTTCACACTCCTAATTGCTTTTCCTGCCTCCTTCTGTTTTTCCAGATACACTTCCCTATCCTGCTCCTTCTGTGTCTCCTTATATCTCCTAAAAGCTAACTTGCCCTTTACACATGTAGCTTAACCCCAATTTCTTCCCCATCCATCCTGTTTGCTTCCATTTTTTCTACTCCTCTTCCCATCACCCACCTGGGATTCAGATTTTTACTAAATATGCCCTTTTGTTGCATCACATATCGATGTCTGCAGCCCCATCTCACTTATTTCCCCTCGTCCTCTCGGGATGTCTGTCCTCAACTTCTGGTTGTTCTATTACATATACAGATAGGACATCAGTCCGTATATGCATCCTGCTCTGTTCCCCCCTTCCCCCCCTCCTTTCATCACCACTCCCGCTCCTCCTCTGCAGTACCTCTTTTCACTTGTGACATTCCATTTAACACTTAATATTGTATGTGTAAATGTAATTTACAACTCCTACTTAGTCATTTAGTAGTGCAGACATTCTAGACATTAGTGACTGTATGTTCCAGCTAGGAATTTAAATAAGCTGAATATTATGCATGTTTACTTCAATATTTTATTAGGTGTATTTTGAAAGTGCTGCATGTGGTGTTTTTACTGTTCATTCTTTCAATAAGTCCAGTCATTTTAAACTTCTTCAATTGATACATCACTGTGACATCATTTGTAACTGCTTCTTAAGGTGTGTCCGTATGTCTGTATGCTAACCTTTGATAAAGGACTGTATATCTGAAACGTACCAGGCAGGCTTGTCTGTGCACTTGCTTTTAATAAAATGCCTACTTTATTTTGAATCAGCCTGGTGTCCTTTATATAACAAGGTGGTGAGTGCTTGACCTCTGTTGCTTGAAATTTTACTTTTTTTGCCTGGAAGCACCACCATCCTAGTGTGGGACTCTACCTGTGAATGCCAGCACCTCTCTGAGCTCCCTCAGTATCCTTTGATGTAGCCCATCTTTCTGCATTACCTTGTCAACTTTTCAGATTTGCGAGTTCCTTCAGGACTCTCTCTTCTGTAAATGGACAAGTGTCTACCTCCCCTTCCTTTGATTTCTCGGCACTTAACTTTGGTCCCTTGCCTTCTCCTTCCTCTGTGAACACTAAACAAAAGTATTTGATCAGGATGTCTGCTTTTTCCTGGTCCCCCTCCACACACTCCACACTTTCTCTCCTAAACCTTACTATCCTTCCCCTAGTCTTTCTCTTTTTGCTTGCATTTCTGAAAAATGTCTTGTCCCCTTTCTTTACTGCCTGCACTCTATTTTCTCTTCAGTTTGTGCCTTTGTGCTCCTAATTGCTTTTCCTGCCTCTTTCTGTTTTCACTGATAAACCTCCCTATCCTCCTCCTCCCTCTATGTCTCTTTATGCCTCCCGAAAGCTAACTTTTTTGCCCTTACCTTCCTGGCCATCTCTTTTGAGAACTATTGTGGTCTCTTTATCCTCTTGCTTTTGCTTACATGACTGACACAGAGGTATGTTGCCTTCACAATCCCCTCTTTTAATTTCTCTTACTGCTCTTGCACTCCACCCAAGTCTCCCCCCCCCACCAGGGCTTCCCTAAAGCATTCACCTATCTTTTCAAAATTGTCCCTCCAGAAGTCCAGGACCCTCATCTTTGCGGGACTCAATTCTGCCACAGAGCATATATCCAACCACACTGTACAGTGATCACTGGTCCACAGGTGGCTACCCACTGTGACCTCTACAACACTTTACCTCCTAGTGATTACAAGGTTCAGTATTGCCCCCTCATGAGTGAGTTCTTTTGCTAGCTGCCTAAGGAAAGCCCCCCTGCAGGGAGTCCAGGATGTCCCTGCTCCTAGCTGAAACAGTGGCTGGGATTCTCCAATCTATATTGGGCAGATTGAAGTCTCTACCAGCAGCACTTCCCCCTTGTTTACCCTCTTTTGGATAGTTTCCACCAGAACCTTGTTCAACGCCCTCCCCCCATCAGTAGATCACTCCAGTGTGAATAGCGACTCCCTTCCCTGTTCCTCGGGTGAGCCACAGTACCTCTGCCCTTCCCTGTATTCCCTGTATCTCTGTTGCCTTTATGCTAGCCCTCACATAAACAGCAGCTCCTTCCCTTTTCTTTCCCATCCTGTCTTTCCTGACCAGAGTATAGCCTGGAATAGCTATATATCCCAGTCATGGTTTTCATTGCACTATAACTTGGTAATGGCAACAATGTCCAGGTCAGCCTCTGCCATAATGGTCTCTAGGTCCGGGATTTTATTTCCCAAACTTTGAGCATTTGCACACACGACCCTCCAGATTCTACTACCACCCCAACCATCAGCCCCCTTCCTACTCTCATTACTTCCTCAGCTTTTATTCCCATCCCTCTTCATCTCTACCATTTTGTTTTTCTTGTTGTTGTGTACTCTTGGGGATTTTCCTCCTTTAGGGTTCTCTCCACTGACTACTTCAGCTTGCGGGAAGGGGGCAGTTTTTGACTCCCTGCTTCCTACTGACACCCCCATTGACTAGTTTAAATTCTTGCATATGTAGCACCTAAACTATTCACTAAGGACTGTGGATCCTCTCCCAGATGAATGCAGCCATCTCCTCTATAAAGGCCCTTATCTCTCCAGGTGGGATCCCTGTCCCTAATGAAGCCAAACCCCTCCTCTCTGCACCATGTCTTCAGCCGTGAGTTGAAGTTCCTGGTACAGAGTGCCCTGTCCTCCCCCATCATAGGCAGGCAACACCTCAGAAATGGCCACTGAGCTTGCTACCTGCCAATGACTGCTCCCCAACTCAGTGAACTCCTCCTGCACTATCCTAGCCTTATCCCTAGCCAGGTCATCAGTCCCTAGATGGACAATGACATCCAGCCCTCTCTCCCTCCCATCCTGCTGCCCTAATGATCCTCAGAATCCACTTTCCATCCCTCTGAGCCGTGGCACAGGGTAGGTACCTGACCTCCCTCTTCACCTCCCTTCCTGTCCACAAATCTACCCCCTCATGATGGAGTCCCCCACCAAGAGTTGCTGCCTTCTCCTCTGGGGTCCTCTGCCCCCCTCCTTGGGGTCTCAACTACAGAGGGCCCCTGCATCCTCCCTGGCCACTACTGTGGGTGACCCCATGTGACAGTCCTGCCCTGTCTCGATGTGGGGCACAAAAGGACATTTTAAAACCCTTGCTAGAAGGTTCTGCCGCTTCCTTATTTCCCAATTATTGGGTGTCAGGAAGGAAGGTTGCAAGGAGAAGGCATAAATTGGCTTAATCCTGATCCCCTCTCTCCTCTGCTAACTCTAGTGCTCCTGACCGGAGAACGTAAAATCAACTCCTTGTGAAGTTTCAGGAAGGCTCCCCGAGCCTGTCAAAGCCCCTTCCTTCTAGCAATCCATCACTGGTGTCACATGTTACATGGCCCAAGGGCCACCCATGCCTCATGGTTGGGTAACTTTCCAAAGGCCTTTTCTTTGGGACCAGGTTCCACTCAGGAGGTACCTTGGGGTAGAGAGGGACTGATGTTAGGTGTTGACCACCTACAACTTTGCTGAGACTCTCAGGCTGCACACATCATGCTGCAGGATGTAATCTGCGTAAGGTCAATAAACACATGGGTGTGGCCATTTCCTGCAAGACATTGTGAACAGTGCTGGGTAGAAATGTGAATGCCGAAATTGCAGAAACTTCACGTAAGTTAGCAAATTTTATGAACTTTACTGAAATTACAACTTTTGCAGAATCTTCTGAATCCTCTGAATGTGTTTGGCAAATTTTTGCCCCATTCCGTGAAATTTTCTGGCTGAATTGTGAAAGATACATATGAATTGAGGCATGCCGATTCTGTAGAATTTTATTCCATAGTTTAATACATGAATCCACAATACAAGCAATCATTCCTCAGTTTACTGATCAGTTCTGTGGAATTGCTTTCCACAGTTTAATACTTTATTCTGCAATTAATTCATTCATTCTGTCATTTTGAGTCAGAATTTTGTGAAAGTTGCTAAAATACATTCTGAAATTTTGCAGAAGTGAAATTCTGACTTTTGCGTTAATTTTTCTGGAGGAATTTTTTTTTCACACAGCACTAATTGGGAATTTTTTTTCAGGTAGAAGGGGATGATGGGGCCTACAAAAACAATTAATTGTTCAAACTTGTAATATATGTAGGTTACTATAGAACTTATTGGCACCCAGTCCTTAGGACAAAAAGTTTTACTGTACTTTGCTACAATATGGGTGGTCTGCATTCTGGAACAAGCTTGGTGAGGTTCTTCACTATCTTGAGGCAGCGCATATGTGTTGCAGAGGTCTTGAGCAGGCATTGCAAAGCCCTCCCCAGGCTTTCTGACATGATTCTACCACACTCCTGCAGTCTGCACTCAAAAGCTATTCTATGTAAAGGTAATATAATATTTACCTGTAATTAGTGCAGTTTGTGGCACTTTCGTTAACTCTTGCATTAAAAAAGTAAGCTGATGCAACCTGCAGAAACTGTTGTAAACCTGCCAAAAATGCCTGAAAAAAACTTTTAGTCATTTTGGCATATAGTTTTGCATGCAATCCCTGCCCAAAATCAACAATTGTACCTTTATCAATAGCTTTGAAGATCCTGCCTCTAGTGTTACTGTTTACCATGTGGAAAAAAAAACATATTTTTGTGCATGGCAAAACATTAATTTTAAATATACCACATGATTGACCCCATTTTTGTATATATATAAAATGTATGAAATGGTGAGAAAATATGGCATCTGTATGAAACACGTGCAGTAGAGCTCAGCGCACCAGGATACAATGCACTGCTGCAGATTCCAGCGTAACAAAGGCATTACCTGCCATTGAAATGAAACTGTTTCCTGAAGTAGCTCTGCAGAATGTTGTGGCGTTCTGAGTTACATCCAATCGGGCTCAACATGAGTAATACATGGATAGTAAAATTGCAATAAAAATTAATTACAATAAACAGCACCTTTCTTGGTGCACTACCAAACAAACTGGAGGCTCCCTTACCTGAGCGAGAGTTCCTCCATTGCAGTTTTAAAACATTTTGATTAGCTCCCTAAGGAAGGGAAGGGATTGTATTTTGCCCCAGAGGGGGCTAGCCGCTCATATCTTTCCACTTCCAGATCTCTGACAGCATCCCCATGCTCTGATGTTTTGTGATGTAATTATAGGACCAGTGCAGGGAAGTGCTCCATGCAAGTCTATGGAGCATCATTTTAAAAGCTATTTTCCCAATTTTAATTAGACTTTTGGTACAGATCGAAGCCAGTATTCAAGTAACAAGAACCTTTCCTGCGCTGCATCTGGGCTGACTCCACTGCATGTGTCGAGTACATAACATTTTAGAGAAAGAGTAAGGTGCCTCAGGATGTTTCACTTTCCAGTTGCCTTGGTGGTGCATCTGGTAGTGCAAACAGAATGGTATTCTGGGCAGCTTGGGTTCAAGTCCCAGCTAAGGCACTTATTTCTTTTTCTCTTCTGTTTGTATCAGTTCCATAAATTTGCACACTGTACTCTTGTGATTACATTTTTTTTTATTTCTTTGATAACTGGGTAAGGCCCACTAGGCACTAATGCCTGTTTTCAGTGGTAACCTGGGAGCTTTGGGGTGGTTAAGTGACTTGTTTAGAGTCACACAGCATGCAAGTAGAGGTTGTGGAAATCAAACTCAGGTCTAGAGGATGTACCAAGCTCATTCACAGCTCATTACTCTAACCTGTAGGCTATACTACCAGCCATACTTCATATATACAGAAAAGGGGCAAATGCTGATACATTTAGAAAGCAGTTCTTGCCATATATGGAAAATGTATTTTTTTCTGTATTCGGTGTTCAGAGGAAAGGGCCAGAACATGTTGCTGCCATAAATGTTGCTAAGATGCTTGCATCATAACAAGACGGTTCACAAGCAAGACCTGGCATAAGCATCCACTCCCAAGAAGGCTGTTGCCCATGCTGAACACAGCTGAGAGTGTGCAGGCCAATACTGATGGTGGTAGTGGAAAATGGAATCATAGGACCAAAAGGGAAGCGGGACTATGGCAGAACCCTGGTACACTTAAGTAACCAGGTGCAAGTAATCTGGTTTTTAAAATGAGTTTTAAAAATCTTGTAACCTTATTGGTCAAGAAACATCACATGAGCATTCATTATTTTCTTACAACTGCAAATCTAACCTGATCTATATAACTTGCGCCAAATTTAAATTATTCTAATGACCATTTGACAAGCAGGATAACGCACTTTACAGTGAGTGGTCATAGGGAATACATGCACTTCTCAGGTGGTTAAAGGCACTTGGCTGCCCCTCATGCCTAATAGTCAACAATGGCATTCAAATTCTCTTAAATGTGCACACCCTGTTGTGTGTTATCTCTTACTAAAATGCCCCAGGAAAGGGACCACTAAAAAGAATCTGTCTTAACACGTAGGAATTTAACAAAGTTGCAGCAGACTATTGCGATAAAATTATACGTGTCTAATGTGATTTTTCCCTAGTTTGGCTACCCCCCAAAAAAATCTTTATTAACGCTAGTATCAAACATAATAGTCTGCATCACTAGGAGCAAGTGATGTTTCCTTAAACCAGCATTACAATGAAAAATGTTTTTCTAAAACCCTAGTTTTAGCTATAATTAATAAAAATATTAGCATATCTGTCAAATCCACATTTCTATGTACAATACCTCCTATGCAGCATGCCAAGGGCAAGATTTTCAAACAGCTGTCATTGCCACAAGTGCTGGGTGCACCAAACATATGGCGCACAGGCCAATGACATTCTCCCGGCAGGCAATCTGGATTTTCTATCCCATATGCCAACTGCCACAGGTTAGGCCAACTTTTTCTAGCCTAGGTTGTGGCAATGCCAGGAACTCTTTCTATGAGGCCTGTGCCAAATATTTAGTGCAAGCTGTTATAAACAGGATGAAGTGTCACAGCTGCAACTGACCCCAGCAAAACTGGGGGCAGTTGAGGAAAAGGTGATTGGCACAGCTACAACAAAGAAAGTGAAAATTGGAAAATTGGGCCCCATGTGTCACTTTTTTCCCCCCTCTGTCCTAACCCTGGCTAGATCTACAGTGCTATTTGTCAGCCAAAGTGATTGCCATCTTTCTTTCATGAGAAAAACTAAATTAAAACATTTATGTGCTGGCCCAGTGGTGCTGAGGGTTAAGGCACTGGATACCACACCTTGCACCACTCCAGTGATCCGGGTTTGGGAATAAGCCTGGGCCATCGGGGGTCACCAGGGGAGAGGAAGGATCAAGCATCTGGAAGACAGCTCTCCTCCCGTGGGAGAATTCCAGGGATATTCCCGGCACTGCAGTAGCCTCCGATGGAGAATGGAGGTACTGCCATGCTTATTGCATGCATAGAGGGAAGCAGAGCCATGATGGATGTCCCCCTGGCATCACGGCACATTCAGACTCTGCCTGGGAGGGTGGGAGTGAGGGTGTAGCCAAGCAGGAAAAATCCCCACCCCTGGGGATAGGGGACGGCACCATCTACCTTGTTCACACTCCACTGGCCGGACTGTCTCCGCTGCTGGGCTAAGCCCAGCCCAGCCTGAATTCTAGATAGAGCAACCTAGGAGGATAGGGCGGCCCCACCTTGGGGGGCTCAGAGCCAGGGGGATAGCTGGGTTGGTGCCAGGAGCCATGGGGGAGTTTCAGACCCGGTGGTAGAGCTGAGATCAGGTGGATGCTTGAGAGAGTTCCCTTGGGTGTCGAAGCAGAAAAAAGAATTGTAAAAAAAAAAAAAAAAAAATTAAAACATTTATATAATACTTACATTTTGGTCTGACTAGAAAATGTTATCACAGAATAAAACTGGAAACTGCCTGGAATATTTTACAGTGAAAACAGGTAGAGACAAAGGCCTGGATATTCAAACTGCGCTGAAAACTGGCGCAACAGTAGGAGCAAGCGCAAACCAGTTGCGCAAATGCGCAACAGGTGCGATATTCAAACATGGAGCAGAGCAAATTGCGCAAGCAACCAACGCCTCAATATCGCATACTGCTTATCACAAGCAACCAGGAAGGAGAAGTTGAGCTAAAATGCCGCGCTATGGCGCAACCATGGAAGCTCAGCTGAGCATTCCAGAGCTGCCATGCGCACAGCCCCCGAGCAATGGAATCCGCACATCCAGGAGGCAGGCTGGGGCCCACCGCCAGCCATGCCACACATGGGCACAGGAACACACTGCAGAACCCACACCACACCGGCACACCCAAGCACAGCATCACTGGGGTGGGACGGATGATCCATCGCCCATGGGGACAAGCCAACAATGCATAGCAGAGCCATGACACCCCAGCACAACCACTGGCAGGCAGAGTGCCACACACAGGGGTTGATAACCACAGTGCACATCAGCCCCCCCCGTACGCACAGCACACCGTGCACCGTGACCCCAAGACACCGCTCATGTGCAGTGACTGGCACTGCAGGAAACACCATGCATCCCCGCTGCCACACGTCAACCCCATGCTGCAGAGAAGCATACCAGCCAGACCCACCCTGTGCACCCAGCAGTGGGTGGCAGCAGACGGCAAGACCAACAGAAAGTCAATGCCATGTTGGTGATACCTCCCCATGGACACACACACACACACACACACATATATATACCCAGGACCATACCAGCCCAGATGGTGTGTACACCCCTGCAACGGAGCACCCATAGCCAGTTGCAAATCAGAGACCAACACAGCAGTCGTATCAAAATAGAAATGTATATTTAAAAGATCAACATATAAACATAAACAGGTGAAACTATGTACAAGTGGGGGGGGATGGGTAAAAGGCAGGGGTGTTCAAGGGGGAAGGAATAAAAACCTGGAGAGGGAAGGCAGGGTGATAGGGATGGGACAAGTGGGAAGGGAATGTGGCCTATGGCTCAGCTGGCTGCTGGTCTTCCCCCTGCTGGTGTCCCGTCCTGTGCCTCTGCCTCCTGGAACCATGGAGCTGTGTGGCCTGCAGTATCGCCTGGTTCTCCTGTGACACCTGGGTGAGGTGCCAAATACCCCTCTCAATCCTCCGGAGTACCTCGAGGCCTAGGAAAATGGGAACACAGTCAATGGCTGAGACTGACCACAACCCTGAACACCACCCAACCTGCAAGCCATGTAACCCAATGTCCCGCACCTGTGATGGCATGCACCCCCCCACAGTGAACATGCACATGGCCATCACAAACAGGCGGCACCAGCTATGTGCACCACCGCCCACACACACTGCCACGTCAATCACAGTACAAACTAGGCTGGCAAGTGATGTAGCAACGTGGTCGATGCCAGTTACACAGCTATGTGCCCAGTGCATGCCTGACCACCTGTGATGCATACACAGACGTGCCGTGATGCTGCACTGTGATGCAGGTCACCTGTGTCATGCCTACATACATGGATACATAGACAGTGTTGGCAGATAAGGGCCTATGGGACACCCAGTCTGTCCATTTGACCTTGTACGTTCACTCTGTTGTCCTATAAGTCCGTTCCCCCTCACCCCTGACCTCCAGAATTCCTTTATGGCTAACCCATGCATTCATAAATCCTGTGACCAAGTCAGCCCCACCACTTCCTCGGCAGGGTGTTCCACTTGTCCACCACCCATCCTGTGAAGAAATACTTTCTCATGTTTCCTCTTAAACGACCCCCCTCCAACTGCATCCCATGCCCTCTAGTCCTGGAACATCCTTTACGCTTACAAATATTGTTTTCCTGCACTCTGTTCCCCCCTGTAGGATACTTGTATGTCCCCATCATATTCCCACACCCTCCTCCCCTCCAGGGAGTACATGTTCAGTTCCGTCAACCTGTCTGCATAGGACTTGTGATGCAATCCATGCACCATCCATGTCACCCTCCTCTGAACCCTCTCCACCCAGTCCATGTCCATATGCAGGTATGGTCTCCGGAACTGTACACTGTACTCCAGTGTGGGGACTCACTAGTGTTTTGTATAGTGGAACTATGACCTCCCCTTTGGTTGTGTCCCGCATGGCTGGTGGTCTTGCCCCCCCAGCATGCAATAGCATCCATGAAGTAATGATACTCACACTCCTCCAGCAGCTGGGTCTGAAGCTGCTGCTGCTGCTGCTGTGGCACAACACCTCCTGGCACCGGGGCCCTGGCATGGCCCACATCACCCTGGTCCTGTGTCCTCACAATCCGGCCTGTGGGAGACATATGTTGAGACAAACATCAGTGTGACTCAAAAGCAGAGTGCCCCCTGCCCCAGTGAGAGTGCCTGCCCACACAGCCATAACCATCCATCGCACAGCTGCACACACTGACACACCTATGCACAGCCACCCAAGCACACACCCCTACAGAGGAGAGTATAGGTGCATAGATGGTACACTCACCTGGCCTAGGCACCACGCCCGCCTGGCACGTGAACGCAGCCCGGCCAACAGTTCCAGCTCTCCAGCGGAGGTCACTGTACCAGTGCCGCACTGCTCAGCAGACCGGCCCCGGCCAGTGACCTCCACCAGGTCAGTGGCCACTTGCTGCCACACATGGGTCCTAGGCATGGTGAGGGGGGCCTCACCATACAGTGCCCCACAGTGGGGCTCCACCAGGGCCACCAGGTTGGCCACTTAAAGCTGGCTCCAGGACACCGCCCTCCTCCTAGCCATGGCACCAACTTTACAGCAGGCAATATGGCGCCCCGCTGCGCCGTAACCCCACGTGGAGTTGTTGCGCAATGACCAGCACAGGCTCCAATGGCTGTTCGAACAGCGCCGCTACTTACATGGTGCTGTCACCAGACAGCGCAATAGGGACGTACACATGGCATGCCAACAGCGCCAGGGGTCAGAGGGCATACACTGAGTCACGGCAATGACGCAGGCTCGCACAGCGCCGCCAGGACGTATGGGCATCCTGCTGGACTGCCAAGCAGAGCACCAGTGCCACAGTGGACTATCGGCGCAGAAGTGCCACAGCGCCATATACCGCCCAGTGCTGTAGCGCCACTGGCACAATGGTGCCATGGCCTGAATCACCTATCGTGCTCAGCAGGTCTGCGGCATGATCGACGGCATGCGTAACCTGTCTGGGCATGCGCAATGCAGTGTAGCACACAGCCACAAACATGCGCCATCGGCTCAGCCGGACCTTCCGTATTGCGCTAAGCGCAAATACGCGATATTCAGCCGACATATGCAAATCATTTGATCAGCCATTCAAAGGCGCAGTGGCGCGATTAGCATGTCATTAAAGTTGTGCCACACCTCATTTGCATGTGTTGCGCTATAAAAATGCGACAGTGGGTTGTGCTGGCCAGATTTGGTTACTGCAGGTGAGAGGTGAGTTACATGCTGTGTGATGCTCAGGACAATGCTCATGGGCAGGGGTGCTGGAGGATGATAAAGGTTGAGGGGGCTGAGCATGAAAAGCGCGCATAGAAAGGGACAAAGGGCACCCTTTCTATCAGTATCTGCCATGCGGAGAGGAAATGGGGGGGGGCTTCTGGCCCCCACCGGGCCGGCAGCTATGCTCATGGGGAAATGCTGTGGCCTGCACAGTGACAGGTGTCCACTTCCACCCATACAGATCACCATGACTGACCAAAGCCAGGCTGAGGGTGTGGACGGCGGGCGTGGGAGGCCGAACTTCACCACGGCAGAGACCGAGGCCCTCTTCCAGGCCTACCTGGAGGATGAGCCAGTATTGAGTGGGCGGAGGGCACCCTCAGGAGCGTGCAGCTGCATGGGAGGGTAGCTCGGGCCGTCAACCTGCACAAAGCCACCAGCGCTCCGTGCAGAGACGGAAGAAGATGGGGACTGACTGCAGGAGGCTGAAGGAGAAGGTGGCAGCCTTCAGGGTGGCACGTGCTGGCACTGGTGGGGGCCCACCAGTGGTGTTGCAGCTGACCCCACAGAGGAGACACTGGTCGCGCCATGCAGCCAAGTGCCATTGCATGGCGTCCAGGCGGAGGATTCCAGACAGGTGAAGACCATCACTGCATGGTATGACATGGTGATGTTGTTGGGGGCTGTTGTTCACATGCACTCACATGTACTCTCTTTCTGTTACAGATCCTGTTGCGTCTGCAGGAGGCGGTGGTGGTGGTGGGTCCAGACAGTGAGGCAGACCTGCTGGGCGTGGAGGAGGGACCATCCACCTCCGCCACCAGCCTGCAGGCACTGCAGCAGCATGCAGGCTGGGCCAACAACTCCGGCGTCAGTGATACGGGTGCAAGGGTGCACAGCCTGTGTCACAGCAGTCTGGCATGCAGGTATGCCAGCATGCTGTGCCTATGGCAGTGGCACGCACCTGCACCATTGATGATAGCAGGCCTGCAATGGCCAGTGATAGGTGTGTGTCCCACGACGGACACATGGCAGGCCAGCACATGCCCCTGGGCCTTCCTGGTTTACACCTCTGTACCAGCATGCTGGCACAGTCCCAGGCTGTGCCTGTCAGCACCAGTGGGGCAGCATCGGTGGCTGTGCAGGTGTCTGGCACTGTTGACAGCATGGAGGTGGAACAGGTGGACCTGGGGGCTCAGCAGTTGGAGGGGCGGCAGCAGCAGTTGCACACCAGGTCTGGGGGTACAGTGTCAAGCAGTGGCACATGTCCACCGCCCTTTGATCCACCCATACCTGGTCCTGGCGAACAGCGCCCACCCTCAAGGGGTGCTGTGCACCAGGACCGTCCACACCCTGGGGGTGACGATGCCATTGGGGCACAGTACCCATTGGACGTGCACACCCGCCTGCTGCAGGAGTCGGTACAGCTGCAGGGGCGGGTTGCAAGGTCCATGGAGGCACTGTCTGTGTCCGTGGAGCGGCATAGCAGGGAGTGTGCTCGGGACCGAACCGAGCTGGTCCTTATGCGGACGGATGTGACCGCTGCCATTGACAGGCTGACCCAGGCAGTGGTCTCTGTGGTGAATGCATTGGCCACACTGTCAGGTGCCCCTGTACCACACACCCCACACAGTGCGCACTCCACTCCCCGTTCCTGGCGTTGTGCGACACCAGGCCTGTCGACGCCGGGTTCTGCTGTGGGCATCCCGAGCACCCCTGGTGCAAGTTTGTTTGGCAGGATGCAGACCCCTGTGCAGGCAAGGTCGCGTGGTGCACTGGGACCCCTGGTGGTGCACAAGCGCCACCGATGTGACCCTGCTCAGCCTGCCAGTGCTGCTAGGCCCACGGCGGGGCGCCCATGCATCCGTGGTGGCCGTGGGACAGTGCTACCTGACTGAGCTGTCTCCCAATGCAGGCCCTGTCTGGTGCTGCCCTGTGTGCAATGTGTGTCATGGTGGGCAGTGCACTGCTGGGTGCTCTGCTCACCAAGCTGACACACAGACCACCTGCACTCTCCCAACTGCTGTCCACAGGTGCGTGTGCATGATGATGCCTGCATTGCACTGTACACCAAGGTGCAAGGTTGCCCAGGTCCTGACACACGTACGTGGACAGTCCAGGTGGTGGGGGTGGTAGGTGGTGCTGTGTGTTGGCAATGTCATTTCCGCAGTGCTGTGCTGCTGCCCCTGTATGCTGCCTGGTGTGTGTGTGTGTCCATATGAGTGCTCACCCCTCTCTGATGGTGTGTTGGTATGCCTGGACCCTTCAACTCCCCTGACCTTCATGCACGGTGTGTTCCCCTGTGTGCCTGTGGTTTGCGCATGGACAGTGTTGCCTGCACATGTCCCCTTGACTTACCTGTGTTGGGCGTAGTGCTCTTCTGCAATGGTGTCCCGGTGCAGCTGGGCCTGCCGGTCAGTCGGGGGTCCCTCCGTCCTAGGGGGGGCTGCTCATCACCCATCACCGGCACCACTGGCGTCCCCATCGCTGTCCCCCTCTTGGACCTGTACGGCTATCCCATGGTCTTTGGCCATGTTGTGCAGGATGCAACAGGCCAGGAATATCCCACAGGCCTTTTGGGGGCTGTACTGTAGGGCTCCGACGGAGGTGTCCAGGCATCGGAAGCGTGCCTTGAGCATCCCAAACACCCGCTCTATGATGTTACGTGTTGTGGCATGTGCCTCATTGAAACCGAGCTGCGCTGGGGTCATGGGGCGCCGGTATGGTGTGAGCAGCCAGGGACGGAGTGGGTATCCGCAGTCACCTGTGTGGAGATAGTGGAGATCAGTGTCATGTCAGGTCCATATTGCCCATATCCCTGTGTGCCACTACCATGGCACCTGTGTCATTCCCACCCTTGCACAGTGTTTGCATTCCATACATGTGTACTCACCCACTAGATGACCCGTGGGGATGTTCCCACTCTCGAATCGATGGCACAGTGCAGACTGGTGCCATATGAAGGCATCATGTGCTCCACCAGGGTGTGTGGCACAGACATTGATGATGCACCCAGTGGCATCACACACCATCTGGCAGTTGACACTGGAAAAGCCCTTTCGGTTCTGATAAGCATGGCCATCGGGGCCAGGTGGCATGCGAATGGCCACATGGGTGCAGTCTATGGCCCCTAGTACGCCAGACATTTGTGCTACCCTGTGGAACTCCTGCATGGTTGTTGTACGCTCTGCCGCGGTGCTGGGGAAATGGATGTGCTCCGCAGCATGAGGCAGCAGTGCGCTGAGGAATTGGGTGAGGATGCGTGACATGGCTGACTGTGTAATGCCTGTGGTGTCCCCTGTCGGCCTCTGGAAGGTGCCCGTGGTGAGCAGGCACATGCAGGCTGTCACCTTGGTCTCCACGGACAGAGCATGACTCCGTCGTGAGGGTGCCTGCATCACATCACTGCACAGCTCGCTGAGCCATCTCAGTATTGCCCTGTTCAGGTGGTACCGGGCCACTATCTCGACGTCTGTGTACAGCTCGAAGCTGATGCGGGCACGATACCGCCTGTCGGGGGCATACCGCCGATGGGCCCCTCCGCGGCCACATCCCCCTGCAGCATGGTGTCTCACCCCCCTCATTACAGCTTCCATGTGGAAGCTGACACTGTCCATCTCCCTGGCTTCTGCCCCCCCGGCTGCTGTTCCTGTGTTACCCCTGCTGCCCCCACTGCTGCTTCCACTGCACCGGGCACCCCCCACTGGCCTCTCTGTCCTCCTGGACCCACTGTCCCTCTCTGCCCTTCCAGCTCTCTCTCTCTCTCTCTCTCTCTCTCTGTCTCTCTCCCCAGTTTGCGGCCTGCTAGGGTTCTTGCGCCGCTTCCTTGAGCCTTTTATTTTGGCTCAAATCCGGTCCTCGCAACTTCCGGCTCAGCCACTCTTAGCATTGCGCAAGTGTTCGATATCGACAGTATTCTTTATGTATGGACCCGCCCCCTCGTTGTTGATGCCTTCATTTCCATTGGCGCTGTTGCTCAGCATGTTTTCAGTGGCGCAACTGGCCCCTTCTGAATATTGCAGAATGGCGCATTTTTGGAGTTGCGCACGCGCAACCCTGTTGCGCATGGCACAACCCTTTTGAATATCTGGGCCAAATAGTTTAAAAATGTTGTCAAACTGTCGCTTTAAAAGAAAGTTAGTGTGACGGATGGCAGCGTAAGAAAAACAACAATTAACAAATTGCTTGCACATTGTCTCCAACCAATACAGCACCCGGAACATGGTCAGGAATACCATTAAGCATCCTTTTAGGCATACTCAACTGGGAAAGTGGCATACTCAACTGGGTAAGCTGTCATTTGCTGTCAGGGCCACTAACTGGTTAAACAAATTGCCTGATACAGTACTGAATCTCCCCGACTTTAATCAGTTTAAAGGATCTTTGTGGTCTGATTTTGCAGTGGAATGCAACTGTAACTGTTAAACAGTTTTATTCAGTTTCTCTCTGTACATAAGCTGAGACTTTTTATACAACAAACTATATTATATGGATTTTTCTCAAAACTCTGGGTAATTGTTCTGCCTTAAGTGCTTTTAGCCTGACTCACTGCATTTCCTCTGGAACTGCTCATTGCACTTGTAATGTTTTTGCGACTATTCATTTGACCTTTGGAACCTTTGTAAACGAGCACTTGTGCTCAAAGGTAATCTCTGAAATTTTCAATAAATATATAAAATAAATAAAAATGTGAATTCAAAAGCTACTGTGCTGCCTATCAGAGTGAAGCATTCTATAACAGTCTGACCCACTGATGTCTTGCATGATACTGTAGGAAGGAAATGGTGTAAGCTAATGGCAGTTATTACTTCAATGTGTCATGCCCTAAACTGTGACATCTAATTACAAAAAGCTTTATCCAAGAGGGTGGCACTGTATTTCTATTGCAGTCATTTGCTGCTAGAAATTATGTCTGCAGACTTGCAGCAATATAAAATTTATGGCACCTCACATATGATGGCAGCTAGTTGGACGTTGCAGTACTTGTTAATTTATTAGAGTAACGTAGTTGCCTGTTCAGCATAGCTCTGCAAAGTATCTCCAGTTCCACAGTTTACATCTGAGAGAAAAAGGTCAAATCTTATCACCCTTTCCATCTAACATGTCTGGAGGGTGTACAGTTTCCTTTACGGCGTGCTCTTGAGGGAGTAGTCACCAACATGTTGTGGTTTTCATTAATTAAAGCAGGAGAGGAATTGGAAACAGATTTTAGGAATACTCTGTGCCCTCTCCCATACAACAGCAATACAGCTAGTTTGGAATACTGTACTTGAGCAGTCAAATGCTTTACTGTCAAGTCCAGCTGTGTTTAGTGTAAAACTATATAAGTTGCACAGACATACATTTTCTTCTAAAGCACAAAAATTCTGAATCTGTTTTTAGTTTATGTGACAGAAATGGGAAGGAAAGAGTTAATGGTGGATTCTGTACGTGGCTTGTTTTTTTTAGCGGTCTGGAAAAGAAAATCACAAGCTGAAATTTCACAGGCTGGAATTCTCACTGTCCTCCCTAGCTGCTAGATAAGAGCTGGATCATAAATCTCGAGTGGACATCTCCACTCACAGGCTCACAGTTTAAAGGGACTGGTTCAGTTACTTTTGAAGCTGGAGGGAGCAAATAAACTCGGGTGCCTACCCTTCTAGCTATATCCGTGGGAGAGGGCAGTTAGCACAGGGTCCAGTGTTCTCTTGAAAGTCAGGGAAGGGTAAGTTTTAATACTAGCATATTTCAGTAATAACCTTTTTCTTTTGCCATCTGTTATTCAAAAACATTTGTTTACTTTTCCTGTATCTTTGTTATTCTCTTGTGTTATAAATAGATATCCTGTAATACTCACATTCTGTTAAGTAAAAAGCTATTTATTTACCCAACAGTTGTGACTGTGATGTCATTTTTCTAAGGTAATACATGGTTTCCACTGACTGAGGTAAACTATGTTTAGCATCCTCCACCTGAGAGAGACACACTACCAGACTTTGACTTTTGCAATTGCACATTTAATTATTCAAGTTTGTAAACTTGAAGGTGGGCGCTGAATGACTTCCAGCTGGTGGCAGCGAATAGCCGAGGACAGACACCTCTCTAAAAGCTGTTCCAGCCCAGGGGGAGAGGTGGGTTGTCATAATTGGTGGTAGCAGTGGAATAATGATGATAGCAGACTACGTAGCACACTGAGATACAGAGTTTGCCAGTGGAATATTTACCTTAGCAGTTGCAAAACAGAATATATAAGAGAATACACTTGTACAACTGTTTTTTTTCTTTTGCCAGTTAGCACAGGATCAGGGAATAAGCTCCATGGAGTATGACTCACTTGCTGTGCAACAGCTTTGCAAAAAGTGCCAGGAAAAGGGGGTTCAGCTTGAAGGTCTACAACACAAGAAAGGGGCAGACCTCATAGTTGTCCTTGTGACACATGACCAGAAGCAGACAGTCTATGGGGGTGATTCAGGAACTGATGTAGCAGACCCCCAAACCAGCTTGATGCACTGTGACTGCAGCTGTTGCTACAAGACAAGGCACTGGAGGCAAAAAGACTGGATGCTGAAGCAGAAACTCAAAGGTTGGAAGCCAAAATAAAAAGACAGGAGGCAGAGAAACAACTGGAAGAAAAGAGACTGGCAGATGGAGAGAAAGAATGTGAAGAAAGAGAAAGAGAATGACAGCATGAACTCCAGAGACAGCAGCACAAGAAGAAGATGATGACCCTGTGCAGCCAGCAAACCATGAGTAATGGTGGAGTGAGTTCACCTCATGAAGCCAAAATTAATTCTAAATTGTTCCCTCAGTTTAGAGAGGGAGATGACCTTGATTTATTTTTAAGGTCATTTGAGAGACTCTGTGAGCAATTCCAATTGGCTAAGGCTTCATGGTCAACTTATCTCATGCCCTAACTTATGGGGAAGGCTTTGCATGCATTTTATAAAATAAGTAATGAAGACTATGCTGATTATGATAAAGTTAAAACAGAGTTGTTGAAACATTTTGAATTAACTCCTGAGGCTTATAGAAGGAAATTTTGGGAGTTAAAGAAAAGCCCAGAAGACAGTTATGTAGAACTGCAGGTTCAACTGTGTACTTACCTTGATAGGTGGGTGGAGGGGGCCAAAGCAGGCACCGTGGAACTAATCAAAGAAGTGTTAGTGAGAGAACAATGTCTTAAAATTGTACCTGAGGATATGCGCGTATGGCTTCTAGACAGGGTATGAACCTCCTCAAAAGAGGTGGCAGCAAGCGCTGACATGTACATGTCTAGCCGGCCATACACACAGCATAAATCTCATGATGGGGGGAACAGCACATGGTGATAAGGGATCCCATGGGGGCAGCCCAAAGGAAACCAGCCTGCTCCTGAGCCCAAAGCAGAACCCTCTGGTTCTAAAGGAACTCAAGAGACAGGACCCATGAAATGTCATATTTGCAATCAAGTGGGGCACTTGAGCTGTAACTGTCCTCAGAAAATGGTTAAGGGGCAGAGGTATGGGGGAAGGGGTGATCAAAATAGGACTGGTGTGTTTGTGGGGTGTGTCCAGCCTGAAGAACCACTCTCCTCTGATGAGAATCTGCATCCCATTGCAGTTAATGGAACAGTAACACAGGGACTGAGGGACACCAATGCTTACATCTCCCTGGTGAAGCAGGATCTCACCCAGGCAGAGCAGATGTTGCCTGGGAAATACTTCAGGATCCAGACAGCCACAGGGCCAGCAGTCCAAATACCAGTGGCTAGAGTCTTTCTGAGCTGGAAGGGGGGCCATGAAGAAAAGGAGGTGAGGGTCGTAGAGGACCTCCCTGTAAATGTGATCATGGGGAATGATTTTGACCACAGGAGAAAACTGGTGCATGTTGCAACTCATAGTCAGGCCAAGGGGCAAGCTTCTGAGGGGGAAGAGGGGGTGACTCAAGGTGGTCCAGGCCCTCCCTCAGCAGCTGAGGAAGAGGCTTACATCGGGGAAGGGCTGGCTAGAAACAGCAGTCCTGAGCCCCAGACACAAATAGAGGAGCCCACAGGGCTTCCTTTTGAAGAGGCACTGGGAATGGTCAGATGAGGACAGCTGAGTGCTGCACAGAGAACTGACCCTACCTTGCAAAAACTGAGGGAAATTGCTAATAAAGCTGCGGGTCCTCAGGGGATAAAGAGTCCATTTACTGGGACAATGGGTTGCTGTACAGAGAATGTACAACAAAGGAAGGGCTAGATGGTGAGGTGCTCCAGCAGCAGGTAGTCCCTAAGGTTCACCATCAGCAGCTTTTGGCCCCTGCCCATGATATCCCATTTTCAGGGCACTTGGGGGTGAGGCACAAGAAAAAGCGGCTGACCAACAATTTCTTCTGGCCTGGTATTGGCAAGGATGTGGCAAATTAGTGCAGGACTTGTCCACAGTGCCAATGGGTGGGGAAAATGGGGGACAAGGCCAAGGCAGCTTTGGTGCACCTGCCCATTATCGATGAACCCTTCAAAAGGGTAGCTTTTTTTTTTTTACTTTAGTTTTTGTTGACCAGGTAAGTGCACTAGACAAATCCTGCCTATTTTCAGGCATGACCCGGGAGGGAGAGGGATACAGATGAATGCCAACTGACCTTGAACCAGATTAAGCTGTTGGTGGTATTTTGAGTGAATGAGGGAAATTTGGCCAGGACACCAGGGAAATTCCCCTACTGCAGTCCTGGCAGTAGGGGGCTAGCGGCGGACGGCGAGTCCAGTCAGTGGCGCTTGGGCTTGGGAGCAGACGGCCGCTGTGACGGAGGTGGCTGATTGCAGTCCTCTGAGAGAGGGTCGACTGAACGGACAGATGGAGCAAGTACAGGCGGCACTCGTTCTTTCGAGTAGAGATACGGAAGTTTGAGCTCCAGCATCAGAGCTATTGGGTGCCGAAGTTTCTGTTGATTCTGGCGATGTGGAGAGAGTATCGCCAGTGCATTTGATGGTGCAGGAGCAGTTAAGTGCACGACGCGTTGTGCAGGCTGATATTTTGGAAGCGTTTCCAGAGTGGGAACCGGAGGAACAAGTGGAATTTCAGAACCAGATTGAAATTGTGGCAGAAACACCGGAGAGCCTAGCGGTGGATATGGTTGTGAAAACGGGGAGTGAACCATGGAATGATGGGACCAGGAGTGATTTGGACAGTACCTTTGTGTCTACGGTTTCGGGTCATTGCGAAATGGAAAAATTACAACAGTCCGGTGAGGCGTCTTTGAATTTTTCTGTATTTTCAGAAAGCGTTGCATCAGTTCCTATGGTAACTGTCAGTGACCTGGATGTGCAGCAGGAGCCCCCAGTTGCGAATATGGAGGTGGCCGGTTCTGTGTTGCATGGGGGAGACATTGTTGAGCAGGGTAATCATTCCTGTGTTTACTAGAAGGCCCCTTTACAGCAAGAAGGGGTTTCGGAACTTTTTTTCAACAAACGCTTTGAATCCGGCTTGGACAGATTTGGAGAAGAAGGAAAAGACAAATGGATGGCGGTGCTCTTTGCAAAATGGAATCTGGAGGTTTCAACTGAGGTTCAAGGAACTGAGATGGCTCAGTTGCAGCTGAAGGTAAAAATTAAAGATACTTTTCCGATGGGACAGGGGTCTGAGGCACATGCCCCACGGGTGGATGTTTGGTCCCCAGAACAAGCATTGCAGGATGCAGGTTGGACATTAAACAAGGGGTCCTGGCACCCAGCACCTGACTGGGATCCTCAATTGAATTTTTCTCAGAATGTACCTGGTTGGAAACCTAATGTACTTTTACCTGTAGTGTCTGCAGCGGGGGCGATGGGTTCCTGCCTGTTCAACAGGATTCTGTTTTACCTAATGTTGGCTCTGCACCCTTAGTGCCTGATATACAGCAAGGGTCAGAATTAGAGCAGGTTTTGCCTGTTAAAAAACCTTTAATGTCAGAGTAATTTTCTAGAACCAAGCAGGAGGCAGCCCCACGCAGGAATGCAGTGCTGATTAGGTATAAGGGTGGTTTGGAGGTTAGGCCTGATCGAGTGTATGTGGGGAAATGTTTATTAAAAGACTCTCTGTATTTCTCACCTAGCGAAGTGTTTGCTTTCATAAATATATCTGGTGAGGATAATTTCGATGTTAGTTTTAGGTCAGCTTCTGCATTAGACCTGTTTTGGGAGAGATATAGTCAGGTGAAGTTCTCACCCCTGTGGACACCCTTTTTTGTGATTCCCCTGACAAAACCCTTAATTAAATTTGTTACCATGATGTTTCGGAATGAGAGTGTGCATGTGGATGACATTTCCTATTGGTTGAGTCAAAAATGTGAGGTTTTAAGTTCCCCAGAGGCCATTCTTGACTCCAAGCAGTTTTGGACTTGGGGGTGAAAATTTAAAGTTAAACTTCGACAGACGGACAAAGGAATCGAACACATCCCTAACTCTTTTCTTTTGGGAAGGGATGGGGGGTGTACTTTTATGTAGGACAGCCCAGAGCTTGTTATAGGTGTGGGGCTCGAACCCATTTGTCAAGTTCTTGTGACAAACCCTGATGTGAAAATTGTGGGGAGATTGGACATGGGGTTTTCCAGTGTGTGAATTCAATGAAATGCGACTTATGTGAGGGGTCTGGGTATGTTTTTGCTGAGTGTGAGTGGGCTGCAAGGAATAAAACATCCCTTGATTGTCCTGAATTATTAATTCAGGAAGCACAGGATAAGGTCATTACTTCTGTTCCACCGGTTGTGGATGGGACAAGGTCCTGAGTTGTTCAGAAGGATGTTAGTATGGAAGAAAAAGGACAAAATGAGGTTGCATGGGAGCAGCCTCAGTTACCCGCTGATCAGAATCAGGGAGATATTGTGTTACAGAAAGAGACAGGAGACAAGGTGGTTCCACGTCCTGTGGTGTTGGTTCCGGTGCGACGGTCTTCTAGGAATGCTAAATCTACGGTGGGGCCTTGCCCAGTAGATTTGGAATCAAACAATCCCTTTTCTGTGCTAGCTGTATCTTGGGGTGAATTGGAGATGGATAGTCAGGATTTAGATTCACAACCCTTGCGGGATAGCCCCCCCCATCTCTCTTGAGAGTTACTGAAGGATACAAAGGTAAAAAGAAAAAGAGGAGAAAAAAAGATGGCTGAGGTGTTTTTTCTCTCTTTTTTGTTTTTTTTTGTTAAGTGGCTGTTACCCTGGGATCTATGAATGTTCACCGCCTTTTGAATTTTAAAATAAGGAGGATAGTGTTTGATTACATTCATTTTCAGGTTTTGCAGATTTGTCTCTTGCAAGAAACCTGGATGTATTCTCTGGATCAAACTAGGCTTTTTCAGAAAGAATGGTGCTGGGGGCCTTCCTACTGGTCATTTGGCCAGGACACAGCTGATGGTATAGGATTTGTGTTTAATTCCTTTAATTTTTCTTTAATTAAGTTAATGGATCTTGTGCCAGGAAGATTACTGATTTTAGATGGGGGTTGGATGTCTTTGACATGCAGATTCATCAATGTTTACTGTTCACAAATCAAGTCTGAAAGGATAACCCTGTTTCATTTGATCAAACCATATTTGTTTACCTCATACAGAATTTTTTTATGTGGTGACTTTAACTGCGAGCTCAAACGGCAGGCTGGGGTGACTAAGCTTAGGGATCAGGAAAAGGAAAATAAAACTAACAAAAAGGTATATTGTGATTCCAATGCGTTGGAACATTTGATTAAGGGATCTGGCCTTGTAGATGGTAGGAGTAGGCAACTGGGTGGAGTGGACTTTACTTATAAAAAGAATACATTTACTTCCACTATTGATTATATGTTTCTTTCAGATTCCTTGTCATTTGACTTTTTTATGGTACCTGTTTCTTTTTCAGATCATATGCTACTATTGTGTAAAATCGGTCCTTTAAGGTTGTCTGCACGGTCAAGGGCTCGATGGAAACTGAATGCTTCTTTGTTACAGTGTCCAGAGGTTAGGAATCTAGATTTAGTAAATTTAATCTGGTAGTGAATATACTCATCAAGATCTTATAATCCAAGTTCAATAAAGTGATAGGCCTCCAATTTTCTAATGAGTATCTATCCCCAGATTTAAATAAAAAAATTAATAGACCCGAAGAAAACCACAATGGGAAAATTGCAGAAACAAGAAAAGAATTATAAACCAATTCCAAACCTGTAGCAAGGGAATCAGGAAAAGCCTTATACAATTCCACTGTCAACCCATCAATCCCTGGTGATGTTCCAGATTTCAACCGCTTAATCGCTGAAACAATTTCCTGTTTTAAGACAGGCAAAACCAAAGCTTCCATATCATTGGAACATACTGGCTTCTCTAATTGAGCCAAAAATGGTTTCATTAGTGAAATGCTAGGTGGAGTCAGAGGTTAGGAATAAATCTGCATTATTATTACAGGCCAGATTATCAGTGGCTTTTTTATATGATGATTTAGGGGAATGGTGGTTGGATTCGAAAAAGGATTTTGCATAATTTTTTAAAAATATTGGTAAGACAAGGGGTAATGTGAAGTTTTTGCATTATCTAAAATGAAGGCAACATCTGTATGATCAGATTTCTTTAGCAAATACTGCTAGAATTGATAATTCTGTGCAAATTGTTCATATTAAACAACAGCTAAAGGAATGGCAGCATGATAGGGTGGAAACTCTGCAAGCTTTGTTTAAATATGAAAAAAAAAAAATGCCTGGCAGGGGACCCTTATGAGGCCTTTAAAAACTATAAACTGAATACTACCATTGATGCTCTTAAGGATGTTGATGGTAACATTGTTACAGACCAACGTGTGCTGCAGCAAATGATTAAAACATTTTTTGATGCCCACAAACCTGAGACTCCACCTAGCATTTCACTAATGAAACCATTTTTGGCTCAATTAGAGAAGCCAGTATGTTCCAATGATATGGGAGCTTTGGTTTTCCCTGTCTTAAAACAGGAAATTGTTTCAGCGATTAAGCGGTTGAAATCTGGAACATCACCAGGGATTGATGGGTTGACAGTGGAATTGTATAAGGTTTTTCCTGATTCCCTTGCTACAGGTTTGGAATTGGTTTATAATTCTTTTCTTGTTTCTGCTATTTTCCCATTGTGGTTTTCTGCGGGTCTATTAATTTTTTTATTTAAATCCGGGGATAGATACTCATTAGAAAATTGGAGGCCTATCACTTTATTGAACTTGGATTGTAAGATCTTGATGAGTATATTCACTACCAGATTAAAGAAGGTGGCACTCATTGTTATATCCCCTAATCAATTCTGCGGTCTGCCAGTAAAAACTATCTTTCAAGCACGCAGATTCATTTGAGACTGGATTGAATATGTTAACATGTGTAAATTAACTGGTTGTATTGTGTCTGTTGATCAGAGGAAAGCATTTGATAGGGTATATCACCTGTTTTTATTTTTAGTATTGTCCCATTATGGGGTCCCTTGGCAATTTGTGAATTGGATTACGGTAATATATGACACCAATATGACTTACCCTATGTTACAAACCACGATAGGGGATGGATTTCATATTCCTACAGGGGTGAGGCAGGGATGCTCGCTGAGCCCATTGTTATACGTCTATACCATAGATACATTTATTCAGTATGTCTCACAATTTTCATTTTGGGATGGGATTTCGGCATCTGCTTTGTGTCAGGAAGTGAGGGTTCTGGCTTATGCTGATGATCTGTGTTTATTCTTCCAGCGTTATGATCAAATAATGTTTTTTTTTAGATTCCATGTTGAAGCATTCTGGTGTTTCAAACTCACAACTTAATCCCTCTAAAAGTAGAGGATTGTTTATTGAGGTGCAAATTCCTGCGTCTTTATTTTTTCAGGGTATTCATCTCTCTTCTGACCCTATAAAGATACTTGGACTGTGGTATGGGCCTCAGAATTTACCTTCCCTGAACTGGGAAAAGGGATTGCAGGTGGTTGAAGGTAAAGTAAATATATGGAAACATTGGAGATTACCCAAATTACAGATGGTTGTTATTTTAAAAAAATTTCTTGTGCCACTGTTATTATATATTGCTCATGTATTTCCGATTCCACACTCATTAGAAACTAAACTATATAGTCTATTCTTTCAAATGGTATGGGGAAATAGGCTTAATCCTATTAAGCGTCACTATACATATTTATCAAAGCGAGTGGGGTTTGGGTATGATCAATCCGATTATTTTCTTTTCAACCTTGTTTATCTCCTCGAACTTTAGGGAGGTATGGGATTTGCACCGCAGGAATGATGTGAAAATACTCTCTGCTATATTATATAGGTACTTTCAAGCTTGGTCAACTACTCCCCCTAAACCTGTTCCCACTTTATGTATTCCTGGTTTTGTTTTACCTATTGTTAAAAAATTATTTAAATGGAAATTATCAGCAGACTGTATATGGGACTGTTCAGGGAAATTGTTATATGCTAAGGTGATGCTGCAATTATACCCCAGTGAACCTGCTTTTAAAAATTGTCCATCGCAAACTATTAAAGTAGTGCTTCAAAGGTTAAATAATTCACGATTACCTCCTTATACTTGGGAACGCATATGGTTATCGGTATATGAATGGATTGGGGTTAGAGGAAATGCTAAATATAAGGCTCATTCGGAATGTAATTGTCCTTATTTACATTGTATTAATAAGGAAGAAACAATGGAACATTTTTTATTTGACTGTTCTTATGCTCAGTCTCTCTGGAAATTTCTAATGGTCCAGTGGAAAATGAAGTGGTTAGGTACACTGGATTATAATATTCTAGTTTTGGGCCATTTTGCTCAATTACAGTTAAAGTATGATACTGGGACTTTGAATATATTGTGCTGTGCACTGATGTATTACCTCTGGCAGGCTAGGTGCCAATGGGTGATATATCAGAAACTGATGCCAGTTGAGATTGTCTGTTGCTTGATAAGTAGGGCCTTAAAGAGGGTGTATTTGACAGATGTTACTTTTGTGTCCACCAGGCAAGTCGATGCCTGGTGGAAAGGGATGACTTACTTTATTAAATATAAATGAAAGTCCTGGAAAGAGTTACCATGTATTAGCATTGATGGCATTGGCTATTGTAGCTTGTTCACATACTGTATGTAAGTTTTAATGTATACAGTTTTTATGTACTTCCACATTTCTTTGATTTACAATTGAAATGTTGTCAGTATCATATTTTGTATTACTTTATATCAATGGATATGTTAGAGGGTTTGTTAGACTGTATACTTCCTCTTATTGTTAAGCTGGGGGGAGTGGACAAGTTAAGGTATTGGTGATTACTAGGCTGTATGTTGAATAGGATATGCTAATTTGATTTAATTGTTTTCTTTTTTCCATTTTTGTTTTGTGTTTTTTTCCCCTCTATGATTTCATGTAGTTTCTCATTCTTTGTGTGAATCAACACTGTTTTGTACTCAATTTGTTTTGATGTTATTATAATGAAAAAAAAAATTTCCCTACTCTTAGTGGGGGGGGGGGTGATCTTTTTTTAATACTATGATTTAATTTTGGTTTCTAAATATTTATTAGGAGGTTAGTTAGAAACTGTATGACTGCAAAACTCAGTTGATTTCTTTTCTGGTTTGTGTATTTTTTGTATGACTTAACACTGTTTTGTATTTATTTAGATTTCTTTTACTTTATGATTAGTATATTGTTTTGTGTGATTCAACACTGTTTGTAATTATTTGTTTTTGATGTTATTATAATAAAAAATTCCCCTACTCTTTTCGAGAAGTGCCATGGGATCTTTAACATCCACCTGAACTACCACCAATCCAGACAGATGGGACCTAGGGTTTAATGTCTCATCCAAAAGATGGCACCTCAGAAGTGCAGCACCCCTCTCATGCTGCACTACAGTGTCAGTACTGGGATATTAACTGTGGACATAGTGGGGCCACTGAGCACCCCAAGTTGCACTGGCAAGTGGTATATCCTAGTTGTAGTCGACTATGCCACAAGATACCCAGAGACAGTGGTCCTATCATCATCTGAGGCTGAACCAGTGGCAGATGCACTGTTGGGAATATTTAGCCAGGTGGGCTTTCCTCAGGAGATACTATCAGATCGGAGTGCCAATTTCATGTCAGGGTTAATGAGTAGTTTGTAGAAGTATGGGGTAAAGCAGCTCAAAACCTCCCTATACCATCCTCAAGCTACTGGTCTGGCAGGGTGATTTAATTCAACCCTTAAGACCATGCTAAGGACTTTTGAAGACCAGCATAAGAGGGATTGGGACAAATATTTGCCTCATCTCCTATTTGCAAATAAGGAAGTCCCACAGGAGTCCACAGGGTTCTCACCTCTTGAGCTCCTGTTTGGTCATAGGGTGCGGGGACCCCTAGATTTGATTTGGGATGAATGGGAAGATGACCATGCCTCCCAAAGGGAGTCTGTTGTGGAGTATGTCCTGAACTTCAGGACCCACCTTAAGGAGCTCATGGGGCTTGCTCAGGAGCACTTGGCCACTGCACAATAGCGGCAGAAGGTCTGGTATCTAAACAAGTATATAAATAAGTTCATAGTAGTGATTGATTGTAGGTATAAAATGTTATTGATAAATGCATTCATTTGGGGAGTTGTATGTTGGAGTTTATAGTATTGAGAAGTAAGGAGTTTTGTTAAGTTAAAAATTCAGTTTTTTTCTTCCTGAAAAGACAAATGTAAGGCATATCAAATATAATATCAAAATGTAATTTGGTCATAGTTACAACGTAAACAAGACATGTTAAATAAGATCAAGTACATATAAAATATTTTTTGTAATGGCCACTTTGTAACTTTAAATTTTGATTGTTAATTGTATAATTGATATTTAAAATGCACGTGCACTTTGGGTATATAAGACCACCGTGGTTTTGATTCCACACCCCCTTAGGAAGCCTGTGTGGTGAAGTGCAGGGGCTAGTGGTGGCTGATGCTTTAGACTAGGTAGGTTGTTTTGTCTATATGCATATGAAACTGTTATACAAAATGTATGTTTAGCCCATACTATGTGTATGTATTTGTATGTATCAAGCACTTTAGATGTAGAAAGCTCTTTTTTGCCAAAAGCACTTATATGTAACCTTGTGAATATTTATGAAATAAAACAGGTTATGGTGCAATCAAATATTTTTTGTGCATATGTGAATTATTTGGGCTACATACTAACCTACCCTTAATTTGCTCACCAAATTGTTCTGTTGTTTCTATGGTGTTTGTTTATAGAGTTTTTAAGTTAAGACTCTATGTTTTGGTTAGAGCAAACCTACCGATTTTTAGTAGCGCAGGTTCATTTTTGTTGTGAAAGTTTCTAAATGAATATATTTAACTTTAGAAACCTGAAGCACTAAGTAGGTTTCAGTCTAATGCAAGTCGTCAGCCACCAGTGGAGCCTCTTTTTCATTTCAATAGTGGCCGATAAGCATCTGAACAAGATCATAATTTATCTATTTGATATGCCTTTTTAGAGCAAAGTCCCTTTTTTCATTGGTACATTAAGATTAGAATCCTTTAGAAAATATATTTGTGCTGCAAAGATGACTCAAAGGAATGGTAATGGTAACGGAAAAAATTCCTCAGCATTGTACCAACCATTTTCATTGGGCTTAATGGAGTCCTTAGCTCAAAGGAAATTAAAGTTAAACTAGTCTGGGACAGATGTTAATCAAGACAATCAAGAGGCAATTAATGTGCTAAGTGATTTATTTTTTGAAATTGAAAAGCTGCTTTTTAAGGAATTAAATACAGCTTATAACATCTTGACTTTAGAAACCTATTTAGAGAAAGAAATATATCCGAGGGGATTGTGAGTTTTAAAGACACCCTCCAGTGGTTTTGAGACATTTGAATACAAGGCAGAATGATAGGAAGCAGCTAAAATTTGCACAACAACATTCATTAAATTAATCATTAAGGCTGACATGAAAAAAACGGGCAAATTAATAAAGAATTACAGACAGTTAAGAATCGATTAAATTAATTTGCAAAGGATCCCATTTTTAATGAACTTGATCTTGATTTAAAAGAAAGACTTGAAACATACGAGAAAAATGGATTATTAGGAAACAAAACAAATTAACAAGAGATGAGGGTGACAAATTAAGTAATCAGTTTTTCAGTTGGCCCAAGAAAGATTCTGAACGCAGCACTAGTCGGGGACGATCTAGAGGAAGAAAGTGAAGCAACAGCAGTTTTAGACATCAGAGCAGAAACAAATAAGAGCAATTAGTGACTTTCCAGAAAGTTAATTTAGTTGATAAGAATTCTAATCAGATGGAAACTTCAGATGATTCTTTTTTGGAAGTAGAAGTTGGAAAAGGAGAGCCTATTCACAGAAACAGAGGAAGGGGATGAGGAGGGGGAAGAGGGGTCAGAAACATCTCCCCAAGAAGATCAGAAAGATAAGTGCAATCCAGGAGTTAAATATTATAAACTTGTTAATAAAAGAGCTAACTGAATCACAAGTGAAAGTGTTACAAAGGGGATTGACTTTTGTTCTGACAGTGGTTGTTGATTAGTTTGACATTAATTTGGATTTGTTTAAGTTTTTTAAAAAAAATTAAATTAAAGGAATATTTTAAGTCAAACCATGAGATGACACAGTGGGACAATGAAAACCTACCAGAATCGGATGAACTGTTAGAAATTGGAGAATGAATGGAACTGACTGGAACAGAAAGCAATCAGGAAAGTATCGATTTTAGAATACTGACCAAATTGTATTTGGAAGCAAATGCTGACTTGAATAGTGAAAATACAATACCTATAAACAACATTAATGGTGATGAAATTGGCATTGAAAATCAGAATGAGAGTGGGAGTTCATGGAACAGGGTATTTAGGAGAAAATCAGACTTTTGTCCCAGATCTATAAATCCGAATATTGCATTTTTTGAAAAGGTGGTTGCTGGGGAAGTCTCTAGGATCTTGACTGACCATGATAAAAGTAAAGTTTGGAAAAACTTATCGAAGTCAGAAGAAATAGCTTTAAAACAGATTCAAAATTGGGAAAACATAATTATTAAAGGCACGGATAAGTGCGGCAATATAGTCATAATGTCAAGTTCTCAGTATGAAAAAATGATAGAAGACATTATCGGGGATCAGTCGAGATATGGAAAACTGCTGAGCAACCCAATGAATAAATTTAGGGATGATATGATGAGTTTGTTAATAGATGCTAAAACATCAGGAGACATCACTGTTAATGAGTTTCATTTTTTGTGGACAGAAAATCCAAGAATGCAAGTTCTGTATGCCTTACCAAAAATTCATAAAAATGAAGAGACACCACCCGGATGTCCAATTGTCTTGGGGATGGGTTCTTTAACACATAATTTGTCAGTGTTTGTAGACTTTTTTCTTCAGAAGGAAGTAGTAAAACTTAGATCCCATCTTCGAGACACGGGGGACTTGTTGATGAAATTACAGAGTTTTATATGGCAGAAAGAATATTCCTAGTTAACAATCGATGTGGGACAATT
Organism: Neoceratodus forsteri; assembly: GCA_016271365.2. Classification (NCBI taxonomy): domain Eukaryota; kingdom Metazoa; phylum Chordata; order Ceratodontiformes; family Ceratodontidae; genus Neoceratodus; species Neoceratodus forsteri. The sequence goes on from CM028136.1 coordinate 133,156,317, forward strand.
ATATTCCTCTATTAAACATACGGATGGGATTTCAGCATGCAGTTATTTTTTAGAGAGAACAAATTCCCCTAATCCTTCTAAATTTCTTTTGGAGAGTATTAAGTTTATTTTGACTCATAATGTTTTTGAGTTTGGTGGAGAATTTTTTTTGCAAATACTGGGAACTGCCATGGGTACTTGTATGGAACCATCTTTTGCAAACCTGAAGTTAGATTTGTAGGAAATGGAAACAGTGTTTTCAGAGGCCTTCCCATATGTGGATGACATTATCTTATGGTATCATTTTATAGATGACGTCATCTGCGTGTGGGGAGGCCCTGAAAATAGAATTCCAGAATTGGTTGGTTGGTTGAATGAGAACCCTTTAGGTTTACACCTAATCTACTCTTGTAACAGAAACACTATTCCATTTTTAGATATTAAATTGCATGGTAAGGCTGGTTGTGAAATAATTACAAAAATATATAAGAAGAAAACAGCATGCAATTCTCTGTTGCATTTTGAGAGAAATCATCCAGTTAAACTCAAACGATCTATACCATATGGACAACTGTTAAGAACTAGAAGAAACTGTACAGAGGAAAAAGATTTTGTTGTAGAATCAGATAAAATGTTACAGGCGTTCATGGACAGAGGTTATAAGAAAAAAGATCTAGATATAGCCATGAGTAAAGTAAAAGTTTTGGACAGAAAGGATTTGTTACAAACGTACCAAAACTAAATGTGAAAAGGAACCAATGACATTTAGCATTAAATACAGTGCAGTGGCAGGCAAAATTTGAAATGTAATATACAAATATTGGCCAATTTTGTTAAATGATACAAATTTAGCAAAAGAAATTGGTGAAAAACCAAGGGTTACATTCAGAAGCACAAAAAACATTAAAGATTTACTAACACACAGCAAATATAAGAAGAAAGACAGTGAAAAAAAAAACACTCAATGGCTACCACTTCCACCACGTGGTTTTAAAAAATGTAGAAAATGCAATGTATGCAATTGAGGCACAAGATTTTATTCATCCTGTCTGTACAGAAAAACATTGAATTAATGAATGTATGACTTGCAGTACAGAAGGGGTTATTTATTGTATTGTTTGTCCTTGTGACATGTTGTATGTTGGCATGACAGAAAGACCAGTGAAAAAGAGGGTTCAAGAACACATTAGGAATATCATTAATAAAAATACTATGAGTCCAGTAGCAGTACATTTTGAGTCAATTCATAACAGTAGTCTTGATGGTTTACGATTTATAGGTCTGGAGTGTGTAAAAAGGGAAAACAAGGTTAAAACTGGAGCATCATTTAAAACCTTTCTGCAGCAGAGAGAAAGTTTTTGGATCTGGAAGCTTAAACATTTAAAACCATCAGGTTTGAACAATATGTTGGATTTGAAACCTTATTTGAAATTAAATGTTTTTTTTTTGTCTCTGTCTCTGTTCCCCTTTGCCTTTCCCCTCCCCCTCCCCCTTCCTCCATCCACTGTTTAATGTTTAGGGACAGATTTAGAAAATTAAAATTGAGGGATGATATTACAGTGAAAGTTAATGTGAATATTTTTTTGTTTGTAGTTTACAATTTATTGATGTCTGTTGACTGCTACAACCTCCTGACTTCAAAACTCTAATCAGTCCAAGAAATGTCAAATCATCATTGGAAATGAAAAGACTTCATAAAGAATCCAGAGGGACTGCAATGCACCAGTTTAAATGAACTTGCAGTTTATATACTAATTTTGAAAATTATTGTATTCTAAAGTGTATGACAATAACATAATATTATGGTTGGAAGATAACATCTAACTACTTGAAATATAAACAAGTTCATAGTAGTGATTGATTGTAGGTATAAAATGTTATTGATAAATGCATTCATTTGGGGAGTTGTATGTTGGAGTTTATAGTATTGAGAATTAAGGAGTTTTGTTAAGTTAAGAATGAAGTTGTTTTCTTCCTGAAAAGAGAAATATAAGGCATATCAAATATAATGCCAAAATGTGATTTGGTCATAGTTAAGATGTAAACAAGACATGTTAAATAAGATCAAGTACATATAAAATATTTTTTGTAATGGCCACTTTGTAACTTTAAATTTTGATTGTTAATTGTATAATTGATATTTAAAATGCACGTGCACTTTGGGTATATAAGACCACTGGGGTTTTGATTCCACACCCCCTTAGGAAGCATGGGTGGCGAAGCGCAGGGGTTAGTGGTGGCTGATGCTTTAGACTAGGTAGGTTGTTTTGTCTATATGCATATGAAACTGTTGTTATACAAAACATATGTTTAGCCCACACTATGTGTCTGTATTTGTGTATATCAAGTACTTTAGATGTAGAAAGCACTTTTTTGCCAAAAGCACTTATATGTAACCTTGTGAATATTTATGAAATAAAACAGGTTATGGTGCAATCAAATATCTTTTGTGCATATGTGATTTATTTGGGCTACATACTAACCTACCCTTAATTTGATCACCAAATTGTTCTGTTGTTTCTACAAAACCTCCTCATACCATACCCAACCTAATGGTCTGGTAGAGCGATTTAATTCAACCCTTAAGACCGTGCTAAGGACTTTTGAAGACTAGCATAAGAGGGTCTGGGACAAATATTTGCCTCATCTCATAATTGCATACAGGGAAGTCCCACAGGAGTCCACAGGGTTCTCACCTTTCGAGCTCCTGTTTAGTCATAGGGTGCGGGGGCACCTAGGTCTGATTTGGGATGAATGGGAAGATGACCGTGCCTCCTAAGGGGAGTCTGTTGTGGAGTACGTCCTGAACTTCAGGACCCACCTTAAGGAGCTCATGGGGCTTGCGCAGGAGCACTTGGCCACTGCATAACAGTGGCAGAAAGTCTAGTATGACTGCAAGGCCTGATCCAGAGAATATGAGGTGGGACAGTGAGTGACAGCACTCATCCCTGTCTGACAGAATAAATTACAGGCAGCATGGAAGGGGCCATTCTCCATTATCCAAAAGGTTAGTGATGTCAATACCATGATAGAGCTACCAGACAGAAGATGTAGGTGAAAGGTGTATCACTTTAACATGCTGAAGCCCTACCATGACAGGAAGGAATTGGCCCTTGCTGTATGCAGTGCCCCAGAGGAGGAAACTGAGATGGATCCACTGGTGGACCTGCTTGGGGAGGCCCAGGTTGCATCCTCTGTGGACAACCTTACCCTGTCTGAACAGCTGACTACAGCCCAGGTGCAAGAAATTCGGTGTGTGCTGAGAGAATTTGAGGACATGTTCACAGGGAAACCGAGGTACACCACGATGGCAGAGCACCATGTGGATACAGGGACCCAGGTTCCCCTGAAACAGTCTCCCTACAGGGTTCCTGAGCATGTTAAGCAGACCTTGAAAGAAGAACTCAAGGAGATGCTGGAACTTGGAGTAATCCAGTAATCTAGTAGACCCTGGGCATCACCCATGGTATTGATCCCTAAAAGGGACGGCACCACACGATTCTGAGTTGACTACCGGAGGCTTAATAGATGCATTGAGTCTGATGCCTATCCCATGCCCAGAACCGATGAGACCCTGGAGCGACTGGGGGGAGCCAAGTATCTGACCACAATAGACCTAACAAAGGGCTACTGGCAGGTACCTCTGACCCCTGCAGCCAGGGAGTGATCAGCTTTTGTCACTCCATTTGGTTTATACAAATTCAAGGTAATGCCATTTGGAATGAAGAATGCACCTGCAACCTTTCAACAGCTTGTGGATCGCATTCTGACTGGGACAGGTGAGTTTGCATTGGCGTATATGGATGATATAGCCATATACAGCCAGACTTGGGATGAGTACATTGAGCATGCATGGAATGTGTTCCACAGGCTGAAGAATGCAGGTCTGACAGTCAAGGCAAAAAGGTGCCAGATAGGTATGGCAGAAGTGTCTTACCTTGGGCACTGGACACATCTGCCCGGAGCCTGCCAAGGTCGAAGCCATCCTGGCCTGGCCTACTTCTACCACCAAGAAACAGATAAGGGCATTTCTGAGGACATCAGGGTACTACCAAAGGTTTATTCCTCACTAAAGTGATCTAGCTAAGCCCCTGACAGACCTAACCAAGAAGGGAAAGCCAGATAAGGTGCGGTGGTCAGAGGGCTGTGAGGTCGCTTTTCAAGAGCTAAAGAAGGCCTTAAGTGGCCCAGCTGTATTGGCCAGCCCCAATTACAGTCTAAAGTTTATGGTCCATGTGGATACCTCAGATCATGGGCTGGGACCGTGCTGAGCCAGGTTACCCAACAGGGGGAAGAGTACCTGGTTTTGTACCACAGCTGAAGGCTCTTGCCCAGAAAGGAGGCACATGCCACAATTGAGAAGGAATGCTTGGGAATAGTGTGGGCCCTTCGGAAGCTGTAGCCTTATCTATATGCAAGGCCCCTAGATTTCTGCGGCCGCAGAATTTTGCGCAGAACTTGCAACCTACCACAGAACTTCTGCAGTGCTGCAGAATTTGCTGTTCTTGGTGATTCTTTATTAATATTTCCATTATTCATAGAACCTGGTTCCCTTCCCCTCTTTTTATATTCAAAACCGCTCTATGCTCAGAATGTGATGTTATTAATGCTATAATACATTAGCTAATGAAATGACTGCATTCTGCCACAGAAATGAACAGTCACTTCTCTACCACAGCTCCCACTGCCAGAGATGGTGGCACAGCACATCAGGCATGGTGATATTTGCTCAACCTGCACTACATCCTAATACAATTTTCAGTCTTATGTTATTACACTAGGGCCAACTTAAACAAAACCTTGACAATAGCATAGACCTGTTAAGTCCATACCTTACTTTGTACAAACATATTTTTGCCTTTAAGTTATAGAGATGCCATCTGAGATGAATAAGTGGCACAACTAATTAACCTGTCATTTAAAAAAAAATAATTATGCCCAGAAAAATGGAATATAATAATGTGTAGACCTGTTGAAAGAATAGATCAGTTAAATAAATAATTGTGCTGTACACATTTTTGTCAGGGTTATTGATCACATATTGTCACTGGTTGATAGAATCACCTTAAAGTTATGGAGAAATGTTGTGTGCAGGGCCCGCTGTTGGGCCAGAGGGTAGCATGTTGGGTTCCCATGCTGGCAACTCAGGTTCAGAGATGAGCTCTGGGGCTGGCTGGGCAGCACAAGGATTGGGGGTACACATCACTGCTCAGAGCCTGGGAAGGTTTGGTGCAGTGTTATGTCACACTGGGACACATTGTGATGGGCTGGAGAGCTTTAACTCACAATGGGTTCACATGGCCTGATGGTGTTATGTAGTGTGTCAGGGGAAGCAGGTTGGCATGAAAAATGAGTTTTGAAATATCTCCTCTATTCTGTTAATTCCATTTCCAAAGGGACCTGTGTGAATGAGGATACAATTTCATGGAAATTAAAAAAAATATATATACACACACACACACACACACACATTTGTATGTATGTTACAGATTGCATATAAATATATAAGTAATACACAGTGGGGTCCTCATGAGTGGTATAGATACCGTGAGTATAGAAATACCTTATTTATCACATAAGGTCCCCCTCTGCACATTTCATTTATGCAATAAACTAGGACCTTAATGGAAAGTCATTTTATTTGCCTTTTTAGGCATAAAATTATTTCTGTAAGTCTGTTATTTTTTGAACTAGTGTTACTGTGCTTTCCCCATCCTAATTGCTGTAACCACTGCCATAAAAGTGAAGTCAGGATGACAAACTGACACTGTTATATGGTAGTTTGTCAGTGCCGCAGAACTTCCACAGAAATTACAAACCACTGCCGTAGAAGTTCTGTGGCAAATGGCAGTCTTGCTGCAGAACTTGGTCCCAGTGTGCCACAGAAAAGTAGGGGCCTTGCCTATATGGGAGAGAATTTACTGTGGTCACAGATCATAATCCCCTGATATGGCTTCATAGGCCAAGTGGGCAAAATGGAAAACTACTATGTTGGAGTTTGGTACTGCAGGCATACAACATGACCATTCAGCATCACAGTGGCAAACAAAATGCAAATGTGGATGGGCTACCTAGACAGGGCTAATGGCATGGCTGGATACTTTGGGCACTTCCCAGCAGTTGCATGAACGGCTGCATCACTTGGGGTGGCCCAAGGGGCACGCCTTCATCATCTGGGGGCGATGTGACAGAAATGAGAAGGAAGGAGTTAATGGTGGATTCTGTAGGTGGCTTGTTTTTTTTAGCAGTCTGGGAAAGAAAATCACAAGCTGAAATTCAACAAGCTGGAATTCTCATTGTCCTCCCTAGCTGCTAGATAAGAGCTGGGTTGTAAATCTCGAGTGGACATCTCCACTCATAGGCTCACAGTTTAAAGGGACTGGTTCAGTTACTTTTGAAGCTGGAGGGAGAAAATAAACTCAGGTGCCTACCCTTCTAGCTATGTCTGTGGGAGTGGGCAGTTAGCAGAGGATCCAGTGTTCTCTTGAAAGGACAGGGAAGTGTAAGTTTAATACTAGCATATTGCAGTAATAGCCTTTTTCTTTTGCCATCTGTTATTCAAAAACATTTGTTTACTTTTCCTGTATCAGTGTTATTCTCTTATGTCATAAATAGATTTCCTGAAATACTCTGTTCACTTTCTGTTAAGTAAAAACCTATTTATTTACTCAACAGTTGTGACTGTGATGTCATTTTTCTAAGGTAATACATGCTTTCCATTGGCTGAGGTAAACTCTGTTTAGCATCCACCACCCGAGAGAGACACACTACCCAACTTTGACTTGTGCAGTTGCACATTTAGTTATTCAAGTTTGTAAACTTGAAGGTGGGTGCTGGATGACTTCCAATTGGTGGCAGTGAATAGCCGAGGACAGACACCTCTCCAAAAGCTGTTCCAGCCGAGAGGGAGAGGTGGGTTGGCACAGTTTATTTTATAGGCTTCCTAACAGTGAACTAATTGGTACTGTGCAGAATTGTTTTTGCATGCAAAATTTTAAGGTGTTTTGTATTCCACACGAAAAAAATAATTTGCAGTTTTATTAAAAACATCCATGAAATGATCACTTCCATATGCACATTATGTTGCTTGAATGTGGGCTTTGGATTTTCTCCAGATTCTATGATGTTTTTTTATGAAGTCTCTGAAATGCAAGAAGTATTTTCTGTAATTTTCCAACATTTTGCAAATTTGTTGGCATTGCCCATGCATTAAAACAATGTTGCACTGCTTAAACCTTATGTAATATTGAAATGCCATAAAGAACTTCCCACATTTTGCTAACTTAGGTGAAAGTAAAATAAAGGTGACATTTCCTATGGCTCAAATACCAACAGAGGTGCTAATCTGAAAGCTGTATGTACAGCAACATAATAAGGCCTCTTCAACTTCTCCTAATCTGGCATTTTTGTCTCAGGATGACCTTCTATTTGGAATACAGAAAGTTCACTTAAAGAGATTTTCAGCTTTCCAGAAAATCACTCATATTTTTCATAAGAAAAACTCACTTATGCTTAATTCCTCCAAAATGTGAATTTTAGGATATTCTATTTTTTAGAGCAGTCACTGAGACCGGCACCTACTAGAGTATGTATAGTAGCATTGCTCCTGTGAAGAACTGAGGACCAAAGTTGGTTTGAGTAGAAAAAAACTTCTTCATTGAACAAATTACTTTTAAAAGTCCACATGTTTCAGTGTACATAGAAACCAACAGAAAATGCTGCAATATCCCATTAGTTCCAAACACCAGCTGGCATAACAAGCTCCTACCCATAGAGTTCAATATATAGAGAGAGGCTTGAGTTCAGACTCCAATAGCTCAGTTGAAGTCATGCCTCCGCCATATTTAGGTAGGACTGAGGAGCCAGCAGATAGCAGGAACCCTTCTTGAAACTTAACGGAACCAGCACACTGTTCTGACAGCAATCGAGTAATGCACTGCTTAAACAAGCAAGGATGAATGAGCATACCTTGTTTTTGTCACCACAATGTGATTCTGCTGCATCATTTCCCTGTTGTAAATGGTGCTTCTTACTCAACTGGAGCAGATGGGATTTGCTGTCAAAACAGTTTGCTGGTATTGTTATCTGTCAAGAAGGGTTCCTACAGAATAAAGTTTGAATGAAAAAAAAAAGAAGGGTTCCTGCTATCTGCTGGCACCTCAGTCCTCCCCTAATGTGGTGGACGTATGGCTTCTATTGAGCCATTGGAGTCTGCATTATAGCCTGTCTCTATAAATTAAACTCTATGCTCCTACCCCACTCAGAGATGATCTCACTTGATGCATGTCATGGACAGGGTGCTTTTTCAAAGGCTGACATCAAATTCACCATGTACCCCTTTCATGGTATTCAGTGTCACTCAGTTGTTTATATACCTCCTCATCATACTGTTTATTTTGCTTACACTTTCACAAGAAAGGTTTTGCTATGCAGAATGGCATTTCAGAGGTGTGTCACTGACTAGCCCAATGCAGGTAAAGCTGCATTGGGCTCATCCTTGACAGACCAGTGATCATGCAAGCTAAGTATGACAGTGGTCCACAGTTTATGGGCGGAAACTGTGTATTTGAAATGAATAAAGCACTCCACTGAGAGAGCACCTTATCTGTTTCATTTGCGTAACACTGTCCCATTCCAAATGAAGGAGCGCAGACTCGCTCATGAATAATCATCCACCCCTTCAACCAGAAGAGGATGTTAGCTACCAAGTAATGAATAATTAAACTTTGCTTTTAGGTTTCATTTACTTACACCCAGAACGAGAAACAAACTCAACTTTGTGCGTGCTCACACACACACACACACACACACAGAAACACACACACACACACACTCTCTCGATGTGGTTTTCTGCATTTGCAAATAATATACAGACCTTAGTCTCAGTATTACAGTAGACATAGCTTTCTTATAGTTGCTGGCCCACTTGGTAAGATATGTAAACTGTTACCTGCATAAAACGTTACATCGAGAAGGAAATGAAAATTCTTAATTTGTTATGTCCTGTCTTTGAACAGCTTGGAAGATGGGGTTACATGTTTTCTTTTTTTTTATTCAAACTTTATTAGTACATTTTCCACAATAAAAGGCAGTTACAATGAAAATGAGACGAGAGTACAGCCACTTAATAAAATATAACTGCCCAACCCTCCCATCCCTCCCCATACAGCTGTAACAAATCCAAATATCCCATAAATAATAACCTCATTACCTGAGAACCTGCAGGGGATTTGAACTGTGACATGATTAAGACTGAGCAACCAGAATTAGAGAGTGAAGGGGATCCCATATTTTTGTATATGTTGCCAATCTGTTGTGGAGACTGGCAATCGCTTTTTCTGTACGTAGATTAGCAAGAATTTCATTCACCCATTCTTGAAAGGTTGGGGTGGACTTGTCTTTCCAGTGAGGTAGAATAAGCTTCTTGACAGATAAGGCAATCATAGATATATGAAACCTTCTTACTTTAACTCTAATAGAAGATAAGTCCCCTAAAAGGCAAATATCAGGTGTAAAATACTCCTGAAGGCCCAGTAAAGGATCCAGGGAAATCTTGATCAAATCCCACAGAAGAGAAATTCTGGGGCAGGACCAGAACATGTGAAGAAGTGTTCCTTCTTCCCGTGAACACTTAGTACACATATTGGAGTTCAAGAGACCCCATTTCTTTAATTTTACCGGGGTGCAATACATGTTATGTAAAATGTGATAGTGCATGAGACGTAATCTGTCTTGAGAAACATATTTATGGCAGGATCTCCACAGGGATTGCCAATCCAGATGATACTGAGGAAAAATGGAGTTCCAGAATCTCGTGGGTCCAAAAGAGTCCCCATATCTTTTATGAAACAACACCTGGTATAATTTAGATATGATACCTGAAGATCCAAGAAGTGAAGAAACTTCAGGTATCAGGGCCGAGACAATCTGAGAGGGAGGGGTATTGCCAAGAACTATTGTAAGTAGATGCCTCAACTGTACAACTTTGAAGTGAGAGAGAGCTGGAATACTGAATTTCCTAATAATATCTCCTACTGACAACCACTGCCCCTCTTCATCCACAAAGGAGAGCACATTCCCATCCCCCATTTATGGGGAATCTGCTTCTTGTTAATGGTGAAAGATGTGGAATTCTAGATAGACTGGGCCAAATCCAACTGAGGGGTATAATGCAAAAAGGAACATAATTGTGCATATACCTTTAATGAGGTAACTACTATGGGGCATTCCTCAGCCATACGCACCGGAGACATTTTAAAATAGAATATGGTTAGGGGATCCAGGTTCTTGGACCTAAATACATCCAATTCAATCCTAAGCCAAACTGGCTGTTCTTTTTCCGGGCCGGGATGTACCCAACTCAAGCATTTTGCTAAATGACTGGCCCAATAATATATAGCCAAATGGGGAATCCGCAAACCCCCCTCAAATTTTGGAGCTGCCAATTTATAATAGGCCAATTGAGGATACTTATCGGCCCAGATAAACCTAGTAAATATGCCATGCATCTTTTTAAACCAGAGTAACAGGATAAAAGTATTGAGGAGAGATAAAGGGTAAAAAATTCTAAGGAATATGTTCATCTCAATTATGTTGATCCGGCCCCATAGTGAAATGGGAAGTTTGGACCACCTATCAAGGTCATGAGTTATAAGCTGAGAGAGGGATTTGAGATTTTCCTTAAACCATGTTAAGGGATTATGAGATAGTTTAATGCCCAAGTACTTAAATGACCTGGGAGCCCAACATAGACCTAAGGGACTAATGTCATTCTTGAATACCTTATGGTTTAAAGGAAAGAATGAGGATTTGTTAGCATTCAGTTTGTAATTGGACAGGGCACCAAATTTTACTATTTTGCCCAGCAAAGCTGGTACAGAGGATACTGGATGGGATAAGTGTATCATCAAGTCATCCGCATATGCGGTAACCTTAATTTCATGGCACCCAACCCAAATACCTTGTATTGAGGCATTATTGAGAATATTTTGGATGAGAGGTTCAAGGTACAAATTAAATAACAGAGGAGATAGGGGGCAACCCTGTCTGGTCCCTGAATGGAGTGAAAAGGTTTGGAAAAGGCCCCATTCACAGAGATTCTTGCTGTAGGGTTTTGTATAATGTAGCAATCCAGGATATAAATACGGGAAGTTGGAAAGCTTCAGAACTCAAACAAAAATTCCAGTTCACACGATCAAATGCCTTCTCGGCATCCAGGGAAACCAACCCTGCGGGAAACTCAGCATCCCTGGTAGCCGAGAAGACATGAGAAAGGGTGTGCAAATGGTCAGATGATGTGCGCCCTTTCATGAATCCTACCTGGTTCATGCCTATTAGCTCAGGGAGAACTACAGTTAACCTATTGGCTAGTATCTTCAAAATAATTTTAATATCTTGGTTTAGAAGGGATATAGGTCTGTAGCTTTGAACAAGTTCAGGGTCTTTATCTGGTTTAGGAAGAAGAACTATTAAGGCCTCAAAGAGGTGAGGGTCTGCCTCTGCCCCAGATAAAATATATTGAAATAGGCAATAAAGTGCTGGTAATAGAAGATCCTGAAAAACTTTGTAGAATAGAGAGGAGAACCCATCAGGGCCTGGGACTTTGTCCACAGGTAATCCACTAATAACCTCAGCAATCTCCTCCTGTGATATAGGGGTAACCAAGAAACCTTTGTGTTGCTCTGAAAGGAAGGGCAGATGGGAGTCCCTCAAATAATTCTCCACATTCCCAGGACAGGGAGGATACTCCATGTCACTATACAGTCTTTCATAATATAGAGCAAATTCCTGCACTATCTCGGTAGGAGATACTTTCAGGGCCCCTTCTGCCACTGCCCGAATTGATGGGATGAATCTTGCAGATTCTTGTTGTTTTATACGCAATGCCAATAGGCACCCTGCTTTCTCTCCCTGATCCATGTAAATAGCTCTAGTTCAAATAATAGCTAATTCTGCTTTTTCCCTTAGTAACTCTAGATATCTGTCCTTAAACATTAGGAGCCTCCTCTTGTCTTCATCTGGGGCACTTACCGAAGTATTCACTTCAAGTGACCGAATTTGGGACAATACTGATAATAGTTCTTTCTCCTGTGCCCTTTTCCTACTCACCGCCATGCTAATAAGGATCCCTCTCATGTATGCCTTGAAAGCCCTCCATAAGATATCCAGCTTTGTACTATCTAGGAGGTTAGATGAGAAAAAGAACTCAATTTGCACCCTTATGAGCTTGCAATACTTGGCATCTTTAAGAAGTTGTTCATTGAGCTTCCATCTGGTTTCCCTATTAGGTAAATTAAGGAATGCCAATTTGCATAACACAAGTGAATGATCAGAGACAGGGCCAGTTTGAACCAAGGAGGTCTTGACCCCGGGTAGGAGAGCCTGAGAAATAAATATGTAGTCAAAAAGGGACTGCGAGCCGTGTGCCATTGACCTAAAAGTAAATTCCCTACAGCCAGGATATAGCACGCGCCAGACATCACAGAGCCCGCACTGGTCTACTAGGTCTCTAAAAGCCCTCTGCCCCGGAGACACCCCTCCCGGTCCACTGCCCGACCTATCAAGGTTAGAATCTACGACTTGATGAAGTCACCCCCCAGAATAATCCTGATGGGAAGCATTGGAAGAATAATGGTTATGAGTCTCATAAAAAACCCTGGATCATCCATATTAGGGCCATATATACTACCAAGTACAAGTGGAACTGACCAGAGAGTGCCTTTAACTAGAATAAATCTGCCCTCTGGATCTTTGATAACCTGCGTAGAAACAAAGGGAATGCCTCTATTTACAATAAGCATGACCCCGCAGCTATTAGTGGAACCCTGAGTGTCATAAACCAGCCCCACCTGTTGCCTCCTTAACTTAGGCTTGTAAGGCTTCAGCTTCTAATAAATGGGATTCCTGTAGGAAAGTTATCTGAGAACGTACTAAGCTTAAATGTTTGAGAACCTGGTATTGTTGGATTTTTTCCTGATCCCCTTTACATTCCAGGTAGCAAAAGTCACCTCATTGGCCATCTGATAGTGGTAATTGAACTTAATATATTCAGCCCTGCAGACAAAATACATAAAACATGCAACCATACTCCAGAAGTTACTGTTGTAAAACCCTCCCTCTTCCCCAACCCCCCCACAAATAACCCATCCCCTTCCCCGACTTCCCCATTCCACCTAACAGAACCCACATTTGCCACCCCCACCCAACCCCCATACTGCCATAAGTAACGTTTAGCATAGTACTGGGTCCTTTCCTCCTTCCCCCGCCTACCGATAATGCACCTCTGCTAATAGCCAATAAGAACAACATCCATAAGTAAATACTTAACAATGCACATGATATTAACAACCGCTTCCAATGCATGCGCACGCATATATATTAACATAATAATGAAAGGGGGGACAGAGTAAATTGCCACACTCATAAATGTGCCAGATAGCTTCAAGAACCTGACTGAAAAATAGGGGTTACCTTACCCCATGAGAAACCTTTACTCAAACCAGAACCAGATTGGAAAACTAATGGAGGGGAATAGCCCTTTCCCATCGAAATGAGAACAGAAATTGAGAAAAAACACTGAGATCATGAGCCCGAGGGAAAGAGAGATGAGAAAAACAACTCTTCCCAGAAATATACCAGCCCTTAGGCACGAGAACTCCCATTGGGGTAATTTGCTGCCCTGAACTCGAAACTAGTGGCAAAATTGAGGGAGCTCCTCCTCGAATTAAGAGCAGCACAGCGTTACATTTCATATGCACGATATGCCCTCTTGTGGCCAAAGCCCGATCCTGATGAGATAATTACATGAGATACTGAGAAAGCCTAACACTGCTCCCATTTCCAGCAAACTGTAAAGTGAAACATTAATCCTAGAATAAATAACACAAACTTCCCCTCTCTAATGCAATTTGCAAAACTGAATGTGCTGGGACACAAAACTCTTTTCCAATTAAGCCAGCCCAGACATCCCAAATGTCTTTGCCCTAAGCAACAGTTAGCTTTATGGAGTTAGGGCCTGAGAGACTCTTAACAGATAGGCCATGTACTAATTAATACAGTCCTGATGAGAAAACAAGAACTTCCAAATGTAGCTCATCGACATTATCTCTGCAGATAAGAAGAGAATTAACAGTTCCAGTGAGGCAACTCCTCAACATGTAGACAGAGCCTCTCAGGGCTCTCGGAACAAGTCCGGTAGCACGGTTTTAAGGCTCAAAAGGGCTGCTTCAGGATCATCAAAATTTAGCCAGGATCCATTTACATAAACCTGTAGCCTAGCTGGGTATCCCATCCTAAATTTCAGACCCGCTGCAATGATCTTAGATGCAATGGGATGGAATGCTTTTCGTTTCAAATGAACCGATCCTGGGAGATCTTGTACAATTCTCAATTTAGTATTCTCCCAACGAACTTCCTGTAAAGCTCTCCCCTTTCTGAAAGAAGTGGTGCCTTTCTAGGAAATTTAAGAAGTGGCAAATAATAGGTCAGGGGGGAGTATTCGGAGAAGGCTTCGGTTGCAGTGATCTGTGAACTCGCTCTATGATATATACTGGGCCGAAGGGAGAGGGGCCAGCGACCTGTTCCACCAGCTTCTGTATGAATGCTACAGCATGCTGGCCCTCTTCTCCCTCTGGTAGCCCTAGTATCAAAACATTGTTTTTGCAGCTACGGCCCTCCAGATCTTCGAGTTTTGCCTCCACACGAGATAGCTTCTGCCGCGTAGACACTAATTCAGGATCAAGTTTCTCTAGTCGTTTCTCCAACGAGACTATTTGGGCTGTATTATCAGACAGTTAGTGAGACTTCATCCAGCTTTTTTAGAGAGAGTCTTCAGGTCGATCACCATTTCTTTCATCTCTTCTCAAAAGGGTTTAAACTCTTCTAAGAACCTATTAAGCATTAAAGGTTCTTGTTCCCCAACTTGACTCGAAGGATCAGGCCTATCTGGTCCAACCGAGGCCCAGGATTTCTTTGGGGCCGTTTCGGGAGTAGCAGGGGGGGTATGTTTCTGTGGGTTTTCATAAGCCTTCATCCCCCGATTGAACTCACAAAACAGGCACACAACAGGTTTAGCTAGCAGGAGAATTCGAAAGCAGGGGAATTTGAGAAATTTAAACGTCTAAAAAAGACGATTTAATGACCAGAAGGCAGGAGCTTAGCAGAGGAGCTTCTACTCAGCACTGTGCATCACGTGATCTCCCCAGGGTTACATGTTTTACAAAATCGCTTACCTGTGGAAACATCCGAGGCTTCAGCTCAGCATGTTCCAGCTACTGTTCGCTGACCCTGGTGTCTAGTGGCACCCCCCCCCACATGTTTCCCTGGTGTCTAGTGGCACCCCCAGCCTATGATTCATTTATTTATATTATGTGACACCAGGATGCCCACTCTCGGTATCAGATGTACCCCCCCACCAGTGCATTCTTTTTCATTTATCAACACTGTGGTGCCCAATCCCCATGTTGACACTAGAGTCCTGTATCCCCACTCCAGCAGAGTGGGACACTGGAGAGCTCACTCCCAGTGTCCTGAAATCAGTCCCAATCTCTTTTTAAGCCTAAAAATAAGAAAACAGTCCCTCATTGTGGGACACTGGGGAGCCCACTCACTATGTCCCAAGTCCTGTCTACCACCCCCAGTAATGTGAGACACTGGGGAGCCCACTTCCAGTGTCCTGAAATCAGTCCCAGATGTCTTTTTGAACCTAAAAATAAGAAAACGGTCCCACATTGTGGGACACTGGGAGCCCACTCCCCGTGTCCTGAATCCAGTCTGACACTGAGGAGCCCACTCCCAGTGTCCCAATGCATGTATAAGCCCCCCAGCAGTGTGGGACACTGGGAAGCCCACTATCAGTGTTCTGAAATCAGTCTTCGACATCTTTTTTATCTTCTATGTTAAACAAAATGATCCCTCATCATGGGACACTGGGGAGCCCACTCCCAGTGTCATGATACATGTATGCACCCTTGTAGTGTGGGATACTGGGAAGCCCACTCCCAGTGTTCCCAAAGATTACAATTGTTAGACCTGTAAAAAGAAAACAATCCCCGACTTTTTATCCTGTAAAAGAAAACAATCCCCACATCTCCTGTAAACCCTCCCACATCCCAACCCTCCCACTGAGCACCCACCACCCCAAACCCCCGCCCTATTCTCACCGATGGAGGTTGGCGGCTATCATCTTCTGTGAACTGGGATATGTCTGCACTCTTCAAAGCTGAACCGCAAACTGAAGAACCAAGGTAAATGCCGTATAATGGCTGTCAATGGCCTTTTGAACTTATGTTGGTATCTCGGCCATTTTAAGGTATTTTTGCACCAAACTTACAACATGGTCTTTTTGGGACCCCATCTCATGAACACTAATGTAGTGAAATTTTCACACGCACATGTGTAACTTTGCCAATTTTTAATATTTTCACTCCAAATTTTCAACATAGCCATTTTTTCATACCACCTCGTAAACAGTACAGCTATCATTTCTCACATCCTGCCTGAAATACATTTTTGCACCTGTGGTGCAGAATGGCATTTTGACACAGATTAAGAGATTTTCACCATGGGGTTTATGAGATGGGCCAATAAGAAGACTATGTTGAAAATTTGGAGTCAAAATGTCAAAAATGACAAAGTTATGACCATCGATTTCAATTTCGCTACATACACTCGTAACTACAGAAATGTTAAATATTTTGACCCCAGATTTACAACATAGCCTTCTTATTACCTCACCTCATATATGTCACAGCTGTTATTTTTCAACACCTACCCACCATACGTTTTCGCACCTGTGGTGGAGAATGGTGTTGCAGTTGCGCATAATTACGTTTTGTCTTGCATTTCACAATTTCTCTGTACTGGGGTGCATTAGGTGGGGAAATAAGATGGCTATGCTTACAATTTGGACACTGTTGTTCTACACATGGAAGTGCAGTGCCCATGCGCATCTATGGCAGGATTGGAGCGCAGGTTCCAAATGACCCTGCACTCCCAAAATAAAATGGGGGTACTATTATACTATCTCAAAAAGTAAGGAAATTCATTGCAAAAAACATTGTTAATGCATCAGTTAGGGTATTTACTAAAGCAACAAAAGCAGGGAAATGAGATGTTAAGGTTTCCAACCCAAACATCCCACCCCCACCCCCACCCTGCAGACACAGATCGGCATTGGAGGTGTGCCTTGGGGTCATCGGCCCTAACACTCAGCCCATTCTATCCCACCCCCACCCTGCAGACACTGACAAGCATCAATGGGTGTCTTGGGGTCATTGTCCCTAATGCTCACCCCATTCTCCTGTAGTGTACCCATCTCAGGTTATTTAGTTATTGAATGGGGTGAGCTTTAAGGCCAACGACCCCAAGAAAACCCCCCAATGCGTATCAGTGTCTGTAAGGGTGAGAGTTGGGATGGAATGAGCTGAGTGTTAGTGTTGATAACCCCAAGGCACACTTTATTAATGAAGTTTTTTCACAATCAATTTAAAATATACACAACCCGTTTGTGTACTGCACACTCTCCTTGTTCTGCAAATGCATGTGTCACACAGGAGAGAGGGAGATACTGTAGGTGTAGCACACTATTTAGGAGCCTGTTGTGGAATGATGTGATAGTTTCTTTTTGACCTGGTAAGTCCCTGGCATCTCTCCCACAAACACCTCAAAGGAAAGATAAATAATTTCCAGAGCCAGCCAGCACTGAGAGATCATTGGTGACATACACAGGCTTAAACAAAAAAAGTGGCAGTGTCGATCATACTGTGTGCAACCAACATCTTTCGCCATTTTATAACAGCAAAACCATAGACTACTTGGCATCAGAATGACAGATGATCACGTGATCAAGTGGCCGGATCCTTGAGTTTCATGCCCTACTGTACTTCAGAATGCAGTGTACAGGTGTGTTTCCTGTTGTTGGACCTTTCACATGGATGAGGTGGCTCAGTATTGGGGTTATATGTCAGTACTGGGGTTATATGTATCCCCCACCACCATCTTACTATATTTTAGAGGGATGGGGGCACTGGGGTCCTGCCTGACCCCCCCCATTTAAAAGTGTCAGAATTTGAAAGGGGTACCGTGCCCTGAGGAGCCATGCTATGACTATCTGACCCCACCCCACAGAAATTCTAATTCTGCCTTAGCAGAACCCACATCCCCACAATATCACCAGGGGTCTTGTACAAAGCCACACACACGTCTAATGTTTTGTTCTAAATTAGAGTACAATTTTCCAGGGCCAGCCTCAAAATTGCAGTCCTAGCCCTGCTCCTGCACTTAACCTCCCACACTTGATCCAGTCACTTCTCATGCCAGCTGACAATTTTCAGGTAGGTATATTAGCCTCCCTCCTGTGATCCCTACAGCCCCAGTTGTGAACCCATTGCCATAGGTAGGGCTGGTACAGTCGTCCCCATCCATCTCTCTCCAATCTGCTGATTGTAAAACTGAAACTAATGGTGCCTCATCTGACTCCCCCCAGTGATGTCTAAAGTGCATGTCTGAAGCAGTTCATAACACACACCATTCACCGAAACTAACCTGCTCCAGCCAGTCTCGTCTATGGAACGTAAATCAATTCATTTAATCAAGCTTCTATCCAGACTTGGGGAATCATTGTGGGACTTACTTTCCTGAGTTTTTGGAGGTTTGCTTTGTGTTAGAAAATCTGCCAAACTGCTGCCTCTTTTATAGGACACAACTGGTTTGTCTCCTATAATGCCTCTCAAATTTCTATCTGCATTCAGCACATTCCAGTGTTTGTTGATACTTTCTAAAATAATGTTGCTAACTCTAAGAGGCAGCAATTTGGCAGATTTTCTAACACAAAGCATGTATACTAAGACTACAGAAGGGACTAGAACATGGATACCCCCGAAACCCATAGGGTGTTATAAATGTGGCCATTGCAACATTTGCAAATTTTGTCAACAGGGAGTTAATTTTCAATATCCTGTTATGGACAGTAAAAACATTGCAATTAAATATTTTATTAATTACTCTACAACACATGTAATTTACATTATTGATTGTACCTGTCCACATATTTATGTTGGAAAGAGTAAAAGAAGTTTAAGAGAGAGAATGCAGGAACACATTCGGGCAATTCAAAAACAAGAAGCCACTACATCAATTGGGATTCATTTTGAAAAATAGCATCAAAAAGATACCAAGCATTTCAAATATATGGGGATAGACCATATTCCAGAATACTGAAACTAATGGGGCCTCATCTGACTCCCCCCAGTGATGTCTAAAGTGCATGTCTGAAGCAGTTCATAACACACACCATTCACTGAAACTAACCTGCTCCAGCCAGTCTCATCTATGGAACGTAAATCAATCCATTTAATCAAGCTTCTATCCAGACTTGGGGAATCATTGTGGGACCTACTTTCCTGAGTGGGGGATAAAACCTTTTATAAGTGCATCAGGGAGCGAAGGAATACCAAGGGAGGGATAGTGAGGCTTAATAAAGGGAGGGAGGGTGGGCAGAGGGAGACTGTGAAAGGCAGAGATACTAAACAAATATTTTTGCTCAGTATTTACAAATGAAGAGGGGAGGTACATAAACAAACAGTAGAAACACTCTGGATACAGAAGTTGATACCAGCCCATTTACAGAAGAAAAGGTTCTGAAAAACTCTTAAAACTGAAGGTGGACAAAGCAATGGGGCCTGATGGGATTCATCCCAGAATTTAAAAGAACTAAGGGTAGAACTAGTGACACCACTGACTACCCTTTTAACAAATCATGGGAGGATGGGTGGTACCCGAGGACTGGAGGAGGGCAGATGTGATTCCTTCACAAAAGTGGGAGCAAGGCAGAAGCAGGAAACTACAGACCTGTTAGTTTAACCTCAGTAATAGGGAAATGATGGAATCACTTCTGAAGGAAAGAATTGTCGAGTATCTAGAGGCCAGAGGGGCACAGGACCCTAGGCAGCATGGATTTCAGCGGAAGGTCATGCCAGACGAATCTGATAGATTTCTTGACTGGGTGACCAAAGTAGTAGATCAGGGAGGGGCTGTGGACATGGCCTACCTAGACTTTAGCAAGGCATTTGACACAGTCCCACACAAAAGATTAATATACAAGTTAGCCAGCCTGGGAGTGGGTCCCAAGATGAAAGCCTGGGTAAAGAATTGGCTGAAGAATAGGACACAGAGAGTAATAGTAAATGGAGTCCACTCAGAAGAAAGGAGGGTTACTAGTGGGGTACCGCAGGGTTCAGTATTAGTCTTGTCCTCTACAATGTCTTTATGTTTACATTGCAGAGGGACTGAAGGAAAAGTATGTCTCTTTGCAGATGACACAAAGATCTGAAACAAAGTTGATGCACAGGGTGGGGTGGAAAGGATGAGAAGGGACTTGGCAAGGTTAGAGAAATGGTCAAATGTATGGCAGCTTAGATTCAATGCTAAGAAGTGCAAGGTAATGCACTTGGGGAACAAAAACCCAGGGGAAGAGTACACAATGGGGGGTGAGATACTAACAACAACAAAAATGGAAAGGGACCCTGGGGGTAGTCATATCAGTTGACCTAAAGGTGGGCAAGCAATGTGAGAGGGCAGCAAGGAGGGCTGGGGGGATACTGGGATGCATAGGGAGAGGCATCACCAGTAGAAAACAGGAAGTTATTATCCCTCTGTACAGACAGCTGGTGAGACCCCATCTGGAGTACTGTGTGCAGTTCTGGAGACCCGATCTCATCAAAGACATAGACAGGATGGAAGCTGTCCAGAGGAGGGCAACTAAAATGGTGCAGGGTCTGCACCGGAAGACATATGAAGAGAGATGAAAGGAGCTTAATATGTATAGCCTGGAGGAAAGGAGGGAGAGGGGGGACATGATAGAAACGTTCAAGTACTTCAAGGGAATCAACAAAGTCCAAGAGGGTAGCATCTTTCAAAAAAAGAGGTGTGCAAGAACAAGAGGGCACAATTGGAAGATGGGGGGCGGCTCAGAGGTAATTTAAGGAAGTATTTTTTCACAGAGAGGGTTGTGGATGCATGGAACGGCCTTCCAGAGGAGGTTGTGGAGTCAAAATCAGTGGTGGAATTCAAGCATGCATGGGACAGTCATAAGGCCATTCTAGGGGGTGGGGGTAGGAAGAAGTAGGCTGCTGGTTAACTAGAATCTGCAGCTTATCTAGTAGGCAGGGAAATGGGCAGACTGGGTGGGCCGTCAAATTCTATGTTTCTATGTTAATAGAGGGGGAGATAGAGTGTTGAAACTAGCCCAGTATGAGCAAAGATGGATTTACACAATGAAAGCTCTACACCCCAATGGTCTATATGACAGTTTAGATGTCACTGTGTTTTTGTAAAATTGTTGCCCTCTTTTCCTGCTAGTATTCAGATATAAAAACTTTTTTCCATTTCCATTTGTCCCTTTTTCTGTCCCCCCCCCATCCATTATAATATTTACTTTCTTTCAAGAATATATTGAACTGGCTTTACTTGTGATATGTGTTTTTTTGAGAAAAAAATGAAAATTACGTACCTACCGTAATTATGATCTTTCTGTGTATCTTCACCATTCATCACAGATGGGTATATGCCGGAGGTCAGGATTCTGCGGGAGCTTTTTTTTTTCCTTTAAAGGTAGGTGGAGCCAACACACCATCGGCGCTGCCCTTGGGGCTGACGCACTGCGTGTCACTCGCGGGTTGGCCGTTAGGCTGTGTCGACTCTGCCTGCCTGCCAGTTCTGAGTCGCCACAGAGGTAAGAAGAAGGGAGTGGAGGGTGGGACAAGGAAGTCCAAGGGACAGAAAAAGGAAAAGATGTATGAACTAAAAGGAGAAATAGCAACTGAGAGGACAGAAGAGAGAGGTTAGAAACTAAAGGGGATTGGGAGGGGCCCCAATCTCTGGAAGAGGAAGAGGGGGGTGGGTAAAGAATTTAAGAAGGGAGGGGAGAAGGATAAGACATCCCAGACCCTGGTCCGTCTCCAGATTGTATAGGAACTGCAAGGAGTAGCAAAGCTTTCTACCAGAATTCAAGGCACAGAATAGCTGGCAAACACTCCAGATAAGCAGAGTCGGCTATTCTGGAAGAAGGACAGGATACAGGGCTTCAGCACCCTCTCAAGGAAAGATTTTGGGTGAAAAGGGTTCTTTTTTTTTGGAGAAATAGGTTGGATGGAAACAGGGAGGAGGAGAGAAGGAGGGCAACTACCAACTCTTACCCCACAAGGGTGGAGTCAAGGTACTGGAGAAGGAGTGCCGCTCGAGCTATCCACTCTTCCTCGAAAAATACTCCCCTGTATGTCCCTATTTTACCCCATTCCTAAGGAGGAGAGGGGGAGGCACAGAGAGGGAGGGGGACCCAAAGACTGAGGCCCCAGGGGGATGGAGGGTGGGGTTGTGATGAATGGTGAAGATACACAGAAAGATCATAATTACGGTAGGTACGTAATTTTCATATCTTATCTGTGTCAGTCTTCACCATTCATCATGGATGGGTGAGTACTGAGCCCCCCTGAAGGGGGTTTTCTTTTACACCCTAAGGGACAAAGTCCCTTAGCCCTCAGTGGGTGACACACTAAGGTGGGGACCTTCAGGGCCTGGAGAGGCCTGAGAGTGGGGAGAGAGAGACAGAGTCCCCCAGGAGGGGGAAAGAAGTTGCCCCAACAAGCGCTGTCTCACCCTGTGGGAGAAGAGGTAGGTTTTCTGGTGGGCGGAGTTAATCACCCTACGCCAGGCCAAGGGTGACAACCGGGAAAGATGCAGCCATGCCATCTGCCTAGTGCAGATCGCTGTCCCTAAGACCCTAGTAGCTACCTCATTGGCATCATAGGATGCCCTTGCTTGGTGCCTTGCTAGCACCAGGCCATGCACAGAGAGTGCAATGGCTTGTCTGGTTTGCTTCGTGTCAGGCAATGAGGCAAGGAGCTGACCTAGCCTGGACCACAAGAACCTGTCATAGGCTGCATAGTGGGCCTGATGTGCAGAGATAGAAAGAAGTAACCATGGTAAGTAGAAAGTCCTTCTACCCCAGAATTCAAAATCCAAGGAGTCTTGATCTGGGAGCCGGTCACAGTGAAGGGCGCAAAGCCCATCAGGAGAATCCAACCGCGTCAATCCAGACTGTGGATGAGGCATGGAACCTGGAGACTCTGGGGGTGCACAATACCTCTGGCTGAGATCCCTTACTAACATACTAACATACCAGAATGCCAGAAGAATAGGCCTAACGGTCTTTCGTGTCTGCTCTTTTGGTCAGCCCCCACCCTGGGTGCTGACCTTGCTGTCCCCCTCGCCTTCTCTGGCTTTTCCCTTCCCAGTTCCGGATATTCTTGCTGCATTGGATTTTGCTTCCTGAACCCTTCCCTGTACCTGTCCCACCCTCTTGAACCCCTCCACTGTCTCTGCCTCCACCAGCCCCTAGGTAGTGCATTCCATGGCTCCACCACCCTCTCAGTGAAGTAGCACCTCCTCCTTTCTCCCCTGAATCTTCCCCCCTCCAGCTTCCACCCATGCCCTCTAGTGGCCCCTTCCTCCTTCCTTCGAAGGAGCAGGAACTCCGGAGAAGGGCCTCTGCCAGGAATGCAATGACACCTCCCGAAAGGGAGCCGGCCAGGGCGGCACCACAAGGGTGGCCTCACCAAAATCGCCTAGAAAGGTGTACGCTGAGTGTTCAGGATTGCTGATAGTGGAAGGAGTAAGGTGAAAATCCTCCAACATCCTCACGAGGAATCGCTGATACTCAGAGAGATCAGCAGCCGTAGAGATGTGGACAGAGGGTTCCTCTCCCCCTGAAGAGGGGGATTAGGAGCTGGAGGTCACTGTCTGTTCAGTGGGTGGCTGCATGGGGGGAGGTTGAAAAACCTGGCTGTCCATTGCCCTAACGTAAGCAGAGAACTGAGCAGCCACTGCTGTGAACTGCTCCCAGGTGAGAGGCCCGCTAGGACCGAAGATGCCTGGGAGTGCAGGAGAGTGTGTCAGAGGATGGGGACAGAGCCAAGAAGAGATGTCGGCTGACCTCTGCCTGGGCTAAGGAGCAGACCGTGCGCACCCGCGGAAGAAGGTGCCCCGGAAGACCCCACAGCCGACAGCTGAACAACCAAATCAGTACTGCCTTGGCTGCACCTGGAAGAATCCCCCCTGTGAGGTGACCGGGGCCGTATAGGTCCAGAAGGATGGTTCCCTACCTCAAAAGAATGGGACTCTCTCAAAGAGACCGAGGAGGAAGAGCGGAGATCCACACTAAGGCTTCTCCCAGGGCCCGGGTGGACCCCAGAAAAAGGCCGACATGCCAAGCCCACACCCCTCAACCCCTTGGAGTCTGAAAGAGCCCTCCTCCTCAAGAGGGCCAGCCTAGGTAGCAGGCATTTCTGGGCAGCCCCCGAAGGGGTTATCCAGGGTGCAGTACCCTTCCCCCCTGCAGGTGCTCTGATCAGCCCCAAAGTTGGGTGATCAAGGCACACCACTGGAGGGGATACCACAACTGAGGGGTCAGTGAAACTGTCAAGACCAGGCTGCAGAGCTGTGGTGGCCTGCACCACTGCCTGCTGGTCAGCACCCCTGACCCTAGTCTCGGTAGCCACTGACCTCTCCTCAGAAGGGGGCTGACTCTGACTTGTCGAAGAGACTACCATGCTACCCACCTCAACAGCCAACTCCAAAGGGTCAGACTGCAGGTCCGACTCAGAGCTTGACTCCATCTCTGAGGAGGTAGAGTCTGAGGCCCTGTGCCAAACCATGAGAGGGCAGGCAGTGCCATCCTTGCCAATAGGCCCAGAGACCAAAGCTGTGCCCAAGTCAGTGCCAGCGCCTCCAGCAGCCCTGCGAGCAGAATCTGAGGGAGGTGCAGCCCTAGCCTGAACCAGAGATCCAGAGCCGGGACCAGCCATGGCGCCATCTGGTCCCACGGTGCCGTGAGCAGCACTGAGTATGGAGACGGCACTGACGACAGCCCCGGTGGCACCATCGGTGCCTCCAACAGCACCGCCCGGCTCCCCGGTGCCGTGAACGGCACCGAGGGCAGGGGTGGTGCCGAAGACAGCTCTGAAGGTGGACATGGCACCGAGCACGGTGCCAACTGAGGAAACTGAAGGCCTCACAGCACCGAGCCTCGAGGACATGGCGCCGTGCTGAACCTCGGCACTGAGAACGGTGCCAAGGTGAGACATGGAAAAGGACAGCGCCATAGTAGTTCTCACGGCGCTGCTAGCAGTGTCAGCAACACAAACAGCTCCAACAGAGATCACTGCACCTTGAGAGACAAGTCAGCACCGGCAGCGGTCCCGTTATGGCCTATGGGCGCCATAGCCCGGTGCAGGCCTCTTATTAGTGTTGGCGATGGCATCGAGGATGGCGTGACCCAGGCAACCTTGCTTGTGACCCTTGGGAGCAACACTGGAAACCTTCACCCCAAAGGCGATTGCCATGGCGGCGCCTCCGCCCGCCCCTGGGAAGGAGCGGGCGGGCCTCCTGCGCTGCAGAAGAAGCCTTGGCAATGGCTAGGCTACAAGTAGCCGAAGCTTCCTCCTCCTCGGTCCATATAGAACCAGGAAGGGACCCGGAGGAAAGGCCGACAGAGCGTGGCTTGGCCCGACGAGTGGCACCCAACCCCCAAAAGTCAGCGGAGCTCGCCGCACTTTCCATGTGCATTGTTCGATGACCCAGCAGTCCATGGAGAAGCAGGCATCACACAAATCCATGTCATGAAGTGGGCCAAGACACGAAAGACACCAGACTTGCTGGTTGGTGTCGGAGAACTTTCGGACGCATGGGCACTGTCGCATGGGGGGGCCGACCCGTCTTGGAAGATTTCTTGCCCTCCGACCGAGACATGACCTACAGGGGGAAAAAAACACCAAAAACAGACTCGACATTGCAAAAAAGAATAATAATGGAAAGATCTTACCAGGCGACGTCGAGTAAAGCAACACAGAACCGGCAGGTATAACCGACGGACTTCGGCACGATATACTGCGTAGGAGGAGAAACTGCAAAGCAGGCCTCAAATTCTTTCAGCTTCCACACGAGGTGACCTCTACGGCAGGAGACGAAGAACTGGCAGGCCAGCGGAGTCGACACAGCCTAATGGCCAACCCGCGAGCGCCACGCAGTACGTCGGCCCCGAGGGTGGCGTCGATGGTGTTTCGGCTCCGCCTACCTTTAAAGGAAAAAAAAAAATCTCCTGTGGGGTCCTTGCCCCCAGCAGATACCCACCTGTGATGAATGGTGAAGACTGACACAGATAAGATCATAAAATTTTGGAATTAATTCATCATGAGCAAAGATGTACTTACAGAATGACTTTATTATATTCATGGTCCTCATGATAATTCAAATGTTAATCTTTTTTTGTGCAACAAAGGTGGGACTAGAACTCCCCACCTGCATGACATCCAATATGGGATGTTTTTTCATGTTGAAAAGTGATGTTATTGAAATCAGGATACCATAGTAAATTCTTGAAAGTACCTGGTTTTCCATTACTCTCCCCTTTTTTTTTTTGCTTTTTCTGTTTATTTAATAGAAATGGATTCTATTTAATAGAAATGGACTTTATAACAGTCTTCCTTTTATAATTATATTAGATCAATTTGGAATATTGGAACTAAACTAAATCAAGTTGGAGCATTGCAATTTATGGCTTAAGGTTTTGTGCCTGTACTATTATGTGCATAATATTCTTTATAAATTGATTTTAATGTTTTTCACTTTGTTTAAAAAACGAATGTGTGTACTATCACTTTAAATAATGATTGAATAAAAAGAGCACTGGTAGCACCTAGGCAATAACCCCTTGAGAAAGAGTACGATTTAGACCCAAAGCGCCAGGGAGAGTGGCCGCGGGCTCCTTTGCATTTATGCAGTTTATTTGTATTTGATTTTTCTTTGCTGCCACCAGTTTGCTGCTTGTTTTTGTGTTTTTTCTATGATTTTTTGAGCTGGCACCCATTGTTAGCTGTGTGCTTCTCTTTTGTGTTGTCTCATGTTTAGGTCATAGTAGATTCTTTCCTGCTGTCCCTAGATAATATTGGTTACCCTCTGTACCACCTCCACTCTGTCTCTGCTCTTATTCTAGTGTGGTTTCCAACACTACACACTATATTAATGCCAGGAGTCACTTGCAGTCACTAGCCGCTCTATGAGCCCACTTGCTTAGCTGTGTTCTGGGTAACTGGTACTTGGAGAGCAACAACCCCCAGGGTAATAAGCAACGTGGATTTGTTGCAGGGAGGTCTTGCTAGACAACTTAAAAGTTTTTGCTTGATTAGGTGATGAAGGAGTTGGACAGGGGTCATGCACTTGATTTAGTCTACTTCAACTGCAGCAAGGCTTTTGACTTTGTGCCTCACGGCCACTTGCTGAAGAAGATGGATGATCTGTCTAAGGACATAGTAAACTGGGTAGGTAACTGGCAAAAGGGGAAGCAGCAGAGAGTTGTGGTCAACAATGTCAAATCAGAAGAGAGGGAGGTGATGAGCAGGGTACCACAGGGATCTGTTGTAGGTCCACATTCCAGCCTTCATCAACATGTTCATCCGTGACTTTGGTGAGGGAATCCTGAGCAGGTTGTATCTCTTCATAGATGACATTCATTAAGCTCTGTTGGAGGGTGGGTAGTGGTGGGTGAATCAGGAAAAGATTCAGAGTGACTTACAAAAGCTAGACGGGTGGCCTATGGCAGCAAGCAGATATATGAAGTGACAGTCTTCATCCAGCTTCTGCTCGGCAGTGAGCAGCTGTTGCTGAAGCAGCCCAGAGGAGATGTGGCCCAGGACCTGGAAGGACCACTGCACTGGCACTCAAAGAATGCCCATCACTGGCTGGAGCAGTACTACATTGGGGAGTTGGCAGCGCCCAGCAGTGACAGCAGCGAGGGGACTCCAGCGGGGCTTGACCAACAGCACAAAGGACAGGTAAACCACCACCCTGCTGGCCCCTCCCTCACAACAGCAGCAGCCCTGGCCTTGAACAGTCCACTGTTTCAAAGAAAACCAAAACAAATTCCCTCACTAGCCTGGGGTGGGAGTCAATATAACCAATTATTAAAAATAATGAAATCTCAAGGGGCAGAAAAAACAATCTGACATCTCTCTGTCAAGATCTTGAAATCAGCGAATGTCAACAAAGTGGGGTCTGTGTATGTTTTTGTAAGGTTATTGATTTGAAACTGATTTATGTAACTGTTACAGCCAGAGTTGGGAAAGGCTCCTGTCTGAAAGCATAGCCTCAGCTATGTGTCAGCCACTCTTGGGTTGCCAACGAGGGCAGAGGTCCAAGACACCTCAGGGCTTTCAGGGCATCCTGGGAACCATGAGAGAGAGAGACTCTGATGGGTACCAGAGAAGGACCTCTGGCACCGGGACAGATCCCAAGCACCTAGGATCTGTGAATCAGGTCAAAGGTGTTGCCCATAGTGTGGAATAATTGTGATACCACCTGGTGGGTTTGGGAATAAACCCCAGGAGGGTATACCCTCAAGAGAGAACTCCCAATGGGTTCTGGTCCTCTGTAGGGTGCCCCCAAAGAAATTGAGGGAGACCCTGGCTCATGCTGAGTCATCCCACCCGAAGACTGCAGGCTAGAGCTGGTAAGCCAAGATTTAAAGCAACAAGATGAGGCTGGGTAACTGTCTCCAGGCAAAAGGGAAGAGGACATACCTTGCAGGGTGGTGCCCACAGTCTGACCCACTGGGGACTGGATCAGAGCAGGCAGAGCAGAGGGTTTGCATGGAAACATGAGTGGCTGCATGCAGGATGAGATCCAGTGGATCCATGCTGGAATTGGGCTGAAGGAGAGTCATTGGGATGATGGCCAGGAAAGTGTTAATCCCTGATTGTAAATCTGGGACTAGTGAGGTTCATACTTAATGAAGAAATGTCCTGTTGACTTGCTGTACCTGTTAAAATGCACTTTCAAGCAAAGCAGAGCCACTACTTCAATACTGTGATGAATCTTATGGCAACGTGTGCCCGGTCCAAGCACATGGAGCTGCTATCACCTTTGAGTAGCCGGGCCCGGATGATAAAGCACAACTTGATTTGTGTAGCAATGCAAAGCTGGAGATAGTAAGACTAACACTCACTCATGTCTCCATGCTTCTAATTATTTTCAATAAGGGGACTTATGAAAATTATGAATTCATAATTATGACAATTTCACTAGTTTATTAATTAGTTCATTATTGCCTCTGCACTATCAGTGCCAAACACATAAACAGCAAATACAAGCAGGCAACGTTCAGCATTGACAAATGCTTGTTTGTATTGGAACATATTTTGCTTTGGATCCCTGGTGAACCGATGACATCTCTTTCACCATGTACCCCTTATATTGTACTTATTTATTTATTTAGCTTTTGTTAACCGGGTAAGTGCACTAGCCATAAAATGACTATTTTCAGGCACGACCCGGGAGAGTACAGACATGCAGAAACTTAACAGGATAACAAATTATAAGTGCTTTACATAGAATGAGTTAGAGAGGATACAATATATCTGAACAATCAGAGACATACAGAGTAGACCATTCATAATGTCATAGGTGCCTATCTATGCAATGAATAGAGAGGACCTTGGACAATAAATTTTCAGGTGGCATATCATATGAACAGAACAAGGTACACAAAAACAAAAACAGGTAATACAAAAGGAAGAAATAACCATTGAGAGCAGGGGGTGTCATGAAGGAAAAGGTCAGCAAGTGAGGAAGAGGGGAGCAAGCCATGAAATTAGATTATATGAGTGTATGTAAGTGTAAGGGAGATGCCTGCAGTGCAAGATTGTATATAGGCAGGGAAAGGGAGCCGGGACAGGCTGAGGCAGTAAGAGGGTTATATAGAGGTGAGAAAATACTATTGTATGGCCAGAGACATCAGTCATTAGGTAGGGTGAAAGCAGAAACAGGTATCAGCAATCAGCAGATTCGAGCGCAATGTTCACTAAAAAATTCATATATGTAACGAGTTCCATTCCCAGTCCCTATTGAATGTGAGCATTAACACACAAAATGCTTAAAAATATTAACACACTATTTACATATAAAAAAAAAACTGGTATCACCAATGGCATAATGGCATCAGTGCACCAGGAATATATAATGTATTTTCCATCAATTTCAAAAAGCGCTGTCCTGCTCATATTTCAGAGAAAATAGGCTGCACCTGACATGCTTCATGAAGAGCTCCCTTACTAATCCGTGCCACCGATGACCACAGCTCATCAGTGCACCAGGAATGCAAAGCAAAACATGTTCCAATTCAAAAAAGTATGATGAGGAAGCCTATAAACAACTGAGTACTATGAAAGGAGTACATGGTGAATTTGATGTCAGCCTTTGAAAAAGTGCTCTGTGCATGAAACGTACCAGGTGACATCATCCCTAAGTGGTGTAGGAGCTCGTTACACCAGCTGGTGTTTGGGACTGATGAAACATTGCAGCATTTCGTGTTGGTTTCTATGCATACTGAAACGTGGACTTTTAAGAGGAGTTTGTTCAATGAAGAAGTTTTTTTATACTCAAACCAACTTTGGTCCTCAGTTCTTCACAGAAGCAATGCCACTGTACATACCCTAATAGGTGCCAGTCTCAGTGACTGCTCTAATAAATATCTTTTTTTGACCTTGGCACTACACATTTTCCCTGGTTGCAGCCTGACTGCCACATCTTGATTTTCTATTTTTTTATTACTGCAAACATTGTCATTAAAACAGGATCTTTTCCTTAACCTTTTATGTAAGCAATAAGGCACACAGGGGTATGTGTAAACCATATTTTACAGCATGGCCAGGGGTGTAGTAGGGCATGAGGCCAATGGCCGAGTGACTTCAGCTGCTGGCCATGCTGTAAAATATCATTTACACACATCCCCTGAGTGCCTTATAAACTCCTTTTTTTTTTTTACTTTTGACTATTGGGAAAAGCATGTTTACATGTAGAAAAAAAAAATTACTTTGTGCATTTGTGATAAAATAATCCTTATGCCCACTGCAAGTGATGTCATTGATGGTATCATTGTATTATTGCCTATTATTGCCTACTTTCTTTTTACTGTTTTTTTTTTTGTTTTGTTTCTCTGTTGTTCTCCACATTCAAGATATGGAATGTTTATCATGGAATGTTTATCACACTGTACACACAGACAAGAAAGGCCTTTATAGTGTATGGTAGAATGTTGTTATGGATAGAAATCCATAACTAGAATGGAGTTGTTATGCTGCAGTAGTTATGTCATCACAGCTGTTATGCTGCACTAGCTATGTCACTACTGCAGCATAACAACTTGGAATGCAGCCACATAGTTGCTTTCCTCAATCCAGTTAAGCTGGAAGTTGCTGTTCTTTTTTTAACTTGAATTTACAGAAACATCTGTAGCACACTGTGTCAGTTAAAAAAAAAGAAAATGTTAACATTTCTATTCTCTGTTGTCATCTTCAGCTGGTTTTGTGTGATTTTCTATGCTGTGACTGCCCATACACTATAAAAGATTGTGTATGAGCAGTCATACACAAACAAGGATCTTCTTGTATCTTGAGGTTCCCTTGGTAACAGAGTACCTCTCGAGTCATCTGTTACCAAGGAAACCTCTCGATACAAGAAGATCCTTATTATGTATGACTGCTCATACACAATCCTCTGTGTTACAGCCAGAGACTCAGTCATCTGACAGTGAGGGCAAGAATTAGAGAGTTCCCTGATAAGCAGTTAAAGATAGAAAGGGGATTTTTGACTGTCAGCAAAGAAACAGTTGTAGTGAAAACTGTAAACAATACTTATTGTTTCTAATGTGTTTATGTAAGTAAGGAGAGTGTGCTAATCAGGGAAACAGCATTTAATTAATTTGTTTTATTTTTTATTTAAGGTAGTTTAATTTTAGGGCCCAGTTGAAGGTTTTTTCAGTGTAAAGGTAGCAGCCATGTTTGTGGTGGAAGATCAGTTCTGACTGTAGGGGACTAACTGAAATGCCTGTGTTCCAAATGCCCATTGATCTGTGTTGCAGACTCTTCACTGCTAAGCAGTCCTTTTTTAACCCATGTGTAAACTGTAGTTTACACATAAATAAGAGTCAATCAGATTACATGATTTTACCCTGCCATTTTATAACTCTTCATACTGGTTATACCTGCTAGGAAATCGTACTTATCTGCTTATGAAGTTACAGCCTGTTGCCATGGAAATGAGTCTGATGTACGAAGCACTGGATTATTACTGTATTTCAGATCAGGAAAAGCAGGAGAAGCAGATGAAGTCTAAGGGACAAAGATATTATTAATAATAAAAATTAAAGATACTAACATTAATTTTTATGTTGGCTCGCGCATGCACGCCAGCCAACATATTGCATTAGTAGCAGATTTGGAGGCTCGGTCACTGTGGGCGAATGCAGGGCACGCATCAGTAGGTGGATTCTTCAATCCCCAGTAAGACAGCTTCAGGCACTGACACCCGGCATACATCACCTGGTAACGAGATCTAAGAAAAGGTCCACTGCAATCATGCAGCGGCACAATAACATGCCCTCTCGACATGCCTGTCCTAGTGAAACCACCATGGCAGCACTGACTGCCGCTGCAGTGCACCAACGCACTTCATTTGCCAATGGGGGAGCCCACTCCCCATCAGCATAATGCCCCCTCCCATTAAATGTGTATGCTGAGGGGTGCTCAATCCCCCTCGGCATCATGTGCCCCCTGCAACAGTCTTTCTTTGCTGACAGGGGCCCCAATCCCCATTGGCTTCAGTCCCCCTTCCCCATTTATTTTGCCAATGAGGGAGCCCACTCCCCATTGGCATAATGTCTCCCTCACTTTTTTGTGTGCCGAGGGGGGTGCCCAATCCCCCTCAGTTCGTTCCCCCCTCAGTATGTGCTGATGGAGGTGCCCAATCCCCCATTGGCTGCAGCATCCCCAAAAAAACATGCAGGTGGCATGCTGGGAGCCCACCCCAGTGTGACAAATGCCCCTGAAAAACCAAAACCATCCCAAGATGTTTTTTTTTAAAACTTGTGGAAGAAGAAAACTGTCCCTTGCAGTCTCTCTGCCCCCTTCCCCAACCAGCACCCACCCTCTGCATGCCCTGCCTCCCCACACCCCTCCCTCACCCCATACTTATCTCCAGCACCTGGCGCAACCATCTTCGGTGGACTGGGAACACGTCTGCACTCTTCAAAGCCAACCGCAAACTGGAGAAATGCTGGTAAACTGCATAATGGCATAAATAGGGTTTTTTCAACTTTGGTGCATGTCTCGGCCATTTTTGGGAATTTTGGCACCACATTTTCAACATGGGGTTATTGGGACCCCTCCTCATGAATTCAGTCACTGTCATGGCGTTATTCGGTCCTGAAAGGTGATTTTGTGGTCACTGCATGGAATCACCTTTTGGGACCGATTAACAAAACGACAGTGCCAGTGTTCATGAGGGGGGCTCTCAAAAGCCTATGTTGCAAATTTGGTGGATAAATCCCCCAAAATGGCTGTTTTACAAGCATGGTTCCAAAGAAGCTCACGTCCGTAACTTCAGAATTTGTAATATTTTCACTCCAGATTTTCAAAATTGGCATTTCCCCACATCTCATTATGAACAGCACAGCTGTCATTTTACATATCCTGGCAGAAATATGTTTTTGCATGTCTGGCGCAGAATAGCACGGTCGCTGTGTGAAATCAGTTTTTGGGACAGTTTGAGAAAATGAAGGTGGCACTGTTCATGAGCAGTGGTCCTAAAATGCCTATGTTGAAAATCTGGTGATGAACATCCATAAAATGACTTTGTTACAAGCACGCGTTGTGCAGTTTCCACGCACCCTTGTAACTTCGCAAATATGCAATTTTTTATGCCAGATTTTCAACACTGCCATTTTTTCACACCTCCTTATAAACAGTATAGCTGTCATTTTTCACATCCTGTCCAAAATGTGTTTTCGCACCTGTGGCGCACAATGGCGTGGTCGCTGTGGGAAATCAACTTTTGGGACAAAGTAACAAAATCACAGTGCCACTGTTCATGAGGGGAGGTCCCAAAATGCCTATGTTAAAAATGTGGTTAAAAAAATCCTGAAAATAATTGGTTAATGGATGTGTGTTGCGAGTTTCTATGCATGCTCATGACTTCTCCAATTTTTCATATTTTCACTCCACATTTTCAACATTGCCATTTTTTTACACCTCCTCATGAACAATACAGTTGTCATTTTTCACATCCTGCTCAAAATGTGTTTTCGTCCCTGTGTCACCAAATGGCATAGCCACTGTGCAAAACCACCTTTCAGCTAACAAAACTGATAGTGCCGCTCTTCATGAGGTGGGGTCACAAAAAGCATACAGTATGTTGAAAATTTGGAGTGAAAATCCCAACAAACGCCTATGGCATTAGGGTTTCCAACTGTAACACCCCACCCTGTAGAGACTGACAGGTGTCAGGGGTGTGACTTGGCATAATTGGCTGTAATGCTCACGACATTCCACCCCCACCCCCCCCTGCAGCCAGTGACAGGCATCGAGGCCTGCCTTGGAGTGTTCGGCCCTAAATTTCACCACATTCTCCTATACTGCACCCACCTCAGCTTATTTCCTTATGGAATGGCATACATATAAGGCCCAAAGACCCCAAAGCACACCACAAAACTTGTCAGTGTCTACAGGGTAGGATGAGGTAGAATGGCATGAACATTATAGCTGATGACCCAAAGGCACACCCCAGTGCCTGTCAGTCTCTGCAGGGTGGTGGTGGGGTCGGCTTCTGTTCCATACTTCACTGCCATTCCTATTATGTATCTCTAACTCCTGCACTACCAGTGCCAGTGCCAGCGAGACAGTATTCGGCATTGACAAATGCTTGTTAGGAATGTTATGAGATTAGAATTTTCTTAATAATAACCATGATTGTGCTGCATGAAACTGGTAAATCAATTTGAATATTCTTTAGAAGGTAATATTGATGTTCATGAAAGGAGAGATACTAATAACATAGAGAATGTTACTTCATATCCATGGACCTGGTAGCTATTGGCACCACATGTTTCTCCACTATGAATCATAAATGAGACTGCACCAATCATTTGATGTGGATTGCTGTCAAATGGATCTCAGTTAACTGGATCTTCACTGAATTTTAGGTCTTTTGCATATGGTACCATGGGGCAGTGTGTGATGTATGCCATGACCCCCCATGAGTGGTACATAAACTGCACATGCTTCAAGCACTTGCACTATCTTCCTCTAAAGACTCCTCTCATTCTGTACGGGTTTCCTAGACTTTCTTCTCAAAGCTGCTTTTGGTCTAAGGTGACCTTGTCCCTGCAGCACCTCTAGAGGTGGACCTCTCCTCAAGAGGTTCGCTGTGTCTTCACAGAACCTTGAAAAGGTGGGAGACTCTGTAGATGGGACAAAGGCAGCATAATTCCAATCTACAATGTACATTAAATAAGCAATCTATCATTTTACCATTCACCAACTGTGCTCATTTTCTTACTCTCTGAACTACATCAGTACAAACATCCTCAGCCTCCCATGCCAGACTGGAGATTTTCTGAATCTTCTCCTGCCCCTTTCTGAACCACTCCCCCTCATACACATTGTTGCCAAATATATTCCTCTTTAGCCATTCTTTCTCGACCCTCACAAAACCAAACCTCCTGTGCCCCATTCATATCCAAATTCAGGTTTGGGTCCTAAGCAATAAGGCATGGCAGGGCATTGGTGGTACTAGGTTTACCACACAGTCAGGAGTGTAGTGAGGCACAAGGTGAAGCCAAGTGCATTCAGCCCCCTAACTGTGGAGTAAATCTAGTACAACCAACATCCCTGGACAGACTTATTGCTTATATAAAATGGGCCAATAGGCAACTTTTAAAAAATGAACACTCTAAAAGTTTTCAAAGTCACACAAAATTTAATAAAGTGAGCTATCTTTGTTAAGGACAGCCTTTGATAAAGGATCATGTGATCCGAAATGTATCAGGTGGTCTTGACCTCTGGATATTTTATCTTCTTCAATAAATGGATTGAAATTGAACTACTGGTGTGCCTATCATTGGAGGGGTGAGTACCCAACTCTACAATGTTGTTAGAGAATGAGAAATAGTCCCTCCACAGATGTTTTTTTTACCTGTCAGTCATCTGTCTTTCTTCACATTCAATACTTTGTGTGATTCTTTACCATGGAATTGAAGAATTTAAAGTTCTGCATTATTCCAGTAGTAGAATGTCCCCATCCAACACACACACACACACACACACACACAAACACACACATATGGAATGGTAACATGGAATACATGAATTCAGAATTCTTCAGAGTTCCACTGACATGCACACATGGACACACACACAGGCCTCATGCAGAGCCAGATTCTCAATTTTTTCTGTTGCCAGGTAAGGAGCATGGAGTTCTCTGGCAAATTGGTAGGGATAGAAGGGGGAATTTTTATGGTCATCAAACAAACACCTGCAATGGAAACTTTGAATAATACTTGATTTTTTTAATTTGTGTATGTGTGTAAGAAGGGGATCTTGAGTGAAAATAACATTAAATTACTGTATGTACTTACTTACTTTGTTTAATTAAATGGACTTTTATTTTTAGGGCCCAGCTGAAGATTTTTATATGTGAGTAAAGGCTGTAGCCAAGTTTTGTGATGGAAATTAGGAAGTAAGTGCTTGTGAATTCTGGGAGTTGCCCTCATTGGTAGGGGCTTGTTTTTAGCCTTTGGTGGTGCTCTCTTACTGCCACAGCTAGAACCAAGACTCAGCCAATCAGGACACAGGAATTTCCCTGCCCATTTTATATCCTTTCATCTTACCTCTCCTCATTTCTCATCCTTATCCTCTCTACCTCCTGCTACTTCTGCTTTAGAGATTCTTATACCATCTCCATTCCTCATTCACACCCCTCTGCTGGGTAGCTAAGCAAGAAGGCATGACAGGGTTGGGATTATTGGGGATTTACCCACACCTTGTGTGATGTGTCAGGAAGTGCAGCTGAGTGACTTAACCACAAAACAAGTGGGTAAATCACCCAATAACTCACATGCAGGAGTGCCTTATTATGATTATACAATGGACCCATATGTAAAATAAATTTAAAATGTGTTTAATTATGTTCTTTTTATGTTTGCTTGCACGCATGTGCAAGAAACATAGTGCCATGAACGGAGATTTCGGAGGTGTGTCACCTCCTCCTCCAATTCAGGCACTGGGCTGGCAGGTGCGGCCCCTGTAAGCTAATGCATTTTGGAGCTGTCTATGACACGGCCCAAATGCAGTGGCATACAGTTGAAAGGGGAGCTACGCTTTGAGTGAGAAGCGAGCAAGGAGCTGCTCATGCGCAGCTCCCCCCAGCCGCAGGCATGCGCGCCCCCCCCGCACGCAGCGGATAGCCGACGGGGTGCCCAATCCCAGTCGGCTGAACTATTTGTCTCCCTCCTCCCAATAGTTGCTGCCACGCCTGGAGCCCCACCCCAGCTTAGCAATCCATTATGTTGCAGATGGGGGTGCCCAATCCCCGTCGGCTGAATCATCCCCTCCCCAAAGTCATTGTGCCACGCTGAGGCCCACCCCAGCGTGGCAAATAATCCTGTGTTGTTTTTTGCCGGCGGGGTGCCCAATCCCCGTCGGCTGACGCTCAAAGTCCTTGTAGCCATGCTGGGAGCCCACCCCAGCGTGGCAAGCTATCTCCGATGTCTTTTGTTTTTTACCCTGTAAAAAACTGTCCCAACGGCGCGCCTCCCGAGCCCCTCCCACATCCCGCACCCACCCACTGCGCACCCAGCCTCCCACACCCCTCACCTCATACTTACCTCCAGACTCGCGCGACGTATCTTCGTGGACTGGGAACACGTCTGCACTCTTCAAAGCCGATCGCTAACTGAGGAAATGCCGTAAGCTGTATAATGGGCTAGATAGGAGGTTCAACTTTGTTGCATATCTCGGGCATTTTGGGAATTTTGCCCAAATTTTTCAACATGGGGTTTTGGGACCCCTTCTCATGAATGAATGTCACTGTCATGGCGTTATTCGGGCTCGAGGTGATTTTGCGCGGTGACTGCGCGGTGACTGTAAATCACCCTTCGGGATGGAAATACCGCCATGAGTGACATCATTCATGAGAAGAACCAAACCCATATTGAAATTTGGTGCCAAAATTCAAAAATGACTGTTTAACGAACGTGCATTGCGCAGTTCATACGCAGGCTCGTAAGTTCACGAAATTTCAATATTTTCACTCCAGATTTTCAACATTGCCATTTCACTGCACCATCTTATGAGTAGTATAGCTGTCAATTTTTGCATCTCACCCAAAATGTGTTTCCACCATTGTAGCGCAGAATGGCGCAGTCGGTGTGCGAAATCAATGTATGGGACAAATTAAGAAAATCATAGTGAGACTGTTCATGATCAGAGGTCTTGAAATGGCTATGTTGGAAATTTGGTGAAAAATTCCTAAAATGACTGTTCTGGCGTCACGTTACGCGGTTCCTCATGCGCTCATAGGTTCGCAATTTTCAATATTTCCACTCCAGATTTTCAACATTACCATTTTTCCACACCTTCTTATGAGTAGTACAGCTGTCATTTTTCACATCTCACCCCAAACGTGTTTCCGCCCATGTAGCGCACAATGGCGCAGTCGTTGTGCGAACTCAGTGTATGGGACATATTAAGAAAATCACAGTGTCACTGTTCATGAGCAGAGATCTTAAAATGGCAATGTTGAAAATTTGGTGACAGAATTCCTAAAAATTACTGTTTTACGAGTGTGTTGCACAGTTCCATGCGCTCTGGGTTTTGCGATTTTCAATATTTCCCTCCAGATTTTCAACATTGCCATTTTTCCACACCTCCTTATGAGCAGTACAGCTGTCATTTTTCACATCCTGCCCAAAACGCGGTTTTACCATGTAGCGTACAATGGCTTAGTCGGTGTGCAACCTCAATGTATGGGACATATAACAAAACCACAGTGACACTGTTCATGAGCAGAGGTCTTAAAATGGCTATGTTGAAAACTTGGTGAAAAATGCCTTTAAAATGACTTTTCTGACGTCGTTGCACAGTTCCTATGCATGCTCGTAAGTTTGCAAATTTAATATTTTCACTCTAGATTTTCAACATGTCCATTTTATTAAACTTCCTTATGAACAGTACAGCTGCAATTTTTCATATGTCACCCAAAATGTGTTATCGCACATATAGCACACAATGGTGCTGTTGGTGTGCGAAAGCAATGTTTAGGACAGATTAAGAAAATCACAGTTACACTGTTCATGAGCAGAGGTCTTAAAATGGCTATGTTGAAAATTTGGTGACAAAAGTCCATAAAATGACTGTGTTATGAGTGAGCATTGTGCAGTTTCCACGCATCCTCGTTAGTTCATGACTTTGTAATATTTCCAGTCCAGATTTTCACTAGTGGCATTTTTCAACACTTCCTTATGAACAGTACAGCTGCCATTTTTCACACATGGCCAAAGTGTGTTTTCACACTTTCAGTGCAGAGATGCGTGGTCATTATGGAAATCATTGTTCGGTACAGATAAAGAAAATCACAGTGACACTGTTCATGATCGGAGGCAACAAAATGCCTGAGTTGACAATCTGCTATAAAATATCCCCAACCTACTTATATAACGGGTGTCGTTGCACAGTTTCTCGCTTGTGGCTTCACCATTTTTTAATATTTTTACTACACATTTGCAACATAGCCATTTTACACCTCCCATGAAAGAGTACAGCTGCCATTTTTACAGCCTGTTCAGAATATGTTTGCATCTGTGGTGCTAAATCCCGTAGTCACTGTGCATAAGCAGCTTCGGCTACCACACTGATATTCCCCTGTTCATGAGGTGGGGTCACAAAACAAACATGTTGAAGATTTGGAGTTAAAATACCAATGAATGCCTGAGGTATTAGACTTTTCAACTAAATCGCCAACCCTATATAGAATGACAGGAATCAGGGGTGTGACTTGGGATTCTTGCCTGTGATGCTCATACCATTCCACACCCTGCAGTCACTGAGAGGCATCGAGGTATGCCTTGGACTCTTAGTCCCCAAACTTCACCCATTCTCCTATATCGCACCCATCTCACCATATTTCCTAATGAAATGGGAGTGCCATAAGGCCAAAGACCCAAAGGAACACGTGACACTTGTCAGTCTCTGCAGAGTGGGGTGTGGTGAAATGGCGTGGCCGTTATGCCTGACGACCCAAATGCACACCCCAATGCCTGTCACTCTCTGCAGAGTGGTGGTGGGGTTGGCTTCAGTTCAATACTTCACTGCCATTCCTATTACGCAGCTCTGTAACTTCTACACTACCACTGCCAATTCCAGTAAGCAAACATTCGGCATTGACAAATGCTTGTTTATAAATGACATTCCTCAGACATGGGTTATGCAGGATTTACCCACAGTCATGGGACATGTTTTAACCAATTAGGTTACAGGATTTTCACACACCATTGTATAATCAACCATTTACTATCCTCTACCATCACTTTGGAACCAAGTTCCTTCTTCTATCCACTTCACTGCCTCTCCTGATTACCTCAGGTATCAGTTGGAGCTCCCTCCCCTCTGCTCCTGTTTCCTTTTACTTAACTGTTTTCCTTGCATTTGACTACTACGCTAGTATATAGGAGTGGTTGAAATGCCTTATTTTGTTTTTAACTTGATTGCACATTTTGCAGTTGCTCCTGTAATTAATTTATAATGTATGGGGAGCCCTTATTATGCATGGTAATCAGCATTGTAATAAACTGATAATCACACCAATGTGTCATCTGCAGTCTGTAAACCCTCCATTTGGACGTCACATCAATGGCATTACAGCCTAGAATCACAACTGCCTCTACATTTTTTAATTGGAATGTCCGTTCAGTAAAATTCAAAGCCCCTCACTTTCCATTTGAAAGCAGATCCTCTCTGTGCAGCTGCATGTCCTCCTCTCAGGCCCAAGCTACCATGATGACATTGACGCTGAGTCATGTGTTTCTTGCTGACCAACCCGAATGCAGCAAATGGATTAAACGAACTTTCCATATTTTAAAAATATTTTTTTACCTCAGTTCAAGGATTTATTAATAATTACAGTAATTTTTAGCAAGAATGAAGTATTCCATGGTGTATCAGAATGTGCATAATACATTTTACGATCTAACGAGCAGCATCTGGGTAAATTTCTGAAGCAGCAAAATTTAAATGAAATGTAATTTGGTATTCTATCATAGTATATGGTCCCATACACTATAAAAGACAATGCCTACGATACAGTGGTTAACCACAGAGATAATCACCTCTTGCAGTTGTCATGTCAACTGTAAACCTCTCAAGCTGCACTCTCGAGGTTTACTTAGTTGTCACAACAGCTGCTCGAGGTGATTACACCATGGTTAACCACCGTATCATAGGCATTATCCTCTATATGTTCTTTGATTGCTCTTTATTGTAACACAATTGTGTCTGTGCTATGTATTTGTATCCCCTGCTCCCTTCCCCGGGGTGACACCAGGAAACAAGCCTCGGCTCAGTGTGCCTTTCCCAGGCACCAATTTTCACATAATTAAATAAATAATACTCAGTACCCAGTATCATGGTGTAACCTACTCAGTACCTATTCTCTTGGCTACCAATTGTCCTAGCATCCCAAGAATCATTCCCATTCTACGATGATCCTAATAAATTATAGAAATCCTGCCAACAACATAGTTCAAGCTTTCCTATATAGTTGCCTGATGTTCCATTGAGCCCAGGTCTATGTGATTGAAATGCTAGTTCAACTATCCCCTCTGCCCCTTGATGCAAATATGATAAACAGAACATTGCAGATTTGGGCCCAACTACAGGACTAGCTCACTGTGGGTCCTTGAGAAAGCTGACCTTCTTGTTCTTCTGACTCTCCAACATTTGCAAAACTGGGTAGAAGCCATTGGCTTCAGCAAGCATATGTATTATACACAGTTGTGTATGGTTTTAAAGTCAGGGCTTGAATATATTTTGAAATTGCCTTTACATGCTTCAAGTCCACACACGAAAAGAAAACTTCTCTTCTGATTCATGCCTGCAGTCACCCAGGGAAAACAAGAAAAAACAGTGAGGCATCCCTTCCTGTAAAAAATTATCTGTAATACCCTTTGTGTATCAATTTCACAGCTGTGAGGAAGGCATGAGTGACAATCACTTGTTAAATGTGCCTTTACATGGCTGGCTCTGCACTGCATTGATCGGTGCAGAGCAACTGCAGCGTTGTCTTTTTTTTTGTGTGTACAAGCAACCCGCACCGATTCTAAAATGAGTGATCGCTGAAACAATGTTCCCTGTTTTTCTGGGTTCGCTGTTTCAGCATATCATTCTGCACCGTATCCACTGGTGGTGTGATCACCCAGGAGCACTCACAGCAGTCCCTAGTACTTCCTCAGGCTACGCATGACAGAACCCATCCTGATGTTCATGCATGGGATATTACACCCGAGTTCAGATAACGATATTTTAAGTTTCTTGAAATAATGTTGAACTCGGGGAAAGGAGTGCATTTTCAGAAATGAGTACATAAAAGCACTTAAAAAGCACTCTGAAAGTGGAACTGTGATAGTGTTGGCATGCGCTAATGGATATTCATAGCCTAATATGCATAAGTGCATGCCCATATTTTGGCCCCACTTTCAGAGCACTTTTGAGTCCTTTTAGCACTCATTTGTGAAAATGTTGTAGTTTCCCTGAGTTCAGCATTCTTTCCAGTATCTCAAGATACCTTTAGCTGAACTTGGGTGGACAATGGACATTTTAGAAGTCACAGGCTCTCATGGCTAGCCAGAAACATGAACAAACCACTAGAAAGGCCAAGAGAGTGATGCAGTGGTTGGCATGTAAAGCCAACATGAAACACAGCATGGAGAGCAGTGTGAAACGTTAACTGAGCATAGTGTTTCAAGTTGGCACTGTGTAAAAGCACCTAAAGTGTCCTTAAACTGTTGTCAGTCTCCTGCCATTACCTTCGTTTGTGAATTAATGATGTTTGTCTTTGTCAGACAAGCAGGGGGCTTGGTATGGGGGTAAGCCACAGTCTAGTATTAGTTCTTTAGCCCTTTCAGACAAAGTTGGTGGTATCAATTCCCTGCTGCACCCTACCCTCAAGAAACTTCTAGGGCTTGATTTTCAAACTACTTGGAATGCCACAAGCCCCAGGTGCTTGCAGCATTGCCTGGTTGGCAGTCGGGATTCTTGATCCCATGCACCAAATGCTGCAAGTTAGACTAGCTTTTGCTGGTCTAATGTCATGGACCTTTTTGCAGGTTTGCATCAAATATTTGATGCAATCCACTATAAAGAGGGTAACGTGCTGCAGATGCACACAACCTTTGAGAATTGGCGCATGGTGGGGCACTGTGTTTGGGGCAGTGTAGGGTTTGACATAGGGCTTGTGCAAGCCCTTCGTCAAACTTTGAGAATAGAACCCCTAGAGTTCTGAGAGGGTTAATTCTAAAAAGAGACACTCCATTGACTGATTATCTGTTACTTTGGATTGAAAAGGTGAACAGATACCTGGGAATGGGAACTGCATTTTAGTGTTGTTGCCACCTATGAAAAAAACATTTGTATTAAGGCTGAAGTATACTGTATGTGATTCTAAATCCATCTGAGACAAAGTTGCTTAAAATAAATTGAAGAGTAAGAGAAATCAGTGTTTGGACATTTTTATTTTTTTAATTTAGTGATGTCTTGGAGGACACTTGTGAGTGGATGCTCATTTGTAGTTTCCACGTCGGTTACAAGAAAAAATGTAACAGGTACATAGCATTACATTACAAGCAAGTATAAAATTGCACTGGTACAAAACAATACATTACAAGCTAAGTAGACAATACATTGGTGTGAATTACAAGATTGGGATAGCATTAAGCTTAAGGTATAACATTTAGACACTGGTATGGCATTGGTGAAAAGGTGCCTGCGTCGGAGAGTTAAGCATACTTGTGGGGGAGAAACAGAGTGGAGAACAGGCACAGCTGCAGCATGGTGAAGTGTGTGCCTGCGTAAGGGGGTTAAGAACAGACTTAAGGAAGGTTGGAGACAATGGGGCTAGGAAAGCAGCAGATGGGGGGCATGAGTGCGGGGACAGACAGGGAATGGGTGCCCAGTGGGGGGGGAGGGGAGGGGGTAGATGGGGGGCAATGAAGTGCTGTGAAGGTAGGTGCCCCTAGGATTAGGTGGAATACTAAGTGCTACTGCTTTACAGTGGTCCAAATGTAAGAAAGTTGTCTTGGTCATCATGAATGGCCGACACATTCACAGTTGTCATCTGTGTCAAGGTGCTGCCTGAGCTTACGCTTGAAAGCACCAATGGTTGTGGTATCGGAGATGGCTGAAGGACATGGAGAATTTTGACTCATCATCTTAGTTTAGGTCAAAGATGTGTCACAGCATAGATATGTGAAGTAAATGCCTAAGCCTTTCTAATAAAACTTTATTGTCTACTCCCAAAGTGTCTGTAGTGAGATTTTACATATAAGAATTTAAATTGACTTGGAAGAAGACCTTATGGTGGACTGTGACTATTACTTATCTGATAAGGGGAACTGACCATTTCCTCTCTCATTCTCAGTACTTTTATTTATATCTTCTTTTTAAATAGCAGTGTTTCCATCCACGCCACTTCCCTGTCTGCTGCTGGCAACCACTGAGTCCCATTCACAGCCCCCAGAGGTGGTTGGAAGTGCTGACCAATCACACAGTCAGTTGCCAGTTTGAATCCCTCCCTCCCCCCAAAATGTGATAGGCAAAGAGTGCCTGGGCCAGCGTGGTACACAACTTTCCAAGTCCTCTAAAGAGTGCCCCCAAACAAGACCAGTCCATTTAGGTTGGGGTAAGTGGTGGCTAGTGAGGGAGCTAAAAAGATTTATCTTATCTTGGATTCTGCACTCAGTTCAGGGTCGAAAAGTAAGTTAAAGAAAACTACTTTATTTTTTGTTCTGGAAATGAAGGGATGATTTGTGTTCTTAACTTTTCCAAACTTGTGCTTTGTAGTCTGACAATTGAGTATGG
Source organism: Neoceratodus forsteri (assembly GCA_016271365.2). Classification (NCBI taxonomy): domain Eukaryota; kingdom Metazoa; phylum Chordata; order Ceratodontiformes; family Ceratodontidae; genus Neoceratodus; species Neoceratodus forsteri. Next base: position 133,201,304 of record CM028136.1, read on the forward strand.
GAATAACATGTTCTGTTTTGTGTAAATTACTTAAACTAATTTACTAAAAAGTACCGCTAACAAAATAATCCAGTTAATTTTATGTGGCTTCTATCTGAATAGCCAAATATAACCTTGTAGCTTGGACCCTAAACTTCTTCAAATATCTGCTTCTGCTTTCATTTATCCACTCACTCATCTCTTGAATCTATCCTCCCTCTGTGCTGTACCTCACACCTGGAAAGCTGCCACTCCAAAGTATTACCTCTTCACAAGTGGGGGGTGGGGTGAACCCTCCTCCCAGGAAACTGCAGGCAAATCTCATTCCTTCCCTCCCTTGCTAAACTTCAAGAATCCCTAACTGTACTTCAGACTTTCCAAGTTTCCAGACTCCTCCTCTTTCCTCTCTCCTTTCTAATCTGGCTTTAGAAGGAACTATTCCACCATCTCCTCCCTGCTGCATGTCATTGGCCATGTTTACACAGCAGCAGCACTTCACACACTTCTCCACTGCTTTGCCACTGCACTGTGTTGAAGCTGCAATTAACAGTTTGCACAGCCCAGCTGTGATGTGCCGCAGATCGTACCAAGGAGCGTCTTGCATTCAGTGGGTTGGGTTTACCTAAACTGATGTCAGCAGTGACTCATCGCTGATGCACTCTGCCTGCCAGTCACTATGCCTTCTGATATACAGGAAGTACTGGTGCTAAAGGAGCCTATTGCTTTGCAATGGCGTGCAAGTGTAGCCTGGACATCAGGAGCAAGGCGACTCTTGCCACATTTAAAGGGACACTGTCAAGTCAACCTGTTTTTCATCATATTATTTCTAGTTAAAAATCTAAATTTTATGATTGCTTACCATCTCTAAAATTCATTGATGTTGCTGTTTATTTTGTCTTTCTTCTTGTTTAGCAGAACTGAAACTGCTGTACTTGGATTTCAGCTTGGCCTGTCATTCAGTGGCCCATGGGCGACTAGGGGTGAAGTTGTCTGGGGTGGGAGTGGGGACAAAGATGGCATGTTGGATATCAAACTGGCTACAGGGTAGGCTACAAAGGGTGGTGGGGAGAGTCTCGGAGACTAGAGCTGTAATGAGTGAGGTGCCACAGGGCTCGGTGCTGGGCATGGCACTGTTCAGGCTATTCATCTCAGACATTGCTCAGGGGGTGGTAAGCAGGATTAGACTGTTCACTGATTACACCAAAATGGGGGCAGTGGTAGACGATGAGGGGGGATGGATGCAACTACAGAGGGACTTGACCAAGCTAGAGGAATGGTCAGGGAGGTGGCAGCTGGGGTTCAATGCGAAAAAATGCAAAGTATTGCATTTTGGGGCTAGAAACCCAAGGATGGATTACTGGCTAGTGGGAATCAAGCTGGGGAACACCAAGAAGGAAAAGTACCTGGAGGTTTTAATAACAGTGAACATGAACAATACTGACCAATGCAGGAGAGGGGTGGCGAAAGCAAACAAGATGCTGGGGTGCATAGCACAGGGATTCACATCCAGATGTGCATGGAAGGTGATCTTGCTCCTCTACAGGGTGCTGGTCATGTTGCACTTGGAGTATTGTGTGCAGTTCTGGAGGCCGTATCTGAGGCAGAATGTCAAGCTGCTGGAGAGTGTGCATTGTAGGGTGACAAGGATGATTCAGGGGATGGAGGGAATGGACTATGAAATGAGGCTAAGGAAGCTAAATATGTATGCACTGGAGGAGGGGGGGGGGACATGATCAAAATCTTGAAGTACCTGAAGGGTATTAATGGGGGGGTGGAGGGGTGTTGAAACAACGGAGTGGGAGGGAAACTAGGGGGCACGGGCTAAGAATAGAGGGATAGAGATTCAGAAGGGAGATGCAGAGGCATTATTTCACAGAAAGAGTAGTTGCAAAGTGGAATTCACTTCAGGAAGGGGTGAAACATAGAAACACAGAAACATAAAATTTGATGGCAGATAAGGACTGCTTGGTCCACCTAGTCTGCCCATTTCCCTACCTAACGGATAAGCTGTAGATCCTAGTTAACTGTGCAAAAATGTGGTTGGTTTTAAGAGCATGGGACAGATTACAGGGTGGGTGAGGTGGGCGAGGAGGTCAACGAAGGGAGGAAGGGATTGGGGAGGGCAGCTGCCAGGTAGGGAGCTAGCTGCATAATCGAGCAGACTTTGATAGACCAGTAGGTCTGTTCTGCTGGCACCTTCGTAAGTTCGTATGAAATGCATGCTTATGTATATTTATAAACAACCTTGATTTGTTTATAATCCTGGATCAGCTCTTGCTGCATACTTCCTGAACATTACAAACACACCCAAACAATGCAGTCGCCCATGAGGCAGTAGCCTCCTAAACTCCCACTGCATCGTGAGGGGCTAGACTATGTTGTGGGTGTTCCCAAATCCAGGAAAGATGCAGCTGGAACTGATCAAGGAATGTAAACAAACCTGTGTTTGTGTGGTAACACCAGTATGGTGGGCAGTCTGTTTTTCACTTGTTTAAAGAAAAAAAGAGTCCGAATCAATCTACCAGCTACATTAGCAATCTTTATAGAATGTTGGCAATCATAAAATGTGTTTCTTTAAACGAGAGACACTTTAAGACCTAAGATGGTCGACAGTGTCCCTTTAAATCTAATCCCCAAGAAAGTATTTGTGAGAAAAAAACAAGCAGCTCTATCACAGCCTCAATCCAGACCCCCAACAACTGTCAAGTTATAACATAAAATAAAGGCACTGACTTCAAGTTTCATGTACAGAACACTGTTTATTCAAGGCAACAAGCATAAATACAATCCCAAACCGTGTATTTGCTCGAGCGCTCACTGCAACAGCACCAGTGTGCTGATACTTCTGTGTTTTGGTTGAAAAGGATCATGGGACTGCTGGAGCACTAGTGGAGGATGCCAGGAAATATGGCTTATAGCAGATCATGCGCATAAGTAAGTTCACATTGCAGGGTACAGTGCTTGATCCGTTAGACATCCCCACTTTTGAGTCACAGCCAAAATGAGTTCTGGAGCACTCTTAAAGTGATCTGGTAAGTGTCATAGAACATAGAAATTGTCAGCAGGTAAGGACCACCAGGCCCATCCAGTCTGCCCATATGCCTTTTACTTGAGTGTAGCCCATGATCTTACCTGTTCAGCAGCTTCCCATCCCTCCTTCCCACCTCTAAGGTTCCTTTATGCCTGTCCCAGGCATGTTGAAATCTCTGCACTGTGCTCACTCCCACCACCTCCTGTGGCAGACTATTCCATGTGTCCACCACCATCTGCATAAAGAAACAATTTCTCACATTTCCCCTTAATTCAAGGCAACAAGTGTGAATACTATCCCAAACTGAATGTTTGCTTGAGCACCTGCTGCAATAGTACTGATGTGCCGATAGTTCCATGTTTTGGTTGAAAAGGATCATGGGACTGCTGGAGGCCTAGTGGAGGATGAACAGCAGACTTTGCAGAGCATCAACCTGTGCACATGGGTTGATGCACTGCAAAGAGGGTAGTGTAAATGAGGCTATTGACTCCATCATTACTGAGATGGATCATGGACATATTGCTGCAGTCATATTCATTGATCTTGTAAAGGCATTTGACTAAATATCCCACCCCCACCTCCTGAATAGGGTGTTCTCAGCTGGCCTCTCTGCTCCTGCAATTGAATGGTTCTGCTCATACCTTACGTGGTATCAACAGTCAATTAAGGTAGGTGGCTTGTTGTCCCCCCTCCTATCTTAGCTGGTGTCCCCAGGGCTCTGTCCAGGGCCCTATACTGTTATTCATTTTTCTTAATGAGTAATAAGTAGTAGTAAAATATTTAATTCTTTCTTACATGAATTTGGACATCTCAACTGAACAAGATAATTTGCAGTGAGTTCCAATACAGGGTTCCAGTTATTTTACATATAATAACTCATCAGTTAATTAGCATGCATACATAAAAAACATGCAAGGACATATAAATACATCAGATCTTACTTACTGCCAAAACACTTCACGTCACTCCTATTCAAAAATCACATTTACAATTCATTGTCAATATACTAGCTCTTTATTTCTCCAAAGTATATTTTCCTATCAATACCTGTACTTCTCACATAAATTGGGAGTTTGTTCCAAGCTAAGGGCCCTTTGTAAAAAAAGCTACTTCTGCCTATTTCAGATCTAAATTTTGGTAACAGACATTCTAGCCTTTTTGCTGACCTAAAACCTTGATTTGACACGAATCTTGTTCATAATATAATCAGGGACTTTGCCCTTAAGACATTAATACATATAGAACATAATGTGCAGGGTTCTTCTTTCATTTAGAGGCAGCCACTGCAGTTTATGATACATGACTCTGCTGGGGGTTCTAAATGGTACATTTAAAATAAACCTTGCTAATTTATAATAAACAATATCTAATATATTTAGCAGTGTCTGAGAAGCTCCTGAATACACTATGTCACCATATTCAAGAATTTGCAACACTGTAGCGTTAATAACATAATTTCTTATTCCTTCCAGCAGACAGTATCTAATCTTATACAAAGGCCCCAGGAACTTTCCAACTTTCTTTATCGTTATCTCTGTATGTTCCTTCCATTTAAGTTGATTACCCAGATGAACATCTAAATATTTAGAAGTGTTAACACAATCTAATTTATGTCCAGAAAAAGTTTCCATTACAATTTTCCTTTCCCCCAAATTCTTAGACTTGTTTCTAGCAAAAAGCATTGTTTGTGATTTCTTTGCGTTGAAAACCAGACATGAATCAAGAAGATGTCATGGTTCAAGGTGTCAATAGCTTTAGATAAATCTATAAAGATTGCACCCACAGACATCCCCCTGTCCAGATCTTCAGCAATGTCACTCATGACCTTGGCTGAGGAATGATTTCCCCCTCTACCTGTGTCTTCGCATACACACATGTATACCAACAACAGTCATTTACTTATCAGGTCCTTCTGAGTTATGGTTGAAGCCTCACTCCAAAGCAACTTCCACAATGTACTACGCTGGTTCCAGACCAACCAGATCAAAGTTAACACCAAAAAGACTGTGTTCATGACCTTTAGCACCACCCAGAAACTAACAAGGCTCTCGCCTTCCCCAATCTTCTCCACCCTGGATGGCACCCAACTGGAGTATGACCCTTCCTTCAAATACCTTGATGTGTGGCTAGATAGTAAACTAGACTTCTCTGTCCACAATGACACCATACTCTCCAAACTCCGCCCAGAGCTCTGTGTCCTTTATAGCAACAAGGCCTGCAACCCAACCCAAGTCCACCAGGATCTGATAACCAAAATAATCCTCCCCATCTTCAACTATGCAGATGTGGTCTAATAGCTCTGTTTCTCGCTCTTCTCTTGCCAGACTGGATACCCTCTGAAATGCTTTCTGTCACCTTTCTGCCAACTCTCCTATCTGCACCCACCACTACTTCCTCTACTCCTCCCTTTCCATCTCCCCATAACCCCCATGTCACCAGTCCCACTGCACCACCTTCATTGCCAAATACTGGTTTGGCTTTCTTCCCTCCTACCTATCTTCTCTCCTCTCCCCTTGCCCCGACCTTACTATCTACACCCAGGAGACACCCACACCTTCTCTATTCCTCACCCTCACTCACATACCAGTCAAGCTGCTTTCTCCTACTGGCTCCCATCCCTTTGGAACCTGCTTCCCTCTCCTCTTCATCTGTCTCCCCCTCTTCAGTCAGTAAAACACCTTCTAAGTCTCTCCCCTTCCCAGTTTACCTGTCAACCCCCTTCTGATTCCTCTGTTCCCTTTCTCACCACTTCTTCTACTCTTCTGTCTAACCTAAGGCTCCTATTTCCTAGCATCCCTGGACTCCTGCCCTCAGTCTGTTCTCTCTGGAGGGCAAAACTCACCCAGCCTCATCTACAAGATTTTGTACTGTCTACTTATATTTAACATGAGCATTTGTAGCCCTTGTATATTTGCTGTTCTACATTATCATTTGAGTTTTTGCATTTGTTTTTTTCCATTATTGCACTTCTGATGATTGTAATTGCCTGGATGCCTACTCCCTTCCCCCCTCCACTGGATTGCACCCAGAAACAAGCCTTGCTCCATGTGCCTGTCTGGGATTTTTAACTTTTATATAAATATATAATCCATATATCCCCTCCTACACAAGGCAGAAAATAAGCAGAATTAACCTGTGAGTCCTCCTTCCCAGCCAACAAAAAAACTAACCTAAACTAATAAGTAAAGGAAGGAATAGTACAGTGTTTTTTGGATTTCTTAACTATATGGGCCCGATTCTCAAAACTCGGTGTAAGCTGCACCAAAGGTGGTTTGCACTGATCGTCAGTGCACCACAGACCCTGTGCCTGATTCTATATCAGGCAGGGTCCCGGCGGCAAAGTCCCATGGCTTGCAGCAACTGTAGTGATGTGCCAGGCAGAGGGCACACCAAGACAGGTTGCCACAAGCCATGGGCAGCCATGCAGCAATGCCCTGAGCGGTCCCTGGTAGTCTAGCACCAGCCAAGCCTGGAGTCTCCGCAATAATGTGTAATAAAATCCCTGGTATTCTAGCAGTCCCCCAAGCCCCTGCTCTCAATTATAATATTTATTAAAATCCCTGGTGGTCTAGTGGGAGCACAGAGCCCTAATCCACTATTAAAATGAAATTCCAAAAAACCCGGTGGTCTAGTAGACTGCCCACCCTGCTCCCCACCAACCTGTAACTGAGCCAATGACTGGCACAGCCCACCACTCACAGGCATAGCCAGTCACTGAATGAGCTCTGAATGAGCATGTACTCTATACAGTATACACTCAATGATTGACAGCTGCTGTCAGTCACTGAGCACATACTATTTACAGTATGCAGTCATTCAGAGCTTAGTCAGCAGCTGACCATAGTGGTGACAGTGAGCTGTGCCACTTGTTGGCTCAGTAATGGGTTGGGGGGAGAGTTGTGGTAGGGCACTGTTGGGTGGGGGTCCTCTAGAACACCAGGAAATTTGGAATTTCATTTAACAGCAGATTGGAGGTCACAAGGTCCACTAGACTACTAAGGATTTTATTAAATACTGTAACAGAAGATAGTGGCCTGGTGGGGGTGGGACCGCTAGACTAACGGAGATTTTATTAAATATTATAACGGGTGATCAGGGCTTGGGGAGTGGACCGATACACTTCCCGGGATTTTATTAAATAGTATAATGGGTTATCAGGGCTTGGGGGGGCTGCTAGACTACCAGGAATTTCTTAAATATTATAACAGGTGATCAGGATTGGGGGGGTGCTAGACTACCAGAGATTTATTAAACATTGTAATTGGAGATTGGAGCTTGGGATGGGGGGACTGCTAGACTACCAGGAATTTTATTAAATATTATAACAGGGGATAGGGGCTGGGATGGGGGACTGTGGTACATTGCCACAAAGTGCTCAACTCACCCAGATGGTGAACTTCTAAGTACCCTTAGACCAGCCCTGGCTACTCTAAGGGTATTTAGAAATTTGCCCTCTGGGTGCTTTTTGTGAACCATGATTGAGGAGCATTTGCAGCCTGCATCTGCTGCAAGCCCCTAGCACCTTGCTGCAGCCCATTTTGTGGCACACAGGGGCGCAACCCCCGTTTGGTGCAGGCAGCCTATGGGCAATGGATGCTGCATTTCAGAATAGGTTCTGGTGCATCTTTTGGTGCAAGGAGCGTGTTGCAACATTCCTTGTGGTGCAAGCCCCATGCCCTGTGCCAGAAGTTGTGAGAATTGGGCCCTATGTGTTTGTGGAATGTGGAGGGGAGCTGATGCTGTGTGTGCCCTCTTTGAATAGGTAAATGTAAAATCAACTTTTTTTGTATGGTTTTATTGCTCAATGTGATTTTACACTGCTGGGTGTATCTGGTTCATGTACCCAAATGGAAAACTGAAGAGTAACTTTTTATATTCACCATGTGCATGTGTGCACAGAGAACATTTTATTATGAGAGTTGGATTTTAAGAGGTGTGACTCTGTCAGTCCAATCCCAAGCAGTCTTCAAGGGTCACGTCAGCGGCATACCAATCATCAACCAGGCTGACCATGACACAGTTTTGGCTTGCCGGGTGGAAATGTCCTGTACTTGAAAAGGTAAAGCAAAACCAATCATGGGTCAGCTCTTCCCCTTCGATGTACACCACCCAGCAAGCTGGTCTATCATGATCAATCTGCTGAGGAATTGCAAACATCCATGAAGAGCCCCATGATCTTGCAGACGCCAGCTATAACACAAAAAATCTGTCCATCAATGTCTGTTGCTGGTGCCCCTGTAACTGTCCCCCAACTTGACCCTCCCTCTCAGCACCCAACGCCTCCCCTCCACAAACATAACAGTGGCATTGGGTGTGCCCAGTCACCCAAATGTCACCGTAGTCTGCATGGGTCTATCACAGCACTCCTGACACTTCTATGCCCAGAGTCTTCCCCTATCCTCTGTAGTGATGTCAGGTGAAGGAGAGAACAAAGGGAGCCATTCGATCAGAAAATTTACTAGCGAGATGCTTGCAACTCTTCCCCTTGCCATTCCTCATCATTTGACTGGTCGGACTTGAGGCAGAGTTCATTGTTTTAAATACTATTACACCAGTGTTTACAAAAGAGCTCAACTGAGTTCTCCCCCTTGCTGACAGGATCTGGGAGCAGTGGGTGGAAACAGAGAACATGTGTATTTTCCTTCTATTTTAAATAAATGTGCTCATGAGTTTATTCACGTGGGAGAAATTGTTACAGTATTAATGCTGTCCCAGATGCTGACCATGAGGAAGATGGCAGTCAGCACTGTTCTGAACAAAGAACCAGGTAGGATTGGTAGGGGAGGGTGTGTTTGCAAATAATCAAGCCCAACTGAGTCCTCCCCTTGCCGACATTAGCCAGGACCTTTGAGAGAAACATAGACTGTGGGTATTTAAATAATATTTTAAATAAATGTGCTCTATATTTTGCTCAAGTTGATGAAATTCAGTGCTGTTCCCAATGCCTACTGTGAGGAAGTTGGCAGTCAGCATTTTTCAGAGCAAAGAGCCAGGTAGAATTGGTGGTGGGGTCAGGAGGTGTTCACAAAGTAAAAACTTGTATCTCTGCTGGATACTATATATTTATATAGCCTGCAAAAAACAAACAAAAAAAATTGCTGTCTGTTGCTGCCACCCCTTTAAATGTCCTGAACACCGGACCTTCCCTCTCAGTATGAACCACCCCACAAACCCCCACAAACATAACACTGACACTGGGGGTGCCCAATCCTCTGTGTGTCACTGTCACCTTCTGAAATAAACAAAAGTGTCCCCTGTCATTTTTATTAACCCTGCAAAAAGAAAACTGTCCATCAATGTCTGTTGCACCATTAGTCCCCCCACCCGACACTCCCACTCATCACCCTCCCCCCCCAAAGCCCTTACTTATTTAGTGGGGGTCCAATGCCGTAATCCTCTGTGGACCACAGATACGTCTTCACTCTTCAAAGCTGGACCATAAACTGAGGAAATCCGGTATGAGGTTCAATGTATTTCAGTGGGGGTTTGAACTTAGTGGCATAACTTGACCATTTTTAAATATTTTTGCCCCACATTTTCAACATGCCTTTTTTGGGGCCCTCCCTCATGAACAATCACAAAGAAATTAGGCAAATCTGTCCCAAAAGGTAATTTTGCAGTCTATGCATGAAATTACCTTTCTGGCAGGAACTGAAAATTTTCTCTGCCTTTGTTCATGAGGTCATAAAAAGGTTATGTTGATAATTTGGCATAAAAAATATTAAAAACCAACAAAGTTATGAGACTACATTGAACTTTGGTAATTTTCTATAGTTTTACCCCAAATTCTCAACATAGCATGTGCAAGAAACATAGTGCCATCATCCAAGTTTCTGGAGGTGTGGCACCCTGTCTTCCAATTCCCTCACTGTGTTTGCAGGAGAGGCCACAGTTCGCCAATGAATGCTGCAGCTGTCTATGACAGCAAAAAATGCAGTGCAGTACAGTTGAAAGCCAGAGCTCCGTTTCAATGAGCACGAGAGGGGAGTGAACCGAGACAGAGGATCGGCTGACAGAAAAGCAGTACCAGATCTCTGGGGGCATGACATTTTGCTCCCATCATTACATTTCACCTAATTATATCCCGACAGTTCCTTCCTGTCAATTTCCCTCCCATGTAAATTCACTCCCATGTCATTTCGCTCCACAGCACTGATACCCTATATTTGCTCACAAGTGCTCTTCATGAATTGACTCGCTCCTATTAGCAATATTGCACTGATACCCTAAATTTGGATCTGAAATCACTCACAGCTCACTCATGAATTGACTCGCTCCTAGTAACAGCATAGTAACTCATTTGAATCAGAAAGTGTACCAGCATAAATTAATGTACGCACTCACAGCCACATGAATCCTGAATTGACTCGCTCCTAGTAACAGCATAATAACCCATTTCAAAGTGGTAATATTGCACTTTTATTGAACAAAATATTGCACTTTTTTCCCAATAGGGCATAAGATCTTACCTTGCCTTCTCCTGAAAAGTCATGTGATATGTTGCCTAGCAATGCCAACTGTTGCCACAGGAATGCAGTCATGTTATAGTGTTCCAGTTAAAATAAACCAGTAAGTGCTTTTGGTGCTTGCTGTACACGTCCAAAAGGATTAAATCGACTTTTAAAAAACATCTTTATTAAGGTACTTATTTTAAAATCAGTGCTGTTGGGGTTCAGATGTTTAATAGCATTCAGCATACTCTCATAAGTTTCTATGCGTTTCACTAAAAGTGTTTGTTCTGACATCCACGGATACTGCAATGCAGTTGTATGTATTCATTATGCTGTTACTCGGGAGTGAAGGAGCATAGGTAGTGGGAGTGTAATTTACTGGAGTGAAGTTAACGGGAGCAAATTGATGGGGCGAGATGTCGGGAACGAAATGTCGTGGAGCGAAATAGTGGGAGCGAAATGACACCAGATCTGGCATTAGCACAACAAAAACTGCTGCACATAATAAGCCTGTATGTTTGAATGGACTCAACTTGAGGAGATTCACTATCTTCATAAGCAAGTTCTGTACAAGCATTCTGTTAGTCACAGTTATGAGGGAAAGGGGTAGGGGACTATTGCCATGTATATGGTAGGGAGGGCTAGGGTATGTTAGTAACTTAGTAAGTAATGTTGCTAGAACAGCCACAAGGTCTTTGCCTTGAGCTGTCCCAACATCAGATTTTGTAAAGCAAAGACGTTAGGCAGGGGAGGAGGAATGCATATGCTAAGTGAGTGTGGCTGTGAGTGCGTACATTAATTTATGCTGGTACACTTTCTGATTCAAATGAGTTACTATGCTGTTACTAGGAGCGATCAATCTATGAGTGAGCTGTGAGTGATTTCAGATCCAAATTTAGGTAAATCACATTCCCACTACCTACCTATGTAGTTGGTGTCTGGCAGAGACAGTCAAGGGGCAACGTCAACAGCATTAAAGTCTAGTACTACAACTGTTTGCTATGGCTTGCTGTTAACCCCCGTGGAGTTAATTCACTCCTGTCTCCCATTCCTGCAATGGAAGTGTATTATTTTTAATTTTTTAGCACCCCCCACCATTCATTTCTGAGACGTCCTGTTTCTCAATCACTTCCCCTCCTTCAGTGCCATTGCAGCTCGCATAGTCAAGTGCTAGAATGGATCTTCCCTTCCATTTATCATTCCCCGACTAATGCCTTTCAAGTATTCCCTCAATGCCTCACCCTACTTATCCACTCTCTGACTACGTTTTATTTCTCTGACCCACTGCTTTTCATCCAGCTGCTTACATTTCTGAAATTTACCAGCCACCCTGAAGCACTTTCGCTCTACATGAAATCAACCCATGCACGTCTATGCAGTTGGTCTTTATACATAAATAATTAGCTTCAAATGTGTTCATTTCAGAGTTGTGTGTTAACTCTCCCCACTATCTGCATGTTATCAGTTCATTGGTGCTTCCCTCCCCACTGTCATTTTTCAATCCAGTCTGCTGCATTTTAACTGCCTGCATTTCTGAAATTTACCAGCCCATTTGACACAGTCCCATACCTCCTGAAGTTTGCCCATCTTCCTCTAAGCAGTTGGTCTTTCTGTGTAATTAACCAGCTACTAACACTTTTTATGTTTGCTTGCACGCATGTGCAAGAAACATAGTGCCATCATCCGAGTTTTCGGAGGTGTGGCAGCCCTCTTCCAATTCAGGCAGTGTGTTTGCAGGCACGGCCGCAGTTTTCCAATGCCTGCTCGAGCTGTCTATGACAGCTCAAAATGCAGTGGAGTACAGCTGAAAGTGGGGAGCTACGCTTCAGTGAGCAGCGATAAGATATCGCCTGCTCATGCACGCTCCCGCTACACACACACACACACACACACACACACGCATGCATACCGCGTATGCCCCCCGCACACACTGTAGCAGTCAGTGCCCAACTCCGCTGCCAGCTCCCAAAGTCGCTTCATGCCATGCTGGGTGCCCACCCCAGCTGGCAACTCATCAGATAGCCGACGGGGGTGCATAATCCCCCATCGGCTCACTGTTCTCCCGAGTACAGGGTGCCACGCTGGGAGCCCACCCCAGCATGGCAACAGATGCTATGGCCGACGAAGTGCCCAACTCGCTGGCTCCAGGCCCCCAACCATCTGATCCTTGTGCCACGCTGGGAGCCCACCCAGCGTGGCAAATGTCCCGCATCATCATTTAAAAAACCTGCAAATAAAACTGTCCTCGGGCGCTTCTACCTGCCCCCTCCCACAACCCGCACTCACCCACTGCGCACCCTGCCTCCCCACACACCCCTCACCCCATACTTACCTCTGGACCTCGGCGCAGCGATCTTGGTGGACCGGGAACACGTCTGCACTCTTCAAAGCCGACCATGAACTGAGGAAATGCCGGTAAGCTGTATAATGGGATAGATAAAGGTTTCAACTTTGCTTCATATCTCAGGCATTTTGGAATTTTTGCACCAAATTTTCAACATGGGGTTTTTGGGACCCCTTCTCATGAATGCTTCACTGTCATGGCGTTATTCAGGCCCGAAGGGTGATTTCGCAGTCACTGCGCGAAATCACCTTTCAGGATCAATTAATGAAACGACACTGCCTGTGTTCATAAGGTGGGCTCTCAAGAAGCCTATTTTGAAAATTTGGTGGAAAAATTCCTAAAAATGACTGTTTTATAAGTGTGCGTTGCGCAGTTCCTACGCACGCTAGTAAGTTTGCAAATTTTCAATATTTTCACTCCAGATTTTCAACATTGCCATTTTACCACACCTTCTTATGAGTAGTACAGCTGTCATTTTTCACATCTTACCCAAAACGTGTTTCCACCCATGTAGCGCACAGTGGCGCAGTCGGTGTGCGAAATCAATGTACGGGACAAATTAAGAAAATCACAGTGACACTGTTCATGAGCAGAGGTCTTAAAATGGCTATGTTGACAAATCTGGTGAAAAAATTCCTAAAATGACTGTTTTACGAGCGTGCTGCAGTTCCTACGCACGCTTGTAAGTTTGGCGAATTTTTCAATATTTTCACTCCAGATTTTCAACATTGCCATTTTATTACACTTCCATGAACAGTACAGCCGCTTATTTTCACATGTTACCCAAATGTGTTTTACGAAGCGCATACCTGGTGCAGTCGGTGTGCTAAAGCAATGTTTGGGACAGATTAGAAAATCACAGTTACACTGTTCATGAGCGGAGGTTATAAAATGGCTATGTTGAAAATTTGGTGACAAAAGTCCATAAATGATCAGTTACGAGTGAGCATTGCGCAGTTTCCACGCACCGTAAGTTCATGACTTTGTAATATTTTCAGTCCAGATTTTCACCAGTGGCATTTTCCACATTTCCTTATGAACAGTACAGCTGTCGTTTTTCACAACATGGCCAAATGTGTTTTCACTTTCAGCACAGAGATGGTGGTCGCTGGGAAATCATTGTTCGGACAGATAAAGAAAATCACAGTGACACTGTTCATGATCGGAGGTCCCAAAATGCCTGTGTTGACAATCTGCTGTAAAAAATCCCCAAACTAATTACATTAAGGGTGTGCGTTGCACAGTTTCTATGCACGCTCGTGACTTCACCAGTTTTTTAAATATTTTTACTGCAAATTTGCAACATTGTCATGTTTTACACCTCTCCATGAACAGTACAGCTGTCATTTTTAACATCCTGTTCGGAATGTTTTTGCACCTGTGGTGCTAAATGCCATAGTCGCTGAGCATAAGCAGCTTTCGGCTAACAAACTGATATTGCCACTGTTCATGAGGCGGGGTCACAAAAAGACCAAGTTGAAAATTTGGATTGAAAATACCAACGAATGCCTGAGGTATTAGGGTTTCCAACCATAACGCCCAACCCTGTAGAGAATGACAGGCATCAGGGGTGTGAGTTGGGATTCTTGCCTGTAATTCTCATACCATTCCACACCCTGCAGCCAGTGAGTGGCATCGAAGTATGCCTTGGACTCTTCAGCCCCAAAGTTCACCCCATTCTCCATACCACACCCATCTCACCGTATTTCCTGATGGAATGGTGTGCATAAGGCCAAAGACCCTACTGCACACTGCAGACACTTGTCAGTCTGCAGGGTGGGTGTGGTGAAATGGCATGGCAGTTATGCCTGACAACCCAAAGGCACACCCCAATGCCTGTCACTCTCTGCAGGGTGGTGGTGGGGTTGGCTTCAGTTCAGTACTTCACTGCCATTCCTATTATGCAGCTCTGTAATTTCTACACTACCACTTCCAATGCCAGCAAGCAAACATTCGGCATTGACAAATGCTTGTTTTTATTTAAAAATTAGGATGTCTCCAGCCCCACCACCCCGTACTTGCTTATACTGTAGGTTGTTTCTCCCCATCCCATTGTTTTCCAAGTTAAACAAAATGCCCTTATTTCCCCCTTCCTTCATAACCAATATTTGTCTCTTTTATATTCTTTTCCTTTTAAATCCAACACATTATTATAGAACCCCCTCATGTGTCTCTGTGCCTCTTCACTCACCCTTATCGAATCGTATTAGTCCATTGGCAGCTTTAATACAGTGTGCCCTTCAACAAGTACTGTTTGTGATCTCCAAATCTGGTCATCTTTTCAGTAGGTGTTCCGCACTATGTGTCTGTTAAGAGGACCCACTTAGTGCGTCTGTTTTTAAGTAAAGCACACCACTTTGGGTTGATTTATTGCATAGCTCTCCACAGGTCACTGAAATAGCATCATAAAATCATAACGGAAATTACTGCGTTAAAAAATCCAGACCTTTTCAAAAAGGTATAGCAGGTGTTCTAGTTCCATAATTCAATGCTGGGGCATTTAAACCCAGGCCTCTTAGTTTGTTTGCTAAATGGACGACTGATAATTAATTTAAAAAAAAAATGCCCCGTAGCCAGCCTCCACCTATGGCTGGAACAGCTCTTTGTCTGAATTAACAAAGGTATATTGCCATGCCCAGAAAATTAAAAGTTACTGTAAGGTGGGAATTGAACGATAGGACCTCAGCCATGGTTAGCCTGTCTCTAAAGCAAGCAGCAGCTCTGGCTTAACAAATTCCAGAGAAAATGCACCACTTTAGTGATAGCATTTGTGTTATTAAAACCTTTAGATTAACACCCTAAAACAACAGAAAATGAAATAACATCAGTGGCCAAATTTGCTGAAACCTCCACAACAAACAGGAAAACTTGGTGCAGCCATGAGCAGTGCCATTTGCTTGAAAAGATGATCTACATAGAAACATAGAAGTTGACGGCAGATAAGGACCGCAAGGCCCATCCAGTCTGCCCATTTCTTTTTCTACCTTATAAATGTGCCATCGGCCTTTGCTCTGTCAGTGGCCTATCTATTCATAGTCATTTGTATTGCTCCCTTATGCCTATCCCATGCCTGTTTGAAGCCCTGCACTGTATTCATAGCCACCACTTCTTGTGGTAAGCCATTCCATGCATCCACCACCCTTTCTGTGAAAAAGAATTTCCTCACATTCCCCCTTAATTGGCCCCCTCTAATCTCATGCTGTGTCCTCTTGTCCTGCTATTTTTCTTATATTTAAACATGTTAGACTCTTTCACCTTGTTAATGCCCTTAAGGTGTTTGAATGGCTCGATCATATCACCTCTCCCTCCTTTGCTCAAGGGTATACATATTGAGCTCTGTTAATCTGTCCTCATATGTCTTCTGATGCAGTCCTGCACCATTTTGGTTGCCTTCTCTGGACTGCCTCAATTTGGTTAATGTCCTTGTGAAGGTGTGGCCTCCAATACTGCACGCAGTACTCCAGATGGGGCCTAACCAGTGTCTTGTAAAGAGGGATTATTACCTCCCTCTTACGACTTGTGATACCCCTACTAATACACCCTAACACCCCCTAGCCTTACCTACTGGTTTAGAGGTCTGCTTGATGATTTCAGGTCATCAGTGATGATGATGCCCAAGTCTCTTTCTTCCTTTGTGACTGCTAGCAACTCCCCTCCCAGCCTATAGGTGGCTTCAGGGTTTCTCTTCCCATGTGCATGATTTTGCACTTCTTTGCATTAAATCCCAGTTGCCACTCTTCTGACCATTTTGCTAGTTTATCCAGATCTCTTCTCATTCTGCCCACCCATCTGGATCATCTACTCTGTTGCAGATTTTGTGTCATCTGCAAACAGACAAGCCTTACCCTCTAGTCCATCTGCAAGGTCACTAATGAAGATGTTGAAGAGGACTGGCCCCAGGACTGATCACTGAGGTACCCCACTTGTGACTTGCATCTCTTCTGACTGTATACCATTTACCACCACTCTCTGTTTTCTGCCCGACAACCAGTTTGCCACCCAGTTGACCAACTTCTGACCCATCCGGACCTACCCAGCTTATTTATCAATCTTCTATGTGGAACAGTGTCAAAAGCTTTACTTGAAGTCAGGTAGGCTACATCAACTGCCCCCTTGGTCCACCACTCTGGTTACCCAGTCAAAGAAATCTATGAGATTAGTTTGACAGGACCTTCCTTTGTAAACCCATGCTGTCTTGGATCCTGTGCCCCTATGGATTCCAGGTGTTGCACTATCCTTTCCTTAAGGAGTGCCCATAATCTTTCCACTACTGAGTAAGACTGACTGGTCTGTAGTTCCCCGCCTTCCTGCTACCCACTCTTGTGGAGCGGGAACACATGAGCCCTTCTCCAGTCTTCTGGGACCTCTTCTGTGCTCAGAGACTCACTAAACAGTTCTGCTAATGGCTCTGCTAGTTCCACCTTTAGCTCCTCAAGTACCCTGGGATGTATGCCATCAGGTCCCATTGCCTTATCCACCCTGAGCTTAGCAAGCTCTTGTAGGACCCTTTCTTTTGTGAAGGGAGTAGTGCTCGCCTCCCTCCCCCCTGTGTCCATGATGCTAAGCTGTGGGCCCTGCCCCTACCTTCTCTTCAGTAAATACCGAGAAAAGTATCTATTTAGGATAGATGCCTTACAGGTCCTCCTCCTCACATGCTCCCTTTTCTCCATTAAGCTTAGCAATACCCCTCTGGACTTTCTCCTTTCACTAATGTATCTATAGAAAGTCTTGTCACCTTCTTTTACTGTTCGTGCTAGTGTTTTCTCAGTTTGGGACTTTGCCTGCCTTACTGCCTTCCCTGCTTCCCTTAGGGCAGTTTGGTATGCCTCCCTATCTTCATCCCGCTGTGTTCCCTTATATTTCCTGAAGGCCAGCCTTTTGGCTCTGACCTTTTCTGCTACTGTATTTGAGAACCAAAGTGGTTTCCTTCTTCTTTTGCATTCCTTTTCTGTCTAACACAATGGGATGTTGCTTCAAGTATTGCATCCTTAATGCTTGCCCACTTTGCCTGTACCCCCTCACCTGTGTTTCTTTTTGCTAGGGCTAGCTTAACTCTGTTGGCCATCTTATCAAAGTCAGCTCCTCTGAAGTCCCATATTTTTGCCTTGGAATGGGATGATTTATATGTAGTAGCCAAATTGAACCATACCATGTGATGGTCACTGGCCCCCAGGTGACCTTCTACCTGGAGATCTGTGATCCATTCCTTGTTAGTCAGTACTAGATCTAGGATAGCCCTGTCTCTTATGGGTTGTTGTACCAGTTGTTTGAGGCCCTCCCCTGCAGGGAATCCACTACGTGTCTAGTTCTGGCAGATGTTCCTGCTGGTATTGACCAATCTGTATCCGGCATGTTGAAGTCTCCCGTTATCAGAACCTCCCCTTTAGCTGTCATGTTTTGTATATCTTCTAACAGTAATGTGTTTATGTCCTCCCCCTGGTCTGGGGCCTGTAGACAACCCCAGTTCTTATGGCTGTCCCATTTCCTGTTTCCAGGGTGACCCACAGTTCTTCTGGCTTCTTATGTATTCTGAATTTCTGTAGCTTTGATATTTTCATTGACATACAGGGCCACTCCTCCCCTTTGCACCTCGGTCTCTTCTGAACAATACATAGCCAGGTACTGAAGTCTCCCAAGTGTGGTTACTGGTAAACCATGTCTCACTAATTGCTACTATGTCCAGTTTAGCCTCTGACATTATTGCCTGCAGGTCTGGGATCTTATTTCCAGGCTGTGAGCATTTGTGTACATGATTTTCCATTGGCCAGATTTTGGTGTTAGTTGTTGGGTGAGTTTGGCATTACCCTGTGCGCCGTATGGGGAGACAAACCTTTTTCTTACCTGGTGATGCAAATGAACTGCAAACATGCTGAATCCCTGTTTGACCACTAGCTGAGGGGGGGTGTTCTTCCCATTCGACGATGGGTGTTGCACCCTCTCCCATTTGCTAGTTTAAATATTCTGCAAAGACATCAAACTTCTGCCCCAATGCACTGACTCCTCTTTAGTCAGATGCAGTCCATCAAATTTAAAGAACTTTCGCTCCCAGAACTGTTGCCAGTTCCCTACAAATCTGTGTCCTTTTTTCTGGCACCTGCCCTTGAGCCACGTGTTTAGCTCCCCTATCTCCCCTTCTCTGACCTTCTGTCCATCTGCTCCCCTCTCCCAGACTGGCAGGATCTCAGAGAAGGAGATGCTGGAATAAATAGATGATAGTTTGCCACCCAGCCTGGTCAGGTGTTCCTTGGTCTAGGAATCTTTTTTTTTTCTTCTTTTTACTTTTACTTTTGTCATAAATGATGCATGGCAAAAGTATTACAGAGTATCCAGTTCTCCTTAAAAAAAATTTTTTATCAATAAGCCACTTACAATTTTGACTGATATCACAATTTTAAAAGCAATATTTTGATACCAGGGCGTGCATGCTTGTATAAAGTACAGAACCACACAACATTACACACCTTGAGTTGCTTGATGTTTGTATACAGTAACATAGCAATGTAAAGAGCAGGTCACTTGAGCACATGACAAATCCGGTATATTAGTAGCAGTATGATACTCGTCCTGAGCTCCCCACATGATGGAGGTGGGACCTACTTAGTTTATGACAGAAATGCACAAAGTCCCCATTGTGCCTAACAGCAAACACTGGAGTTCAGAATTTTTAGGCCTTTTTGCTTCCAAGAAATAAATAAGAGTGCAGCTGAGACACTAGTCCTTATGTAGAATGCCAGCATATATTTTAAAAGCAGATACTGGACCTCTGTCCTCAAAATTGTTGATGGTGACCCCAACCCCACCCCCAGCTACTGAAGAATTATGTCAAATTCGAGTGAGTTCATCAAGAAGCACTTGATCTTAAAGCAGTCTCTGATTCTTCCTGCTATCACAGAATGGACCATTACGATTCATGGTGGGTAGGTAGAGGGGTGGATGGGAGGTACCGTGGCCAGTTCGAGATAGAGGTAGAAGGAGCACAGATGTTTATTTTGAAATCCATTGTCACAGCTGTTTAACCATAGGGTCGCTGGCTGCTGGACCACAGCTGCATACTTACTCAATAAAGTATTGCTCTGAAACTGAAATAACTCCCTCTCTCCCAGCATAGTCAGACCTCCATCTCTCAGCCCACTGTCTTAAAAAAGTACCCACTCCTCCCCTAGCTGCAGAACACCCCCATTGCAGGAACCATTCACTTTTTATTTATTAATGATAATGTCCTCACTCCTAGCTTCAGATGCCCTTCCATTCTTTGCAAGATGGCCTGTTATTACATAAACAAAATTCCTCCCTTTCTCAATTCAAGCTAATATGCCTCACCCATACTGATACCAGTATGAGTTCAATTATTCGTTATCCCCTAGTGCCACATATAGCTAACTGCATTCCAGTATGAACCTATCTCTGAGGTCCAGGCTGGTAACTTGGCCCTGAACTGCTATGTATTTTGTATAGCATGATGTATTTCCTACCTAGTTACACCCCTTACTCTGCGATGATTTACAGATGCTCCTTAGAAGGTTAGCACCATAACTGGACAAACTATTCAACTTATTCAAGACGAGAGGTTGAGAAGTATGGCTGGTACTCAGCCAGCACCCCACCGGTAAGTGTGCATCTAATATAACAATTCGGCTTCCTTGAATAATAATGTACTCTACAGCAATAAAAACAGGGACATTGCAAGGCAGTTACAGGGAAAATGCTAATTTAACATTTGAGCACTATGGTTTGTATGGCATGGCCGCCTGTACAGGATATTTAACTTCACTCTCGCCCATGATGCTGTCTCTGCAACACATTATGACCTGGTTCCTTGGTATTTAAAAATACAAAAATTAAATAATTAAATGATGTCATTTGTGTGCAAAGAGTGAAACTTGCACATCACAATGCTTGCTCCTAGGAGGGTCTGGGAATATGAAACGATGAGTAATGGCTCTGAGTGTTATCCTTGATGTTGTCATCATTTTGTACCAGTGCCTTGCCCCTGTGGGCTAGATACAGTAGGGGCATATCACATTGAGAGTATTTTCCTTTTTTTTTTTCTGTTGTTGTTAGGAAAAGCATTTTCAAGTGAAGTATATGCCAGCCTTACTCAAACTCCATATTGCTTGGGGCAGGATTAATTTTACAGGAAAATACAAGACATTACTCAGAGTTGCAGAAATGTTGGCCTCATCTGAGAGCCCTGCAACTCTTCTGAGTCCAAAGTATTGCTTGATTTGGGCACTGCCCTGTACTATGAGCCAGCACCTGACAACATTCCTTCTTGTTGTAGATGAAGGTTTTTGTTTTAACAAACACTGTAACATTTGGAGCACAATCTGTTTGATCATCAGCTCCTGGGTAAACATGACAATCAGGAGTACGACTTGCCAACCTCATCTCGCTCAGCAAGGCATCCCTCTGCATTTTCAGCTGTCCCAAAGGGTCTCTGTTAATTCCCGTCCAGTGCCAGCACTCAATCTCTGCCTTTTTAATCTTCCCTAATGCCTCCTTGGATTACTGTTAATGCTCACCATCCGTGCACTACCTCTTTAGAAAAAAAAAACCCTAGAAGTCAAAAATTGTTATTGCGACTTTTTTATGTTTGCTTGCACGCATGTGCAAGACATATAGTGCCATCATCTGAGTTTCTGGAGGTGTGGCACAACTCTAGAAGTCAAACATTTTTATTGCAATCTTTTATGTTTGCTTGCACGCATGTGCGAGAAGCATAGTGCGATCATCTGAGTTTCTGGTGGTGTGGCTCCCTGTCTTCCAATTCCCTCACTGTGTTTGCAGGCACCCCCGTAGTTCTCCAATGAATGCTGCAGCTGTCTATTACAGCAGTTGAAAATGCAGTGCCGTACAGCTGAAAGCGAGACAGCCACTTCAGTGAGCACGATTAGATAACTAAGCGCTCTCTCCCCGCGCCCCCCCCAATTGCCTGCAGATTTAACCCCTGATTTGCACAGCACCGATGCAGCAGTGGTATTGGGATACAGATAGCTATGCAAACAAAAATACAAGTGTTTACACAAGCTGAACAGGACAGAATTTATACAAATGCTACCGACTGCTACCTCTTCTCTTACAACTTTGCGACTACAATGAAATGAAACATTGTATCAATCAAGTTACTCCACTAATCTCCCACTCTACAGATTCCTTCTCAGCCCTATCCCTGGCTGAACCTCCTGTGACAGACCAAATCCGCAGCCAGTCAAAGGCTAAAGGGCCCGCACTCAGCCAATCATTAGCGACACAGGGAGTGTCTCCGTGCCAGTGTCAACATGGACTAAGGCTGCTCCAGAGCCCAGATTTCTCAGTAGGCCGCAATGGGAAGAATTTTATAAAGTTTTAAATTGAATTAAAGTTATAGAAATTATTGGTAAAACTTTGGAAAACACAAAGGAAGATTACATTTCAGCTTTTAATACTTCATACAGAACTGACTGAGTCCACAACTGGACAATTGCCCACTTTAAAGAAACCTGTGTTGTATTATTAGGAAAGGTCCTGCGGTGCAGTACAAAGTTACGATTCACAAGCACTGAATCATAGTCACACTGTTAACAAATTAACAATTCAAACATTTCGTGTTTTAACTTTTGGCCCTTCAATGTCCCCTAGTAATTATATGCCACAGTCTTGTCTCCAGTGTGCCTTTGGTGGGGAAATAATCCTGTGGGAAAGCAATAGTCCTGACCAGGAAGTGTCACTGGCATGAAGTGAGGTGCAATGCTACGGAAACCCCAAGGGCTGGCGCACAGACATCCTATAAGGAGGAAAGAGCGAGAGGGATTGCAGGAGCCTTACAGATCCGCCATGGTGGTTTGAAAATGAGGCTGCAGGTACACCGTGTATCGCTTTATTTGTTCAGCATTTTGTTTTCTTAAACTTTGGGGAGGATATATTAGCATTGTTCACTGTTAATAAAATGGCTACGTACAACAGGGGTAATAGTATTCTTATAGAATATTGTTTTCCATGGTGCAGTAGGTCTAAAAAGAAGTTTACATGGGCTCAATTCTTTCTTTTAGTGACTATCCTATATTCTGACATGTTTTGACCATTTTTGCGTAATTAGTAATCAAATTTATATTACTGCTGCAACTGCTTTAAATCGCTCACTTCTTAGCAGCTACTTACTGCTTACATAGAAACATAGAAACATAGAATTTGATGGCAGATAAGGACCGCTTGGCCCACCCAGTCTGCCCATTTCCCTACCTGATGGATAAGCTGCAGATCCTAGTTAACCAGCAGCCTACTTCTTCCTACCCCCACCCCCTAGAATTGCCTTATGACTGTCCCATGCATGCTTGAATTCCACCACTGTTTTTGACTCCACAACCTCCTCTGGAAGGCTGTTCCATGCATCCACAACCCTCTCTGTGAAAAATACTTCTTAAATTACCTCTGAGCCGCCTCTTCTATCTTCAAATTGTGCCCCCTTGTTCTTGCACACCTCTTTTTTTGAAAGATGCTACCCTCTTGGACTTTGTTGATTCCCTTGAGGTACTTGAAAGTTTCTATCATGTCCCCCCTCTCCCTCCTTTCCTCGAGGCTATACATATTAAGCTCCTTAAGTCTCACTTCATATGTCTTCCAGTGCAGACCCTGCACCATTTTAGTTGCCCTCCTCTGGACAGCTTCCATCCTGTCTATGTCTTTGAGGAGATTGGGTCTCCAGAACTGCACACAGTACTCCAGATGTGGTCTCACCAGCTGTCTGTACAGAGGGATAATAAATTCTTGTTTTCTGCTGGTGATGCCTCTCCCTATGCATCCCAGTATCCCCCCAGCCCTCCTTGCTGCCCTCTCACATTGCTTGCCCACCTCTAGGTCATCTGATATGACTAACCCCAGGTCCCTTTCCATTTTTGTTGTTGTTAGTATCTCACCCCCCATTGTGTACTCTTCCCCTGGGTTTTTGTTTCCCAGGTGCATTACCTTGCACTTCTTAGCATTGAATCTAAGCTGCCATACATTTGACCATTCCTCTAACCTTGCCAAGTCCCTTCTCATCCTTTCCACCCCACCTTGTGCATCAACTCTGTTGCAGATCTTTGTTTCATCTGCAAAGAGACATACTTTTCCTTCCAGTCCCTCTGCAGAGGACCGGTCCTAATACTGAAACCTGTGGTACCCCACTGCTAACCCCCCTTTTTTCAGAGTGGACTCCATTTACTATTACTCTCTGTGTCCTATTCTCCAGCCAATTCTTTACCCAGGCTGTCATCTTGGGACCTACTCCCAGGCTGGCTAACTTGTATATTAATCTTTTGTGTGGGACTGTGTCAAATGCCTTGCTAAAGTCTAGGTAGACCATGTCCACAGCCCCTCCCTGATCTACTACTTTGGTCACCCAGTCAAAGAAATCTATCAGATTTGTCTGGCATGACCTTCCCGCTGTGAATCCATGCTGCTTATGCAACCTACCACCATAGGGTATGGGTTATGCTAGGATTTACCACCCCTGGTGTGTTGTACACACCAGTGGGTAAATCCTAGCATTACCCACACCCTGGAGTGGTATATTGTGAGTATACAGTGGTCCCATGTTTTTGTATTTGTATTATTTTTATGGCATTTCTATTGCTCCGCCAGAAAAAAACTATTCTGTGCCCGTCTTAAGGGACTGGTTTACATGAATGTGGGACAAAGTGTGCTACAGGAATAATACCTGATAGGGTGGGTGTTATGCTGGGATACCGTCCCACCTAGGGTGGTTGGGCTCCCATGGTGTCCAACACCTGAGAAGGGATGTTATTCCAGCATAACTTCCACCCTGGAGGTCATTATTCCTATTATACTGTATTTCCTTATGAAAGGAGTGAGCACAAGGCCCAAACACACCAAGGCACACCGTGACACTTGTCGGTGTCCGCAGGGTAGGGTGTGGTGAAATGGCATGCCCATTATGCCTGGTGACCCAAAGTCACATCCCAATGCCTGTCAGTCTCTGCAGGGTGGTGGTGGGGTTGGCTTCAGTTTCAATACTTCACTGCCATTCCTATTACACATCTCTCTAACACCTACACTACCAATGCCAATGCCAGAAAGCAAACATTCGGCATTGACAAATGCTTGTTTTTATGTTGATTGCACGCATGCGCAAGAAACATATTGTGGCAGCTTTCTTCAGAAGCAGGTTGTGGAGGCACGGCACTGTTGTAGCCAATGCCCCCACAGCCTGTAAAGGCTTGGCCCACTTCCCCCAATGCTGTGGCACACTGCTGCTGACACTAGTTCAGCCAGCGTGCCACCAACTTGTAAAAATTTAGCTGCTGCAATCAGGGGCTGCCTCGTCATTGCAGTGTCAGCCATTTGCTGCAATGAGGGAGTGACCTGTCATTGCAGGGTGGAACTTCCAAACATCGATATTGTTTGTGAACATGGCGGCGGCATCCTGGCCGAAATGTGTTTTCGCGCTTTTGGCACAGAATAGTGCAGTTGCTGTGGGAAATCAGTGTTCAGGACAGATTAGGAAAATGACAGTGGCACTGTTCATGAGCAGAGGTCTTAAAATGCCTACGGTGAAAATTTGGTAATGATACTCCATAAAATGACTGTGTTACGAGCGTGCGTTTTGCAGTTTGCATGCATGCTCATAACTTCACAGATTTATAATATTTTCACTCCAGATTTTCAACACTGCCATTGTTCTGCACCTCCTTATGAACAGTACAGCTGTCATTTTTCACATCATGGCCAAAATTGTTTTCGCAGTTCTGGCACAGAATAGCGTGGTCGCTGAGGGAAATCCATGTTCAGGACAAATTATGAAAATGACAGTGACACTGTTCATTAGCAGAGGTCCTACAATGCCTATGTTGAAAATTTGGTGATGAAAGTCCATAAAATGAGTGTGTTATGAATGTGCATTGCGCAGTTTCCACGCACGCTCGTACCTTTGCAAGTTTGCAATATTTTCACTCCAGATTTTCAGCATTGCCATTTTGCCACACCTCCTTATGAACAGTGCAGCTGTCATTTTTCACATCCTGGCTGAAATGTGTTTTCACTCTTCCAGCACACAGTAGTGCGGTCGCTGTGGGAAATCAGTGTTCGGGACATATTAAGAAAATCACACTGACACTGTTCATGGGCAGAGTTCCTAAAATGCCTATGTTGAAAATTTTGTGATGAAACTCCATAAAATGACTGTGTTACAAGCGTGTGTTGTGCAGGTTCCATGCACCCTTGCAAGCTTGCAAATTAGTAATATTTTTATGCCAGATTTTCAACACTGGAATTTGTTCACATGTCCTTATGAACAGTACAGCTGTCATTTTTCACATTATGGCCAAAATGTGTTTTCATGCTTCCGACGCAGAATACCGCAGTCGCTGTCGAGACAGTGTTTGGGACAGATTAGCATCAAGCAAGTGAGAGAAGGATGGGAGTGACCGAGCTCAACTGAGCTCTGTCAGGACTGCTGCAGATTTCTTTGTGGGCAGGAAAAGGTGACAACGCAGGCAGGAGCCCAGTACAAAAGGGCAGCCTGTAGCGCCGGGAGACACAGAACGAGCGAGAGAGGGAGGGGGAGTGAGTGAGCTCAAAGGAGCTCTGTTGGGACTGCTGCAGATTTCTTTGTGGGCAGAAAAAGGCAGCAATGCATGCAGGGGCCCAGTACAAAAGGGCAGCCTGCAGCGGCAGGAGAAACAGAATTAATGCGTGAGAGAGGGTGAGTGACTGAGCTCAACGGTGTTGTACTGTGACTGCTTCAGATTTCTTTGTGGGCAGAAAAGGGCAGCAATGCAGGCAGGAGCCCAGTACAAAAAGGGCAGCCTGCAGCACCGGCAGAAACGGAATGAGCGAGTGAGACAGGGGGAGTGAGTGAGGCCAACAGAGCTCTGTCGGGACTGCTGCAGATTTCTTTGTGGGCAGAAAAAGATGCCAACAGAGGCAGAAGCCCAGTACAAAAGGCAGCCTACAGTGCCAGGAGAAACAGAATGAGTGTGTGAGACAGGGGGAGTGAGCAACCTCAACGGAGCTCTGTTGGGACAGCTGCGGATTTCTTTGTGGGCAGGAAAAGGTGCCAACACAGGCAGGATCCCAGTGCAAAAGGGCAGCCTGCAGTGCTGGGAGAAACAGAACGAGCGAGTGAGAGGGGGGAGTGAGCAAGCTCAACGGAGATCTATCATGACTGCTGCTGACTTCTTAGTGGGCAGGAAAATGTGGCAATGTAGGCAGGAGCCCAGTACAAAAGGTTACCCTGCAGCCCTGGCAGACATGGAACAAGCAAGTGAGGGGGGGGAGTGAGCGACCTCAACAGAGCTGTGTCGGGACTGCTGTACATGTCTTTCTAGGCAGACAAAGCCGGCAATGCAGGCAGGAACCCAGTACAAAAGGGCAGCCTGCAGCAGCGGGAGACACAGAATGAGCGAGTGAGGGAGGGGGAGTGAGTGAGTTCAACAGAGCTCTGTTGGGACTGCTGCGGATTTCTTTGTGGGCAGAAAAATGCAGCAATGCATGCAGGGGCCCAGTACAAAAGGGTAGCTTGCTGTGGCAGAAGAAACAGAATGAACGAGTGAGAGAGGAGGAGTGAGTAGACAAGCTCAATGGAGCTCTATCGTGACTGCTTCAGATTTCTTTGTGGCCAGAAGAAGGCGGCAACGCAGGTAGGAGCCCAGTACAAAAGGGTAGTCTGCAGCACTGACAGAAATGGAATGATCGAGTGAGAGGGGGGAGTGAGCAAGCTAAACAGAGCTCTGTTGGGACTGCTGCAGATTTCTTTGTGGGCAGAAAAAGGCACCAACAGAGGCAGGAGACCACTACAAAATGGCAGCCTGCAGCGCCAGGAGAAACAGAATGAGCAAGTGAGACAGGCAGAGTGAGCGACATCACCAGAGCTCTGTCGGGACAGCTGCAGATTTCTTTGTGGGCAGAAAAAGGTGACAATGTAGGCAGAAGCCCAGTACAAAAGGCAGCCTGCAGCGCCGGGAGAAACACAATGAGCGAGTGAGAGAGGGGCAGTGAGCGAGCTCAACAGAGCTCTATCATGACTGCTGTGGAGTTTTTGTGGGCAGAAAAAGGTGGCAACGCAGGCAGGAGCCAATACAAAAGGCCATCCTGCAACGCCAGCAGAACAGGAATGAGTGAATGAGAGAGGGGGAGTGAGCTACCTCAACAGACCTGTCAGAACTGCTTCAGATTTCTTTGTGGGCAGAAAAAGCCACCAACAGAGGCAGGAGCCCAGTACAAAAGGGCAGCCTGCAGCGCCACCAGAAACAGAATGAGCGAGTGAGAGAGGGGGAGTGACCCACCTCAACGGCGCTCTGTCAGGACAGCTGCAGATTTCTTTGAGGGCAACAAAATGTGCCAATGCAGGCAGAAGCCCAGTACAAAAGAGCAGCCTGCAGCACCAGGAGAAACAGAATGAGCGAGTGAGACAGGCGGAGAGAGCGACCTCAACGGAGCTCTGTCGGGACAGCTGCAGATTTCTTTGTGGGCAGAAAAAGGTGCCAGCGCAGGCAGAAGCCCAGTATAAAAGGGCAGCCAGCAGCACCAGGAGAAACATAACGAGCGAGTGAGAGAGGGGGAGTGAGTGAGCTCAACAGACCTCTATCATGATTGCTGCGCATTGCTTTGTGGGCAGAAAAAGGCGGCAACACAGGCAGGAGCCCAGTACAAAAGGCCAGCCTGCAACGCTAGCCGAAATGGAACGAGTGAGAGACGGGGAGTGAGCTAGCTAGCAACCACTGGTATTTTGATAATAGTAGTAACCAGTGGAAAACAAGCCAACCAAATCCATTATGGAGCCAATTTGATGGTGACATGGAAAGTAGATGTTTAGGCAATGAGAGGCTGTGATGCCAGTCATTGAATCAAGGAGGTTTAGCAGAAATTAATCAATGAGGTTTAGCACATGTGAAACATCTAACAGATTTGCAATACCATTTGCCACAGCAATAAAATGAGCGGCAGCATAGATAAGCATGAAGCATTTCATGTGATATGAGCTATATTACGTATCTGCTTAGCCAACCAGTTCCATGAAGGAGTAAATCGTAATTTACATAAGGCATTGGGTAGTACAATTTCAGCATGAATAGTGAATTGGTATGATAGCATGAATAATGATTGATATGATTAGCAGGAATACCTTAAATTCCATTAAGGCAGCAGCAGGTTAATGCAAGACAGTAAGTATTGGTTATTCCAGTAGGGTGCATGTACAGGCAGTAAGTATTTGCAATGCAGCAATGAAATGCAATGAATATCTGAAGCCAGTAGGCTGCAAGGTAAATGTATTGAAGTGTAATAACTGAAAACCATGAAGGCTAAGGCATTTATGCATGGATTGCTAAAAAGCCATGCTGGCAAAGGATCAGGGCAAAAACATATAGCTTACGTTAGCGTGATCCTGCTAATTGGAGCCACTGTGCTCCACTGTGACACCGCAGTCCCCTGCCATGCGACTTACAGGGAGCCACAAGCTGAGCATCATGAGACCAACAGCAACTGAAATGCTAGTAGGGTAGGAACCCCCAAAAGAGGTGCTTTACTGGCAAGGTGAAGGACAAAGCCATAGGATAGCAAGCTGCCAGAGTAATGTGAACAGGAGAAGCAAATTAATGACTGAAAGGTTCAAAATAGCTACATTCAGAAACAAACTGCCCAAATGCCTGCAGCGGAAAGTTGAGCCCAAGCAGTCAGTGTAATAGCTGAAAGTTTTAGACTAGTATAGCAAGGTAGCAGTTGGGCCTGGCTGGGCAAACATGGAATAAATTGAGCAGATCACACTGAACTCCAAAACTGAATGAATTGAGCTAACTAGTGGAGTAAGAGAAGAGCTGTGAGTACACATAGAGCAGCAAGGAGTGGCAGGGTGAAGCCTGGACTGAAGATATGGAAACAACCATATGTAACCTAAAGCACAAATAAGGCAAACACAAGTACAGGAGCAGTAAGGAAACAGTCACACAAGAAAACAGGGTCTATGTGATAATTGCGAATGGCTAAAGGCGATCACCGTTATCGCTCAGTCAGAGTGCCGAACACATTTTCGGCTCTCTGACAACCCTAACTTACCAGCACAATGGCGCCAGGGACATATTTTACTACTTTCTGTGGGTGGAGACTGTGCTCCCTACCTGGGGTTTTATCCCCGCACTTCTACTTGGGGATTCTCAACCCAGGGGTGCATACTGGGGAAGTAGTAAAATAAAGGTTCGGGGCCGGTGCACAAAATTGCACCAGCCCAGACCCGAATCCAGTACCTCAGCCACCCCAGCCATTGCCCAATCTGCGACGCCATGACGCAGCTTGACCAGCAACCGCAGCGCCACCCCTACAGTCTCTCCACCCCCTCTCAGCCCACACTCACCATGCTTGCTCCCACTCCCCACCCTGTGTACGTACATATAGTGACATCCTGTCGCCTAGTTTGCCCACCCCCTCATCCGGTTGCCCTACCTGTCGGTCACCATGAGTGGATTGTGCGAGGAAGGTGTCACCGTAACGGATGGTGCCCTTCCTCATGTGCCCACTTCATGGGTTAGAAAACATGGAGCAGGCGGAGGCAATGTAATACAAACCAAAGCAGGAGAACACAAAACATAGAAGTCCAGCACAAACCAAGCACAGCCAAAAGCACAGTAACGCTTGGGGGAAGGGGGGACAAAGCCCCAGCAGGCCTCAGAGAGAAGACAGAGCCTCTGGTTGCAAGGAAAAAAATTATTTAGAAGGAGGCTGGAAGTAACTACTTATATAACTCAGGAAAGGGGTGTGGCTGGTTGCTGCCCCATTGAACTACAGGCATAGCCTTTCAAAAAAATGGGTCCAGAAAAAAGTAGCAAACGTGACAGTAAATGGGCTGACTTCGGTAGCCTTACTATTTTTTGGTCATGTACATATGCTAGGCTAGTTGTTTAGGGCTGACTGTACCAATGCTGGTAGTCATTTGTATAACATATAAAGTAGAATGTTAGGCCATTATTGGCAAACTTGTTTGGATGGATTAAACCAAATAAATTTGAATCCACATGGCAAAACACAAACAAAAACACCTGCAAATGACCATGCAAGCAACGTTTGTGGATCAGTGTAATACAGTTTTCCTCTAGTGTGTGTTACACATAATGAAAACAGTAAACATTTGATTTTTTGAAAGTAGTAAGTTTCTGCAGTGGTGTTAGTCTACCTGTGTCAGGCAAAATGGCTGGCTTTTAGTTATAATTTTAAAATAGCAAGTGGCTATTAAAATGAAGGGTGTAAAATTACTCAGTATTTACAACCATTTTTAGCTTTTATGTTTTCTAGTTTTCAATTTCTATTGCAGGCTTTTTTAAAGCATTCTCTAGTCAATTATAATTGAGCACTAAGGCATTCCCAAGGTTTACTTTACTGATCTGGTAATCACCCTCCGGTACTGCAAGGTTAAAGGAGATGAAGCCAAGTGCCACATGCCCCGTAGGGTGATTAACTGACCATTAACATCAGCTTCCTTCTCTCTCCTCCCCCCCACCTCCCCTGCACTTTTCGTTGTTTCCTCCTTTCCCTTCTACCCCCTGCACTTTTCCTTGTCTCCTCCTTCTCCTTCTACCCTCCTCTTTCCCTGCCCACCTGTTGTTCTCTGTGACTTTCTCTCCTTTCCCACCCCAGGTACCCCATCTCTGCCCCATTCCCCCTTTCAGTCTTTTCCTTCACATTTCTCTCTTTCTCTCTTTTCCCTCTCCCCTCTCCTGTATCCTTTACCCACCCTCCCTTCCTATCTCTATGCCTACTCCCTATTATCTCCTTTTCCCCTACCCTTCTAGCCCCTCCTGCTATGTGTTCCCTCCTACCTCCTACCCCCTGCCTCCTGTCTCACTCCATTCTTAACTCTGACCTGTGCCTCTCTCATAACTCCCTATCCGTCTCTCCTCTACTGCACTTCCCTAATTCTCTTCTTAGCTCTCATGTCATATCATTACTTGACTAGTCTCCCCTTCCCCAGTTCC
Organism: Neoceratodus forsteri; assembly: GCA_016271365.2. Classification (NCBI taxonomy): domain Eukaryota; kingdom Metazoa; phylum Chordata; order Ceratodontiformes; family Ceratodontidae; genus Neoceratodus; species Neoceratodus forsteri. The sequence goes on from CM028136.1 coordinate 133,233,047, forward strand.
CCCTCTCCAACTCCCTTCCCTAGCGCTTTCTCTTACACTCTTTCAGGGCCCTCACCCTCTTTCTGACTCGTCGACAACAGACCTGTTGGTCCTCCAACAGCTCTGGCTATTCCTTAGCTCCTCTCCAATTCCAGGTTATTTTATTTTTTGTCTGTTGTTACATATTTTCCAGCATGTTAAACTCATGTTCATCATTACTGTAACATGTACTCTCTCTCATATAAGCCTTGTTAGAACAAACTGCTATTAATAGTATTATTCTCAGTTTTTCTTCACCTTGTATTTATTATTATGTACTTGTTCATTTACTTGTTGTTTTGTCTTTTGATGTGAAACCTCTGTAAATGAGCCCCTTGCTCAAAGGTCTATCCGATTACCCCAAATAAATAAATAAAAAAATAATAAACAGAACCTGTGGGAGTGCCTCATTGCTATTATAATAATGTTCTCTTTTAATAGCTTTAAACCTTGTTCAGCAAATTATGAGGCTCTACATATATGTTAATAACAGATTAACAAGAGGCTGATAGAATGTTTACAGTCTATCAGAAAGCTATACTGACAGATGAACGAATGATAACAAATAACCTTTCTGGGTGGGGGGAGGGGAGTGTCTCTGAGTCAGTGTGCATAAGTCTGGAATTCCTGGCTACACCCCAGGTAGAAGCCCCACTGGAAAATGAGATGATTCATCTAGGCAGGGCTGCTCAGCAAACAAATGGAAATAAAGTGACATTTGGGGCTTCAATTCAATCATGCATACATGCATTAAGCACAGTCTGTAGCAACATTTTAAATAAGGAAGTTTTGCAGCTTTCAGACTGAGACTAACTTCTAAATGTGGGGTTCTGCTTTCTGGAGTCAATGGGTGGTGGCGGGGTAGTTACTTTCAAAATGACTAAGGCCATTAATAGAAGTGTCTAGTTTTCATGAGTTGTCTAAAACCTTGCCAAATGGATCATTCAGAATTCAAGACTGTCTACAGTATAATGTGATCTGCTGCATATATATATATATATATATATATATATATATATATATATATATAAAGCGAGAGAGAGAGTCAGAATTAGGTGCAACATCATCAGTTTTCAGATAGTTTATATGAAGAAATGTAACATAGTTTACTACCCTACAATCTGTTTGGGGCCACTAAAAATGCATGCGGGGGGGCTAATACAAAGCTACGGAAGGACTTGGATTTAAAATAATTCAAGTATTTTTAAACCCCTGGTGGTTAATATAGTGGGTAGAATAAAGTGACCATTACAGCAAGGCAAGTCAACAGTAAATACATTTTTAAAAGAATAAGTTTGAATCCTATAGGAGGGAATTACGGGTAATGTTGGTACCCATACCTGGGTGTGGAAAATGGATACAAGGTTAGGGCAAGCTGGTTTTCCCCTGTGCAAAAAAACTCTCTATTGACATGAAACCAGATGGAAGTATTTTTAAATGTGGGCACGTGGCCCAAGGGCACAGACGTGGCCATGGACTGAGGTTCTTGCATTGTGTCTAGTTCATTTGATACTTTTTGCCACCAGTCATGGTGTACTTTTGTACTGGGCTTATCTAGGGCATACAGCAATTCAATGAAGAGTCCAACAAATGTCCATTTGAATTACTTTTAACTTCATTTATTCATGCCAATACACCCCTCCTGGGTCAGTGGAACCATAAAAAATGATTTAACATTTCAACTCAAAAGATTCTTTGTCATCTTTGTTGTGGTGCTCTCAAGAAGGTGATGTTGTATGATGAGTGCGCTCTACTCTAAGGTGGTGAAAAGAGATGAGCGGGGCACCAGAGGTCCGAATTATTTTTTGGATAGGATAACTGCTATCCGGACAAGGAGAGGCAGGAGTCGACTTAGTAGTTTTTAAATGCCCAAAGGGCGGATGTTTTATTTGCAACCAAAAGAGGGGGTAGACAGACACAGTCACAAGAAGAGTAGGGGATGCCCGGTTAACAATAGGGCAGATGATAACCAACCACAAAAACAATTAGGAGTATGGATAGCATTATGGATATCTAAACAGTAACAACTAAACTCTAAAATGTCTAAACTCTAGACTATTATTCTCTATAGGTGCACTATGGCCCTATTGCCACTATACATCTAAAATTCCTTAGCAGTATCCTGTAAGAGCAACTAGTACATAGACGGAAATCAGATGTGCTTCTCTACCCACAATGCAATATTTGGTTTTACAATGACCATCCAGTTCTCACAAAGTCCAAATGTCTGTCGTCTTCGTGCGCACCAATGTTCTTCGTTGGTAGCTACAAGGGAAATAAAACAAAACTGTGGAACCCTAATTTCAATTCCCAGCAAGGACCTAGGTAAGGCCACTGGGGTAGTGAGAGGTTTGGTAAACAGACCATATATCTTCGGCAAAAGCCCACTCTCTCCGAGGCTGCCGGGAATGTAGAACCAAAGCAACTGGTTCCTGAAATAACACACACTGAAGTAAGAGGTTCCTTGGCCAAAACCCGCTTCTAGGGTTGCCAAGGATGAAGAAAGACCAAGATCTGCGTGGCGATGAATCCAGTGGAGGACTACCACGATCCGACTGATGCTGCAGCACTCCAAGGGCCAGCTGGAATCGGAAGGAACTCTGACAGGACCAGGAACCATAGGAATCTGAAGAGATGATGGTTGAATCTGCAATCCTCAGGTCATGAACTAACACAAAACAAAGAAACGGCGGATGCGTCCCGGACTGGGCTGACAGACTCGATCTTCGTGACGCGACCAGGTGGGATAGAACAGGATTCTCCTAGATGAGCTCTCTATCTTCTGTAGAGGGCGACCAACTTCGGGACATCTGGAACAGGAACCACACGGAACGACACTGGCATGGCTGTCGTGATGCGTTTCGGCGGACGTACTTTCAAGCTGTGAAAACAAGAAAACGGCGGGTACGACTGGTACAACTGACGACGGACTTCGACTTCGGCGGATGACACGAACGGACGGGATGAGTTGATAGATGATCTTCCTGAAGTGAAGAATGCTGGAAGGATGTCTTCTTCTGAGTAGAGACTGATTCCGAGCAGCGTAGTGTAACAAAACCACACTAGGAGACTGCAGTGTGGTAGAAGACTGAGACTGTCTTTGTACAGTAGCAAACATATAACTGAAGAATGCCCAAAGAACTGTGGGATAGTACAATAATTTGCCTGGGAGGGCAAATTATAACTTCAGGGGTAATCGTTACTGATAAGGGCCAATGTCCAGGTGCTTAGAGCAATAGTTCAGGTACTTGGACCAATAGTTCAGGTACTTCGGACAATAGTTCAGGTACTTAGGGCAATAGTTCAGGTACTTCGGACTATAGTTCAGGATAAGCAGTACAGTAATCACAGTAAATTCACAGTACAGGCAATTAGAACACTCTCAAATGAACCCCTGTTTCTATAGGTAGGGTACTTCTGGGATAGGATCCCTTACTGTCCGTTGTGGCTGGGGTCTCCCTTTAGACCAGGCTTTACCTCGGGCCTAATGCCCTACCATTACCTGGGGCCTGAAGCCCTACGTTAGCTTGAGCCTGCCTTATTCCACTAGGCTGGGGCCTCCCTGTAGTACCACTAGGCTGGCTTGCCCTATTCCGCTAAGCCGGGGCCTCCCTTTAGTACCACTAGGCTGGCTTGCCCTATTCCGCTAGGCCGGGGCCTCCCTTTAGTACCATTAGGCTGGCTTGCCCTATTCCACTAGGCCGGGACCTCCCTTTAGTACCAGGCTTTACCTCGGGCCTAATGCCCTACCATTACCTCAGGCCTGAAGCCCTACGTTAGCTTGAGCCTGGTGCCCCACTTTATACTGGGCCTGGAGACCCTTGTTGCATTGGGCCTGGTGCCCCACTTTGTACTGGGCCTGGTGCCCCAATTTACAATGGGCCTGGAGCCCCTTGTTGCATTGGGCCTGGTGCCCCACTTTGTACTGGGCCTGGTGCCCCAATTTACAATGGGCCTGATGCCCCTCGACACTTTGGGCCAAATGCCCCACTTCCCAATGGGCCTAATGCCCTACTTTATAATTGGGCCAGAATTGCCCTTTTAAGTGACATTGCCCCTTTAAATTTTCCAGCTCACAGAGAGCTGCTGTCATTCAGTGCAGCAAATCCCGCCTCCGCTCTGCCCCCTTCATTAATATTCATAGACCACTATAAAGGCCTTGCTTCCTGGCCCCTCCTTTGGGGCGTCGCTAATCCCGCCTCCCTAATGAATATTAATTTCATGGGTCCTAATGACCCGATGCTCCTGCGGCGATCGGCCGCCTTCTGAAAGCGCCTAATGCGCTATTCCAACAAACCAGTCCCCCCTGCAACAAACTGGCGGTCAGCACAACGCGTGCTGCCGCCGACTCACCGCTCTGCCATCCTGAAGCAGGTAGAAGTGCTGTTGGGAGGCGGGTGAGATGCTGGCAGTGGAGGGAAATGCACAGGCAGCTGGGGACTTACTCGGGGCCTCCACGGGCCGACAGGGAGCGACGGTGCGTGTTTCAATGCCGACGGGACCTAGAAATAAAATTAATTCAACACTTTGGGGCTAAAATAATAAACTGGCGGGCAAAACACGTAAATGGAGGGCTTTTAAGCCCTAGCAACACGTCAGGAATGACGTTTTTCTTCGTGGGGCCCCGATGGCACCACCGACTACAGACTACAGCAGCAGGCTTCTTCAGGCAGTGGAGGCAGAGCAGGCACACTGGTAAGTCCTAAGGGACGGTTTCAACCCTCCAGGTAAGCCCTTTCTTTGTCCCACTGACTTACTGTGTCCTCTCTCCTCAACAGCTGCCCATGAACTGACCAACTGACCAGTTATAGAATTATTTTTAAAAGTTAAACTTGCCTAAGTTCTAGAATGGCTGGATTGGAATGCTGTGCATGTGCCACTTAGCACAGCATTCCATCCAGGCCATTATGACATGGAATGCTTTTTTTTCTGTCTTTTACCAGGATTTAAGTGCACAAGGCACTTTTTCTATTATTTACAGTGTTTTGTGTGTATAGGGAGGTTGACTTTTATGTCTAGGGGCCCTTTAGCATTGTACCCTGCCACCTACACCTGCAGCAGGTACTCTGAGCACCTGTGTATTCTGCGTTTATTTATTTTTATTTTAACTTTCTGGAATGACCAACTTTGGGGCATTATATTTGATATCACTACTATGGTACAACATTCTGACACAGAAAAGCCTTGTACCAGCTGTGCTTGCACTACTCTTATCAGTTTTAAATTTTATTCCATCTTACTTATATGATGAGGATTGAACACTCCGTGTCTAGAAAGTTGTACTAATTTGTTTGGCAACCCAACCCAGCTGCCATGTCCATAAGAGCAGCAGAGTTTGGAGTACTGTGCAGCTCTCTTGCTGAGGAGATGTGGGAATGAACTGAACCAGGGTAACCATACGCTAAAAATAGCAGTGTATGGGCAACCACCACAACTTGGTTGTGGTCCCATTTCAGGTCTATTATGACATCATGGGCCTCTCGAGGTTCACTGTCGAGGACACTATGATGTCATACTGTCCACTTGATGGGAACACTGCCTTATTGTGTGTGGTTGGCCATACCCTATTCTCTGTATTGGGAACTGAATATACCTATAAGAGCTGGGACTCAGCCAGAGGTACTGCAGATACCAATTATCTCAGGTGGGTTGTTAGAAGTCAGATGCATCCAAAGATTACACTGGCAAGAAGAAAGGGGTGCTGTGTAGCTAGCTGATTACTTTCAGTGGAACGTTTTAGACTCAAGCACATCAGGACCTAAATGTTTACATATAAGGTTTCAGGATTTAGGAAGCACTTCCCACCTCTCCACCACTCTCCAGCAAATAGGACTGGTTCATGTTTTGGGAAAAATTTTAAGTGTGGTGGATGAGCTGTGGTGGTTCGTACCCCTATAGTTTAGGGTGATGCCAGATAAATCTGGAAGGAGAGGCTGGAGGCATACTCTAGATCCAAGATGCAAGGTTTAATAGCCACAGTTGGAGCACACAGAAAAGACTTAGTATTCACTAACACTATACACATGAGAAAGAGTGAATAAGGTTACCAGGAACACAAACTGGCCCCATTAATGTCCTACAAAAGTCCAGGTTATTCAAGTCTTAAAGGTGTAGCGATCCGATGCACCAAGCTTGGGTTTCTAGCATTTTGGTCAGCCGACTGCTAAGGGTGAACCTAAGGAAGCGCTTCCTACACAGGTCATAAAATGGGGTGTCCCCCAGTGAACCAAAAACCAAGTAAAACACTGTAGGCCTCCTGGCCCTGGGAAGAAGGTGACTCCTGGTGTCACTGAGGCAACGTCGATAGGGAAGAGCCTGGCCGAGGATGGGTGTTGATGCCAAGTTGTAGGGGAAGAGAACCTCATCTCGGGATGTTGGCTACGGTGACCTCGGGCAGGTGATCTCCAGTCGAGGAAAGGATGCTGGGTGCGATGATCCACTGGACGACCTCTGGGCAGGTCTCCAGAACCCTTACCACCTCAACCCTGCAGCTTCAGAATCCGACAATCTTCGGTGTGACCTCTTGATGCATCACTGGAACACGAGCCACCTATGGGCAGTACAATCAAGAGTGTGGTGACCCTTAGTATGGCCTCTTGCTTAGGCCACCTGTACTTATGCCACCTAAGGGAATGGGGCACAGAGCCTGGCAATCCTCGGCAAGGCCTTGGTATAGGCCACCGGTACTATTGCCACCTTGGGACAATATCTATGCAGGAGAATGGAAAATGTGACCCCGAGTTCGGTGGATGACTTAAGTCCCTCAAGCTAGAGCCGGGACGGCCCCTAACCTGACTCACTTTGGTGGGCTCTAGCTACCAGCTGGCTACCACTTACGACCCACAACTCGAACCTGGGGCATTGTGTCAAACACTTGGAGTTGGTGGAGGTCTTTGGAAGTGGGTACAGGTGATACTGGGCTTCCCGGGGACCCTCCCTGGGTTGAAAAAGAGGCACCAGAGGAATTCTAGATGAGGTGTGAGGTGTGTGCAGGAGCCCCTGGATTTCCACAAGGATTTCTGTACTCTGGAAAATGCACAACCACAAAGGAGTAATAAGGCCCCTTCTCCTGGAGACTGCTGTATAAAAGGTTCACTGGGTCTGTTTCCCGCCCAAATGAACTGACTTGACACACTGGGGGACCCGACTAGATGACAGAGTTCTGCAAAAACTGACCGAGGCTGCTACTGGGATCTTCTGGAGGGAGTTACACCGAAGGGACCCAGGGGATTATCTTCAACTTCGTAACAGAGAAGCTGACATCCTTTGCCTTGCAGTCCTTCACCGTCCATGGTCAAACTCTTTCTCCCCTCCTTCCAGCCTGTGCAGAGCCTCCTCTATGCTGGGGCAGTCCTGACTACCTGCCAAGGGATTGGCTCCTTCATCCAGAGGTCAGCCTCCTGAAGCTGGGTCAGTGGCTTAAAAAAAAAGTCTCCAATTTTGAATCTACCCTGGCCACAGGGATTGGCTGAGAGGGCTCAGCCTGGCTTCCTTCTCCACTATGGGACAGGAATGTGGCCCAACTGGTTGGGCTATGACTGACTGGGTGTTGGTCATAAGCGGGGGGGAAGGGAGAGGAAAGAAACAAAAACATGGTTTTCTTTTAAAACCCTGAATTTAGACTACTAGGACTGTCTGCTGGAGTTGGGCCTGTTCTGTGTTTCAGAGAGTCACCAAAGCTTTTCAAGAGTTTCCCATTAAGCCACCAGGGTCCCCATAACTGTCTGATCCCTCATATCTCTGAGGATCCCTATTTTCTGTGGTGCCCCCAATTTCCCTGAGGTACTACATAAGCCACTAATTTAAATCTGGCTTCAATGACTCAGTGTGGTTTGAAACAAAATGTCACATCTCTCAGCAGCCCCTCATTAGGAATGAAAGTCCTCATTTAGTACACAGATGTCCTCTGCCCCACATTAAGAAAGTGCTGTGTTACATTGTGCAGTATCCTGATGTTTTCCATGCAGAAATGTATTGAAATCCTTGTAGCCCAGAAAGCAAGCAATAGACTTGATGAATATGGCAAGACTAATTTCAACTAGAGTTGCATGGGTGGTGATGTAACCATTCCATACATGCTCTAGAGGACAACTTGGTTAACTGACAGTTGACTTTATCTGTGGTACATATACTTCAGGTCAAAGCTGATGCTAATCTTTACCTATTCTAGTTTAATTACAGTATATCTGTCCTAAATTTGGTATCCATTAATAAGATACTTAGAAGGCAACCCAATGGCTTAGTAGGTAGAAGGTAGCACATTGTGCTCCAGGGCAGGAAACCCAGGTTCAAGAGTGGACTCTGGAGCTGGGTGTGGTGGCTGAGGGAGCTGGGGCAGTGCTGCCACGTGTCTGCACTGCCAGTCAGTGAGGGATGGTGCAGGGTTCCACCACTGCAGTGACTGCTGTGTATGGCTGGATGCTTGTCTCCTCTATAGTGGCATTGCTGCATGCATGCATGCATCAAGGACTGATGTGGCACTGCCTTGCATCAGTGGTGGGATTTGGAGATGGGATGAACCCCCCCCCCAAAAAAAACTCCATGTGTCTCGGCCACCTGCGTGATGGCTGCTGGAACTCATAGGCCCAGCTCTATGTACAGTATATTCCCAATGGTTAGACATGAGGGGAGCAGCTGACTAGGTTGAGAGGTCACAGTACAAGTCCAAAGATCAGGTTCAGGTGGCATATCAAGGAGCAAACAACTGTGGCTAAAGCAAAAAGATTCATAAAGGCTCTAGATAATGACAGGTGCATGTCTGGATTTTTTGGCTTCGGGACAGATGTGGAGGTGTTCTGGTCATTATTCAGATCTCCTGCATCGCTCTGGCAGCTCCCCCAAGGGTCTGAGAGGGCTTAAGGATGCCCTCCCCCATGACTGACCATAGATCTTCTGCATCGCTCCGGCGGCTCCCCCAAGGGCCCAAGAGGGCTTAAGGATGACCTCCCCCATGACTGGCCACAGATCTCCTGCATCACTCTTGCGGCTCCCCTGAGGGTCCGAGAGGGCTTAATGACACCCTCCCCCATGACTGGCCACAGATCTCCTGCATCGCTCCTTTGGAGTCCAGGAGCTGCATCTAAATTGCCTCTGTACTCCTTTCCCTCACCATCATCCCTTGTACATTTGATCCCATCCCTCACATAGATTGCTACCCCAGCCCCCTCCCCATGGTTCTTTCTATATAGTTTGAACCCTGGAATCATCAGCTACCAGTCCTGGTACTCTGTGGCCCACGTTTCCATGATGGCCGCAATGTCCACCCTCCCTACTGGCAGAAGTGCCTGTAGATCCGCTGTTTTGTTGCCAAGACTTCTCACATTCAATGAGACCATCCTCCATCATGTCTCCCTCTCCTCCTTTTCCGGTTTTTTTTCCCCTCCATGCCCCCTCTGCTCAATTTCCCTGAGACCTTCCCTATTAGCTTGGTGGGTAGGCTGGTTTGGTCCCTCACTCTGGGATCTTTGCATACCAGCTGTCCTCATCACCCCCACACCTAGTTTAAATCCACTTTTGTTGCTATATATCCCTGAAACTTCTGCTTTAAGACCCCTCTTCCCTTGCCTCTCAAGTGCAGCCTATTCCCTGCATGTAGTTTGTTATTTTCCCAGGTCTCACCTCAGTCCCCCACTATCCTGTACCTCCTGGATTTACACCACTCCTCCAGCCATACATTGAATTCTTTAATCCTCTTCTTCCTCTTTGTATTCACACAGGGTATTGGGAGCACTTCTGAGAAGGCTATTGACTCCCCTGCCTCCTCACACAGTCTTTCCATTCCTTCAAACCCATCCCTAACCACCTCCACAGTCTCCCCTGCCAGGTCTTTTGTCCCCACATGCACTATTGTGTGCGGTCTCCCACATCCCTTCTCGCACATCTCAGAATCGATTGCCCCGCCCCCTCTGCCATTAGCCCTGGTATGGATTCCACCCATAAGTGGCTATGTCATTCCCCTCTACTGTCCCATCTGATCCCTTTAAGTATGGAGCCCCCCACTACCAATATACCCCCTTCTCCCTTTCCCTCTCTTATCCCCCCGTCACTCATGTTCCCCTTCCTAGGGACCTCCTAACTAGGAGATCTGTTTTGTCTCTAGTGGCCCCTCCCTTTCCACCACATCCCCCTTCCCTTCCTTCCCTTCCTGCTTCCCCATCCGCCCCTTGCTACACCCCCTTTTCTGCAGTGCCTTTCTCCTCCCTCTTTGCTGCAGTGCCTCTCTCTTTCCCCTCCCCATGACTGCCCACTGTGCAAACTCCTCTTGTTCCCTCTTCTGTCTCCCCCTGTATCTCTTCTTCCTCCTCCTCCTCCTCCACCAGTTTCATCAATATGCCAAACCTGTTTCCCATCCCCTCTGTTCTGATTAATGCTGTCTCTTCCCTCCTGTTTTGAGTCCCTCCTTTCCTGGTATGCCCGACACTAGTTCATCCCTTATTGCTAGACCTCCCATCCAGATTGTTCCCTCCACCCCCCCTACCCCTGACCCATAGTTCCGTCCATGAAGTGTCCTTATCTTACTTTCACGTGGCTGCATACTTGTCCCAGACTCCCTCTTCCTCTCCCTGATCCTCTCCAGTTTCCCACCAATCCGTCTCACCTCGTCTTCCATCCTTTTCAGCCTGTGGCATATTGGACATCCTCCCAGCCTCCATAACACATTCATCCATACTGCTGCTCCACATCGAGCAGTTTGGTGAGCTGCACAGTCGTGTTCGTTTTGAAACTGAACTTTTCCTTTTTCTTTATTAATTTAATATCCAGATTTTCTTGGCATAGAGTTAGCTCAGTTGCTAGCACTGTAATTTCCAACTATAAGCCATGTTAAATTATACTGCATTGGAGGGGTGGGGGGTGGGGGGCTGGCGGGAGTCAAGCCATGAGAATGGCAGGCAAATGTTAGTTTTGGCAGCAAATCCTCTCATGGAGATAGCTAACCACATGACACCTTCTCCAATATATCCAAAATAGGACACTATATATGCCTTTACCTTGTTTAGATTGTAAAAATATCCCCTGTTTGGATTATTTAGGTAGGCTTGAGGGGCCGCACGTGAGAAGCATATGATACATGCAAGGTGGAGGGGGGGCACCCTTTCATAACCAGACCCATAGCACAATTTCAAGCTTAAAAGGAGCAGTCAAGAGGCAGGCGCATTATAAATGGTTGATTTGTTTGGAGGCCATCTCCCCTCATGGTGCAGACAGACATAAGTAGCCTAACCAGAAACTCCAGGTATACAACCCCATCAGTGCTGCTCGCAGCCTTTTCCTAGAGGATCAGGTTTCCCACCATTCTGGTGGGGGTTTGATGGGATGATTGGGAATGGGTATGGGTACTGGCTCAGATCTCATGTAAGTGGGATTGTTGGACCGTCCCACCACTGAACCTCACAGCACAGCTACATCCTGATGGCATGAGGGCTAAATATAAGGTCGGTATCAGAAAGCCAATGACAGGTTGCTGGACTGGAACAGCTGGGGTCTGCACCTTGAACCAGCCTGTTGTGGCTGAGCCCATAAGCAATGTGATTTGGGAGTGCTTCCTCTTACTCTGATTTCTCTGGAAGGTCTATAGTCACTTTGGACTGTCATGGCAGGGGGCCAGAGGGCTTCTAAGACCATCATCCCACTAGTGTATATGGTGCTTCATGATGTTCTCCTCTGAGCCAATGGACAGACACAGAATGGATGGCTGGGGTGCATCATATTTGATACTTGAAGGTATGTCCTGATCAGTGGGGGGTTACATTGTGCTGCCTGTCTATGTGCAATAAACATTCTCGGCTCTGCCTGCTGCCTGCTCCCAAGTAGCCCACTGTAAGGGGAAACAAAACAAAAAAAATTTCAGCCATTTTAGGAGCTAGCCCACTCAGATTTATAGTTAATGCCTGGGGATTCTGGGGTACTGCACCCTATGTCCCTAAACATTTGGCACACAGCTACATACTGTGCTGCTGAACACTTAACTGGCAAACCCTTCCATTAGGGAAGGTAGGATTCTGCTCCAACAGTCACATGGAGTGGCAGGGAGGGAGATCTTCCCACCCAAGTATGTGACATCAACTTGCCATACACGTACCTAACAAGGCATGGTTACCTAGGAAGCAATTCTACTGTTTACTTGTTACCTGGACAACACCTGCTAATTAAGTGCAGGATGAGTTCTCAGTCAAGTTAAGTGCCTGATTGTTAGACTCTAGGCATGGTTCCACATTGTTCCCAAGTTGTTTATTGTTCTAAATAGGTGCCCTTGTATTCTCAGTTACCTGCAGGATATGAATTGCATACAATTTCTGTACAACAATATGTTTCTGGTATAGGTCAGGATTTGATTAAATAGTTTCTTATAATCTAAAGGTTGTTAAATACCCTATTAAGGACACCAAAATCTTATCAGAACTGAAGTGGCTGAAAGGTGACATTCTCCTTATCCAGGAAACTCATATCTTGCATGCAAAACATTTAAAACTATGTAGGATATGGGTGGGTCAAGTGCACACAGCCTCACATCCAAGGGACAAAAAAGCAGACACAAAGGGGTTGCCTACTGGAAGTATTTTTATCAGAAACTGGCCTAGATGGAAGATTAGTGATTTTCACTCAGCGAATTCAGGGAGCAGTAATGCATTTAGTGAATGTACAGTTGCAGCCTTTGCCATGGTCAGATATTTCTTAAAATTAAGCCAACCTGGGGAAGATCAAATCACTCAAGGCCTTATCCCCAGCATGACAAAAATACCAAGACATAGAAGACAAGAAGGCAGAAGGTTATCTAAGATATGCTGACCACAAATATTATGAAATGGGGGGTAAGGCTACTAAGTTTCTAGCATAGCAGTTGAATAAAATGATTACTGAGGGAGTGGTACAGAGGGTCAAATATCCTACACATCCAGGGCAATTTTGACTCATCCCAAAGAAAATAGCTAAGTGTTTCCAACAATTTTGCACCACTCTATATGCTGACACCAATGACCAGGAGACTATTAAAGCCACAGTCCAAAATTTTCTACAAAGCATAAATATACCAACTCTTACCCCAGACATGAAAACTGCCCTCGATAATCCCATTACATAGGAAGAAATTGCTAAAGTAATAACAGTCTTGAAAAATGTAAAAGCTCCTGGCCAAGATGGCTTCAATGCTGAGTTTTTTAAAAGCTTTTAGGGAGGTCATTACCACATCCTTAAGCAAACCTCTAATACCTGTATGTCAGAAGATAACACTTTGTCATCATGGCAGGGAGCTTTAATTACTGTTATGGTGAAACCTGGCAAAAGCAGATAGACCGGTGAAACTTTAAGACCAATAACATTGTTGAATTATAACATAATACTCTTCACCAAAATCCTGGCAAACAGGGTCCAAGCTTGCATCAGTTCTATTACACATCCTGACCAGCCAGGGTTTGTCCCTAAGTGACATCTCCACAAAAATATTAAATGTCTCCTGAACATACTGGCACACCACCAAAACAGCAAAGTCCCTCAATTGGCAATATTTTTAGGTGCTGAGAATGTGTCTGATCATTTGAACTGGACCGATCTGCAGATAGTTTTTCAGAGAATGGGATTTGGGGAGAGATTCATGTCCTTGATTCATATGTTGCATGCATGACCTACTGCTAGGATAAAAGTGAATGGTATTCTTTTAGAAGCCTTTGCTACTGAGACAGGCATGCAGCAAGGATGTCCCCTGTCCTCACTCCTCTTTGCATTAAGCAAGGAGAGGTTCCTTGCTTAATGCAAAGAGGAGAGGGGACAGGGGACATCCTTGCTGAGCCTTGAGGCTATAATTAGATAGATGAAGCAATTTAGGGGTATTAGCATTGCTGAAGGAGAAAACCACATATCTCTTTATGCGGATGATACTCTAATCTGCCAGTGAATCACAGGGTACCATCTCCCTCTTGAGAGATATTCTACAACAATTCAGAGAGGTGTCTGGTTTTAAGAATAATACAGATAAAATGGAGACTTTTAATTATTAGTGGCACTATCTCCCAGCAATTTAGGGAAACATTCCCCTTCAAATATGTGTGAGAAAAAGCTAGATATCTTGGCATCCAAATGCCGGTGCACTTAAATTAACTTTACCACATAAATTGTACACCCCTTAAACAACCTGTATACTCTGATCCTAACAAATGGAATTAATTACCAATGATATTCTCTAGGCGCATTTACACACAGGTTTTTAAAACAAAATGAGCGTTATCTGTGGCGTCGTTGTACTCTGTTGCATTTTTAGGATCCCTTCTACACTCCGCGAGTTTTCCGGCAGCTCCCACCTCCATTTGTGTTTCAGCACCCCCACAGAGCTTGCTACTCTATTGCTGTTTGTGCACCACTTCGGAATGGCTGTTTACACAGTCCATGAAATAGGCCTGTAATTACAAACATGAAAAACGAGATGCGGTTTGAGGCGAGCGTTAGCCTATGGAACGAAACAGATGCACTTTACACACAAGGGATGTAACAGAATACTGCTTCCGTAACAGTTATTCCGTTACATAAACCTGTGTGTTAAAGCGCCTTCTGACAGAATAGAAATGATTAAGATGAATGTCTTATCCAGGTTTTCATTTGTGTACTCTATTCTTCCCTTATTAATTACTAAGGGAGACTGGAAAGAAATTAAGTGTGGGTTAACCAGATTTATTTGGGGTAGCAGGAAACCATATGTACCCTTGGAAACTTTAAGAGAACAAAAACAGAAGGGTGGCATGGGTCTTCCTTGTTTGCACAGTACTATGAGTCCACTCAGTTGGTGCACATAGCTGAAATAATCCAGGACTCTGAAGCTAAGGGTTGGTCTGCAGTGGAGAGGCAGGCACATCCATACATCCCTCTTAGATATTCACCCTAGGTGGCAACAACTGCAAACCTGCTAGACATCGTTAACAAATGGATTCACTCCAGCCTAACAGTTTGGTTGCAAAATAAATGAAGGTGGGAGACCCCACCCATGCGTGACAAAAAAAATCACTATACAATGGCTGCCCAATCCCCCCAAGCAGAAATTACATTATGTTTCAGAGGTGGGCTTGGAAAGGACTGAACTTCCTCAACCAGCTATTTATGAGCCAAAATACTGTCAAAAGCTTCCCAGAGGCGGAGCAAGACCTTGGCCTGAGCAGGACAGATTTTTTTTACAGATTCTAACAGTGTCAGGACTATATTTCTAAACATCCAACTGTACAGGATCTAATAACTGACTTACACCACAGGGTAACCACTATCTGGAACACAGCCCAAATGCCACAGCAAAATGGATTTATATCACAGGCTTATGACTGGGTATGTAAAGGGAAGGAGTCACAGGCCATCAAAAAAAAAAAAACAATCAGCTTAAGAAAATGAAGCTAATATGCATCTCATGCAAGAGTCATTGTCCAAGATCTGGCAGGGCATTAATTGTACCATAGCCTCCATGTCACGGCATGAATTCTGTTGGAAAATGGTAAACAGATATGTTATTACCCCAGTGGTCTCAAAACACTACAGGATAATAAACTCAGATCCTGGAGAAGATGTAGGGCCCAGGACTCCCATTTCCACATACGGTAGGATTGCCCAATAATTAAACCATACTGGACTATGTTAGCCAACCACATAGAAACTGTCCTAGACCATCCACTTCACCTTGCATTTGAAAATGTGGTTCTGGGCCTCCCTCCAGGGGGTGCCAATGCAAGTCATAAAAAGCATCTTTCTTAATTTTAGTGGCAGCTGCAGGTAAAAAGTATACTCAGAAATGGCTTACCCAGACCTGCTCCATGGTCCTACAGTGGATCGCAATCATACACACAATCAGGTCCTTGGAAGCCATTGCTGTGCAGCTCAGACCACACCATGAGAAATTTAATGCTATGTGACTCCCTTTTTACGTTGGCTCACTCATGCGCAGCCAACATACTGCAATAGTAGCAGATTTGGAGGTGCGGTCACTGTTGGGCAAATGCAGGGCACACATCAGTAGGTGCGTCCCTCATTCCCCAATCAGTCAGCAGCAGGCTCTGACATCATGAATCCTAATGTGGCCACCACACAAAAGGTCTGCTGTAATGAGAGTGAAGCTCTCATGCAGCATGACCATAACGCACCTCCCGATGAGCACACTACATGTCGGCAGTGACTGCCACCACGTCCTGTTACAATGCCAATGGGGGAGCCCACTCCCCGTTGGCATTATGACCCCCAATTTTAAATGTATGCCGAGGGGGTGCCCAATCCCTCTCAGCATCATGTGCCCCCCCCAACAGTTTTTCTTTGCTGACGGGGGGCCCAGTCCCCATCAGCGTTTGTCCCAGACCCATTTATTTTGCTGACGGGGGAGCCCACTTCCCATTGGCATAATGTCTACCCCACTTTTGTTCTGTGCCAAGGAGGGTGCCCAATCCCCCTCGGCTTTTGCTCCCCCGCTTTTCTTGTGTGCCAATGGAGGTGCCAAATCCCCTGTCGGCTACAGCATCCCCCCAAAACACTTAGGTGACACGCAGGCAGCCTACCCCAGCATGCCAAATCTCCTGAAAAATTAAAACCATCCTGCAATGTTTTTTTCCTTTAACCCTGTGAAAAGAAACGGTTCCTTCCCATCTCCCTGCCCCTCCCACAACCCATGCCCACCCTCTGTGCACCCTGCCTCCCACACCTCCCTTCACCCTATACTTACTCGAGTCCGCGCAACAATCTTCGTACTGAATACATTCGTACACTTTCAAAGCCGACCACAAACTGAAGAAATGCTGGTAAGCTGTATAATGGCATAAATAGGATTTTTTAAACTTTGTTGCATATCTCATGTATTTTTTTGAATTTTTGCACTAAATTTTCAACATGGGGTTATTGGGACCCCTCCTCATGAATTCAGTCACTGTCATGGCATTATTCGGCCCTGAAAGGTGATTTTACGGTCACTGTGTGGAATCACCTTTTGGGACCGAGTAACACAACAACAGTGCCACTGTTTATGAGGGGGGCTCTGAAAAAGCCTATGTTGCAAATTTGGTGAAAAAAATCCTAAAAATGGCTGTTTTACAAACGTGGGTTGCACTGTTTCCTTGTAACTTCGTGAATTTGTAATATTTTCACTCCAAATTTTCAAAATTGCCATTTTTCCACACCTCCTGATGAACAGTATAGCTGTCATTTTACTTATCCTGACTGAAATGTGTTTTCACACGTCCGGCACAGAATAAGCGCCCAGTCGGCACAATGAAATCAGTTTCAGGAAGTTGAGAAATAGCGGTAACACTGTTCATGAGCAGAGGTCCTAAAATGTCTATGTTGAAAATTCAGGGCTGAAAGTCCATAAAATGACTGTGTTACACATGTGCGTTGCACAGTTTCCATGCACACTCGTAACTTCGTAAATTTGCAATATTTCCATGCCAGATTTTCAACACTGGCATTTTTTCACACCTCCTTATGAACAGTACAGCTGTCATTTTTCACATCCTGCCCAAAATGTGTTTTAGCACCTGTAGCACACAATTGCATGGTTGCTGTGGAAAATCAACTTTTGGGACAGATTAACAAAATCACAGCGCCACTGTTCATAAGGGGAGGTCCCAAAATGCCTATGTTAAAAATGTGGCTAACAAACTCCCCAAAAAAATTGGGTTATGGATGTGTGTTGCACAGTTTTTATGCATTCTCATGACTTCACCAATTTTTCATATTTTCACTCCAGATTTTGAACATTGCCATTTGTTTACGCCTCCTCATGAACAATACATTTGTCATTTTCTACATCCTGCCCAAAATGTGTTTTCATCCCTGTGTAGCCAAATGGCATAGCCACTGTGCAAAACTACCTTTCAGCTAACAAACTGATTGTGCTGCTTTTCATGAGGTGGGCTCACAAAAAGCCCATGTTGAAAATTTGGAGTGAAAGAAATAACACATGCCTATGGTGTTAGGGTTTCCAACTGTAGCACCCCACCCTGTAGAGACTGACAGGCATCAGGGGTGTGACTTGGCATCATTGGCTGTACTGCTCATGCCATTCCATCCCCACCCCCACCTGCAGCCAGTGACAGGCATTGTGGTGTGCCTTGCACTGTTTGGCCACAAAGTTCACCCCATTCTCCTATGCTGCACCCACCTCAGCATATTTCCTTATGGAATGGGGTAAGTATAATGCCCAAAGACCCCAAAGCACACCACGACACTTGTCAGTGTCTACAGGGTAGGGTGAGGTACAATGGCATGAGCGTTATAGCTGACGACCCAAGGGCACACCCCAACGCCTGTCAGTCTCTATAGGGTGGGGGAAGGGTTGGCATCACTTCAGTACTTCACTGCCATTCCTATTATGCGTCTCTAACTTCGGCACTACCAATGCCAATGCCAGCGAGACAACATTCGGCATTGACAAATGCTTGTTTTCAGTTGCAGGGTGGAGACAGAAGGGGGACCTGTATTAGATCAACTCTTAATTTAAAGACAGATCTCATGTTAATTGGATATGCTACTGTTTGTTTGGGTCAGGGTCAACAACCCCAACATAGCCATACAACATGAAATGGATTTCTTAGACATGGACACTTAAGTGAAATGAGACACGGGACATGAGTTTGTTAAAGTTTTATTTGTAGTCTTCTTTAATAGGTATTGCAGATAAGGATCAACTGAGCAACAGCAATACATTGCAGGAACTATATTGCTTAGTTGCCAAAGTATCAGAAAAGCCACGAAGGCACAAGATGTTTTGGTTTTATATCTTATCTCCACTAAGCAAGAAACACGATCACATTTTAACATCTATAGACTTCTGGACTAGTTCAAATGTGTGCAGGGTCAATGTACTACAATAGTAAGGATCTTTTAAATGATTTCTGTCACTGATGCTGATGGTAACACTATGTGATCCTTTTGCTCTCATTAAACCTTACAAGTTTAAAGAAAAAGGTTACTCCCCTTCAGAAAACTGGGTTCGTGTTCATTTACATCTGAACTTTGGAAACTGGACATAACCAAGTCTGACTTCTGAATATTAAACTTATGTCCTAGCATTCAACACTGGACATACAGTAAGGTAATTTGGCTTATGTCTAAAGTTGCACAGTAGAAAATTGCATCTAGATATAGGCATTGAAAATCACCTCTATGTTTCCAGAAACAGCCTTAGCATGGTGCAAACTGTGCATCCAGACAGGGCCCCAAGAGCACAGGGGCCCACCAAAAAGCCTCCACTGTCCACTTGGACTCCTTTCCTCCTGGTCTTATATGTTGTAATTCAAGTACAGTGCAAACATTTCTCAAAACTCACTGAAAATGAAAATATAGGGTGGCCACTGTAGATAGGAGGATGTTCCTTGGAGGGCTTCATGACTTATGATTTGGGGCCACAGCAAGGAGGTTTACACAGGACCCTGGGATAGCTAGGGCCAGAACTGTTTATTTCTATGTAATATTTCCACTTGTGTTTCATGGTTGGGTAGCAAAAGGTTAAGAGGTATACAAAATGTACACAGAAAGTTGGAGGCTCACTCTTAGATTAAATCCTGGTAAACTTCTTTACTGAGACCACGTTTTTTTGGCTGTACTGCACCACTTCATCTGGACCAAGTGGTTTCTGTGTTTATATAAGGTTTGACTTATACCACTGCAGTTACTACTGGCAGTTTGAGCTCATCCTTCACTGAAGGAATGTCTTTCTTAGGCCCTTCTGCTGCGGTATTGAATTGCATTGCCCATTTGGGTTTGTTGATTTCACAAGTGCTAGGAGCCACCAGCTTGTGTGCCATGAATCAAATGCAAAATGTAAACCATTAACAGGACATGAAGAGTAATAACTGCCAAAATTATAGGAAGCACAGTGCGCATCAGTGTGGTAACTCTGAGCTTTAGAATCTGCCCAGTGTGTGCCGGCTCCGACATGATCAGCAGAGGCAGCTCACTTAAGTGAGGGCATCTGAGTCCTTCAGATTAATCCATGCTGCTGAAGAACTAACTAAAGCATGACAGGGTGTGTGTCGTGCTAGGATAAAGTCACACCTTGGGTGGATAGGCATGTGGCAGCAGGCCTAACCATCCAAGATGTCGCTTTATCTCAGCACGACACACACCCTGCCATGCAATATAGTTAGTTAGTTGGTTAGTTGGTTAGTTATAACTTTCTTTCTCTCTTCCTTGTGGGCGGGTATGTACCCCTGTATCTGCTCATCCAGCCTTCTGCTCTCCCCTCCACCTGGCACACCCTAGTCACCCATAAGGGGAAATCTGTGACTTTCCCCTTACGGAATGGCTGTACTGAGGGCTAGGGGAGAGACTGATATCAAACTGTTTCCTCCAATGAGCTGGTCAGGCTCGTTCAAGTGGAGAGATGCCATAGATCTCTGGCCTCATCCTGCTGCTGGTAAGGGTTTTCTCTTCTTCTCTTGAGGTGTACCCTTGATGATATGGACATGCAACTATGTCAGAGCACATCAGGAGTGCTCCCACTGTGATATGCAGATGTTTGCCACTCTGCCAATCCCCAGCTTACATGCTGGCCCCAGGCACACCAACCTCTAGCTATCAATAGGGGTTAGAATATAGCCATGCACTAGCTCCCACCCTTCCCTGAGGAAGATAGCTGTCCCTTAGATGCTCATCCTCCTTCTCCAAGCCTGCCCTCCAAAGACCCAGAGTTTGCTCCCAAACCTGGGTCCTCAATGTTGTGAGCAGTAGCGCTAACACTGCCATGTGTTGGGGGTGGCCCCTGTCATGAATTTTTGCTTACATCTCTTCTGCACAGGGTATCTTTTGACCGATAATACTAGATTCATTCGGTGACTTTATTATGATGGTGCTAACACATGTTTCTGATGGTAAATGGCACTGCACCACACCAAGCTATTTTTTTTTTTCTTGGTGGGCATTGCAAATGGGCAATAACTTTTAATAACTTCAAAATTACATGTCTTATTTCAGGCATGAAATGAAAAGAAAAACTGGTACAGTAATGTGTTTGCCTAAAACATATTATTATTAGAAAGGAATATGATGACTAGCAAAAATTGCTGCTTTTAAAATATATTTTACACAAGGGATGGTTATGCATGGCATACCCAACCAAATACTAACAAGCATTTGTCAATGCCGAATGTTTGCTTGCTGGCATTGGCATTGGTAGTGTAGAAGTTACAGAGCTGCATAATAGGAATATCAGAGAAGTATTGAACTGAAGTCAACCCCACCACCACCCTGCAGAGAGTGAAAAGCATTGGGGTGTGCCTTTGGGTCGTCGGGCATAATGACCACGCCATTTCACCACACCCTACCCTGCAGACACTGACAAGTGTCACGGTGTGCCTTGGGGTCTTTGGCCCTTATGCGCACCCCATTCCATCAGGAAATATGGTGAGATGGGTGCTGTATAGGAGAATGGGGTTAAGTTTCATCCCAAAAAGTTCGAGGCACACCTTGATGCCTCTCACTGGCTACAGGGTGTGGATAGGGGTGGAATGGTATGAGCATGACAGGCAAGAATCCCAAGTCACACCCCTGATACCTGTCATTCTCTACAGGGTGGGGCGTTATGGTCATAAACCCTAATGCCTCAGGCATCCATTGGTATTTTCACTCCAAATTTTCAACATGGTTTTTTTGTGACCCCCACCTCATGAAAAGTGGCAATATCAGTTTGTTAGCCGAAAACTGCTTTTGCACAGAGACTATGGCATTTGGCACCACAAGTGCAAAACACATTCTGAACAGGATGTGTGAAAAAATGACAGCGGTACTGTTCATGGGGAGGTGTAAAAAAATGTGAGTTGAAAATCTGCTTAAAATCTTAAAAAATTGGTGAAGTCACGAAATATGTGAAACTGTGCAACGACACCTGCATGTAACTAGTTTGGGGATTTTTTACAGCAGATTGTTAACACAGGCATTTTGGGACCTCCGATCATGAACAGTGTCAGTCTGATTTTCTTTGTCTGTCCCGAACAATGATTTCCCACAGCGACCACGCATTTCTGTTCTGAAAGTGTGAAAACACATTTCGGCCATGTTGTGGAAAATGACAGCTGTGCTGTTCATAAGAAGGTTTGGAAAAATGCCACTGGTGAAAATCTGTACTGAAAATATTACAAATTCATGAACTTACGAAGGTGCGTGGAAAGTGCGCAATGCTCACTCATAACACAGTCATTTTATGGAGTTTAGTCACCAAATTTTCAACATAGTCATTTTAAGACCTCTGCTCATGACCAGTGTCACTGTGATTTTCTTAATCTGTCCTAAACATTGTTTTCACACACCGACTGTACCATTGTGCGCTACATGCGCGGAAACACATTTTGAGCGAGATGTGAAAAATGGTAGCTGTACTGCTCATAAGGCAGAGCGGTAAAATGGCACTGTTGAAAATCTGGTGTGCAAATATTACAAATTTGCAAACCCGCCAGCTTGCATAGGAACTGCGCAATGTGCGCTCCTAAAACAGTCATTTTTGGGAATTTTTTCACCAAATTTTCAACATAGCCATTTTAACACCTCTGCTCATGACCAGTGTCACTGTGATTTTCTTAACGTGTCCCATACATTGATTTCGCACACCGACTGCGCCATTGTGCACTACAGGGGCAGAAACACGTTTTGGGTGAGATGTGAACAATGACAGCTGCACTGCTCATAAGGAGGTGTGGTAAAATGGCAATGTTGAAAATCTGGAGTGAAAATATTGAAATTTCACAAACTTATGAGCGTGCATAGGAACTGCGCAACGCACACTAGTAAAACAGTCATTGTTAGGAATTTTTTCACCAAATTTTCAATATAGCCATTTTAAGACCTCTGCTCATGAACACCATCACTGTGATTTTCTTAATGTGTCCCGTATACTTGATTTCAGACACCAACCGCGCCACTGTGTGCTACATGGGCGAAACACATTTTGGATGAGATGTGAAAATGACAGCTATACTGCTCATAAGAAGATGTGGTAAAATGGCAATGTTGAAATTCTGGAGGAAATATTGAAAATCCGCCGAACTTATGAGCCGCATAGAACCGCGCAACGCACACCCGTAAACAGTATTAATGCCATCAAATTTTCAAATAGGCTTTTTGAGAGCCCACCTCATGAACACTGGCAGTGTCGTTTCATTAATCATTCTGGAAAGGTGATTTCGCGCAGTGGCTGTGAAATCACCCTTCTGGCCTGTGTAACGCCATGACAGTGACAGCATTTATGAGAAGGGTTCCCAAAAACCCCATGTTGAAAATTTGGTGCAAAAATTCCAAAAAATGCCTGAGATATGCAATAAAGTTGAAAAAACCCTATCTATCCCATTATACAGCTTACCAGTATTTCCTCAGTTCGTGGTCACTTTGAAGAGTGCAGACATGTTCCCGGTCTGCTGAAGATCATCGTGCCGAGCTCCGGAGGTAAGTATGGGGTGAGGGGGTGTGGGGAGGCAGGGTGCACAGTGGGCATGTGCGGGTTGTGGGAGGGGGGAAGGGAGAAGCGCCGAGGGACAGTTTTCGTATTTATAGTTTTTTTTTTCCTAAGACGACGAGGGTCGTTTGCCATGCTGGGGTGGGCTTCCAGCATGGCAGCTGAAAGGATGTTGGTGGGGGACAAGAGCTGACTGGGGATTGGGCACCCCCATCGGCCATAGCATCATTTTGCCTCGCTGGGGTGGGCTTCCAGCGTGGCACCTGGATGCTTTGGGGGGGCATGAAGCCAGTGGGGATTAGGCACTCCCGCTGGCCATAAAACATTTTGCCACGCTGGGGTGGGCTCCCAGCATGGCACCTGGATGCTTTGGGGTGTAGAGCTGACTGGGGAACTGGGCACCCCGCCGTCAGACAGTAAGGGGGGAGAGGAGCGCATGAGCACGCAGTGTGCGTGCGCGACTGTGTGTGTGTGGAGGGGGGAGCTCTGCTCACTGAAGCAGAGCTCTCCCTTTTAGCTATATGCCACTGCATTTTCAGCTGTCACAGACAGCTGGAGCAGTGATTGGCGCACTGCGACCGTGCCTGCAAACACACTGACTGAATTGGAAGAGGCTGACACACCTCTGGAAAACTCTGATGATGGCATTATGTTTCTTGCACATGTGTGCAAGCAAACATAAAAAGGGTGTTCTGCAAAAAAGTATTGAACCCATGTACTGCAAGACAGTCACTTCCTGGTAGCCAGCACACCAGAATCAAAAACAAAGCACTTGCTGTTTCTTTTGATTAGTAACATTTTCCACACACTAAACTTAAAGCTGCACAATGACTAAAACATAAAGTGCAGTCCCTCTGGCGGTGATCGGTACAAACATTTCCAGACTAAAATGTAACAAGTAAACTGTCCTCAGAGTTCACCATGTGCCTTTCATTCTGGTTTGTGGAGAATAAGAGCAGTAAACAATATTCACAAGGTGTTTCCTATCTGGATCCTGTGTCTCTCTCTACCAGGGAATGACTGCTTTGACTATATCAGGTACAGTAACTGCTTTCTGAGATAAGAGTACTTTGAAACCTTTGTAGTGTGGGTACAGACAGTCATGACTAGCTATGCCCAGTTGAAGTCTTTTGTTTCATTCAGCACTGCAGCACCCAAGGAAGAACAAAAACCTCTTTTTTTCCTGGCTTCTGTGCACTGAGTGGCTGCGAGAGGTTGCCCCTTAATTTTCTTTTTCTTCCTGTGTTATCCAGGCAACAGCACCCAAAGGAGCTGATAAAAATGTACAACTTGTTCTCCACCTACCATTTTGTTCCACTAGTTAGTTTCTCTCTCTCTCTCTCTCTCCCTTCCTTTCTCTCCCTCTCTCTCTCTCTCCCCCATCCCTGTAATACAGCAGTCTAGGATGCAAAGGGTTCAGTACAGCAGAGGGTAACACAGGCCACACACCCTACACGCACTATTATAAGGCATGCCTCAAGTGTCCTGTAGATATTCAATTTTCTTGCTCTCACCATCCTCTTCTCTTTCTTAGGGAGCTCACCTCACTCCTTTTGGGCATCTCCCCTAAAGTACTTGTAGCCAAAGAACCTGCTATTCTGTGGCACTTCTAGGGGTGAAACCCTCCTCGGGATCCGAAAGTGTGAGAAGACACAGAGACTTTAGGGGCTTCATAAAAACATAGAAACTGATGGCAGATAAGCTTGGCCCATTCAGTCTGCCCTTTGCTGTGCTGCTTTTGGTGCAGACCCCTTCAGGTCTATGGTACTTTCTCCCCCTCTTCAAATCTTGTCATGCTACTAATAGTCCTGAGCTACCCACAGCTCTCGGCAATTCATTCCTGCAGTTTCACAAGCACAATATTACACTGCATAAGCATGCATCATAACAAGCCAGGCAACCTTCTATACTACCCATCCATTCTTAGTTGCATACTCAGTCAATAAACTGTACCTTTAATAGCCATTCAGGGCTGTGGATATAACCATTGTTAAAGACCTTAACTGACCAATCATGTTACATAGAGAATACTGGCAGGGGAAAGGTGTAGAACCAGTGCATTCACGCACAGAGGGGTTCTGATCCACACAGACTTCGAGAGCAAAGCTTGAGAGGTCTGTGTGAATCAGAACCCCGCGGTGGGTGAATGCACTGGTTTCGACACTTTTCCCCAGACAGTATTTTTTATAGTGTATGTTGAAACATGGTTGAAGAAAAAAAAAACGTTAACTGCTTGATGGTCACACTGTGGTTCGCTCTAATTTTAAAATCCGTCCTCACGTGGCTCACTACTCAGAACGCTGTTCTAACAAGAAGGGCTGAACAGCATTCTTAGTGACTTTCTACTAGGGAAGTACAGCTTTTTAGCAATGCTACAGATTGAAGGAACACAGTGTTCCAACCAATGTTTTAAGTCTGTTGTACAATACAGCACGTACTATGGCCTTTGGAGCAGACATAAGCTGTTACCCATCCAGACTCCTTGCTATTTTAATGGAAACAAACCTGTAAATGTCATGCCTGCATGCATAGATACAATCTGTTTTTAAAAAGAAGTTCTCTTTGTACTTCCACCACTTGTTTTGGTAAAAGTTCCATGTTTCTTTTACTATTTACATCAAGAAGTATTTCCTCCTTTCATGTCTAAATGCTCGATACTAGAGCAGCTTGTTGTGCCCTTCTGTTCTTTGTCCTCCCATTCTCACCTCAATGTTTATACAGCCGATAGGGCATTTATAGTATATGGTTAGGGCTTATTGTGTATGGAATTCAGCCAGTTCAAAAAGCTTGTTGTGCACAGTTTAAAAGTTGAGTATGCTCTAAATATATTGCTGTATACGCAGGGCCAGCCTTAATCATTCTGGGCCCCTGTGCTGCCCCCTGCTGGGCCTCACCACTACATTCCCTGTGGGCCCCCCCCCACACATCCAACATTTACACCTAACTAACCCTCCTGTCTCGTATTAATAAAGCAGTAGCAGGTCTACTAGTTTAACCAGCATCTTTGAATTAGTGCCATTGACTGCACTGAATTATTTGACTTCACCATTGGAAATGAATCTCACTGAGCCTGGAGCCAGAACTTAAGTATGGCACTACTGCCGTATTCATTTCCGTAAGGACAGGTACATCGTCACTGGACACTCAGAACTCAGATACTCTGATAAGCAAACAAGTTAAACAACTGAACTTTTCTGGAGTTGTGAGAAAGAGAATAGAAAGGATTATCATTGGAGGCAGTATAGCGCAGTGGCTTAAGACTCTGTGCTGCAAACCTGAAGACATACGAACGTACGAACATACAAATGTGCCAGCAGAAACAGACCACCCGGTCTATCTAAGTCTGCTCGAGTGTGCAGCCAACACCCCTAGTTTTCAGCTGCCCCAACCCTCCTCCCATTTGTCATCCCACTGCCACCCCCTACCTCCCCCACCCTCACTCTCCCCTGTTCCCTGTCCCATGCCGTTTTGAAGCTGTTCACAGATTTACATGATATCACCTATTCTGGTAGGGTGTTCCATTTTGCTACCACCCTCTCTGTGAAATAGTGTCTCCTCATTTCCTTCCTTAATCTTCCCCCTCTATTCTTAGCCCATGCCCCCTTGTGACCCTCCCCCTCCTTAACTTAAAGGCCCCATCTGCCCCATCCTTATTGATTCCCCTCGGATACTTGAAAGTTGCTATCATGTCCCCCCTGTCCCTTCTATCCTCCAGGGTGTACATATTCAGGTCTCTTGGCCTGCTGTCATAGTCTGTCCATTCCATTCCAGATATCAGCTTTGTTACCCTCCTCTACACCCCCTCCAGTAGCCTGATATCACGCTTTATGTACAGCCTCCAAAACTTCACACAATACTCTAAGTGCAGCCTCACCAGTGACCTGTAGAGGGGCAAGATCACATCTCTTCGCCTGGACAAAAACCCCCTCGCTATGCACCCCAGCATTTTGTTCACTTTTGCAGCCACTCTCCTGCACTGGGCAGTGTTGTCCATGGTCCCTGTTATCAATACCCCTAGGTCCTTCTCCTCCTCCTCAGTGATCCCCAGCTTAACCACTCCCAGCCAGTATTCTCTCCTTGGGTTCTTCACCCCAAAGTGCATAACCTTACACTTCTTTGCATTGAACCCCAGCTGCCACCTCTCTGACCACTCCTCTAGCTTGCTTAGGTCCCCCTGCAGCTGCTTCCATCCCTCCTCTCCATTCACCACTGCACCGATTTTGGTGTTGTCAGTGAACAGACTTATCTTGCTTACCACCCCATGTGCAATGTCTGATATGAAGAGCCCTAACAATACTGGCCCAAACACAGAGCCCTGTGACACCCCATTCATCACCGGCCTCAGAGTTGAGAGCTCGCCTCTCACCACCACCCGTTGCAGCCTCCCACTCAGCCAGCTTGTAATCCAGTTCATAATTTTTGCCCCTACCCCTACACCTACACCAGTTAGCTTCTCCCCCAAGCCACCCATGAGGTGCAGAATTGAAGGCCTTGCTGAAGTCCAAGTAAAGAACATCCACCGCATGACCCTTATCCATCTCACCTGTCACCCAGTCATAATATTGTATCAGGTTGGTTTGACAATGCTTCCCTGAAACAAACCCATGCTGCCTCACATCCTGGAGTCCATTGTCCTCCAGGTATGACACCAGTCTTTCCTTTAGTATTGTCTTCATGAGTTTGCACACTATGGAGTAGAGACTAACCAGGTGATAATTACCCGGTTCATCCCTTGGTCCATTCTTGTGTAATGGTACTACATGTGCCATCCTCCAGTCCAGAGGCACACATCCCGACTCCAGTGAGGTGCTGTACAGATCTGCCAGTGGCTATTCCGACACCTCTGCCATCTCCCTCTTGAATCTCACAGCCCCAAGGAAGTTAAGTGACTTGCTCAGGGTCACACAGTATGCAAGTGGGGGCTGTGTGATTCAAACCCAGGTCTCCAAGTTTGCATCTCAAAGCCCTAAACCACTACGCTATACTGCCTCCTTTAACTTCATTAACAGCCATGAAAACCTGCACTAGTTAAGAAGATCGAGTAGAGAGTTAGCTGCATTAGCATGGACAATTTGCACTAGTGTTTGGCTAGTTAACTTAAACAGTGTTACGATCAACCCCTGATTTTGAGTGCTCACATACTTTTGAAACAGATTTTGTCATATCATTCATTGTTTCAGCCACGTGTCCAGGTTACAAACAAGTTCTCTTGTCAGTATAGCCCTTTCTTTGTGAAAGCTGTCAACCTGGGAGGTGTTAAGCATGGCCATTAACACAGTTAGCACTTACTTATCCTAATCTTTTCCACTGCAACAAAGCTGCCCCTACCTTTCATAACAGTGGCAGAACCTGTTGTCTTCCACTTTGATTTGCTGGTAAACATTTTCATGTATAACACAATTTAAGCATTTTTAAATGTTTTAAATTATTTTTGCTTCCACAAGAAAAAAATATCGGCCCCCAAGGTGCAGGGTCACTTTTTGCACCTAGCTAAGGCCAGCCCTGTGTATACGTTCTATAATCAAGGGCAACTGAATTTCCCTCTCACACTGACTGCCATTTTTCCCTGCTGCTGTTTTCACTTTCTCTCACTTGCTCCACTCTGATCACATACACAGCCTTGCGCTCTGAAATAAAAAATGACTGTAGCAGTTTTCTCAAAAGGAATGATAGAAAGGTAGAAATTTAAATTAGAACAAGAAAATAAATGAAGAGCTTAACACTTATAAACTTCAGCATTGTTAATTGCAGTTGTTGTATACTGTAACTGTCACTTAGTAAATTTGTTTTAAAACTTCAGCATTTGTTTGCCTTATTTTTTCATTTAGATGCCACATACTATAATAAATAAAATAAAATATGGACGATCATACACAACTCGCCTTGTATTTCCATCTCAGGGTTGAGATAACAGCATAGACCTCTCAAGTTTCACTCTTGAGGTCCA
This sequence comes from Neoceratodus forsteri, assembly GCA_016271365.2. Taxonomy (NCBI): domain Eukaryota; kingdom Metazoa; phylum Chordata; order Ceratodontiformes; family Ceratodontidae; genus Neoceratodus; species Neoceratodus forsteri. Next base: position 133,262,404 of record CM028136.1, read on the forward strand.
TAAGCTGTTAGCACATTCCCTGGATGGAAACACAGACTCATTGTGTATAGTAACCCATACAATATTCCTTGTGTTCTTCACAATATTGTACACCAGAATTAATTTCCCTTTAATCCTTCTTTCAAACTAAGCAAGCTTAGTATGTGTACATACCCTCAGTGAAATAGAATGTGGGCTTCCAGGCAGAAGTCAACGCTAGCAGAGACACTCGTACACTTGATGACAGAATGTGCACAACAACATCTTTAGCATGTGCACAACAACTTTTTGAGAGCCACTGAATTCATAGAAACATAGAACATAGAAACATAGACTTTGAAGTCAGATAAGGACCACTTGGCCCACCCAGTCTGCCCATATCCCTACCTATTGGATAAGCTGCAGATTCTAGTTAACCAACAGCCTACTTCCTACAACCCCCCACTACAATTGCCTTATGTCTGTCCCATGCATGTTTGAATTCTCCCACTGTTATAGACCCAACAACCTCCCCAGGATGGTGGTTCCATTAAAAAATTTCCTCACATTACCCCAAGCCGTTCCCCCTCTATCTTTAAATTGTGCCCCCTTGTTCTTACACATCTCTTTTTCTGAAAGATGCTACCCTCCTGGACATTGTTGATTTCCTTGAGGTACTTGAAAGGTTTTCTATCATGTCCCTCCTGTCCCTCCTTTCATCAAGGGTATATATGTTAAGCTGTCTCAGTCTCTCTTCATATGGTTTCTGATGCAGACCCTGCACCATTTTAGTTGCCCTCCTCTGGACTGCTTCCATCCTGTCTATGTTCTTTCGTAGATGGGGTCTCCAAAACTGCACACAGTATTCCAGATGGGTTTTCACCAACTGTCTGTACAGAGGGATAACCACTTACCTTTTTCTACTTGTCGTGCCCCTTCCTATGCATCTCAGTATCCCCTGGCTCTCCTTACTGACTTCTCACACTGCGTACCCACCTTTAGGTCAACTAATATGACTACCCCCAAGTCCCTTTCCATTTTTGTTGTTATTAGTTCCTCTCCTGCTATTGTGTACTCTTCTCCTGGGTTTTTGTTTCCCAAGTGCATTATTTTGCACTTCTTTGCATTGACTCTAAGTTGCCATATATCTGACCATTCCTCCAACCTTGCCAAGTCCCTTCTCATCCTTTCTACCCCCCTTGTGTATCAACTCTGTTACAGATCTTTGTGTCATCTGCAAAGAGGCATACCTTTCCCTCCAGACCCTCTGCAATGTCATCTATAAAGATGTTAAAGAGGACTGGACCCAGTACTGAGCCCTGAGGTACTCCACTAGTAACCCCCCTTTCTTCGGAATGTGTTCCATACACTATTACCTTCTGTGTCCTGTTGTGCAGCCAGTTTGCTACACAGGCTACCATCCTGGAACCCACTCCCAGTCTGGCTAACTTGATTATTAATCTTTTGTGTGGGACCATGTCAAATGCCTTTCTAAAGTCTAGGTAGGCCATATCTACAGCCCCTCCCTGGTCTATTGCTTTGGTCACCCAGTCAAGGAAATCAATTAGATTCATCTGACATGACCTTCCTGCTGTAAATTCATGCTGCTTTGGGTCCTGTGCCTCGCTGGCCTCTAGGTACTCAACAATTCTTTCTTTCAGAAGTGATTCCATCATTTTCCCTACACTTATAGGTCTGTAGTTTCCTGCTTCTGCCTTGCTCCCATTTTTGTGAAGGGGAATCACATCTGCCCTCCCACAGTCCTCAGGTACCACCTCATCCTCCCATGATTTGTTAAAAAGTGTGGTCAGTGGTGTCACTAGGTTCTCCCTTAGTTCTTTTAGGATTCTGGGGTGAATCCCGTCAGGCCCCATTGCTTTGTCCACCTTGAGTTTTAGGAGTTCTTTCAGGACTCTTTCTTCTGTAAATGGACTGGTGCCAACCCCCCTACCCAGAGTGCTTCTGTTGTCTGGTTTAGGTAACTCCTCCTCTTCTTTTGTGAATACTGAGCAAAAGTATTCATTCATTATCTCTGCCTTTTCACTGTCTCTCTCTGCCCACCTCCCCTCTCCTTTATTAATCTTCACTATTCCTCCCTTAACCTTTCTATGCTCCCTAATGTACCTATAAAAGGTTTTATCCCCCTTCTTAACTGAATTGGCTATTTTTTCCATTTTGGGCCTTTGCTATTCTGACTGCCTTCCCCACTTCTTTTTGCTTTAATTGATACAGTTTCCTGTCGTGCTCCTTCTGTGATTTCTTATACTTTTTGAATGCAAACTTTTTCTCCTTAACCTTCCCTGTCACCTCTTTTGAGAACCATAGTGGTTTTTTACTCCGCTTTGTTTTCTTTATTTGTTTCACACAAAGGCTTGTTACCTCTATGAAGACAGTTTTGATTTTTCTCTATTGTTCTTCCACCCCTCCTTTTTGGCCATTTGCTACCGCATTCCTCAGGTATTCACCCATTTTGCCAAAGTCAGCCCTTCTGAAGCCCAGTATCCTTGTTTTGTATGGCATGTCTCCATGGTTGTGCTTATTGTGAACCACACTGTGCAGTGGTCACTTGTTCCCAGATGTCTACTGACTTCTAAATTTGTGATCCTCTCTCCATGTGAGAGTACCAAGTCTAGTATTGCTCCCTCCCGAGTGGGTTCCAACACTAACTGTCTAAGGCCTGCCCCCTGCAGGGCATTGAGAATGACCCTGCTCTTGGATATGGCTGCAGTACATGTCATCCAATTAATATCTGGCATATTCAGGTCCCCCATCAACAGTATTCCATACACAATAAGCCCTAGCTAAAAACTGTGTATAGAATAATGTATGTACAATAAGACTGTGTTTCCATTGAAGGGGTGAGATGACATCATAGACCTCAAGAGCAAAGCTCAAAAGGTAGGTCTCTATAATTAGAAAAGAAAGACATTTGTATCCCTACCAGTTATTACTACTATGTGTACTATCGCTGTCTGTATTGTTTTGTCTTATAATGTAAAATCTTTAATAAACTTTAAATTTTAAAAAGAAAAGAGAAATAAATAAATGCCTCATCTGGCACTTGAGCCTAGGCCATGCAGAATACTGTTCTGGTTGCGCTAGCAGCTGTGCCGCCTAGGCAGCTGGAAACTGCAACATCCAGAAGCACCCACTTACACTTTCTCCAATGCACAACCTGGAGCTGCACAGATAATGATATTTTCAATCACAAGAGTGTGGTGTGCACATTTATGGAACTCATGCAAACAGAAGAGAGAAATAAATAAATGCCTTAGCTGCAACTTGAACCCAGGCCAATCAGAATACCATTCTGGTTGCACTACGAGCTGCACCACCAAGGCAACTGGAAACTGAGATGTCCCGAGGAACCATACTCTTTCTCTAATGCACATCCTGGTGCTGCACAGATAGTTACAGCTGAGGCATGTATTTCTTTCTGTTCTTTGTGTATGCGTTCCATAAATATGCACACCGCACTCTTGTGATCGAAAAGGTCTCTATAATGCATATCACCCCACAATGAAAAAAATTAACCTGCTTATGTCCTGTTTAGTCCATACATTATTTTAAACAGTATATATATATATTTTTGTCTGCATGCAAACACAGATGCACTCCCTCTCCTTTAATTAAAAATAGTAGCGGTTACTTGTTTATTTTAAAAACAATAACCCCAACCTGCACCCAGCTGTTTACTACCCACGCAGTGCCCAGTGTAACACCTCTCAATTTGAGAAAACTCATCAATATAGTTTTAATTATTGAGATGTCCTGTGCTGGGTGACCATCTTGTCTTTCTATGTGCTTCTATTTAAAGAGCAGAGGACATGCTCTGATCAGGCAACTCTTGACAAGCATGCCTACCCCAGGTTCGAAATAGCATGTAGTTCAAATGTTTTAATACAGCCATTAAGGTGATAGTCAGTGTACCTTACCATCAGTCTCCCTTCCTCATTTCATGAAGCCACTAAGTGTCCACTACAGGCCTGCCAATAAAAAAAGTGTTTTGATAACACTAAGTAGGGAAAGTGCTGTAGGGCTCCTAATTCATATAGATAGTGACTGGGAGCAGTGATGTCTATAAATACAATCATTTTACTTTGTAGGCGCCGGTACAGTACATGTTAATGGGGTATAAACAGTACATGTAATACTATCCCCTTAACATGTACAAGTTCCTGTTAAAATAATTGTTGGTTACAAGGGTTGAGACGAATAGTACTTTACAGTATTCCACTGAATACTGAATAGTTGATGACAGTATTCTTTGAAGAATGAATACAAATATGAAATATACTTGAAGACACAATGCTTGTAAGCTTTATTCTTTTCATTTTCATTTTTTTTTGAGGCCTGTAAAGTGGTGTTGTGTGAAATGCAGAATTCTGTTGGTAGATTTAGCATGGAATGACCATTCCGCCAGTGGAATCTCTACTGGAATTTTACTGGTCTTTCTGTGTAATTCTGCCTGCTGTGATCTGTATAATTATATTCTGCGGAATACAATTTTTCTGCAGAAAATCATTCTGCAACCATTTCTACGAAAATATTAAAATCTGCTGAATATAATTCCATAGAAATGTAGCAGAAAACCCATTCCACATTTTTTCTACCGCAGAATTCCACTGTTCTGCTTCTGATGAAATTTGGTGAAATTTCGATAGAATTTAAAACATTTCACAAAATTCCATGCTGCCAGAATTCGAACATTCCACACACACTATTACGCTATAATATAAAATCAAAATGAAGTAGTGACAGTGAGGTAGTGAGAGTTACTGTGCAAAACTGCATTTCACATTTCATATTTCTCTACTGGAATGTTGCTGGTCTTTCTATGTAATTCTGTCTGCTGTGATCTGTGTAATTATATTTTGTGGAATACCATTTTTCTGCAGAAAATCATTCCGCAATCATTTCTATGAAAATATTAAGATCTGCTGAATATAATTTCATAGAAATGTAGCAGAAAATCCATTCCACATGTTTTCTGCTGCAGAATTACACCGTTCTGCTTCTGATGAAATTTGGTGGAATTTTGATATTTAAAAAATTCCACAAAATTCCTTGCAGCTGGAATTAGAAAATTCCACCCAAACTATTAAGCTATTATATATAATATCAAAATGAAGTAGTGACAGTGAGGTAGTGAGAGTCACTGTGCAAAATTGCATTTTGCATTTCATATTCCTCTACTGGAATTTTGCTGGTCTTTCTGTGTAAGTCTGCTTGCTGTGATCTGTGGAATACCATTTTTTTTGCAGAAAATCATTCTGCAACCATTTCTACAACCATATTGTGATCTGCTGAATAGAATTTGATAGAAATATAACAGAGATCCCATTCCACATTTTTTTCTGCCACAGAATTTTACCATTCTGCTGCTAATGAAATTTGGTGGAATTTCGATAGAATTTAAAAAATTCCACAAAATTCCATTCTGCCAGAATTAAAAAATTTCACACACACTATTAAGCTATAATATGAAATCAAAATGAAGTAGTGACAGTGAGGTAGTGACAGTCACTGTGCAAAATTCCATTTCGCATTTCATATTTCATAGCTTTACCTTGTGGAAAAATTAACAATTAGCATGTTTTCAAGGGAATGAACATATTATGGACCAGATATAGATGGTAGGGGTCTTGCTGCAAATGCAAAAGTGACTATTCAGTATTTGGACTGGTTCAATTAGGTGTTCCATTGAATGCTAATAGTTGGGATCGGCCACTATTCAGGTACAAAGTGAATGTTCATCCTATCACTAGTATTTAGAGGTCCTCACTGCTCCTGATTGCTTTCTATACCTATTAGTAGCCCTGCAGTCCCTTTCATACTTAGCATTATTAAAATTATGTTTTTTTTTGTGGTGGGGCAGTGGAAGGCACTCAGTGGCTCTGAGAAATGCAGAAGGGAGATTGACAGCATGGTACACTGAATATCTACTTAATGGCTATATTAAACATGTTTTATTGTAGGTGTATTTAGGTTTGTGGGTAAGCAGCTCCCGGCCATGAATTGCCTGACCTTAAAGCATAATGGTGCCAGCTGCTCTTTAAGTAAAACTCATTAAAACAGAAGTGCTTAGAGAGACAGAATTGCCATCCAGCATGGGACTTTTCAATGAATACTTTATACATGGACCATACACAATAAGCCTGTGTTTTCATTGGAAGGTTGAGATAACAGCACATGGGCCCTAGGATCAAAACTTTTTCAGCTGGGGCAAGAAAACAGGTGGCAAAATGGGGAGAGGGATAGGCAGCTGGCTCATGCTTTAAACTGTAATGTAGCTACTGTTGAGCAAGACACATAGTTGTACAGCAAAACAGTAGCTATGCCACTGCTGTAGTGCCAAAGTGTTTGAGAGAGCACAGAAATCCTTGCACAACAAGAGGTAACCTTATGTACTGTGTGCAAGTTAATGTATTTGTATATTTCTTCCCATGCATTCAATGAAACTAAACTGTTAGGGATAAAGGGCATGTGTTAGGTACCATGGCCAAGGAAGGTACCATAGATATACATTTTATAATGCATGGTTTGGTTCTATAGTGTATGGAAATCAATTGGGTCAAAACTCCTACTGTACTATACCAGTGACGTCAGAAATATGATATGACTTCCAGGTGTTGTATTGTTCCACAGTTCTGATGTCACCACTATGGTACAGTGACTTTCTTACATCAAAACCCTCATGCTAGTTGTGCCTCTGCTCAGCTTTGACTGTATCCTTATCCTAAAACCAAAACATTTTGTGACTTTCCAAGAGTGTCATTTCTGAGAGTGTGGAATCCCTAACTGTGTGAGTGTACTTCCCAAGATTTTGATTCCTAACTGTTAAATGCAGTATTTCTTGAAATGCTAAAATATAGTTCTATTTATTCTGTTTTGCTGGTTGATGTTGTGACTGTTAAATGCAGTTTGTCTGTGGCACTGCTGATATCAAGACGTATTCTGTCACTTTCCAAGAGTGTAGTATACAAGTTGCCCAAGTAAAACAAGCACATTTACTCCCGTTTCCATGTGCATTTGAGGGGCGACAGTGTACTATAACAATGCATGGGCAACCATGACAGCTTGGTTGTGTTCCCACATAGAGGTTGTTATGACATCATAGGACCTCTTCTTCTTAGCTCTTGATGTCACTACAATGTCATAAAAAAACACTTGATGGGAACACAGCCTTGCTGTGTATGGCTGCACACTGTACTATTATTTCCATCCAGAACTGGGCAATAGTAACAGGATAGCTATCAGGTACAAAGCCACAGTCTTGGAGAGTACTTCACATATGCAATAAATGTATGTACTGTTTTAATTTCCTCCCACAAATTATGGTACTGAACAGAACTACATAGAGTATGTGCATTCAGATCCAGAGGGTACAAGAACCAGACAGGCATCAGTTACTGCAGGTAAGCAGGGTATGTATACATACTAAGCTTGCTTAGTCAGACAGAAGAAGGATTTAAGGGACATTTATTCTGGTGTATGATACTGTGAAATACACAAGGAACATTTTATGGGATACTATACACAATAAGCCTGTGTCTCGATCCAGGGGCTGTGATAACAGCATATGGACCTCAAGAGCAAAACTCGAGAGGTCCATGCTGTCATCTCACCCCTGAGATGGAGAAACAAGGCGAGTTGTGAATGATTACTCATATTTTATATATTATAGTATATGGTTTCTAAATGAAAAAAATAAGGCAGACAAATGGTGAAGTGTAAAACAAATTTACTAAGTGACAGTTACAGTATACAACAATTGCAATTAACAATGCTAAAGTTTATAAGTGTTAAGATCTTAATTTATTTTCTTGTTCCAATTTAAATTTCTACCTTTCTATCATTCCTTTTGAGAAAACTGCTGCAGTCATTTTTTATTTCAGAGCACAAGGCTGTTTATGTGATCAGAGCGGAACAAGTGAGAGAAAGTGAAAACAGCAGCAGGGAAGAAATGGCAGTCAGTGTGAGAGGGAAATTCAGTTGCCCTTGATTATAGAACATATACAACATATTTAGAGCATACACCACAACTTTTAAACTGTGCACAACAAGCTTTTTGAACTGGCTGAAATCCGTAGACAATAATCCCTAACCATATACTATAAATGCCCTATTGGCTGTATAAACATTGAGGTAAGAATGGCAGGACAATAATCTGGAGGGCACAACAAGCTGCTTCAGTATCGAGCTTTTAGACATGAAAGAAGGAAATACTTCTTGATGCAAATAGTAATAGAAACATGGAACTTATTACCTAAACAAGTGGTGGAAGCACGAAGAGAACTTCTTTGTAAAAAGAGATTGTATCTCTGCATGCAGAAATGACATTAAAGATTTGTTTCCATTAAACTAGCAAGGATACTGGATGGGTAACTTAGCCTACTTCTGCTCCATAGGCCATAGTATAGATTAAATTGTATGATGGACTTAAAACATTCTGTAATGTGATTGGTCAGTTAATGTCTTTAGCCATAGCTGTATCCCCAGCCCTGAATGGCTATCAAAAGTACAGTTTACTGACTCAGCAGGCAACTAAGAAAGGATAGGTAGCATAGAAGGTTGCCTGGCTTTTTGTGATGCATGCTTATGGAACGTAATATTGTGCTTGTGAAACTGCAGGAATGAACTGCTGGGAGCTGTGGTTAGCTTAGGACTATTAGTTGCATGACAGGATTTGAAGGTGGGGGAGTAACATAGGCCTGAAGGGTCTGCACCAAAAGCAGCACAGCAAAGAGCAGAGTGGGTAGTCCAAGCAGACCTTATCTGCCGCCAGTTTTTATGAAGTCTCTGAAGTCTCTGTGTCCTTTTACATGTTCTGATCCCGAGGAGGGTTTCACCCCTAGAAGTACCTTAGGATAGCTGGTTCTCGAGCTACAGGTACCTTAGGGGAGAGGCCCAAAAGGAGTGAAGTGAGCTGCTTGAAAAAGAGAGGAGGCTGGTGGGAGCAAGAAAAATGAGTGTCCACAGGACACTTGGGGCATGTGTTATAAATAGTGCTTGTGGGGTGTGTGGCCTGTGTCACTCTTTGCTCTACTGAACCCTTTGCATCCTGGACTGCTGTATTTGGGGGGAGAGAGAGAAAAAATGATAGTTGGAGAACAAGTTGTATGTACATTTTTTAACAACTCCTTTGGGTGCTGCTGCCTGGATAACACAGGAAGAAAAAGAAAATTAAGGGACACCCTCTCCCAGCAACTCAGTGCACAGAAGCCAGGAAAAAAATAGGTTTTTGTTCTTCCTTAGGTGCTTCAGTGCTGAATGGAACAACAGACTGCAATAGGGCATAGCTAGATATGACTGCTTGTCCCCACACTACAAAGATTTCAGTACTATTGTCCCATGAAGCAGTTACTGTACCTGATGTACCACAAAGCAATCGCTCCCTGGTAGACAGAAATGCCGAAGCCAGATGGGAAACACCCTGTAAAAATTTTTAACTGCTCTTATTCACCACAAACCAGAAAGGGTAAATATTGCAGTAACCCACAACTGAGTAAAGGCATTGCTAAAACTATAATTAAACACATCTTATATTAATTTTACACATGGGACTTTTGTTTAATCATAATAAGGCATTCTAGAACATGGGTAATTGGAGAATTACCCACCTCTTGTGTGGTTAAGTTACTGGGCTGTGCCTCGTGACACACCGCATGAGGTGTGGGTGAATCCCCCAATAACCCACACCATGACATGCCTTCTTTCTTAAGTATCACACACAGATCTCATCTGCCTTTCTCCCCACAGATTTAATTCTAATGAACTGCTTTAGCTGAATTGTTTCAGTTTTGGGTTGGGGAAGTACAGGAACAATTTTATAAGTTAGTTGCTAGCAGCTTTCTTTGATTTCCACAGAGTCTTTTAGGTCCAAAACTGAAGAAAGCACAGAGCACAGAAAGAAACATAGAATTTGCTGGCAGATAAGGACCGTCAGACCCACCTACTGAGCCCATTTTTCCCTGCCTACAGTATCACCACAGCTCCAACTTGATCTCCGGCCCATTCACCCACCCCTTCCCTTTCCCTAGGAATCCTTATGCCTATCCCATGAATTCTTGAATCCCACTACTGTTTTTCCCACCACCTGCTAGAAGACTATTCCAGGAGTTCACCACTCTTTCTATGAAGAAGTACTTCCTTACATCTTTCCTGAATCAACCCCTTCCAGTTCCTTATGCTCCCTTGTCCTTGAGCACCTTTTGTATGAAAAATACTTCCCTTCTCCACCTTATATACCCTGTGAGGTACAGTATTTAAAGGTCTCTACCATATCCTTCTACCTCCTCCCTTCCAGGGAATACATAGTTACGTGATTAAGTCTCTCCTTGTAGGGACTTTCTGATGCAGACAGTGCACCATTTAAGTTGCCTTCCTCTGGACTGCCTCCATTCTATGTCCTTCCAGAGATGTGGTCACTAGAATTGGACACAGTACTCTAGGTGGGGTCTTACCAGCAGTCCATAGAGAAGCTATACCACCTCCCTCTTTCTGCTGGTGATACCCCTCCCTATGCACCCCAGTATCCCACTAGCCCTCTCAACTGTCATGTCACATTTCCTGGCCACCTTTTGGTCATCCAATTTTATCACCCCCAGGTCTCTTTCATGCTTGGTGGTCATCAGTGCCACTCCTCCAATTTTGTACTCTGTTCTTGGTTTCTGCACCCCAAGTACATTACTTTTCACTTTTTCACACTGAAACCCAGCTTCCATAACCTTGACCACTCCTCAAGTTTTTCAGGTCTTTGTTCATCCTTTCTAGCCTCCCTTGAGTGTCAACCCTATTGCAGATTTTGTTGTCATCCACAAAGAGGCAGCCCTTCCCTTCCAGTGCCTCTGTAATGTCACTTATGAAGACACTAATGAGGACTGGTCCCAGCACTGATCCATGAGGCACCATGCTGGTCACTCTCCCTTCCTCTGAGTGAACTCCGTTTACCACTACCCTCTGTTGTTTATCCCTTACCCAATTTCTTACACAGTGTACCACTTTTGGACCCACTCCTAAGCTACCCAACTTATTTACTAGCCTCTTATGTAGAGCAGTTTTGAAAGCCTTACTGAAATGTAGGTAGGCCTTGTCCATTGTTCCACCATGATGTAACTCCTTGGTTATCCAGTAAAAGAAATCTATCAGATTCATTTGATGTGACCTCTCCCCCCATGAATCCATGCTGCCTCGGATCTTGTAACCCATTGCATTCAAGATTTTCTATAATCCTTTTCTTTAGTGGTGAATCCATTAACTTTCCCACAACTTAAGTCAGGCTGAATGTAATTGCTAGCCTCTTCCTTGCTACCACTTTTTGAAGTGGGACTACATCTGACCTCCTCCAGTCCTCCATAACTACTCCTGTTACCAATGAGCTGTTAAATAGGACTATCAGAGGTGCAGTCAGTACCTTCCTGAGCTCTTTCAATACCCTTCGTTGCACCCCATCTGGCCCCATTACTTTATCCACTGTCAGATTAGTGATTCCCTTCAGGACACTCTCCTCTGAAAATGGACAAGTGTCCTCCTCCCCCCTCCTTCCAGTGGATCAGGAAAAGGAAATGAATGATGTGTCTTTCTCTCTTATCCATAAAACATCAACTAAAACGATGGCTCATACTACCACTAAAATACTACTAAAAAGAGTTTGGGGAGAAGTACTGCAGTGAATCAGAAACAGAAAAATAGTGGCAGATGTGGTACCATGAATGATGGGAGTGAACCCCTTGAAAGGCTAGAGAGGAGAATGTTCAATCTGTAAAGAAAAATAAAAGACTGTAGTAGTGTAAAAACAGAAACCTGTTGGGTGACACACTGCACAGACATTCCTGTGGGTCCTGCATGGTGAACAGAGATCCAGAAGTTATTCTAGCAACCTTAGTTTTTCAGTGGGACAGGTGACTGTTCATCTGATTCAGAGGAATCTGACATCCACAGAAAAGGTATAGTAGCAATATTTTGATTGAAAGGACTCATTGACCATCTTGTCTGTACTATCTGCCAGAGGACAGTAACTACACCAAATCTGAATACTGATACACATACAAGCTTAACAAATGGAATGTTACTTCATTCATGCTATATTACCCTTGAGGGAAAACTATGTTCTGAACCTGCGTGTTATTTTTCCTGTAGAAGCTAATTTTTTTTTGTAACTCAACTTTACTGAGCAAGTTATAAACGTAAGAGCATACAATTAAATCAGATACATCCATTACACTGCTTGATATGAAAGCATTATCAATAAACAGAAACTTATTAAGGGACCAGCCTGGCCCCAATTGTTTAGTAACAAACTAGTGCAGCCCTTTGCAGTCCACAGTCAGACAATGTCTGAAAAGGGAGATCATATATGAGTTCATAAGAAGCAGGCCATGCACCTAATCATCTTGCCTGAGGTCATGCTGTCCTAAACTACAGTCATCCTTAGCTGCAAGTCCATCCAGGGCTCATGTGTTCCAGGGCTGCCATAGATCTAGGAAAAAGTCTTGTCTGAGTTGAAGGTCAAACATAAATTTTTCCATGTTGTGGAACTTTTCCACATTTCTGATTCAAGTGAGTGACTGTGGAGTCAAGTCTGATAGCCTAAACAGTGTTATGCATTTCAGAGCTGCTACCATGAGCATATGCCCTAACCTCCTATGGTGTTTGTTTTTGAGTGTAGGTGGGAGTATTCCAATACTAGGCTCTGTAATGTGTGTGATATATTTTTCCCCAAAACCCCTGTATCTTGTTTCTTATTCCCATCCAATAGTTTTGTAATCTTAGACATGCCCCCCAAAAAATGATAAAGTGATCCCCTGCCACCACAATATCTCCAGCAGAGGTCCAAAGTTGTTGTTGTTGTAATGTATTCTGTTATGTTGGGGGTGCTAAACAACTGTACTGTCATCTTCCATCTGAACTCTGTCCAGACTTGAGAGAAGGTAATTTTCCATCTGGTTTTTAGAGATCTGTCCTAAGTTTCTCCTTCCTTTTATATCCCACTTTTCCTTTCCCATCTGTTTAACCTGTCCCAGGGGTTTGTTGACCATCTGGGAGGGTTATAAGCAAGACCCTTGTTTTCTGCGGTTCTGTGGCATGTTACAATCCATAGAAATCATGACCTGCTGCAGAATTTGAGGTAGGCCATGAAATTGCTCCAAGACAGACAGAGACTAACACCACTCTTTCAAGCAGTTCCTCTGCTTGCTTATAGCTTTATAGGAACTAAAATGAATCCCCAACCTCTCAAACCATCCCCACCCAGCCCTGAGAGCCTCCCCTGAGTCACCCTATTTTTTTTCATATCGGCACCCAATTTTTGGTCCAAGGCTACATGATAATCCTTTGCCTTTTCCTGCTAGTAGGCCAGAATGCTTTTTCCTTATCCCAGTAGTGCTTTGTAGGGGCCCACACAAAGCCATACTGGGGAATGAATCCAGCATTTCTGTTCAGCAGTAGTAGGAAGAGGTGGAAAATTGTCCTACACTGTTGGACCAAAAAAGGGTACAGAATGACTCGATGAGATTCTGGGTGAAATGACTCTAGGGACTTAGATATGCAGGGTTGGTATTTCTTATTTTATGAGGGGGCAGAGTAATGTTTAAGAAGAGACTTTACAATACTTTTGAGGCAGGAAGAGGCAGAGGATCACTGTACAGTGTTGGGCTTCATAATGGCATACATTCAAATCTATAAGACCACTCAATGGCATTCTCAAGGCTTGTTAGGAAAGTGGTGGGGTTCAGATGGGCAGTGGTGGGATTTGCCTATTCTAAAACTATGACAGAGTAAAGTGCTCGGGGGGGGGGGGCAATTTGCTATCCTTTTGGGGTTTAGAGCACAAGAGGCTACTGTGGATGGGGATGTGAGGTTGTTAACCTGATGGGTCAACTCTGGTGCCTAGAGAAGAAAAATGTCAATGATAAAAAATGCAAGCAAAGGGACAGCTAAGTAAATATAACAAGCATTTGTCAATGCCGAATGTTTGCTTGCTGGCATTGGCAGTGGTAATGTAGAAGTTTAAGAGCTGTGTAATAGGAATAGCAGTGAAGTATTGAACTGAAGCCAACCCCACCACCATCCTGCAGAGAGTGGCAGGCATTGGGGTGTGCCTTTGGGTCATCAGGCATTACGGCCATGCCATTTCACCACACCCCACCCTGCAGACACTGACAAGTGTCACAGTGTGCCTTGGGGTCTTTGGCCCTTATGCGAACCCCATTCCATCAGGAAATTCGATGAGATGGGTGCGGTATAGGAGAATGGGGTGAATTTTGGGGCCAAAGAGTCCAAGGCATACCTCGATGCCTCTCACTGGCTGCAGGGTGTGGAATGGTATGAGCATTACAGGCAAGAATCCCAAGTCACATCCCTGATGCCTGTCATTCTCTACGGGGTTGGGCGTTATGGTTGGAAACCTAATACCTCAGGCATTCGTTGGTATTTTCACTCCAAATTTTCAACATGTTTTTTTTGTGACCCCACCTCATGAACAGTGGCAATATCAGTTTGTTAGCCAAAAGCTGCTTATGCACAGCGACTACGGCATTTAGCACCACAGGTGCAAACACATTCAGAACAGGATGTAAAAAATGACAGCTGTACTGTTCATGGGGAGGAGTAAAAAATGTCAATGTTGCAAATCTGTAGTAAAAATATTAAAAAAACTGGTGAAGTCACGAGCGTGCATAGAAACTGTGTAACGCACAACCGTAATGTAATTAGTTTGGGGATTTTTTACAGCAGATTGTCAACAGAGACATTTTGGGACCTCCGATCATGAACAGTGTCACTGTGATTTTCTTTATCTGTCCCGAACAATGAATTCCCACAGTGACCACACATCTCTGCGCTGAAAGTGTGAAAACATATTTCGGCCATGTTGTAAAAAATAACAGCTGTATTGTTCATAAGGAAGTGCAGAAAAATGCCACTGGTGAAAATCTGGACTGAAAATATTACAAAGTCATGAACTTACAAGGATGCGTGGAAACTGCGCAATGCTCACTCTTAACACAGTCATTTTATAGACTTTTGTCACCAAATTTTCAACATAGCCATTTTAAGACCTCTGCTCATGAAAAGTGTAACTGTGATTTTCTTAATCTGTCCCAAACATTGCTTTCGCACACTGACTGCACCATTGTGTGCTACATGTGTGAAAACACATTTTGGGCAACGTGAAAAATGTCAGCTGTACTGTTCATAAGGAAGTGTTGTAAAATGGCAATAATGAAAATCTGGAGTGAAAGTATTGAAAATTTGCAAACTTACGGGCGTGCGTAGGAGCCGCGCAATGCACGCTTGTAAAACAGTAAGTTTTAGGAATTTTTTCACCAAATTTTCAACACAGCCATTTTAAGACCTCTGCTCATGAACAGTACCACTGTGATTTTCTTAATGTGTCCCATACATTGATTTCGCACACCGACTGCGCCATTGTGTGCTACATGGGTGGAAACATGTTTTGGGCAAGATGTGACAAATGACAGTTGTACTGCTCATAAGAAAGTGTAATAAAATGGCAATGTTGAAAATCTGGAGTGAAAATATTGAAAATTCGCAAACTTACGAGCATGCGTAGGAACTGCGCAATGCACGCTCGTAAAACTGTCATTTTTAGGAATTTTTCCACCAAATTTTCAGCATAGCCATTTTAAGACCTCTGCTCATGAACAGTGTCACTGTGATTTTCTTACTGTGTCCCATACATTGATTTTGCACATCGACTGCGCCATTGTGTGCTACATTGGCGGAAACACGTTTTGGGTGAGATGTGAAAAATGACAGCTGTACTACTCATAAGAAGGTGTGGTAAAATGGCAATGTTGAAAATCTGGAGTGAAAATATGAGCCTGCATAGGAACTGCACAACGCACGCTCATAAAACAGTCATTTTTTGGAATTTTTCCACTAAATTTTCAAAATAAACTTCTTGAGAGCCCACCTTATGAACACTGGCAGTGTCGTTTCATTAATCAGGCCCGAAAGGTGATTCCGCGCAGTGACAGTGACATCATTCATGAGAAGCAGTCCCAAAAACCCCATGTTGAAAATTTGGTGCAAAAATTCCCAAAAATGCCTGAGATATGCAACAAAGAGTTGAAAAACCCTATCTATCCCATTATACAGCTTACCGGCATTTCTTCAGTTCACAGTCGGCTTTGAAGAGTGCAGGCGTGTTCCAGTCCACGAAGATCATCGCACCAGAGTCGGAGGTAAGTATGGGTGGGTGTGGGTTGTGGGGAGGGGCAAGGAGAGCTGAGGACAGTTTTTATTTACAGGTTTCTTTTTTTAAACTGATGATGTGGGGACGTTTGCCACGCTGGGTGGGCTCCCAGCATGGCACAAGATGACTGGTTTGGGGAATAGAGCCAAGGGGATTGGGCACCCCAGTCAGCACAGCATTAGTTATACGTGGAGTGGGCTCCCAAGCGTGGCACCCAGCTACTCTCAGGGGGAGGACAGTGCAGCAGTGAGGGTTAGGACCCCATTGGCTATACGATAACTTGCCATGCTGGGGTGGGCACCAGCGTGGCATGTGGAAACTTTGGGAGGAGCCCAGCACAGCCGATGGGGGATTGGGCACCCGATCGGCTATACAGTGTGTGTGGGGGCAGTTCGCAGTATGCGTGCGTGAGTGTGTGTGTGTGTGTGTAGGGGAGCTGCGCATGAGCAGGCGATCTCTGATCGCCGCTCACTGAAGCATAGCTCCCCCTTTCAACTATACGCCACTGCATTTTGGAGCTGTCATAGACAGCTCCAGCATGCATTGGAAGACTGGGGCCACGCCTGCCAACACACTGACTGAATTGGAAGAGGGGGTGACACACCTCCGAAAACTCGGATGATGGCACTGTGTTTCTTGCACATGTATGCAAGCAAACATAAAAATTGTTGGGGTAGGAAAAGAATGAGACAATGTTGGATAGACTGAAGAAATTAAAAAGATGAAGCCAAGGTAAGAAAAGTGAAAAGCTAAAAGATTATTAATGTAAAATGTGGAAACTAAATAAGGGAAGAAAAAAACAAATTGAAAAAAATAAAGTCATAATGACATTGCATATGAAACATTTTTTACATTTTTAAACATTTATGCAGCATGCTGCTATGGGACAATATGCAAGGGAGGGAAAGACAGATTTCATGATCATTGCATCACAATTAAAAATTCCACTGAGGAACAAAGCAGATTTACTCAGAGCACCAGTGCAGCTTCTAAGTGTTTTTAAAGCATAAATATCTTGACTATTCAATGCAGTAGTCAGTTTTTTTCTATTCTTTGGTAACCAGGTATGGTTACAAAAGAATAAATCCAGAGTAGACCACTGCCAATTTGAATGAATCAAATTGTGGCTCTGTTTAACTAGCAGCCCTGTCTCTTCTTCTTCTTTAGTCTGACAATCAGCCCCCACTGTGTTAACATTCTGTACAAAAGTTGTCTGGAGAGCATTGAAAATATAATACCCCAAAGCTGGGGTTCCCCTGAAGTTCCCCAGTTTCCACAGTGTAACCCAGCAAAGGTGACCAAAGCACAGAATAAATTAATGCAAGCCAGATTGCTATGCCAGCAAAAGTGAACAATGTGCCCAGTATAGAATGCTGTGCTGAGCTGCACATGCACAGCATTCTACTACAAAAAATTCAGAACCAGAGTGTTACTGTTTAAAAAAATGTTCAGTTGCAGGGACTTCCTGGAAGCTGTAAAGGAGAAAGGACACAGCAAGTGTGGAGGGACAAGTAAAAGGCTTACCTGGTGGGTTGAAGCTGCCCTTGAGGGCTTGCCTGCATGCCTCCTCTTCCTCCAGCTGCTAAAGACTACCTTTTGCTGTGTGGCATGGTCTATGGTGCCATCGGAGCACCACAAGAAATAAAGTCATCTGGTTCCCACTTCGGAAAGGGCTTGGTGCCCCGTTTTATTATTTTTATTTTTAAAAGTAAAATTTTGGTCCCCTGGAGGCAGTAGTAGCAAAGCTGCATTGTCCTGAGCAGTGCGCAGTGAGAAAGAGAAGGCCAGTCGGCGTTGGTAAAGACCCAGGCCCCTGCGATCCCACTTGTGCTGCACCTGAGAAGCTCTCTTTCTGCCAACAACTCCTCCCACCTCCCTATTCAGCATCTCCTCACTCCGGTCTGGTGTGTCGGCGGCAGCACGCCTCTAAGGTGCTGACCTCTACAACTGAAGTTACAATTTCTTCTGTTTTTTTTTAATAGCACTAGGCGCAAAAAGGGGAGAAGAATTAGCTCAGAGCTGCAGGAAAGACCTCCAGGCCAGATTTACATAATTTAATATTCGGCAGGCATGGTGACACCCAGGGGCAGATCTCCGGACACTGGGTCCTATAAATAAGATTATGAATATTCACTAGAGGCAGGACAAGACAGGGCAAAGAGAGGGGAGTGTTAGAAAGGTCTTGTTTATGTCCAGAGAGTGTTAAAGGGGGCCCAGCCATGAAAGACCCAAAGAGTGAAAGGGGGCCTAGTCAAGCAAGGCCCAGAGATTAAAAGGGGAAGCAGCCACGAAAGGTTTAGAGATTTAAAGGGGCCCATCTAACACCGGAGACCCAGGTACCTGTTAGAAGGGCACGTACAGGCTCACAGTTGTTAAAAGGGTACGTTAGGACCACAGGTGTTAAACAGGGCGACTAGGCCCAGGTCCTAAAAGGGCAAGTTAGACACACAGGTGTTAAACAGGGCAACTGGGTCCAGGTCTTAAAAAGCCAAATTAGGTCCACAGGTGTTAAAGGGGCCTGGTCAAAGGGAAGGCCACTGAGACTTAAAGGGGCAACACAAGGCCCAGGACCCTTAACCAGCCATTTAGGCCCACAGATGTTATAGGGGCCCAGCAGCATAATCGACCCCAGGTGTTATAGGAGTCTAGCAAGCCATGTAGGCCCAGAGGTGTTAAAGGGGCCTGGTCAGACATCAGAGCCTATTGCCTGTTAGAAAGCCTACCCACAACTGTAGTATATCCACAGTAACAGGAGAACCCAATTTAGCTAGAGGGACCCCTTGTTAGTTAGGTCCACTGAATTGTAGGGTTCACCCAGAAGAATATAATTCCCTGTTTATTTACTGAGGTCAGAAAATTGAGACTATACAGTTGACCACTACAGTAGGAACTGTGACTTTTTTTTGCATTGCTATTCATCCTGTGAACATTATTAAGTGCCAGAACTATCTTGCATAGTTTTGTGTCAGCATTTCAGTGCTGGGAAAAGTATCTGAATCAGTCTTTAACAATCTCCAGAGTCACTTCACCCTGGTGCAACTGTGCCAGTCCTCATAAATTCTTCAGGAATCATCTTCCAGTATATCCTGGAAGCAGCCAACAGCATCTCCATGAAGAAATGTGCCGCAGTCATCTCAAAGTTGCATCATCCTGATTATTATTTTCCTCTTACAGTTCCCCAAGTATGGTTTGGCCCAGTGTAGAATCTGCTGTCCGTTTCTCATTTTCACATTCACAGCAGAGTACCAACCAAATCGACAGTGTCAGTCCTCCAAGTGATGATCTGTTTGTTGTTTTGTGTGAGCCCTTGGCTCATCCGGCCTTGGACCCCAAACAGTGTCACAGTTCAACATACAGTTTGTTGTTTTGTGTGTGTCCTAGGCTCAGCCGGCCTTTAGCCCAGAAGACCGTTATCCTCCAATGCCCCAAAGACCGTTGTGCTCCGACATCCAGAGACTTTCTTATCCAGACTTCCATATCCAGTGAACTCTGCATCATCCTTCTCATCCGGCAGTCTAGAAGAGGGCTGTGGCAGGTTGATCTTCTTCCTTGTCTTCTCATTGGGAAGTCCAGAAGCAGCTGTGATAGAGTGCTCTTCTTCTTCTTCTCCTCATTCGGCAACTCCAGAAGTGGACTATATCTTCTTTGTCTTCTCATCTGGCAGTCCAGAAGCAGACTGTATCTTCTTCGTCTTCTCATCTGGCAGTCCAGAAGTGGGCTGAGGCCAGGTAGTTGGCATCAAATCCTTCACCTGGCAATCCAGAAGTGGATTGTGGCCAGGTGGTTTGCCTTGTTTCCCCTTTCTGGGCAGTCCAGAAGTGGACTACAGCCGGATTTTGTGTGTTTTTATTCTGGCAGCCCTCAGTGGGTTCTTAGCCCAAGAAATCTTGATCCTGTGCTTGTATTCCAGTGACCCTAGAGAGGTGGGGTGCTGCCAAGAACTCATGGTCTGTTAAAATCCTCTCTGCATCCCTTAGTTTTCCAAAAAGGTTCTCAGAATTGCACTGGAAAACCAGTTGAGTTACTTTGCATTTTCTTCCCGACGACAGAGAAAATCTAAACGTGCACAAACTGCCATCTGCCATATGTATAGACTCTTCTTATAGCATATAGAGTGGCTGACAGTTTGAAATCTAAGTAACAGTTAGAGGTGCACCTCAGGGTTGATTTAGAAGTCTGAACATGGATTAGAAATAAGATGCTCTTACAGCGTAGCTGTTATAGCCAGTAGATCATTTTTGTTAATCTTGCCGTAAAGTTACCCTCTTACAGGGAGTACAGATAGGATGCTCTTACAGCATAGCTGGTATAGCTGATTCTTTTACTGCGCTCTTTGTTTTGGAGTTTAAAGTATTAGTAAGACAACAATAATAGTAATATTTATTGTTGTTTTTTTGATTCACTCCCTTTTTCTCCTGTTCCGTACCCTGTGGTCTGTTGCTGAATAAACTGGTCCTTTTCTCAAATCATGCCTCCTGCCCCTCCATTTTGGTGAAGATAACAACAGGTAGCCAAATAGGAAACAACTGCTTTACCACCTAGTAGATGTACTTTGAAAGTCTGATTCATAGAATTCAGGTAATTGAAACGCTCATCCTTATATAAATATATAATAGATAAACCACTCTGAGGTGTGGGGTTACTCTCTGATATATGCACGCCTTGGTGTGCATTGTTACACATGAGGTCGCAGGCCGAGTGCATCAACCACCCAAGGCATGCGTATATCAGAGCATGACCGCACACCTCAGAGTGGTTTATCTATCTTATAAAATGTCAAATTTGTTTTGGAGGGGGGTTAAAATGCAGGTGTGTGGTCCTGCTCTGATATATGCACGGTCATGTGATTTGTTTCAACCAACAAGCAGGGCTAACTTTTTCTACCCATTCTATACACACACACATATATATATATATATATATACCATTCTCATATCATTTAACATACTTTTCTTTCTCCTATCATCAACATCTTATCTTATCTTATCTTCTTCTAACCGGCTACCTTCACAAATACCATCCTTTTCCTCCCTGGGTGGATAGTGGTGTTGAGATGGGTGGATGTGGGCTACACTGGATTTTAAAAACTGGGATAAGGCCAGGCTTTTGGGGGCAGGATCATGTTAGAGAGAGGAGAAAATATCTTGCTGCCTTTAGGTCTGTGGTGGGGGGAAGTTGCAAAGAGCATTACTACCATTATGGGGAAATGTGAGGAAAGAGAGCTTTGCTGCTATTAGGTCTTGAGAAGAGAGGAGAGGACAGATTATTGCTGCCATTATATAGATTAGGGGAGGAGATGACATTACTGCAATTAGGTAAGTGGGAGGTGGGGGAGGAGAAAGCTTTTCTTTTACAAGGTTTTGGAGAGGGATGAAGAAAGTAGAGGGCAATGCAGCATTTTGGTCTGGTCTGGAGTAGAGGTGGGAGCACTGCTGCCATTTTTATGTTGTCTTGTGCACGTGCAAGCAACATCTTGTGGTGGTATAAGAAATGCAGAGGTGTGTCAATGTTGGCGAATGCAGTGTACTCTAAAGAAGGTGTGTCCCTCATTCCCCAATTAGCCAGCATGCTAGTGCTGACACAAGCATTATGCAAAGTGCCACAAACTTGAGAGAAATGTGCTGCTGCAATCAGAGACTAAGCTCGTTATGCAGTGGCACAGATGACTCACCTCTCTGTACATGTCTGTCCTGGTGAAACATTTCAATAAACATGGCAGCAGCAGGAGAACAGACAGCTGTTTGCATTGTGATGTCTCCACCTCACCACCCCACCAGTCCCTGCCTGAAAGATGGGAAGAGGCATTTTTCGCTGCCTCCTCCACATCCCACTGTCTCCAGCTCCAAATGTTTCTCCCACCCATGGAGAGCAGGCCACAGCCTATGCTTCATACTGGCTGAGAGTATTCAGTGCCTGAAGACACTTTTACTGTAAGCGTGATCGATCACTGGTGGAACCCCTTCCCCACCTGCCGACATCGAGGTGCTTAATATCCATGTCAGCTTGTATCCATCTCATCCTTTAATAGTTTAATGTAGTGTGCCAAAATCTACTGTAGTGTTTTGACACTGGGATGCCCACTCCTGGTGTTAGATGCGCCCCCCACATATCCTCCTACCTCAGGATGCCCAATCCCTGGGTCAGCACTGATCCCCCCTTAGTCCCCCCAGTACTCTGGCACACTGGGAACCCACCTCAGTGTGCTGAAATCTATGGTTTCCCTGTAAAAAAGAAAACAGACCCACAACATCATTTTTTTTAAACCTGAAAAAAAAAAGAAAACGGTTCCTCCTAGTTGCCCTCTCCCCTCCCCCAACCCGCACACTCCCTCTGTGCACCCCACCTCCAACCACCCCCCCATCCATACTTACCTGCAGAGATCAGGAGCAGTGATCATCAGTGAACCGGGAACACGTCTGCACTCTTCAAAAGCCAACCGCAAACTGAGGCAATGACGATAAGTCCTATAATTGCACTGAATAGGATGTTTTCAATTTTGGTTCATATCTCAGCCATTTTTTTGAGTTTTGGTCCCAAATTTTCAACATGGGGTTCGTGTGACCTCACCTCATGAACACAATCACTGTCATTTTGGTTTTTCAGTCCCAAAAGGTCATTTTGTGGTCGCTAAGCAAAACCACCTTTCTAACTTGTTAATGAAACAATAGTGCCACTGTTCATGAGGTGGGCTCCCAAAAAGCCTATGTTGCAAATTTGGTGCAAAAATTAAAAAAAAATTATTATATTACATTTGTGCATTGAGCAGTTTCCACGCACATTTGCAACTTCGACAATTTGTAATATTTTCACTCCAGATATTCAACATTGCCATTTTTTCACACCTCCTTATGAAAAGTACAGCTGTCATTTTTCACATCCTGCCCAAAATGTGTTGTCGCAGATTTGGCGCACAATGGCGCGGTCACTGTGGGAAGTCAATGTTCGGGACAGAGTAACAAAATCACAGTGCCACTGTTCATGAGCAGAGGTCCCAAAATGCTATGTTGAAAATTTGGTTAAAAAATACCCCAAATAATTACATTACTGGCATGCGTTGCGCAGTTTCTAGCAAGCTTGTGACTTTTATTTTTAATATTTTCACTCCAGACTTTCATTACCATTTTTTACGCCTCCTCACGAACAGTACAGCTGACATTTTCACATCCTGCCTGAAATGTGTTTTCTCACCTGTGGTGCCAAATGGTGCAGTCGCTGTGCAAAATTACCTTTCAGCTAATGAATTGATAGTGCCACTGTTCATGAGATGGTGTCACAAAATGCCCATGTTGAAAATTTGGAGTGAAGATACCAACAAACACCCAAGGTATTAAGGTTTCCATCCGTAATGCCCCACCCTGCAGAGACTGACAGGCATCAGGGGTGTGACTTGGGATTGTCGGCTGTAATGCTCATGCTATTCCACCCCCACCCCTACCCTGGAGCCAGTGACAGGCATCAAGGTGTGTCTTGAACTCTTTGGCTCCAAAGTTCACCCCATTTTCCTATACTGCACCCATCTCAGTGTATTTTCTTATGGAATGGAGTGAGTGAAAGGTCCAACAACCCCAAGGCATACCACAACACTTGTTGGTGTCTGCAGGGTAGGGTGAGGTGAAATAGCATGAGTGTTATGGCTGATGAACCAAAGGCACACCCTAATGCCTGTCAGTCTCTGCAGGGTGGGGGTGGTGTTGGTGTTAGTTCAATACTTCACTGCCATTCCTATTATGCATTTCTCTAACTCCTGCACTACCAATGCCAATGCCAGCAAGACAACATTCGGCATTGCCAAATGATTGTTTCCTCTGGGGGGAAGGGGAACTTTGCCTGACTTAGAAACACAGACAATGAGACTACAGAGGCAGAAGGAAAAAAAAAAAGGAAAATGCAAAAAGCTAGCTGAGCCACCCTACTGGGCTAGTAGTAGTGCATAGAGGTTCCATGAGGGCAACCCATGATTAGGAGTGATCCTGAGATTACCTGTTCTAGGACAGCCCATGGTCAGAGGGCCTTGTAGATGCCAAGGCTTTCAGGCTAGGGAAATGAGGTGCAGATGAAAGAAAATAAAAAATGAAGCCAATGTAAGAAACATGACAACAAAGCTAAAGATTCTTAATTCAAAATGTGACAACTAAACAAGGAAAGAGTGAAACAGAGAAAAAGATTGAAATAATCATGCTGACACTGCCAATGTTTAATATT
The DNA here is from genome assembly GCA_016271365.2 of Neoceratodus forsteri. Taxonomy (NCBI): domain Eukaryota; kingdom Metazoa; phylum Chordata; order Ceratodontiformes; family Ceratodontidae; genus Neoceratodus; species Neoceratodus forsteri. Next base: position 133,286,783 of record CM028136.1, read on the forward strand.
TTATATTTTTGACCCTTACTGTGCCGTGGACTGATATTTTTTACTTTTATTTTTTTAATCTTTGGTAACCTGGTAAGGCCCACTAAGCACAAGTGTCTGTTTTCAGGGGTGATCTGGGAGCACTGGGCAGTTAAATAACTTGCTCAGAGTCACACAGTATGCAAGTGGAGTTTGTGAGAATCAAACCCAAGACTGGTCTGCTGGATGTACCAAGCTCGTTCACAGCTCATTATTCTAACCTCAAGGCTATGCAGCTAGTATCCTATATCAGTACATAATTCCTACATGTCCCAAGGGTTAATGTATGGTAGTTTTCAGGGTGGCAGTACAGGGAAATCTTTGTATGCACCAATAACCTGCCACCCACAACTACAACTGTGTGTGGGGCCCCTGATAGGTGTTCACAAAGAGGGAAGTCTTCGGTGTTCCACAGATAGTCTACTTCAAGCTGTCCCTTGGAGAACAACTACTCAGCTATTTCCTTTGTTGCCAGTATGTTGAGCCTGCCAGTAGCCATTAATGTTGCATGACATAGCACTAAGCCCTAAATAGAATTAGATAAATATGGAGACCCAGGACAGCTTCTGAAAAGCAAAAGAATACAACTGAAGGTTTAAGGGAAAGTATGTAGTTTACAGTTATGTGGTGAAAGTCAGAGATCCTCCTTACAGGCCATCCTTGCTGGGGTCCCCCAAAACTGTAAAGCTGGCTCTGTATTATTTATTTATAAATGTGCAGCAGAACTTTAAACCTTGCCGCAGAATTTGACCTAACAGTGCTGCAGAAGTTCAGAGTCCCTGCCACAGAATGTACATCAGTTTGCCACAGAGAACAGGAGACCTAGGGCTGGATATTCAAACTGCACCATTCTAAGGCGCAAGCCCTTGCGCTTCGCATAAGTTGCTGCAGGGGGTGTGGCAGGCAATATTCAAAGGTTGTGCTATGGAGCAACTCCTTTGAATATCACCCCCCAGCCACAGCCACTGTGCATGGCGCAGTGGAACTTGTGCCACTGCAAGTTGTCAGAGTGGAGCATTCAACTTGCGGTGGCGCAAGTACTATTGCGCCATGCGCAAAATCACGATATTCAAAAGGTGACATGCAAATGGGGCCATAATTCATGCAAGGCGCAGGGGGGCCATTTGCATCTGATTATGGCCCCATTTGCATGCCATTGGCATGTAGGTGCGCTGATCCCCGAGGACTTGCCTATGGCGCCCTGCCAGGCAACAGCTGCGGACCGACCGACCCTGCAGCCCGATCGCGGGCAGCAATGTGGCTCTCCCACCTCCTCCCGTACATCTCCCTGGTGGTCCAGTGGACCGAAATGCCCGATCGCAGGCGGTATGTTTTAAACCCCCCCCCCCGTTCACATCCCTGGTGGTCCAGTGGACAGAAATACCCGATCACGGGCACTAAGTAAATTGACCTCCCCAACATGTCCCTTGTGCCTGATCGCGACAGAAAGTAAATTGAATCCCCCAACATGTCCCTGGTGCCCGATCGCGGGCAGGTGAAAAGTGACCCCCACCCGAACATCTCCCTGGTGGTCCAGTGGACCAAAATGCCCTGATCGTGGGCAGAATGTAAATCGAACCCGAAACATCCTCCTGGTGGCTGGTGTCCCCACACCTCCGAGCCCCACCACCCTTCCCCGGCGGCGGTGACAGCAGCATCCACCCGGCTGCGGCCGCCACCTGCGACAGCTGCCAGTAGAGACTCTTGCGCCCGATGGGTAGAGCAAAAGGCCAATGGGCGTGCACATGCTCCATATCACATGACAGTCCAGATTTGTGAATGATTCTTAAACTTTAGACTAAATGACAAAATAAATATAAAATAAACAAAAAGAAAACAGTTCTTTTTGAGCACTCAGAACTATCTATCCCTGGTTGTTCTGCCACAGAGTAGATAACCTTTTTATCACAGTATCTACAATCGTCTGTGTTTCGAGATAACCTCTCCCTTACTCACTCTCAAGCTTATCTGCTACTTCTGAGCACTAGGGGAGTTTTTATACTATGCACTGCTGCATCATCAGATCAGCTGATCTGCCTCTTTTCTGAACAATAATCATTCCTTCTCTAATACAAGCATTTAGGCGGATCAGCATGACTGTATAGACACAGGAATATTATAAACTAACAATTAACATCTCATCACCCCTTTACATTATTTAGAGCACTACATAAACAGTTTTATGAGTTAATTATCTATCTACCTTGAAACTCCGCCCCATCTCATCTTGAATGACACCTGTCATTTACTATAAAACAGCCTCAACATGGCTCCTAAGGGCTCATTCTGCAGGCTAGCTGTGCTCAGGTAGGAACAAGTCCATTTCACCCAAAACAGAAACAAAAGTAACACTCTTTATTTATTTTATTCAACATACTGTACATTTAGCATTTTTCCCCTTTAAAAACAAGTATATGGCAACCTCTCTTCATAGAGCACTGTGATACTGAATGGCTGATGTTTTAAGCCATCGGGAAATGTTTTCATTTGGGCCCCCTTTTCTGTCTGAACTAGAGCCAGCCAAGTCTATAGTACTGCACCAGTACCTTTCTTTTCTGTACTTCTGCAATAATGGGTTTATTAAATGTGTAACTCCCCTCTTTGCTTTCACGCGGTAGCGTTATTTATAATGGGGAGGTAAGAAAGTGAGAACTTTCATTTTTAAAACACAACCTTACTTTGCGGTACATTCTGAGTGCGAGCAGGCAGCTGCTGCAATACAAGTAAATCCTACCTCTCATCTATAGTAGCCTGCTTCTACTGATTTACATCATTTTTCTTTATTTTGCTAGGACACTACTATCTATTTTCTCTTTCTGGAACCCCAATGCAGGTGGAGAATTCACAGAGGCACGAGTCAGTGAAAGAAATCACGTTCACTTTCTGACTAGACATCGTATCATGAGGTTTCGCCAGCTTGTCCTGCAGTTGCAGGAAGTAGGCTGTTGGTTAACTAGAATCTGCAGCTTATCCAATAGGTAGGAAAATGGGCAGACTGGGTGGGCCAAGTGGTCTTTATCTGCCTTCAAAGTCTATGTTTCTATGTTTCTATTTCGAGAGGCGCTTACATAGCGCTTGTTCCTCATAATCTAAGCAGCCTTTTCTTAAACAAATGGGTGCTTAAAAAATATTTATTTCTTTATACGGCTGCACACAAACAACTACTTTGACTGGGGAAAGGGAGAGAGAGGAAAAAATAAACAAACAGCTGCATTTTATTATTAGTTCAGATGCTGCAAGCAACTTCTTTGACAGTAAATACACAACAACTATTTGACTGCCTATAGAATAAACAGCTGCTCATTTTAATACTATAATCCCCCAGGTTATTCCAAAAGCAGTCATTATTTTACATCCAGTGATGCAGCATAATGTTATTTTTCCTAATGCAACATAATTTCAACTGTAATTCTGATATGTTGGGCACTGGCATGGGAGGAAAAAAAAAAGAGGAGCAGGCAAGAGAGCAAAGAGATACCATTATGGGTGGCCTTCCCATAATGGTAGAGTTAGATATATATAGTGGTATAGAAAAGAAGTAGAGATTGGTACTGCAGTAGACTGTAGGGAAAATAATTATGCCAAAGCCTTCAATATGGGGGGGGGGCAATCTATCACACACCCCCATGGTCAAGCAGAAACTAGTGGATACCTTACTGGTTTCCAAGACAACCTACCCAAGTATGTCTGGGTAGGATGGAACTACCGTCCACCCTCACTTGGTAGCTCCACCCCAGGGTCCCTTATCAAAATACTAACACTTAAGTAATATTTTACAATAAGTATACCTAATATACTTACATACTACCCTGGGGTGTCAAAACATTATTATCACAGGTCAATTCACTCTTTAACCACAGATGTCCCAGAAGAACATGCATTTCCATTTAACTTGGTAACAAGGGCCCCATACCTTGACAAGAAATCAGCATTAACTTGCTGGGTACCAGCACAATGTTGTACAGTGAATTTATAGGGCTGTAGTGCCAAATACCACCTCATAATCCAATTATTATGGTCCTTCATCTGATTAATAAAACAAAGTAGATTATGATCAGTAATAACGGTAAATGGCGCTCCCCATAGACAAAACCATAATGCCTTAATGGCCCACTTCGCTGCCAGACATTCTTGTTCCACAGTGGAATATTTTTGCTCACGGTCATGAAGTTTCCGTGAAATATACAACATGGGATGTTCTTCACCTTCAGTTATTTGGCTTAACACAACCCCAATACCTTTTCCAGAGGCATCTGAATGGACCTCAAATGGATGATTAAAATCTGGACTGCGGAGTACTGGGGAAGAACACAAAGCCACTTTAATAGTAACAAAGGCATTCTCACATTCTTGAGTCCATTTAACTTTATTACCAAATTTCTTTTTGGTCAGATTTGCTAGAGGTGTGGCTATTGCTACAAAATTAGGGATGAATAGCCAACAGTAGCCCACCAAACCTATGAAAGAACGTATGTGTTTTTTTGTCTCAGGTCGGGGACAATTAGATACCGCTTCGATTTTATTGAGCTCATGCTTAATAGTATAATTTCCTAGCACAAAACCAAGATATCTGGTTTCAAACATAGTCAGTGCACTTTTTTCGGGGTTAATTGTAACTCTTGCTTTAGAAATGGAGGAAATAACAGCTCTTAGGTGTGCCAAATGGGTGTTCCAATCCAGACTAAAAATTATGACATCATCCAAGTAGGCTGCACAAAAATTATAGTGAGGTGCCAGCACTTGGTTGATGAACCTTTGGAACATTGCAGGAGCTCCGTGCAGTCCGAAAGGCATGGTCCAGAATTGAAACAGACCCATAGTCGTACTAAAGGCTTTTTTCTCTTGTGATGTAACTTCAAGGGGTACCTACCAGTATCCTTTAGTCAGGTCTAGAGTGTAAATATACCATGCATTACCCACTTTGTCTATTATGTCTTCTACCCTAGGCATGGGGTAGGCATCAAACTGAGACACTGCATTTAACCCTCGAAAATCAAGACACAGGCATATACCACCTTCTTTCCTAGGTACAACAACAATAGGAGACCCCAAAGCCCTATTAGAGGTTTCAATTATTTTCATTTTCAGCAACTTTTCCATCTCAAGTTGTACCTCTTGTCTCACCTTTTCTGGTAGTCTATATGTTTTTTTTCTTATGGGAGGGGATGTGGTACGTATTTCATACTCCGCTCCCCTAGCAAGGCCTGGCACATTAGTAAAGGTACTAGGATATGCCAACAACATATTCTGTAACTTTTGTTGTTGTTTAGGGTCAAGGGTAGGATTTACCTTTACTTCCCATATCCCTTTCCTAGCCTCAAGCCTCCCATAAGCCTTTTCTAACTCTGTTTCAGGGTTTTCAGGCAATACCAACATGCTCATCCCTTTGGTACTTTTCTCATGCCATTTCTTCAGCAAATTGGCTTAGTAAATTTTAATTTTTTGTTTCTTGTCAGGGGTCTCTATTTCAAAAGTAACAGGGCCTGACTGTCTTACTACTGTGTAAGGCCCTGTCATTAGGAGTTTATTAGCAGTGGTGGAAAGTAGTAATAAGACTCTTTCTCCAACCGCAAATGTTTTTATCTGTTTTTCCTGATCATGTATTCGGTTCTGCGTAGATTGGGCCTGAATACTCATCTCATGAGCTTTGGCAGAATATTTAACTAATCTCTGCCTAAGTTGTTTCAGATAAGTAGCAATTCCAGGGTGCTTCATATCCTGTCCCATCCTCCCAACATTCTTTGATCACTTCTAAGGGTCCGCTGAAGTTTCTGCCAAAAAGAAGTTCAAATGTGGAGATGCCTTGGGAACCTCTTTATATGCAAACAGGGCAAAAGGTAGGTACTTATCCTAGTCCTTACCCTCCTCATGGACAAACTTCTTAAGCAACAGTTTCAATGTCTGGTTAAAACACTCAGTTAGATCATCTGTCTGGGGATGATAGGGGGATGTGCGTACAGCCACTATACCCAGCATTTCATAAGGCTTCTTCGATAACTCAGCATTAAAATTAGTACCCCGATCCATTAGTATCTCCTTAGGTATATCAACTCTGCTAAAGAGTTTTATTAATTCCTCAGCTATTTTAGGTGTTGTAACCGATCTCATGAGTATGGCCTCTGGGTATTTTGTTGCATAATCACATATGACAAATATGTACTGATTACCCTTTGAGCTTTTATTTAAAGGACCCACCACATCCTTCCCAATTCGTTCAGGCGGTGTTGTCATCAGAGGTAAGGGTAACAGAGGGACTTCATATTTCCTCCCTACTGGGGCTACAAGTTGACAAGCCTCACATTTTCTGCAATATTGGGCTACATAATCATGTATCCTTGGCCAAAAAATGCTGTGTCAATCTGCCTAGTGTCCTATCTCTCCCCACATGTCCTGCCCATGGTAGATCATGACTTAGGTACAATAAATCCTTTCTAAAACAGGAGGGGACTAACACTTGCTCTACTTCTTCCTTGGTTACTGGGTTCTCACATATCCTATACAACAATTCATTTTTCATTACCATTTTGGGGGTACCTGGGGTCTGAATTTTCCCAACCTGATGAAAAAAAGGTTTTAAACTATCAACAGCTTTTTGTTCATCCACAATATTTGCTTTTACAAAAACAATTTATAGAGTCTCTGGTGTTAAACCATTCTGTTTTACTTGCCATTGTCTTTGTATTTTTTTCCTCATATTGTGGGACAGTTTAGTTTTTCCTGGTTTGTCAACCGCATCTCCTTGAAAAGGAAAAATGTCCCCCAGCTGTTGTTGTCTATTCTCTTGAGCCTTGGTGGTTACAGCTGACATAGTTCCTTTATCAGGCATTAAATTAGCAAAGTCAGGAAAATCATGCCCAATGACCATAAATGTGGGACTAATCCTGTCGTTAAAGTGGTCTGTTTTTCTTTTACTACCATGTCCACAGACACTGTAAGGTATACATGGGTGTCCCAATGCACACAGACCACACTCTTTGGTGGTCTTCTTTCCTTCTTGGTTACCAGTTCTGGATGAATTAATTTTTGTTTACTCCCAGAGTCAATTAAGGCAGTCACATTTTCATTTTCTACCTTTACTTTGGTGAAAAAGCAGCCAGGGTTCAATAATGCCAAATGAGTTGTATCTCCTCTTTTAGTGGAGCAATATGTCCCTGTCCTTTACAATTTTGGCAAATAATGTCTGCATGGAAGGTAGTCTCCCAGTACAACCCCTGTTACCCTGATGACCTTTGTGTCTCCAGTATCTTGGTTGCTCATAGACTGGTCTCACTAGGGGGGTTGGGTTTAACAGTCTCTGGGTCGTTACTTCCTCCTTTCTTTATGTTCTGGTGGGCAGAGAGGAAGTCATCTGCTAGTGTAATGTCAGTTTCTACAGTTTCAGGTTATGCTCTCTTACCCATCTCTGTACATCTTGGGGTAAGATCTGTAAAAACTGTTCCCCCACTACAATATATATTATATTATTCACAGTTTTCCCCTCTGGTTGTAGTCATTTGTTATATAATTCCCTTAGTCTTTTAAAGGTCTCTCTAGGAGTATCATATGTCTGGTATTTTAATGCCCAGAACCTCTGCCAGTATGTCTCGGTATTGATATCATGCCATTTGAGTATTTCTTTCTTTACCAGGTCATACAGTATGTGTTAGCAGTCCTAGAATCCATATTACTGTATGCTAACTGTGCTTTCCCAGTTAGATAAGGGGCTAACCACACAACCCATTGTGTTTGAGGCCAAGCACAGGCCTGGGCAACCCTCTCACATGTAGTGAGATAACCCCCTATATCATCTGTTGACGTCATTTTTGTCAATTTTCTATCCTTGGGGTTTGGGTCTGGTCTGCCCCCATCCTGACCTCTATCTGCCCCCAAGTCATGTAAGGCCATTAAAGTCCCTGCCCACCTGGTATCTTGCCGTCTCCTCTCATGTTCTCTTTCTTGCTCCATATCCAGTTGCCTTATAGCCAACCATCTCATTAACTCAGGTAGTCTCTCTGGTGGTTCATCTGGATATATCCTCTATTCTTCCTTCCGATGCTCGTCCTTATCCTCACCACTCTGGTCCTTAAGTTTCTTTGGTTACACTGCTGGTCCTAAACCAGGCATCAAGGTCTCCCAGTTTTTGCCACCTGTGTTCTGGTCTGGACACCAGTTGCCACAGCACCTTTCTTCTTCTCCTCCTCTTCGTCCGACATCCTTTCACTCTTTTCACCTTAGTACCAGGACTGGTATTGAAATCTGGTTTCCCACCTAGGCTGGACAACCAGATCCCACTTCTGACACCAATTTTCTGTGACCGGGTTATGTGGGTAGGGTAAATGAGTGAGACAAGACTTCAAAAATATGGTTAACACACCTTTTTTAGGCATGATGTTTATTGTCCAAATGTACTATATTTTTGTAGGATAATATATTTATGTACAAAAATAAATATAAACCATATTTGGCATAAGTCTTAAGCTTCAGACTAAATGACAAAATAAATATAATAAAATAAACAAAAAGAAAACAGCTTTTTGAGCTCTCAGAACTACCCTTCCCTGGTAGTTCTGCCACTGAGTAGATACAATCTACAATCATCTGTGTTTCAAGATAACCTCTCCTTACTCACTCTCAGGCCTATTTGTCTCTTCTGAACACTAGGGGAGCTTTTATAGTATGCACTGCTGCATCATCAGATCAGCTGATCTGCCCCTTTTCTAAACTATAATCATTCCTTCTGTTATACAATCATTTATGAGGATCAGCATGACTGTATAGACTCAGGACTATTTTAAACTAACAATTAGCATATCATCACCCCTTTACATTATTTAGAGCACTACATAGACAGTTTTATGAGTTAATTATCTAACTGCCTTGAAACTCCAACCCATCTCATCTTATTTATTTAGTTTTTGTTGACCGGGTAAGTGCACTAGACAAATCCTGCCTATTTTCAGGCACGACCCAGGGGAGGGGGCTACAGATGAATGCCAACTGACCTTGAACCAGATTAATATGTTGGTGGTATTTCTTTAGTGAATGAGGGAAATTTGGCCAGGACACCAGGGACATTCCCTACTCTTTTTCTTGATAAGTGCCATGGGATCTTTTAACATCCACCTGAACTACCACCAATCCAGGCAGATGGGACCTCGGTTTAATGTCTCATCTGAAAGACGGCACCTCAGAAGTGCAGCACCCCTCTCATGCTGCACTACAGTGTCACTACTGGAATATTAACCCAAGTGCCAGATGTGGGAACTGAACCCACAGCCCTCTGATCTCCCAGCCTCAGAGGTGAGTGTGCTACCTACTGAGCCACTGACACTGCTATCTGACACTTTCATCTTGAATGACACCTGTCATTTACTACAAAACAGCCTCAACACGGGGCGGCTGGCTGCTAAGGGCTCATTCTGCAGGCTAGCTGTGCTCAGGTAGAAAGTCCATTTCACCCAAAACAGAAACAAAAGTAACACTCCTTATTAATTTTATGCAACATACTGTTCATTTAGCATGTTTTCCCTTTAAAAAATATATGGCAACCTGTCTTCACAGAGCACTGTGATACTGAACGGCTGATATTTTAAGCCATCGGGGAAATATTTTCATTTGGGCTCCCTTTTCTGTCTGTACTAGAGCCAGACAAGTCTATAGTACTGCACCAGTAACTTTCTTTTCTGTACTTCTGCAATAAAGGGTTTATTAAATGCGTAACTCCACTCTTCGCTTTCACGTGTTAGCACTACTTATTGTGGGGAGGTAAGAAAGTGAGAACTTTCATTTTTAAAACACAACTGCACTTCGCAGTACATTCTGAGTGTGAGCAGGCAGCTGCTGCAATACTAGTAAATCCTACCTCTCATCTATATTAGCCTGCTTCTACTGATTTACATCATTTTTCTTTATTTTGCTAGGATACTACTGTCTATTTTCTCTTTCTGGAACCCCAGTGCAGGTGGATAATTCACGGAGGCACGGAGTCAGTGAAAGAAATCACGTTCACTTTCTGGCTAGACATCGCATCGTGAGGTTTCTCCAGCTTGTCCTGCATTTCAAGAGGCGCTTACATAGCTCTTGTTCCTCATAATGTAAGCAGCCTTTTCTTAGACAAAAGACTGCTTAAAAAATATTTATTTCTTTATATGGCTGCACAAAAATAACTACTTTGTCTGGGGAAAGGGAGAGAGAGGAAAAAATAAACAATGGCTGCATTTTATTATTAGTTGAGAAGCTGCAAGCAACTTCTTTGACAGTAAATACACAACTATTTGACTGCCTATAGAATAAACAGCTACTCATTTAATACTATAATCCCCCAGATTATTCCAAAAGCACATTGTTTTTCATCCTATGGTGCAGCATAATGTTATTTTTCCTAATGCAGCATAATTTCAACTGTAATTCTGATATTTTGGGCATTGACATGGAAGGAAAATAAAAATCAAAGAGGAGCAGGCAAGAGAGCTAAGATATACCATTATGGGTGGCCTTCCCATAATGGTAGAGTTAGACATATATATATACTGGTATAGAAAAGAAGTAGAGTTTGCTACTGCAGTAGACTGTAGGGAAAATAATTATGCCAAAGCCTTCAATTGGGGGGAGGTGCAGTCTATCACACATCCTTAATCCTAAGAGTCTCTTCACCTAACCTAGAATGTGTAATGAGCATATTACCCAAGGGTTGGACAATTTCTGTATGTTGGCCTGAGAGATGGAGCTCAGCGGAAGACCAACTAATGAAGCACCTATCCCAGCCTTGTTTTCCATAGTATACCAGTGGGATGTTATTCTTTGCTTGGCCCATGCTATCAGGGATGCCGTCTGTGCAGCTAGGTAGTAGGACTTTAGAGCTGGCACGGCCAGGCCTAATTGTTCTCTTTTTGCTGTCATTTTTTTTTTACCCTATGCCTATTTATTTTGTCTTTATTTATTTAGTGTTTGTTGACCAGGAAAGGAAGACTAGACAATTCTGCCAATTTTCAGCCTTGTCCTGGGGGAAGGGGATACAAATGATTGCCAGCTGACATTGAACGAGATTAAGCTGTTGGTGGTATTTTTAGTGAATGGGAGAATTTGGTCAGGACACTAGGGAAATTCCCTTACTCATTGGTAAGGGTGTGGTTAGCGTGTGGATGGCCACTTTTCCAGTGCTGCTGATGGAGATGGATGCACAGGAGGCAGAGAAGATGCTCTTCTTCTGCCCCTCTTAATTTTTTATTTATTTAGTTTTTGTTGACCGAGTAAGTGCACTAGACAAATCCTGCCTATTTTCAGGCACGACCCGGGGGAAGGGGATACAAATGAATGCCAACTGACCTTGATCCAGATGAAGCTGTTGGTGGTATTTTTTTTTTGGTGAAAGAGGGAAATTTGGCCAGGACACCAGGGAAATTTCCCTACTCTTCAGTAGGGGGAACCTCTGGCCATCAAAGGATGGCTGAGTCAGTTATTGTGCTGCCGCTTGAGGAGATGGATGTGTAGCAGGACGAGGAGCTTGTCTCCAACTCGGCTACAGCGCTACTTGCAATGGATGCTCCTGCTGAAGCTAATGGGTCTGAGCGCCTTTTGGAGGCTGCCTGTTCAACAGCTTTGCCTGTTTTGGATGGCTCGGTTGAGTCAGTATTACCTACTGTGGAGTCTCCTGAGGTGGAGCTACAAAAGCTGTTGCAGTTGGAAGAACGGCAGTTTTTTCAAAAGAAAAAGGAACTTTTGGAGAGTTTTCAGTCAAAATGTTCGGTGCCTAGGGCTGGGGCTCCTGGATTTATTGTTGACGCTCAGAAGTCGGTTTCCATGGTTACGGATCAAAGGGAGGTTAGGGCTGAACCGAGCATAGTCTTTCACCACTCAGAACAGGATCAAGCTGCCGCAACTGTCTTTTCTTTCAACGCTGAACCAGACAACCCTCGCATGGAGCGAGTTACTCGTAAGGGGTGCCCCAGCAAACTTAGTTGGGCTGATGCTCCTGTTGTGGAAGGAGGTCCCTGGACCATGGAGGACTCGTTGCAGGCTGCAGGCTGGGTGCGCTCCCCTGATACTGGGTCTTGGGTCTCGGGCTTTGTGCCCATTAAAATTCCGGGAATCAAGCTATCACCTCCTCCTTCTACTCGTACTATCTCAGAGACTGTAAGTACTAATCCTGATGCTGTAGCTACTGCATTAAATGCTGGGGTTTCTCTACCTGCTTTCCCTAAGCCCACTCCAGAGCAAGAATCTTCACCAGCTAAAGACAATTTACAGCATTCTCCTCTCCACTTGCCTTCGGATTTGGAACTTTCTCAAGCCCCAGTTTTACAGCAGCTTAATAAAAATAGAGCTAGTTCTCCCCTACGTGAGGTGGAGGCAGCTGAACTAAGTGACATTTCTGACTTTTTGGATATACCTAGAAATATTCCAGCTGATGTTAGGAATTTTTCACAGGCCTCTCATGGTGCGGGGGAGCAGCCCCCCCCTTCTGCCCCTCCTAAAACCCCTCGGCCTTTTGCTTCCCTTTTTCATAATTCTGCTCCTTTGGCTAAATGCCATAACGCTGTTCACCTCATAAATAAAGGGGGTCTAGATACCTTTCCTGATAGGGTTTATGTGGGTCGTACATTATTGAAAAGCAGTTTAAATTTTCATGTTTCTGAATTATATGCCCTAATTCATGTGTCTGGGGAGAATGTATTTGATGTCAGCTTTAAATTGGGGAGTGGCCTTGACAAGTTCTGGGCATGTTATCATCAGGTAAAGGCCACCTCTTTGTGGGCCCCTTTTGAGGTTTTTCCTCTTACCAGGCCTGCTCACAAAACCATTTCAGTTCTCTTTAGAAATGAAGGGGTCAGTGTTACTGACTTGCTGTTTTGGCTTAAACAACGTTGCACTGTAACTGGTCATGCAGAGGCTATATTTGACTCTAAGGGAATCTGGACTGGAGGATGGAGAATTAGGGTGATTTTAAACTCGGTGGGGGGTCTCCGCCATCTCCCTAATAGTTTTTTTCTAGGTGGGGATAAAGGTGTTCTATTTTGTCCTGGTCAACCCAGGACTTGTTATAAATGTAGGCTCCCAGGTCACATCAGTAGTGCTTGTGACCAGATGGAATGTTCCCTTTGTCACAAGACTGGTCATCTTAGTGGTCAATGTTTGAATTCGGTTCGTTGTAACCTTTATGGAAAAGAAGGACATGTTTATGTGGCCAGTCCTGAGGCAGCACATAGGAAATCCTCTTCTGCTGATGGGGAGGAGCAGTGTCTCTTGGTTACTTTAGCCCAGAGGAAATTTAATAAAGCACCTACCACACGGTTAGCTGAGGATGTTCCTCCTTCTAAATTACCTGTTTCTACTACCCCAGGCCCTCCACCCATAATGAGTCTGCCACTTGTTCTGTTCCTGTTTTACAGGAGACTTCTCCTCCTTTAGTTGTAGAACCTCCTGAACACTCCCCTGTTTTGCAGGCTGCCTCAGTACCCACTAGTGTTACTGAGGTTATCTCTGGCTCCATGTCCCCCCCCATGATATTGAGGGTCCTCCTGAAAGGAGAAAGTTGACCAGGAAAAGGTCTACTGGGGCCTTGCCCACTCCTAAAATGCCTAAAACTTCACTGCATGATTCCTCTAATAGATTTTCAGTTTTTTTGGATGCTGATCACTCCGACACTGATTCAGTTTGTTCCTCAGCAGATTCTATTCTACCCAAAGATGCTTCTGATTTTTTGATACCTGATGAGGGTGAAAACCCCTCACAACCCTCACATCGAAAAGGGAAACCTAGGAAGAAAAAGCATTGATTTAGTCTCCCCTGTTTTTTTCAAAATGCCTTTTTCCCCTCCATTCTTAATTTTGACGTCTAACATCAGTAGTATTAAGAATGCAGTTACCGGAGTGCGGTGTTTTCATTTTTACGGACTCTCCTTCCTGGAGTCTTTCTTTTACAAGATACTAGGCTACACACTACTCTAGAACTCACTCTTTCCACTAAAGCATGGCTGTCGGGGATTTCCTTTTGGTCGATTGGCCCAGAACATTGCATGGGGGTTGGTATCCTTTTTCACCATGTTCAACCTAATGTGGTTCGGGTGTTGGACCTCATCTCTGGTAGAGTATTGTTACTTGATTTCATTTTAGACAGTCTTTTTTCGAGTAATTAACACTTATGCACCCCAGACTAAAGCAGAGCATGCACTTTTTTTTCAACAAATTAGTCCCTTTCTATATATTGCTCATTATGTCATTTGGGAAGGTGATTTTAATTGTGGATTGAGTAAATGGGATCGGGGTTCTGCCACCACGATGGAAAAAATATTTGGTGATATGGCTGCACTGAATAAGGCTGTGCGAGATGCTCATCTTAAGGATGCTGCTTTTTCCCCATACAGGTGAGTGGGAACAAACTTTTATTAAAGGGGCATTATCTACCTGTATTGATTTTTTTATTTCTATCTCTTTCTTTGTTACTCCAGGCTGTCTCTGTGGAACCAACTGCTTAGTCTGACCATAGGCTTGTGAAGGTTTCCTTGGGCAAAGCAATTGCTCCTATGGGACCTGGATACTGGAGATTAAATTCTAGTCTTTTGCAGCAAGCTGATTTTCTACAGCTCATCTCTACTTTTTTGGCCTGTAGGAAATCCTTGTATTCCTTATATGATGATCCAGTGGTTTGGTGGATGGAAACTAAATCAGACCTGCACTCCCTACTTATTCCCCACAGCAGATACTTTAGGAAGGGGACTTATTTTTTGTATTTACAGGACAGAAAACAGCTACAACACTTGTATTCCCTCTCACAACTAACCCGACATGATTTTTCGGCTCAGATTGCTCATTTTCAGAAGAAGATGATGCAATAGCATTTAAATTTAACAGTAGATCTTCAGTCACGGCAGCAACATGGTACACAGGGACCATTTGCTACCACTTGTCCCTTACTTAGCCATCAGGAGAAGGTACAGGCTAAATTTATTTCTGCTCTTTATGACCAACAGGGGGTGGTCCACACTGAGCAGAGTAGTGTTTTACACATTGCATCTGCCTATGCTGCTTCTTTATTCACTGCCCCACCAGTTCAGCCTTTAGATTTTGTTTCTTTTTTTGGTAAAATTCAGGTTCCCCAGGCACCGCCAGATAAGCTTTTAGGCTTAACAGCTCCTTTTCAGGCCCAGGAAGTTGCTGCTGCTGTTCAGTCATTATCTAAAGGTAAAGCCTCTGGACTGGATGGTCTCACCTCTGACCTTTATCATTTTTTACATGGTGAACCCTTGGAAGAACTAACCTCAGTTTATAATTCTATGGTGCTGACTCAAAATGTCCCTTTTGATATGTCTACAGGCATTCTCATCTTTATATTTAAGAATAAAGGTGATAAATTGGATCTACCTAATTGGTGGGCTATTAGCCTCTTGAATACTGATTTTAAAATTCTTTCCAAACTTTTGAACACAAGGCTGTTAACAGTGGCAAAGTTCTTGATTTCTCCGGCACAATCTTGTACCGTGCCTGGGAACTCAATAATAGATCAACTCCTTTTATTACGGGATATATTTTCTCATGATTCTGTTTCACCACTGGATGGTTATGTGCTTTCCCTAGACCAGAGGTAAGCCTTTGATAATGTGGTGCATGTCTTCTTATGGCATCTACTAAGCCATTATGGTATTCCTGCCACTCTTATAGCATGGCTACAGGCCCTTTATCGTACTGCCACTGTTCGCACCTGTATTAATGGTTTTTTAGGCCCTCATGTTCCTATTAAGAAAGGTGTTTAACAAGGGTGCCCGATCAGTCCCCTTTTGTATGTATTTAGTATAGATCTTTTATTAAGGCTTCTCAATTCCACACCCGGTATTGCGCCAATTCAGATATCAAATTTTACGGTTCCTTATACTGCCTTGGCCTATGCGGATGATGTAGTTCTTTTGGTTGGGAATATCCAGCCTGCTAAAATGGTGTTGACTGTATGTACCACTTATGGTACATTCTCAGGAAGCAGTCTGAACCTATCAAAAAGTATTGGGAAGCCCCTGGGTGCTCAGATTGTTCCTACTGATTACATAGCCAGTCTCCCTTATATGTTAGGTCCTTTAAAAATCTTAGGCATTGAGTATGAGTCGTCCCAAATGGATAATGTAAACTGGGACAAAAAATTGATTGGATCACAAATGGTTCAGAATTGGAATAGGACAAAAATGAGTTTTTGCAAATGTGTTTATTTAATAAGGACTTACCTGGTGCCTCTTTTTTTCTTTCTTAGTTCAGTTTTCCCTGTTCCCAAGTCAAGGGAGGTTAGGTTGTAAAGCCTATTTTTTCAGTCCTTCTGGGGCAGCATCTGAATCCCATCAAAAGAAATGTATTATGTTTACCTCCCAATCAACGTGGACAGCAAATGGTTAACCGGGTGTTGTTTTTTTTCTGTCAGTTTTTGTCTACTAATTTGAAACCATTGTTAATTTCTCCTGATAAATATTGGTATGGTCTTTTTCTTCAAATCATATCACCCTAGTTTGCCATGAAAAACTGAATGTAATGGCTAATCAAAAGCATAAACGGGTGGAGGAACGTATTTGTTCTAGCTCTCGGTGCATTAATCAATCAGAAACCCTGCTTCATTTGTATTTTACTTGTACTTATATTGTTGATTTTTGGAAATTCTTATATGACAAGTCCCGTCTTTCTTTTTGTCTACAACTTATATATCCAGCACTTATGTATGGTAGTTATCCTAGCAACTGGGATATTTGGGACACAAGCACATTGACCATAATTTTTGTTATTATCAAATGGTTTATCTGGCATTCTCGATGTTTATTCACTCTTCAACAGCATGAATTTTCTTATTATGATTTGTATGGTAATGTTTTCAAATCCCTACAGGATGTTTATTTTTCTGAATCTAAAAGTCTCAGTAGGATCCGTTTGCAGGCCATCTGGTGGAATTTGCCCTGGATTACTGACAATGACTTTCCAATTACTTGAAGACTCTCATCAAGGCTTGTTCTTTCCTTTTCATTGTATCTGTTTATTTTGGTTACTACAGGAACAGCTTGTAAATTGTTTTTGTTGCAATGAGTGATTTTAAGTTCAGTGTTGTATGATTTCCTTAATAAAGTCTTCCCCTTCTCTTTTCGATAAGTGCCATGGGATCTTTAACATCCACCTGAACTACCACCAATTCAGGCAGATTGGACTCTGGTTTAACATCTCATCTGAAAGACAGCACCTCAGAAGTGCAACACCCCTCCCATGCTGCACTACATTGTCAGTACTGGGATATTAACCCAAGTGCCAGATGTGGGAATTGAACCCACAGCCCTCTGATCTCCCAGCCTCAGAGGCGAGTGTGCTACCTACTGAGCCACTGACACTGACAGAGACTGATAAATTTTATGATGCTCCTGGGACCTTTGATGCCAGGAAGGACCATGAAATTGTATTAGAAGGGATTCCCTCAGCCATTGCTCAGATGACGGAGCAAACAGAAGACACTGATACAGACCAAGGACCTACTAGTCAGCATAGCACTGCGAGCACAGACTGTACCGCAGATTTGGAGCAACAACTTTGGAGCAAAGAAATGTCTTTTCAGAAATAGCAGGCTGAGTTGAAAGCTACAACTGCTGTGCTCAAATCTGCTACAACAGCTCCTATCATGCGGGTGCAACAACAGATGGAAAGTGCACCTTCAGAGGCCCAGCTGCAGACAGCTGACACAGCTGGAACTGCACCCTCCACAGAACTGTCAAACCAAGACAGATGCACCTCTGAGTTTCCCGCTGTGCCAAGAAAGGACTTCCAATTTTTGGCAAGTACGAGGGCAGCACCGCTGTTTATCTTTCAAAGTCAAACTAATGTGAACTCCTCAGTAGGGGTCATGCCAGGAATGGCAAGTACAGAAAGGAATCTCTCTGGCCTAAGACCCCACAATGCCTGATGACAACATTTCAGACTGGTCAGTTGATTCAGATCTTACGGGAGCAGGGTGGGAACAAAGCCTAGATGGGCGATGATTGTCTAGCTCCTCAACACTTACTGAGTTAAGTAGAGAGGAGCTAAAGAGTATATTGGGGCCTCATGGGAAGATTCAGATACAGGACTTAGAGCAAATAGACGAAAACCCAATAACAGTGCAAACCTCCCCCCTGCATCTCCCTGTGTGGCTGCATCTTACGCAAAATCCACAACTGAACTTGACAATCACTGCTGATCAAGTATTAGCTCCACAAGTGAATAACCAGGATACAGGCTTCTTGCCCCCCCACCCCAGAACAGGCCACATCTGACACCACAAGTCCCACCAACCCAGATAGGGTACCTGGAACGGCACCTGATGGTCCACAAAACAGAAATAATGGCAGGTCCTAAACTTCCTTTTTCAGAGAACCAGCTTATCCAGCTAAACGTCATAACACAGTGCAGTTGATCTATAAAGGAGGCATTGATATTTTTCCAGACTGCTTGTTTGTGGTTAAAATCCCTACTTAAAGGCTCAATGAGATTTACAGCAGCTGAGAAATACATTCTTATCCATGTCTCAGGAGAACAAACTTTTTATGTCAGTTTTGAATTTAATAGCAGTCTACAAAAATTCTGGGAACTCGTTCAGACCTTACCACCTTCCTGTCACAGGAAGGGATGGAACTTCCACCTACCCATCTTCAGAGGATCTGTCTCAGGTTCCATAATAACAATAAACATTCTGTCGTAAACATAGTGAATATCATCATTCTTTACCCTGAAGCATCAACACATTTCTCAACAGGGACTAATGGTACCTTCCTTGAACTGTCTCCTTTTAGAGACGTAATAGCCCTCAATGAAATTTGGCTCTTTCCTAAGGTCCCAGACAGAGCTGTATCCATTCCAGGCTATGCCCTGTTCCAACTAGACAGAACTGCCAAGAGAGGGGGCGCCTGCACCATTTATTTGAGGGACACTCTTAAAGGGCTAGCCATCCCATTACCTCCCTCTCAAACAACTCTTAAATCCTGGCAGTTAAAATAATCCTTGGCCAGCATGGAAAATCCCTTATAGTTGCATCAGTATGCATCCCCCTGCGTGAACATGTTACAGGTTTCCAAATGATCACAGACTTCATGGATGACAGCACCTCCCATGGCGAGACAATTGTAATGGGTGACCTAAAGGTTAACTGGCTGGATCCAGAAGCCAACCCATATAAGGATGCCATTGCTGCCCTAGACATTATTCAAATGGTCACCTCTCCCACTAGGTTCAATTATAAGTCTGGTAGTAGCTCCTTACTTCACCTGATCCTCACCTCTCATCCCAGCAGAATCACTAACATGGAAGTTCTCCCAGATGCCCTCAGTGATCACTCCCCATTTATTAGCCACTGGTCAAACAAGGCACCTAAACCTAAGTCCTCTTTCTCCTATAAAAGAATCTTAACAAAAAGAAAGTTCCCACAATTCCTTCCTGCCCTGTCAACAGGTGACTGGAGACCTCTTAACTCGTTGAGCAGTGTCGATCAAGCACTTGACTTTTTCATTGCCCAGTTTAACAAAGTTTGTAACTGTTTTGGCCCCCTAAGTAAAAGCAAAACTCAGTCTACCACTAATCACTGGGTTAACTCTGAACTCATCTCCATGATGCAAAACCAAGATAACTTCTGGCACAGAGCCATGGACTCAGGGAAACCACACGATATGCAGCTCTATAAAGTGGCTAGGAACCAGTGCACAATAGCTATATACAGAGCCAAGCAAATCTTCTACAACCAGGAACTTACTAACTCCTGGAGAATTAGCAAACCCTTCTGAGAGAACATCAAGAGTCTCATGGGTAAACCAAGCAAATCTTCCCCCACTATGATTGAGGTTGACAGCTCCACTTTACAGGGCCCCAAAGAAATAGAGGACTCCTTTAATCTCACATTCACTGATCTTAGCAGTGTCCTTCCCCCCAACTTACTTGACAATTCTTCCTGGCACTGCCTCAATAATAGAATCAATTTCCATAGTAATATCCCCCCATCTTTCTACTTTAAGAGGGTATCCATGTCTGAAGCTAAAAGATATCTTAAAGTGCTAAGCAAAGCCAGTTTCAGCAGCGATACCCTTGATTTCAGACTCCTCTCTCTTTCCCTTGACATTGTCCTACAACCTCTCACTAAACTTTTGAATCTCTCACTCTCTCATAAACAATTCCCCCAGCTCTGGAAATCAGCAGTGGTTACACATGTTCGTAAAAGTGGTGATAGGTCTCTTCTCTCTAACTATCGCCCTATCTCTATCCTCCCACCATTCTCCAAGGTGTTGGAATGAATTGTAGCTGACCAGTTGTCTGAACACCTCAACAAATATAACTGACTCTGCCCACAACAGCATGACTTTAGAAAAGCCCATGGTACTACCACTGCCTGCTTGACTTCACCAGCCATATTCATAAGGCGATTGATAGTGGCCACCTACTGGGTGCGGTGTTCATTGATTTGACCAAGGCATTTGACACTGTGAACCACCAGCTCCTGCTTCACTCATTCTCCTCCCTTGGACTATCTAATGATGTAACCAAATGGTTTGAAAGCTACCTCTTGGCAAGGAGCCAAAAAGTCAAAATCGTTGACTCTCTCTCAAGTGCCCTTCCTGTCCACTCTGGTGTACCCCAAGGTTCTATCCTTGACCCTCTACTTTTCAGCTTTTTTATTAATACTCTTCATGCAGCTTACAATAATAACTTAATACTCTATGCCAATGATGCAGCCCTCTTTTCTCACATACTGACCCCATCTCGCTCTCCAAGGTGCTACAGACGAACTTCCGCTTAGCTGAAACCTGGCTTCTCCAATATAAGTTGTTGATAAATTACAAAAAAACAAAGTCCATGCTGTTCCATAGCTCTCACAGCAAATACAGATCCATAAACATCACCATACATAATGAACTTGAACAGCCACTTGAGCAAGTGCAGAAGTTTAAATACCTTGGTATTACCCTTGATTACACAATGTCTTTCAGCTCGCAGGTTCAACACATCTCAAAAGTAGTCAACTCAAGAACTGGGGCCCTCTACCACCACTGTCACTGTCTTGCCAAAGAATCTATGAACACAGCCATAACTGCCTCAGTCCTACCCATCACTGATTATGGTCTTGTCTTCTACGGGGCTGCCATTGATACCACCCTAAAATGGGTTAAGACAGCCCTTAACAAATGCTATAGACTTCTCACTGGCACAGAGAAGCATGCGCATACCTGTGATCTCTACAAGCAATCCAACTGGCTCAATCTAATAGTAGACTTGCCTACCAGACCTGCCTACTGGCTAAAAAAGTTTGTCTTAACCTCACACCCCCTGCAGCTTGTGCCTTAATGTTGCCAGCAGTCACTGCACATTTTACATGCAGTTCCCTCAAACCAATATTTATTGTTCAGTTTTGCCGTACCAACCAGGCTCAATGTGCTTTCCACACCAGGGCCCCCCGACCACTAAACAACTTTATCCCTAAAATTGCAACTGAAAACAAGCTTGGCCCATTCAAATGTAAACTCTGCCAGCATTTCACTGACCTCAGCAGTTGTGACTGCTCTGTCTTGGCTTGCGGCTTTGTTTCACCTCTCCTTCCTCTTTTCTCCTCCCTTGCTACCCTCCCCATTTCTCTCTGCTCCTCCATCCCCTGCTACTCTCCATCTCTCTCCCACCCCACCTACCATTCTACCCCATCTTACTTCCCACCTACCATTCCACCCCCTCTCCCGCTCCTATCCTCCTGTCTCCCCCTCCCTATCACCGTATCTCTTGTTGCTCCACCCCAGACTACCTAGCACTTATCTTTCTGTTCTTGCACGTATGACAATGTCAAATCCTTGACTGCCTACCACCCTTTTCCCCACCCCTTCCCCTCTTATCCCCTATCCCTTGCTCCAATTATGTCATCCCAGGATGGTTTTCATTTGTATCTGTGTCTTGCTATATATACACCAGTACTGTTAATTGTGCATTGTTATTTGCCACTGACTGCTACTCTGCTAGTCTCTACACATGTGCTGAATTTTGCTACTAAGTTAACCTCCTGACCTGTATTGTATCTTACCTCTGCTTGCTTCTAACCTCCTGACCTTGTATTGTATCTTACCACTGTTTTGCTTGCACCCATTGCTGACACGGAACCTCTGTAAAAGAACCCTTGGTTCAAAGGTATTTGTAATCCTAGCAATAATTTTTTTTTTTTAAGTACATTTCACTGACATCAATTCCTGCACCATATCTAGACATGAAATCCACATTTACATGTTTTATCCCTGCTCTGTGGAACACAGTAAATCAATAAGGCTGAAGAGTCAAGTACCACCGCATTATACAGGGATTTTTTTTCTCACTTGGTGCAACCAGCAGAGGGAGTTGTGTGATCAGTTGCAACCTTAAATTCTGCCCCTCACAAGTAATTTTCTGAAACTCAATAGCCCACTTTAGAGCTAAACATTCTTTCTCTATGGTAGCATATCTTCTTTCCCTCTCATGTAGCTCCCTGCTGATATACATGATTGGATGTTCTTCCCCATTTATTTTCTGAGATAAGACTGCCACAATACCATTCTCTGATGCATGGGTTTGAACCTCAAACACTTGGTTGAAGTCAGGGCTTTTCAATACATAACATTGCCTTGATATTCCTAAGTGCCTCATCACAAATAGGAGTCCACTGGACCTTATTCGGGCACCTATTTTTAGTGAGATCGAAGGACTAGTAATGGCTGAGAAATTAGGAATAAATCTCCTTTAATAACCCACAAAACCTAGGAAAAATCTCACATGCTTTTTTGTGGTAGGTATTGGGCTGTTTGCTACTGCTGCAACCTTCTCTACCTCAGGCTTCACTTGTCTGTTTCCTGAAAAGAACCCAATGTATTGTGTCTTGGTCTTTGATAGTGCACACTTAGCAGGGTTAATGGTCACTCCTGTCTCCTTTATTGCTTGCAATACTTGGGAAAAGTTTAACATGGATTTCCCAGTCAAGACTGAATATGACCACATTGTTCAAATAAGCCGCACAGTACTCAGTGTGTGGTCTTAGTATGTGGTCCATAAAATGCTGACAAGTGGCTGAGGCTCCATGTAGTCCAAATGGCATTGTGACAAACTGGTATAAAGTGACTGGGGTGCTAAATGCAGTTTTAGCTTTTGAATCAGGTGACAAGGGGACTTGCCATTATCCCTTAGTAAGATCCAGGGTGGAGATATCCTGTGCATTGCCTAGCCTGTCAATGATGTCATCTATTCAGGGAATTGGGAAGTCATCAAATAGTGACTCATTGTTAAGCTTTCTAAAATCTAGGCATGGATGTATCCCACCCTCTTTCTTGTCCACTATGACCATGGGTGAGGACCATGCACTCTTTGAGGGCACATTTATGCCTAACTGCTCCATTGTTTTGACTTCCTGAATCACCTCCTCCTTCACCTTCATGGGCAGTCTGTTGGATTTTTGGTGTATGGGCTTGTATTGCTTGGCAGTTATGGTGTGCACATTTCCTTTGGCCCACTCTGGGACATTTGTGAATATGGGCTCAAATTCTTGTAATACCCCCTGCAAATCTTTTTGTTGCTGAGACTCCAATTCAGGGTTTATCTGAATCTCCTCCAATGGACCTGACTGCTCTAGCCTTTCATAGGCAACTTTCAGCTCTGATTCCCTAACTTCAGGATGGATATACAGGAAGGGGTTAGACTTCTCATGCCATTTCCTAAAGAGGTTCACATGATAAATTTTCTAGGCAGGCCTCTATCCAGGCATGCTAAGCTCATAGTTCACTGCTCCTGTTTGCCTCAAAAGGATGAAGGGGCCCTGCCATTTTATGAATAGTTTGTTCTCTGTGGAGGGAAGGAGCAACAACACTTTGTTCCCTGACTGAAATGTTTTAGTCTTCAAACCCTGGTCTTATCTTTCTTTCTATAAGTCTTGCTTCTGTTCTAAGCTCTGGTGTGCCAAGTTGATATACCTCACCAGGTGTTTGCATAACTGAGTCATGTACTCTATGACATTAAGATGTCTCACCTCCTTCCCTTCTTCCCAGTGTTTTTTAACCACATCCAGTGGTCCTCTCGGGTTCCTCTCATACAATAATGAAAAAGGTGAGAAACTAATGGATGCTTGAGGGCTTTTTCTGTAAGTGAAAAGTAAATAAGGGAGGTACCTATCCCAATCTTTACCTTCTTCTTTTACATGTTTCCTCAATATTCTTTTTAATGTCTGATTAAACCTCTCTACAAGGCCGGCCGTCTGTGGGTGGTATGGGGATGTACACACTGCTACCACACCCAGCAGATGGCGCAATTCTTTTAGCAGGTGTGAATTAAAATTATTCTCCTGATCAGTATTAACTGGGGGGGGGGGTTCCCATGTGGCTAAATACCTTTGCTAGCTCCTATGCTATAATTGGGGATGTGACAGTTCTCATGGGGATAGCTTCTGGGTATCGGGTAGCATAATCACACATGACCAGTACAAATCTGTTACCCATGGAGTTCTTTTCCAAGGGGCCTACTATATCCATGACTATCCTGTCAAAGAGGTTAGTCACAATGTGGATGGGTTGTAGTGGTACTGTATCCATTTTTCCTGCCTGAGATACTTTCTGACACTCAACACATGCTTTCAGGTGCTCAGCTAAGTTCTCATGGGTAGAGGACCAATACAACCTGAGTAATATCCTATTCAGGGTGCTATCTCTGTCTGCATGGCCTGCTAAAGGGATGTCATGAGTCAGATACATGATTTGGGAGCGGAATTTTTTTGGAACCATTAGTTGGTCTACTACCTCTCCAGTTCTGGGGTTAGTGTATTCTCTATACAGCATTCCCTGTTTTACAGCAATCTGAGGGGAACCATTTTCCACTCCTTTCCCCACCTGTGAAAAAAAGGGTTAAGTGAACGGTCTACTGTTTGCTCATGCTGCATATCACATTTAAAAGTATGTCCCAAGTCTGGCTGCACACCAGCATGAGTATAAATCCAATCCTTCTTTAACTTCTTCTTTCCCACCTTAGTTTTACGGTCCTTGCCAGGATCCTCAAAAACAACATCATCAAATGGGAATACAGATGGTAAATTTCCCTTTTCCACTTGAGCTCTGGTGGTTACAGCAACTACAGCAGAGTCCTGGGTATCATGACAATGTATAAATGAAGCAAAGTATGCGTGGTCATGACTGATAATAACTGGCACAGGTAGGCAAGGTGCCAACTCCACTTCTGCCTCATATGTCTTTTCTTGAACAGTCATTTGTATGGAGGCTGTAGGGTAGCAATGGGTATCTCCATGCACACAGATGATTGCTGTATTCGTCCCTTTATTATTACCAATCACCAGATCTGCTCCCACAAGAGTCTGGCAGCTCCCTGAATCAATCAGTCCCATCATCTGCTGTGATCCAATCTGCACAGTATCCATAAAGTGATCCCAGTTCACTAAGACTATGTGAACTGTCTCTTTCTTTATATTAGGATAGTTTCTTACATAATGTCCATTCTTTTGGCACCCATGACATACAATCTCAGCTACTAGAATGCATCCCCTTTCTCTGTTCTCCAGTCTTGTTTCTCTGGGGCAGGATTTGACAGTTTATAAGTAAAAGGGTTCCTTACCGGATTGCTGGTGGTCACAGCTGCTGATGTCCCTTGGAACCCTCTGAGGCTGGATGGTCAGGCTACCAGGAACTCTTACGCCAACATGATGGTTTTATTAACAAAATCTGGTTTATGCTCTGGAACCCAAAGATGTACATCCTGGAGTAAAACTTTAATAAACTGTTCAATAAGTTGGTCTTTGCTCTTGTTCTCCAGTTATAACCATTTGTAGCGGAGCTCCTTGAGACAGGCATAAGTCTCTCGGGGGGTATCCAGTGACTGCATTTTAAGAAACCTAAACCTCTGGTGATACACTTCAGTGTTTATGTCATAGCACCTGAGGATCTCCTGCTTCACACAATCATAGTCCTTGGCCTCTTGGGAGTCCATGTGGCTATAAACCAACTGGGCACTGCCTGTCAGGTGCGGTGCCAGTCAAAAAATCCACTTTTCCCTTGGCCATGCACATGTTCAAGCAATCCTTTCAAACATTGTGAGGAAGGCCACAGTGTCATCACTGTCCAAAAGTTTAGACAGTTTAATATTGTTTGGGCTACTGACTCTTTCTGTTTGTCCTGCATTGATGGCATGCAAGATCCTCATGGTATCCACCCATTTGGCATCTTGCCTTCTCCACTCAATGTCTCTTTCTCTCCACTCAGTGTCTCTAGCTCTCTTTTAAAAGTTGCTGTCTCTTTCCATCTGCACCTGTTTTATGCAGATCCATTTCAACAACTCCCCTACATCCACAGGTGTAGCATCTTCAAGAGGAGGTAGTTTCCTCAATTCTTCCACATCCTCTTGCATCTCTTTGTTGTCTTCTGGCTTGGCCTTCCTCTGAGCTCCAAGGTCCAGTCCAGGCAGCAGCTTTTCTCCCAGTCTGTTGGCCATGGTTCTGGTCAGAACTCCACAATCTTTCTTCTCTGGGTTCTCCTCTGGCAACTCCTGGTGCATTGGTACACCTGGGATATCTGGGCAATATCCACAGGAAAACATCCCTTTTTGGCCAGTCCAGATGCTTCCAGCAAGTTATCCCACTTCTGACACCAAGTCTGTAGAGGGGTTGTGGGATAACAAATGGACCAGTCACCAAACTTTAAGTTCAACACACAGTCTCTGTGTGATGTTTATTCAAATTGCAGGAGATAACCTTCAGCAATGGCATATCCATTCTTCAGTACATCTTTGTAGCAACAGACTATGCATGTCTTTCATCTACACGTAGCCAGCACCTGCTGATGCACTGAATTGTGATCTAACTTATCAGTTAAGATTCAGCCTTTCCTATGCTGGTCTTGTTTGCTTGGGCGGTGGGGGCTCAAATGAAAAAACAAAAACAAGTTAAAGATAAAGAACCACAGTACAGTAGCACTGAAACAAATGTTGTCCCCAAATGGCATTGACAGTAAGCCATGTTTTAAAGAAACAAAACATTACATATACTTCCATAATGCAAAGCATCATGGGATATATGCAAATCCCCATTCCTAGAATGAGGTTGAGATCTGCTGGTGACAGAGCTTATAGTGTTGCCGCTCCCATTCTTTGGAATTCACTACCATCTGGGGTTGGACAGGCCCCTACCTTAGACATTTTTAAGGCCCGCCTGAAGGCCCTCCTATTCTCCCAAGCATTCTAGGATCGAATCACTGAATTTAGCTGAATATGATAATTATATGATAGGTTATACATTTTATCTTTTGTATTTAAATGTATTATGCATCTTGCATTATTTTGAAGTTGTATTTATTCATTTTGTACAGTGCCCAGAGCCTCTGGGATTTGGTGTTTTTAAATAAACTTTGCCTTGCCTTGCCTTACCATGAAATTTCAGACTTGTTCAATTCACAGCAATTTACATGCATTTTAAATAACACAACTTACTTAATTTTTATAATACAGTAACTTAGTAAATGTTTACCTTTATCAAAAACACCTAGTGCCATGGCATTTTCAATATTTCTAGGTTTCATACACATAAGTTATATACATCAAGGTATTTTATGACATAGTGCCATTGCATACTAAATCCAACAATGATAAACACAGCCTGTTGTTTTACATAAGCTCAGAGGTCACCACAATAACCTCTCTTTACGAGGACCTGATAGGGAAAAGGAAAATTTAAAGAGGACAGTATAGCATAGTCAAGAAAGGGAAGGTAGTGCCCATAGGTGGCCAACCTTATAGAAACATAGAAACATAGAATTTGACGGCAGATAAGGACCGCTTGGCCCACCCAGTCTGCCCATTTCCTTACCTACTGGATAAGCTGCAGATCCTAGTTAACCAGCAGCCTACTTCTTTCTATCCCCAACCCCCAGAATTGCCTTATGACTATCCCATGCATGCTTGAATTCCACCACTGATTTTGACTCCACAACCTCCTCTGAAGGCCATTCCATGCATCCACAACCTCTCTGTGAAAAAATACTTCCTAAATTACCTCTGAGCCACCCCTCTATCTTCAAATTGTGCCCTCTTGTTCTTGCACACCTCTTTTTTGAAAGATGCTACCTCTTGGACTTTGTTGATTCCCTTGAGGTACTTGAAAGTTTCTATCATGTCCCCCTCCTCCTTTCCTCGAGGCTATATATTAAGCTCCTCAAGTCTCTCTTCATATGTCCTTCGTGCAGACCCTGCACCATTTTAGTTGCCCTCCTCTGGACAGCTTCCATCCTGTCTATGTCTTGCAGAGATTGGGTCTCCAGAACTGCACACAGTACTCCAGATGGGGTCTCACCAGCTGTCTGTACAGAGGGATAATAACTTCCTGTTTTCTACTGGTGATGCCTCTCCTATGCATCCCAGTATCCCCCAGCCCTCCTTGCTGCCTTCTCACATTGCTTGCCCACCTTAGGTCATCTGATATGACTACCCCAGGTCCCTTTCCATTTTGTTGTTGTTAGTATCTCACCCCCATTGTGTACTCTTCCCCTGGTTTTTGTTTCCAGGTGCATTACCTTGCACTTTTAGCATTGAATCTAAGCTGCCATACATTTGACCATTCCTCTAACCTTGCCAAGTCCCTTCTCATCCTTTCCACCCCACCCTGTGCATCAACTCTGTTGCAGATCTTAGTGTCATCTGCAAAGAGACATATTTTTCCTTCCAGTCCTTCTGCAATGTCGCTATAAAGACATTGAAGAGGACTGGTCCTAATACTGAACCTCGATACCCCGCTAGTAACCCTCCTTTCTTCTGAGTGGACTCCATTTACTATTACTCTGTGTCCTATTCTCCAGCCAACTCCTTTACCCAGGCTGTCATCTTGGGACCCACCCCAGGCTGGCTAACTTATATATTAATCTTTTGTGGGACTGTGTCAAATGCCTTGCTAAAGTCTAGGTAGGCCATGTCCACAGCCCTCCCTGATCTACTACTTTGGTCACCCAGTCAAAGAAATCTATCAGATTCATCTGGCATGACCTTCCCTGCTTGAATCCATGCTGCCTAGGGTCTTGTGCCCTCTGGCCTCTAGATACTCGACAATTTTCCTTTAGAAGTGATTCCATCATTTTCCCTATCACTGAGGTTAAACTAACAGGTCTATAGTTTCCTGCTTCTGCCTTGCTCCCACTTTTGTGAAGGGGAAATCACATCTGCCCTCCTCCAGTCCTCGGGCACCACCCCATCCTCCCATGATTTGTTAAAGAGGGTAGTGAGGTGTCACTAGTTCTACCCTTAGTTCTTTTAGAATTCTGGGATGAATCCTATCAGGCCCCATTGCTTTGTCCACCTTCAGTTTTAAGAGTTCTTTCAGAACCCTTTCTTCTGTAAATGGGCTGGTATCAACTTCTGTATCCAGAGTGTTACTACTGTTTGTTTTATGTACCTCCCCTTCCTTTGTAAATACTGAGCAAAATATTTGTTTAGTATCTCTGCCTTTTCACATTCTCCTCTGCCCACCCTCCTCCCTTTATTAAGCCTCACTATCCCTCCCTTGGTCTTCCTTTTGCTCCCTGATGTACCTATAAAAGGTTTTATTCCCCTTCTTAACTGAGTTGGCTATCTTTTTCTCAGTTTGGGCCTTTGGACTAGAAATTGTAAAGAATAGATTAGGCTAAGAAATAGAAGAACTGTCGCAGCAGATTTAGAAAAGATTGGTCCTCAAGAGTGGCAGGAGTTCCCAGTCACATGAATGAAGTATCAACAATATGTAACATATCCCAACGAGATTATGACATCCCATTTGGATAAAACATCTGCTGAACAGGCATTAAGGATATGTGCAGATTACAGCAGAACTTCAGACACATCTTTAAACCTGATAAATGCACTGGCACATGCTTGGGAGGTATACAGTATGCCCTGATCTATCTAGTATAGCAGGTGTTAAAATCACTGAAGACCCAATTAAGATCCTAGGTATTATATATGACACTGAGCAAGTGGACAGATTGAACTGGGAGCCTAAACTGCAGAAAGGCCAACTGCTGGTTTCAGGATGGAATTGGAGGAAACATAGTAAAAAGAAGACCATTTACTTAAATATTTTTGAGAGCCCCTCTTTCTCTATATTAGTAATGTATCCCCCCCCCCAAGAGACTAGAAAATACTATTTTAATGATTTCAACAGTATGAGGCAGCAGGCTCAACCCGCTGAAAAGGAATACCACATACCTCCTGATTGATTCAGGAGGATTAGGGATGTTAAAGCCTATTACTTTCCTTTACAGCCTATTTTTGATCACTAATCAAAGACCTCTCCTAATATATGCAGGACAAAGTTGGACCACTCTGTTATTATCTTACTGTACCCCATGGTACCGACAATGGGAACAAGGGAATCTGAAGGCCCTACAGAGATCCAGCACAGTTCCAGAATATATCAGAGAAACCATTTTAAAATTAAAACAGTGGAGAATACCTAGTTTAATGATAGCAACTAAACATAGGTAAGAACTTTATGCCTGGTTGCAGATAACACATTATAAGGAAGCTGCCACCTTCCCCCTATGCCCAGCAGATTATCTCCAATCTTTAACATATTTGTCCAAAGACAAAAAAATGCCAGCTAAAATGTGGGACCTCCATTGGCTCAGCTGCCAAGAGGAAATCAATGTAAAAAGTAATCATAGACACAAGCAGTTTGAGGAAAGATACTTCAGTAGACATGAATGTGACCAAGATTGGAAACAATAGAATATAATTTTTTTTTTTACCTGCTCTTATATTAATGGCTTTTGGAGCCGTCTGTTACAAACATGCAATGAACCATGGTTTGCCACATTAAGTTATGAGGCTTTAAGGTATGGCCATTATGCTTGTAGAGCACTCAATGGAACAAAAGTACATTACACATAGTGCTTCTAGTCATCAAATGGTATATTTGGAACAGTAGGAGTTTGTTCACATTGCAGCAGAAACACATTGACCATATAGAGCTCCTATTAAAAATGGAAACTGAATTACAGACAATCTATCATTCTGAAGCAAGGCAGTTAATACAAAAGAATCTTTTTTTTTTTTAGTTATACTCTGTTCCCACCACTAGCATTGGTACCTCAGCCCAGTTGTGAACCTTGCTGCTTTCACTCCCACATGAGCCGCAACTTCTCCGATACCCCTTGGCTTACCCCCCCCCCCGGGTGAGGATGTGGCACCAGCCCCCTTAAGTGCCTCAAGCATTGGGATAGGTTGGGGAAGTCAGACTGGGAGCTAATCAGAGCAGCGAGGTGGGCATCATCTAGGTGGTAGTAGTGGCAGTGGCATTTTCTCCCTGGTGTAAGGGGGACAGGGACACGCAATGACAACCAGCATCCGCTCCACCCCCTGAACATGTCGGTGTCAGCACGTGTGGTACACCTAGCCTTTGCTAGGTGTCCATAGAGTGCTGAACACTCTGCCACCCTCCGCTCTGGAGAAGGAGCCCAGTCACTGGATGCTCAGTCCTTCTCCCCCCAGGCTGGCCCTCCAGTGTCCTGGGTCCATTCCTAAACCTGGGTCACCAGCATCACAGGTCAGCACCCAGCCCCTGCACCAGCGGGCCGGCTCGACACAAAGGAATCTTAATGCACACTGGAAAAATGTGCCCTGGGTGACTACTTCAGATGCTGCAATTACTTGAATAAGTACCAAAGTGTCCTTTATTGTATGTTGAGTTATTTTTAAACATGGTGATTTTCTTAAAGGATTTATGCTGTTAAAAGAGTTCTGAAAGTAGATGATTATGAATTTTTGTTTGTTTATTTAATGCTGATGTAAGCTTTTTTTCCCCCTGTCCTTTTTCCTTTTTTTGGTTTATATTATGCCTACAGAATGTAATCTGGTGAATTGTTTTTCTTCTCCTTTTTTGTAATTTCCTTTTGACTGTACAGATATTATATTGTATATAAGATGTGTGTGTGTCAATTTTTGTGATGTATTTCTTGTTTGATTTATATTCCTTTAATAAATTCCCCTACTCTTGTTACTTTTTTGAACTTGGATGGCTTCTTCCTTATCCCTTCCCTGAAACATAAACAAATTCCAGTTACTGTACTACCTACATTCTGCCTGTGTGAAACTGAAACTCTGGAAAGTAACTCCCAGATGTTTTTAAGTCACTCTAGGAAGTCCTTTTATGCTCTTATATTGAGTGTTACATTCTACAAGACCCCTGAAGTACTACAACTGTTTGAATCCAAATTGTCCTTGATTATTTTTTCCTACAGATAAGAGACTACTTCTAAAGATATGGGATGTGGTATGGTTGATGACTATTAATAGGCTGGGGGTAAGAGGGCCACATAAACATAAAACTATGGAAGAACATACAGTGTGTGCCTTAGGGACATCTGCCTGGGTACTGAAGAAACCCAGGCACATTTCCTTTTGGAATGCCCCGTTACTGTGAGGTTTTGGACTTTAGTATCAAAGTCTTGGGGGATTAATATTTCTCTCATTGCTGCATGTGAAACAGTAGTGCTAGGTTTATACCCAGTATCTTTTAATAAATATCACCCAAGCACCCTGAGGCTCTTTTTTACCCTTTGTAAATATTACTTATGGCAGGCAAGGTGTGCTCTGCTTTTACAGTTACAAAAATATGAACCTCAACAGATTCTTTCTCAGATTACTCTGCATTTAACAAAGATTTATGAGGATGAAGTTAAAAAAAGTTTTACGAAAGCAACATTCTTGAGGAAATATTTTGATTGGTTTCTTTGATTATTGAACCAAGGGAGTGAAATATAGTTGAATTTTCATGGTTTCTCTTTTATATGTATAAATACTTGATTCTTTGTTATGTCTTCATTTTCACAAATAGGTTAAAAGATTTGTATTAATGGACTTGTGCTGGTTATTGTTTTTGTTTCTACCGTTTGACTCTTGGCTGTAAAACTTGCTGTGCTTAAATAAAACATTCCCCTACTCTTGACAGAGGGTGCTGTTGGCCCACTTTCCAAGACGGAGGATCCAGAGGTGGTGGAAGAAGGAGGAGCTCTGAAGCAGGCTGGGGAGCAATCCTCCCTCCCAGTCATAGCTAGCCAGGAGAATGAAGAGTTTTGTTCAGATACTGGTGATAGCAGTGAAGAATCCATGGAGGATGACTCATTATTTGCTACCCCATGTTTGGTGGATGAAACAATGGAACAGACTGGAAATACTGACATTATAGCAGCAGCTGCATAGCTGGAAAAAGAGACTGAGGTGTGGAGAACAGTGATTTTGAACATGCTGCCAGATGATGAGGAAAGATATGAAAAAAGGAAGAGAGCGCTAAAATGAAGGGCTAAACACATGATGCAAGTTTCAGAGACCAGGTCATAAATTGCTAATATCCATAAACTGGTTAATGCATATAATACTGTGTAAAAAATGTTAACAGCACAAGAATGTATAAGGCAAAACTTTAGGGTGGGAAATGTACCTGTAGAAAGCATTGACTGGTCTCCAGAAAAAGCCCTTAGAGGAGCTGGCTGGAAAAAGGCACCAAACGGTTCATGGGTTCCTAACCCCAACTGGAATGATGTACAATTGTCAGAGCATGGAAATAAAAATTTTACTATTAACAGTAAGGTAACAGTATTGCCGAGTTCCACAGCAGCACTGGGGTCCCGGGACAGAGGGCCATCTACTGCTCTGCCTGCTGCAAGTCATGCTCGGCTAGAGAAATCTCTGATACAGGATGAGGCAAATCCAGTAACTACAAAAGAGGTGTCTACTACTCAGAAATCTGTTTTGGATCAAATGGAACATCTGGAGATAAAAGAATTGGATTTGCAGAATAGGCCAAAAACTAACCCTGATGGGGTTGCAGGCACGGGTCACGGCTCAAATTGAGAGAGCCCAGGTTGCCCAGAATATGAATGATCAGATACTGTTGGTAATACTGACAGTAACCACTAAAGCACCAAACAGTGTTTTATTTGACCAGACAAATACAAACAGGCAAGACTGAGACTGAAAGTAATACACAAAATAAGACTCGTATATTCAACCCAGATACCTCAAAATTCCTTATATCAAACCCTATGGACAATAACACAAATACTGAGATACCAGAACCCGCTACAGAAAACATGAATACTTCTCAGGGGCCCCAGCAATAAGAACAGGTCCCTCCACAGCATGGTCATGGATCACTCCTCCTCCCCCCAGACCAAGATTTGCATATTTGTTTAATAGGACAGAACCAGCCCCTCAAAGAAATGCAGTTCATCTGTGGTATAAAGGGGGACTGGAGCTGCACCCAAACAGGCTCTTTATGGGGAAAAAACTTTTAAAAGAATCATTAAAATTCACAGCTAATGATGATTAAGCCTTGATCTAAGTGTCTGGTGAACACAATTTTGATATTAGTTTTTATTTCCAGCAGGCTTGACAGATTCTGGATGATATACAACCAGGTTAGAGTTGCACCCCTGTGAACCCCTTTTTATGACAATCCATTGACAAAGCCACTTATAAAAACAGTGACTATAATATTTTGCAATGAGAATATTCATGTGTGTGATATACATCACTGTCTCCAGAACCACTGTGAAGTCTTAAACGCACCAGAGGCAATCTTGGATTCAGAGGCTTTTCGAACGGGAGACTGGAAATCTTAAGCGAAGCTGTGACAAACAGAGGCTAGAATTTTACATATATCAAACAGTTTTTCCTTGGGCAAGGACAGGGGGATCTGCTTTTATTCAGGCCAGCCCAAAGCCTGTTATAAGTGTGGAGCCAAGACGCACTTATCCAATATATGTGACAAACTGCACTGCGGGATTTGTGGGCAATTTAATCCCATCAGCTCACAATGCATTAACCATTCCAAATGTGATCTATGTGAAGAGTATGTGCATTTGTTTCAGGACTGCCCCTGGGCTGCACACAATAAATCCCAGACTGTAGACCCAGATAAACTAATTTTTTCAACCAGGAGAGACACACTAAGCTAAAAGCTTATCTACAGGTGTGACCTGGGAGTACAAGGATGTTAAGTGACTTGCTAAGGGTCACACAGTATGCAAGAGGGAGTAGGATTCAAACCCAGGTCTCCATGTTTGCAGCTCAGAGCCTTAAACCACTGCGCTATACTGCCTCCTCATCAGAAAGGCACATACTAAATCTTTCACATCTGAAGTGCCTAGACCCGACTTCCATGCTCAGAGACAAATACAGATCACCCTACCACTGCACAAGATTCTGATATTGCAGATCTCACCTCAGAGGAGAATGATTCAGAGGTCCCCCCTCCCATGCAGGAAACAAGGACTTTACAACCACGAGCCACTGAACCAAAGGCGATGGAACCTAGTGCCAAGGAATCAAGTGGAACTACTGATCCTTCTAAGTCAGAAATGCCCCCTCCACAGGGAAATTGGACTGAACCAGGTACAAGACAAAGTTCCAGATTGAATAAAAAAACAGAACCTGGGGAGATTATAGAGACAGATAACCAGTTTGAAGTTCTGGCCTCCAAAGAGGGGGAGAAATCTGAGCAAGTGGAACTAGTTTCGGACATTTATTCACAACCAGGCAACTTGTTCCAGGGGGGAAGGGGACCTGGTATAAAGGGGGGGTGGCTTTGGGTTGGTTAGTTGGAGAGGGTTGTTTAGGGGAGACTATCACCTGTTTTATGTACTGTAATGACTGTATGTGATTTATCACTTCATATGCTCTATGTTGTCCTGTATGGTGACCTTTAAAATAAAGCATGTTTGTTACATTTCAAAAAACAACCATGCAACATGGATGTGGACATACAGAAAATGGAAAAGAAAAAGAAGAAAAGTAAAAAACCTTATTGATTATGATTATAGGGTGGCTACTGATCTGATGTTTTCTTTGTACCATGTCTTCCTTTTCTTTAGCCTCGCTTAACATACACATTATTTGTAATACTAGGAAGCAAACAGCTGTGTTCTCTTTATTGCATGACCTTAAAATAGACATTATTTTTCTGCCGGAGACTTGGCTGAGCACCCATTCATTCTTACAGATGGCTAAAAATAGTTGGGTATGGGGACCCTCTTAGTGATCCATTGGGAACTATATGGCTGATGGAGTAGGCATCCTATTTTCAGGACACAGGTTTAAATTATCAAAAATAGTAGACATAATGCCAGGTTGGGCTTCACTAGTTGATGGAATTTGGTTTAACTCTCCTAGTAGATTTATAGTGATTTATGCCCCTCAGAAAAAGCTGAAAGGGTGGGACTGTTCGAGAAAATACAACCCTTTTTAGCTACTGCAAAGACAATGTATTTCACTGGAGATTATAATTGCATTATAGATATTAAAAATTGATAGAGCAAATGTAAAAAGATTTATTATGATATTAAAGGTTTATTGAAACTTGTAGAGTAGCTGAGCTGGTGGACTGCACTGAGGGGGCATCCCCTAAAATTACATATCTTTATTAAAAATAAGTTAACTTCAAAAATGTATCACATTTTTGTATCAAAGAAACTTCTAGTAAAGAAAACAGAAGCTATTCCATTCAAATTCTCAGGCCATTTACTGATACGAAAATGGCTGTCTTTAGAGCCCTCTTTAACACACATTACTATTAGATGGAGATTGAACACCTCTATTCTGAAAGAATCCCTGGTGAAATTGTGTGTCACCTACATAATTATGGCCAGGATATCGGTAATGGATTTGTATGAGGATTTAGGTATATGGTGGGAGGTTACCAAACAAGATTTAACTGAATGGTTTCAAAAATGTGGTAAGCAAACAGTGAATGCAAATTTTTTTAGAACACATTAAACTCAGGACACAACTTTTTAAACTTATTTCTTTAACTTATACAACAAGAATGGATTACTCAGAACAAATAACAGTACTTAAATCACAGATGTCAAAATTACAGTATGACAGATCTGCCTCTCTTAAGGCAGATATGACATATGGTACACAGAAACACCCTATAAAGGTCCGTGCGAAGCATGTAAAGAACAAGCATTTGTTAATGCCGAATGTTGCTTGCTTGTATGTGCTGTTTAGGTATTTGGAAGTGACAGTTTCATGCCTTCCTCCCAAGACATCCACTGTGTCTTTCTGTTCAGTATTCACAGAAGAGTGGGAAGGGCAAGGGCCACAGCAGTACAGCAGTTGCCAAGGGGGTGAAGAGGTGGACAATAGTTCATTCAAAGGCAAAACAGTCCTGCAGGAGCTCACTAAATTGAAGGTGGACAAAGCGATGGAACCAGATGGCATACACCCAAGGATATTAACAGGACTGCGAAGGGAGATAGCAGTACCTCTGGCAGCCATGTTCACTGAGTCATTCAACATGAGTGAATTGGAGGAGGGTACATGTGGTCCCTCTACACAAATGCAGCAGCAGGGAGGAGGCAGGAAACAATAGACCATTCAGCCTCACCTCAGTAGTGGGGAAGATCATGGCGGCATTGCTTAAAGAAAGGAGATGGGGCATCTAGATGCCATCGGAACCCAGGACCATAGACAAGATGGATTCACAGTGGGGACATCATGTCAGATAAATCTGGTTGATTTATTTGACTGGGTGACAAAGGAAGTGAATCAGGGTGGGGCAGTGGACAACGCTTACCTTGATTTCAGCAAAGTCTTTGACACCATCCCATATAGGAGGCTGATAAACTAGCTGGGTAGGCTGGACATGGGGGAAAGGGTGATAAACTGGGTTAGAAACTGGCTAACAGACAGGAGGCAGAGAGTGGTGGTAAATGGTATGCAGTC
This sequence comes from Neoceratodus forsteri, assembly GCA_016271365.2. Taxonomy (NCBI): domain Eukaryota; kingdom Metazoa; phylum Chordata; order Ceratodontiformes; family Ceratodontidae; genus Neoceratodus; species Neoceratodus forsteri. The sequence continues at coordinate 133,324,489 of CM028136.1, forward strand.
TAGGAGAGGGGCTAACAGTGGGTGCTGCAGGGATCGTCCTGGGGCCAGTTCTGTTCAATGTCTTCATTAGTAATATTGCAGAACATCTGAAGGAATTTTTTACCAAATTTTCAACATAGCCATTTTAAGATCTCTGCTCATGAACAGTGTCACTGTGATTTTCTTAATTTGTCCCATACATTGATTTAGCACACCGCGACTGCGTTTGTGCGCTACATGGTGATAACACGTTTTAGGTGAATGATGAAAATAACAGCTGTACTACTCATAAGAAAGTGTGGTAAAATGGCAATGTTGAAAATCTGGAGTGAAAATATTGAAATCTATAACTTACAAGCGTGCATAGGAACTGTATACAACACACACTCGTAAAACAGTCATTTTTGGAATTTTTTCACCAAATTTTCAACATAGTCATTTTAAGACCTTTGCTCATGAACAGTGTCACTGTGATTTTCTTAATTATCCCTAGCATTGATTTTGCATAACGACTGCGCCATTGTGTGCTATGGTGAAACACATTTTAGGTGAGACGTGGAAAATGACAGCTGTACTATTTATAAGAAGGTGTGGCAAAATGGCAATGTTGGAAATCTGGAGTGAAAATATTGAAAATTCGCGAACTTACGAAAGCGCAGTATAGGAACTGTACAACGCACGCTAGTAAAACAGTCATTTTTTGGAATTTTTTCACCAAATTTTCAACATAGCCATTTTAACATCTGAGCTCATGAACAGTGTCACTGTGATTTTCTTAATTTGTCCCGTACATTGATCTCGCTCACCGACTGCGACATTGTGTGCTACATGGGCAGAAACACATTATGGGTGAGATGTGAAAAATGGAAGCTATACTACTCATAAGAAGGTGTGATAAAGTGGCAATGTTGGAAATCTGGAGTGAAAATATTGAAAATTCACGACCTTACGAGCATGCGTAGGAACTGCGCAATGCACGCTCATAAAACAGTCATTTTTAGGAATTTGTTCCAATTCCAACATAGCCATTTAAGACCTCTGCTCATGAACAGTGTCACTGTGATTTTCTTAATTTGTCCTATACATTGATTTCACACCGACTGCGCCATTATGCGCCATATGATGGTAACTGCATTTTGGGTGAGATGTGAAAATGACAGCTGTACTACTCATAAGAAGGTGTGGTAAAATGGCAATGTTGAAAATCTGGAGAGAAAATATTGAAATTTCTGAACTTACGACCCTGCTAAGAGGAATCTATGCAACGACGCTCATTAAACAGTATTTTTGAATTTTGACACCAGATTTTCAACATGGGGTTTTTAGACCCTTCTCATGAATGATTTCACTGTCATAGTGTTATTCAGGCCTGAAGGGTGATTTTGTGCAGTGACTGCGAAATCACCCTTCGGGCCCAAATAACGCCATGACAGTGACATCATTCATGAGAAGAGGTCCCAAAAACCCCATGTTGAAAATTTGGTGCAAAAATTCCAAAAAATGCCTGAGATATGAAACAAAGTTGAAACCCCCCTATCTAGCCCATTATACAGCTTACCGGCATTTCCTCAGTTCGCGGTTGGCTTTGAAGAGTGCAGACGTGTTCCCGGTCCACGAAGATCATCGGCGCCAAGGTCTGGAGGTAAGTATAGGGTGAGGGGTGTGGGAAGCTGTGTGCGCAGTGGGTGGGTGCGGGTTGTAGGAGGGGTTTGGGAGCAGCTGCTTGACAGTTTTTGTTTTACAGATTAAAAAAAAAAAGACGTCAGGACATTTGGCCACACTGGGGTGGGTTCCCAGCATGGCACAAGGATGTTGGGGGTGTTCAGCTGATGGAGGATTGGGGACCCCTCGTGCCATGGCATTTTGTTGCCACACTAGGGTGGGCTCAGTGTGGCACAAGGATAGGGGGATTCAGCTGATGGGATTGGGCACCCCGTTGGCCAAGGACTGCTTGCCACACTGGGGTGAGCTCCCAGCGTGGCACTTACTACTGGGGGGGACGCAGCTCAGTCGACGGGGATTGGGCACCCCGTCGGCTATTCAGTGCGTGCGGGAAGCAGGGGTGCGCACGCCTGCGTGGGTGTCTGTAGGGGGGGAGCTGCGCATGGGCAGTCAATATCTTATCGGTGCTCACTGAAGTGTAGCTCCCGCTTTCAACTGTATGCCACTGCATTTTGGAGCTTGTCATAGACAGCTCCAGAATGCATTGGCTTACAGGGGCCATGCCTGCCAACACACTGACTGAACTGGAGGAGGAGGTGACACACCTCCGAAATCTCCGATGATGGCACTATGTTTCTTGCACATGCATGCAAGCAACAGAAAAATGACAACAGTCCAGTTTTTCAGAGATAAGATCACCAGAGGGTAAGGTGGTGAAAACAGAAAGAAAAGTAAGAAATACTGTGGAAAATTATATAAGGCAGATAAATACTCCACAACACACATTGGATAGGGATATTCAAAATGATTTAGCTGAAACTGAAGTAGCTACAATAATGGAAACAGATAAGGATACATTGACTCAGATAGTTACCTCCCAATAAATTTTAGACATCTTACAATCACTAAAGGATGGCACATATCTGGATAGAGATGGCATATCAAATGCCTTTTATAAATTCTGCAGAGATATAATTGCTCCTTGCCTGGTGAAAGTGTTTAATTATTTATTTTCCAAGAACATCATATACCCAGAATTTTCAAAAGGAATAAAAATTATCCTATTTTAAAAAGGAAACAAAATGAGTTTGGACAATTGGAGACCAATTTGCCTATTGAACTCAGACTTTAACATTTTAACCACACTTTTACAACGAAGGTTAAGATCTGTGGCACAAAGCTTAATACATGCTGCCCAGACTTGCTCTCTTGCAGATCAGAATATTAAGGACACTCTGGCTGAAATATTCAGAGCAATTGCACTATGTGGAACAGTGATGCACCAGTGCAAGTGCTGCAATGCACCGGAGAGTGATATTCAGTGGCAGAAAATGCACAGTGCAGTTCCCAGTGCACCACTGGGCAATGGTAATGAATGCCTGCACAACTGCAGGGGGTGTGGCCATGAATAAGTGGCACACTGTGATTTTCAACCGCAGGTGAATGGTGCAAACATGGAGCAAATGGGAAATGCACAGAGTAGACTTGAGCACATAAAAATAGGGAGCAAGGGAGGGAAGGAGGCTTGAGCTGCAGGGCAGCCAGACTGAGGGAGTACAAGAGGGCAATCCTCACAGCCATGGGGTGCCAAAGAATGCAAGGCAGGCAGACAGAGGCACAGAGTGGGGCCCCAGGGAACCTAGCAGGGCCAAACACTGGCCAAGTGAGCGTGTGTGTGTGTGTGTGTGTGTGTGTGTGTGTGTGTGTGCATGCCTGCCTGCCTGAGTGGGCATGGAATGGGAGCAAGGCAACCCACAGTGAGCGGGAGTGACACCCAGCACAGGAGAGGCAGCACAGAGGCACTGTGAGGTGAGAGGTGTAGGCCACAGGCTGCAGGCCAGGCATCCCCACACAGGGATCCACCCAGTGCAGGGGCACAGACAGCAGCCAACTGCTGTGGGTGCCAGGTGGGAGAGCTGCCCAGGGTGGGAGGATGCACAGCACAGGGCATAGTCAGTGCCACATTCCAGATGCAGGTGGTAATGAGGGATGTTGAGGAGGCAGGCTGCAGACCAGCATGGCCATGGAAGGTCTCGTCAGCAGTATGCCTGGAACAGGTGGTACTGTGCATGGATCAGCTTTGAACAGTACAGTGATACAGAGATCGTGGGCCGGTACCACCTGGACTGGCCATTCTGAGGCAGCTCTGTGAGCTGTGCAGTGAGGAGATGCAGGCACCCACAAGACAGAGACACGCCCTGTCCATGGAGACCAAGGTCATGGCCGTCATGTGCCTGCTCACCACGGGCACCTTCCAGAGACCAACAGGGGACACCACAGGCATAACCCAATCAGCTGCATCATGGCTCCTCACACAATTCCTCAGTGCACTGCTGCCACATGCTGCAGAGTACATCCAGTTCCCCAGCATGCAGGCAGAGCATACAGCAAACATGCAGGTGTTCCACAGGGTGGCACGGTTGCCTAGCATGCTAGTGGCCATTGACTGCACTCATGTTGGCATCTGCACACTGCCTGGCCCTGAGTGGGTAGCCTACATCCACAGGAAGGGCTACCCCACTGTCAACTGCCAGGTGGTGTGCGACGCCATGGGGCGCATAATCAATATCTGTGCCACACACCCTGAGGGAGCACATGGTGCCTTCATCTGGCACCAGTCGGCACTGTGCCAGAGGTTTGAGAGTGGAGACATCTCCACTGGCCACCTAGTCGGTGAGTATGCTGTGGATGCGATATGCTGGGTACAGCAGGGCAGGGTGTGATGGATGCCAGGGCATGGGTGCCACAGGGTGTGGCTGGGATGGTGGGTGGCAGGGACACAGACCACCATGCTAACCTGACATCTCTCCACACAGGTGACAGTGGCTACCCACTCTGGCCATGGCTGCTCACCCCATGCCATCGCCCATCGACCCCAGCACAGAAGCATTACAATGAGGCACACGCCAGCACCTGGAACATAATTGAGTGGGTGTTTTGGCTGCTGAAGGCTCAGTTCCATTGCCTGGACAGGTCTGACGGTGCCCTACAGTACAGCACCTCAAAGGCCCTATTCCTGGCCTGCTGTGCACTACATAACATGGCCACCGACAGTGGTATAGCTGTTGAGGTTGAGGAGGGGGACAGCAGTGGGGATGGCAAGGCCGCTGGGCCTGGTGATGGGCAGCCCTCCCCTGGGTGAAGGGATCCCCGGTTGATAAGGATGGCCTAGCAACATAGAGACACAATCACTGAGGAGCATTATGGAGTGCACAGGTGAGTATACATGGCGACAGGCAAGGGCCAGTTCCCAGGGCATAGTGGGCAGGCAAGCATTGGTGGAACCTGTGCCAGGGTCAGTGGACAAGGAGGCTTGGGCAGGCATGGGGAACAGACACCCATGCAGCATGCATCATGGGCACGCATGCCACACACACACACACACACACACACACACACACGCGCGCACACAAGCACACACATGCACAGAGGACCCATGATGCCCCCACCCCTGCACTGGGCACTGGGCATGTGTCAGATGCGGAGGGGCTGTGCACAGTGGCTGGTAGTGCAGTGCTGGCATCATCATGCACATTCCATGGTGGCCAGCAGCCGGGTGGGTGGGCACGTGGGCCATGTGCGGGGTCGCCATTCAAGTAGACATGTGATGCACCGCATGCTGCTGTAATGAGCACAGGGCAGCAGAAGATGGCGGATGTGGTGGGGGGTGGTTCAGGACCACCGCACAGTAGCGTAGCCACCGCGGACTTTTGGATGGCCCCGACGAGAACGCACAGCCTGTGCTGGCTGACTGTTTGCCACAGAGGGTGTCACAGATGGTCCCCCAGGGGTGACACTGCTGGGCCATGACCGGTTCCACGCAGGTGTCTGCAGGCTCACAAACATGCTCTCACCAGGCATGCTTGGAATGCCCACAGTGGAACATGGCATTGACACAGAAGGGATCTCCCTATGCCAGGCTCAAGGTATGGAGTATGTACTCAGTAGGGTGAGCGGCGGAAGGCCTCACTGCAGTGTGGCCAGTGGTGCCAGTCCAGCTGTGGCCGCAGCGGTCAGCCGATCCATTGCTGTGGCCGTGTCCTCCCGCAGTTGTGTGGTCTCCACCAGGAGCAGGATGCTGTCACTGTTCCACCACTCATTTGTCTGGTGCAGCTCTGCATGGAGTGCACACACACCCCTGCCATGAGCTGCAGCTGCTGCTCAACAGAGGCCTGGACCAGACGGGTGTGCTCAGCCAAGGGGTCAGTGCCCTGAGTCACATGGGCACCCTGCAGACCCACAGCTGTATCCCAACCCTGCAGCCCAGCACTCTGCAATGGTGGGCACTGCACAGCAGGTCCCTCCTGGGGCTGGAATCTGTGTGTTGCCCCAGCAGCGGGCACTGTCCTGGGCCCCCCCAATGCTGTCCGGCCGCCGCTGCTGCCCCTCCGGCCGCTGTGCACAGGGTAACACCAGTGTGGCTGCACCGCAACCAGTGCCAATGCCACCACTGACAGCCATAGCTGCACCTGTTGCAGCCACAGCCCCAGCAGCCACGATGGCTGGAGTGCAGGCAGTCACATCTGGCCAACCATCAGCGCTGGTGGGGTGGGTCAGTGGTATGGGTGTCTCTCCAGCATCACCAGCATCGCTGCCTGGGTTGTGGGTCATGTCATCATCAGAACTGGACCTCACCCCGATTTGCATCTCTGCACACAGGACAACATGCCTGGTGTCATACTGAAACACAGCAAGGGCCTCATCTGGAACCGCGCCACTGGTGTCAGGACGGACAGTGGTGCCAGGACGCATACGATCCAGGCCATGGTGTCTGGTGGAGGTGGATTGATGGTCCTCCAGGTCCAGGATGGCCCCCATGGTGGACACCACCACCACTGCCACTGGCTACAGGTGCTCAGGAGCTGAAAGGGAACACGGTTGCATTAGTGTTGCTGCCGCCCACACCTGCCCCTGCCCCCCCTGCCCCGTGTCCCCAATGCAGCAGAGCCTACCATGCAGTGATGAGCTACTGCCCATCTGAAATCCTCCACCAGGCATGTCCTCAACCATGCTGCACCGTATGGTGGCCACTTCCATCTCCTCCTGTGGTGTAAGAGTGGGCTGAGAGGGCTGACCCCCACCTGTGGCTGCTTACGCTGCATGGATGGCAGCCACCTTCTCCTTGATATGCCACTGGTCCATGCCTACCTTCTTCTTGCACTCCTGCACAGACCGTTGGTGTCTCCCTTGCTGGTTCACAGCATGGGCCACACCCTCCCATGCTGTTGCCTGGGCCTGTGGGGTGCCTTTGGAGCTGCTCAGGAGTGGCTCCTGGTCCAGGTATGCCTGGAACAGTGTGTCCGACTCCACCCTGGTGAAGTTGAGCCTGTGCTTCGGAGCAGGCCCACGTTCTTCACTTTCCTCAAGTTCCAACATGCTTTTTCCTATGGGGACAGATACGTGTTAGTATGGGCCGGTTATGCTGCACCTACCCTCCCATGCCACTGCCAGGCCATCCCACAGTGTGTGTCTCACCTGTTAGGGATACAATACTGGTCCTATCCTGTACATTCCCCTGGCACCTTTATAGAGCATCGCATGCTAATGAGAGCTTGAGCAACTATAATGACATGCAAATGAAGCTGCTGCACCGCAGATAGGGTAATCAGTTGATTTGCATAAAGTGGCTGAATATCTCGTGATAAGCATTGCGCAATGGGGTTGCACATGCACAACTCAGGGTGCAGCATTGTGACGTGTGCACCGTGCTGCATGCATGCACGTGGGCCCATCACGTACGCCAGTGGTGCACCATTTGCTACATGCACGATAGGCAGTACAGCACCTATCCACTATTGCACTGGTGGTGCTTGTGCACTGTGTGGCCTATGGAGCCAAAGTGCCACATAGCCGATAGCGCCGTGGTGCCATGCCATCGATGGCACCCTGTGCGCAATGGGGCCATGTACGATGGCTCACAAATGGCCCTACTGTACAGCATGCCTGCAATACCCAATGGTGCTGTGGCACATGTTGTGCCGTGCGACACATGGTGGCATTGCAGCACTGAGTTACGCACCCATGTGCCTGCGTGATGGCCAGTGGCAGCACATCACACTGCTAGGCGCGGCTCCAGCACATGTTGCTCATGTGCTTCCGGGCACCATTTTGTCTACACCTGAGTGCTGGAAGCATGCCATGCAGGATAACACCCAGGGCACAGATATGGTCCCAGGTTGAGTTGGTCAACCTGGTGGCCCTTGTGGAGCCACATACTGGCACCCTGTTTGGTCAGGTGGCACTCAACAGGCCTCGGTCTGAGATGTGGCAGGAGATGTCTGATGCACTGGAGGAGTTCACAGGTGCACAGCGCACTGGTGAGCAGTGCAGACACTGATACGGGGACCTACAGTGGAGGGACCAGGATCGGCTATGGGCTCTGCAGGTACACTTCCAGAGGGGCACCATGCAATGGCCAGGTAAGTGCATGGTGCATGTGCCCATTCACATCTGGGAGTCCATGATCCGGTGGTGGTGGCATGCCCTGCTGGGGGTTGGCTTGGGCTGCACGCCCTGTTGGGGGGGTGGTACACCATGCCTGCCCTGTGCCACCTGCCACATGCACGCTGAGTGGGGGGAACACTGTGCCAGGGGGTGGGGAACTGTGTTGTTACATGTTTCTGATGTGTCCTTCTCCATTACTTTCTTCCAGACCCTGAAGATAGGAGGCAGTTGCACCTCGCTGGCACTGCAGTTGGGCCAGGACAGGCCACCACAGGGGGTGGTGCTCCATTGGTAGGAGGCACACGCATGGTGTTTGGACAGGCACTGGGTGTGCCTCTGCATGCAGGTAGGCACTTGTTCTTGTTTCCTCGTTGTGCAGGGTGGTCATCGTGGGTGGGGGTGGAACCTGGCTCTCTTTACGCATGGCACCCTCCAGCTGTGCACCGCTTGCAGTGCCCATCGCACTGCTCTGTGGCTATCGCACATGTGGGTGGCTACTGCAGGTGGACTGTGGGTGCACCTGGGTCCTGGCTGTGTTGCTGCCAGCCGCCTGCATGGCCATATCACTTGTCTGCCATGGTGGTGGCATGCTGCACATGGGTGGTGCTGTCGTGCAGTGTTCTGCATGGCTTTGGGACCTTGGGTGGGCAGCTTTTGTGGGTGCACTCACTGTGGGTGGCATAATGCTGGCCCATAGGCGCATGTCACTGATGTTCACTGTGTACAGTGGGTGGGCTGCAGCCTTCTGGACATCCACTCATACTGTGTTCCCTCCTTTGTCCTAGGTGTTGGGGCCAGTGATGTGCATGCTCGGCTCCTGAGACAGATACTGCATGTCACCACTGCCAGACTCCAGATGATTCAGCAGCTGGTGCAGGGCCAGCACAGACGGAGGTGCCAACACCAGCATCGCCCAGTGGTGGGCCATGGTTGGCCTTAGGACCCATGTGCCGGACAGTTTCCCCTACCCTGTGCATTCTCTCTTGCCTTCCCTTAACCCCTTCCATTGCCTTTGCACCCAATCCCTGCCTCCCATCCCTGACCTCCCTGTCTGTGGGTGTTCCCTCTTTTCCCTGGCTGATGTTATATTTGTATATATGTTTTATATGACTGTTACATTACATTCATTTTGGTTACCCTGCTGTGTCTGTGTCTGCTTTGTAGCTGGCGTGAGAAGCCATGCTGCAGTGGTGTGCATGGCTGCTGTGTGGTCCATCTGGGGTGGACGGGGGGTTTGTACCTGGTGGTGTTCCACCATGGGTTGTGTGTGGTGGTGTGGCTGTGGCCTGTCTTTTCAGGCCCTGTGGTGATTGCCTTGTGTGCTGGATGCCTGTGTGTGTGTGTTGCTTCTTGGTTTGCTTCCCTACGCATCCTCGGATGCTCTATGGCGCATCTTGACTTGCTCCCTGGTGCTTCCCTGGGTGCGCTTTGGTCATCTGTGTGATTTTCAGCCGCATTGCGCAGGCGCATCCAGCCATGCGCAGCCTTTGAATATCGTGCCCCTTGCGCATGGTACACTGTATTTGCGCTGTGCATCTCTTGCGCCTCCCTCTGGCACCATTTCTGAATATCCTGGCCTCTATCTATTACATGAGGCATAATAGAGCATTGTAAGAGAACAAAACAAACCAGTTATGTTCTCTTCTTGGATCAGCATTAGGCCTTTGACAAGGTTGGACACGTTTATGTTTCATGTTCTGTGACACTATGGTATTCCAAGTACATTTATTAAATGGCTACAAATGATATACTCACAGGCCTCAGTAACCCACTAATAGTGGGTAGAGAAGGAAGATGTGCAGATAGGTGTCAGACAAGGTTGTTCCCTTCGCCCCTTGTTATAGAATTTTGCAATGGAAGCATTTATTAGATATTGACTGAACAATAAGCAAATACAGTGAAGTAAAAGTAGGCATCATGCTCAGGAAACTAAACTGGTGGCTTATGCAGATGATATTTGTATATTTGTTAAGGATGAAGATAGTATTACACAGATGCTCAGGGAAATGGATAATTATGCTAACATTTTGGGCGCTAGTTTAAATATGGGAAAATGCACAGGAATTAGGGAGGGGATGCAGATTACATAACAAGAACAAAACAGCAGGAATTAATATATCTCAGAACCCCATTCAAATTCTAGGGGCCAGATTTTCAAAACTTTGCCCCAGGGCTAAATTAGCCTTGCCCAGTGGGCAAACTTAGCCCAGAGCACAAAGCAAGCTATATTCAAAAGGAAATAGCCCGGTGCAAAACCAGCTGAATATAGCAAGCAAACGAAGCCGGGTAAACAAGGCCAGGAGTGCAGGGCAAGAATTGCCCAGGAATAAGACAGCACTGAATATAGCAACAGGGAAGTGCACACTGTAACTGCAGCTCATTAGTCTCTGGAGCAAGCCAGTGTTGCAGGTGGAGAACATTGTGTGTGATTGCACAGAGATGTCTGATATCTAATGTAAACAACAATGTAAGCCACACACTGCAGAACTGTGCTATGCAGAAGTGAGGTTTGGCCGGGGCTAACCTGATTGCACAGTGCTAACACATTAGCCAGGTGCAAACTGGTTAGCCCAGGGCAAACGGGAGCTATATTCAAAGCTCCCATGCAAATGAGCCTACTTAGGTAATCTGTGGCCAAACAGGTACATTTGCATCTCATTAAGTGCTGCTTAGCATACATTACCATGCAGTTTGCCCAGCAGGAGGCATGCTACTACTGCATGGAGCATAAAGCTCCCCCTTTTGGTCGGAATGGAAGTGCAGGCTGGATGCTGCAGGCCAAGGCATGCCCACAGCATCCCCAGTTGGTCGGAATAGAAGCACAGGCTGGAAGCAGCAGGAACTGTGTGCTGGCAGGTATAAGCAGTGCATACAACATACTTATGCAGCATTGCAAGCAGTGCGATGATATATATATATATATATCTGTAGCAATCTATAACTATAAATAGATACAGAGACACATGCACATATATATATATATATATATATATATATATATATATATATATATACACACACACACACACACACACACACACACACACACACACACACACTACCAGTGGCCACACATGCCCTGGACGATGCGCCCACTCCACACCAACAGAGGCAGCCCACAGCAGGTGTGGGTGGAACACAAGTATGCACAGGGCAGACATAAGGCAAACCTGCTGGGGACGGGGGGGGGGTATCAGCTGTAGCGTCACTGGGCTGTGCAGCGCAGCCATCCAATATATAGGCACCTAGGCAAACAGGCTGGGCCAGGCAGCCTTCTCAGCCATCATGGTCCCTGTTCCCACGTGTGTTGGTTTCACTCCCTGGTAGTCTAGTGGTCCCCCACTCCCCTCCAGCATGAATCGACCCCCGGTACATATACAACACCTTTTTATCCCAGGTAGTCTAGTGGTCCCTCCCCCCTCCAGCATGAATCCCAACCCCCAGTACATGTAAATCACGTCAGTTTCCCTGATAGTCTAGTGGTCCCCACACCCCAGCATGAATCCTGACCCCGTTGAATGTAAAATTAAAAACTTTTCCTGGTGGTCTAGTGGTTCCCCACCCCACCCCAGCATGAATCCCGACCCCCATTAAATGTAGATTTAAAGATATTCTCGGTAGTTCAGTGGTCCCCCACTGCCCAGCACATATTCCGAATTCCCTCATTTTGTTAATAATTCATTTTCTGGTAAATTATGGTAACCTCTTTCTCTGTTGGCTGCATCCCGGACACCTATTTAGTATAAAAGATACTTTCTGGTAGCTCTAGTGAGCACTTCACTCAGTAGTGCCACTACTCATCTCAGTTAGTTTTCTGTGAACAGGAGGGTCTTAGTATTGAGTTATCCCCTTCCTCCTTCCTCATTTCATTTCACGTGTCTGCCGGCCAACTGAGGTAGGAAGGAGTGGTACTGCTTCCTTTTCTACCTCAGTCGGCGACTGGCCATGGAGGTGAGGAGGAGGGCTGAGCCAGTCACAGGCTCTGTTCTGGGATGCTATTTGATGGGCAGGTGTCACCACGGGTGGGGGTGGCCACTAGACTACCAGGGAAACTATTTTTTTATTGAAAATGGGGTTGGGATACATGCTGGGGGTGGGGAATCACTAGACTACCAGGGAAATGGATTCATTTTATTGACAATGGAGGTTGGCATATGAGCGGGGGTGGGTGGACCACTAGACTACCAGGAAAACAGATTCATTTTTATTGACAACAGGGCTCGAGATATCGTGCTGGGGGTGGCGGGACCACTAGACTACCAGGGAAAATGATTCATTTTTTATTGACAACGGGGGTCAGGATATGTGTTGGGGGGTTGGGGAACCACTTGACTACCAGGGAAACAGATTCTTTGCTATTAACAATGGGGGTCGGGATATGTGCTGGAGGGACCTCTAGACTACCAGGGAAATAATGTCATGGGGATCGTGCTTTGGAAGGGGGCACCGCCACCACATTACCGTTGGCCTTTTCTGAGCGATATTCAGTGCTGCGCTACAGGTTGCGCTAATGCCTGAAGTGCGGCACTATACTTTTGAATATGTCAGTGCACCAGCATTCAGGGCCCCTCCCCTCTCTCCCTCCCTTGCATACATTATAATTTAGCATCTGCTCTAACACCTAGCACCGGTGCTAAATGTCCTTTTCAATATAGCAATTGGGCACAAATTCGGCACTAGTCCAGTGCAATGGATTTGTGCCCTGAGCTAAACTTTGAATATCTGGCCCAAGGAGTTTATTTTGGGGAGGGAGATATGGCTAAAAAAACTGGGAGGGAAGCTTAAAAATCTGTGAGAATAAAGTATTAAGGTGAAAAAATTGGAAACTGTGCAAAATCAAAAGGGTTTTTATCATAACACAGTTTCTAGTTCAATGTCTATTGTATGTGATTTTAATTTTCCTATTGCCTTTACATTGTGAGACAAAAATACTATGGTTATTTTTATGCTGATTGCGTACATGCGCAAGAAACATATTGTGGCAGCTTGCTCCAGAAGCAGGTTGTCGAGGCGCGGCACTGTTGTGGCCAGTGCCCCCACAGCCTTTGGAGGCTTGGCCCGCTTGTCCTAATGGGGTGGCATGCTGCTGCGGACACTAGTTCAGCCAGCATGCCACAACCTTGTAAGGTTTCAGCTGCTGCAATCAGGGGCCACCTCATCATTACAGCGTAAGCCATTCGCTGCAATGAGGGAGCGACCCATCATTCTTGCGTGGAATCTCCTTACCTTAATATTGTTTGTGAACATGGCGGCAGGTGGCCACCAAGTTCACGAATAATATTAAAATACCCCCACTGCTGAGGGGGTGCCCAATCCCCCTCGGCAGCATGCACCCCCCAGAACAGTTTCTGTTTGCCAACGGGGGCCCCAATCCCATTGGCTTCAGTTGCCTCTTTTGTTACAATTGCCAACAGGGAAACCCATTCCCTGTCAGCATTATGTCCCCCCTCCCACTTTGATTTACCAACGGGGGAGCCTAATCCCCATCGACATAATGCCCCATCCCCCACAAACACCCAGTACATTAATGCTGATGGGGTGCCCAATCCCCCTCAGCTGTTGCACCCCACCCTTTGTGCCGATGGGGGTGCCAGATCTCCATCGGGTACAGCTGACCCTGCAAGAAACACTCCGTTGGAAAGCTGGTAGCCTACCCCAGCGTGCCACATGCCCCTGTAAAAAAAAAATCCCACTGTTTTTTTTTTTTTACCTGAAAAAGAAAATGATCCCTCATGGTCTCCCTGCCCCCTCCCACAACCCGCGCCTCCTACTGTGCACTTGCCTCCCCACCCCCCACCCCATACTTACCTCCAGAGTCCAGCGTGACGATCTTTGGTGGACTGGGAACACGTCCTGCACTCTTCAAAGCCAACCGCAAACTGAGGAAATGCGGTAAGCTGTATAATGGAATAAACAGGGTTTTTTCAACTTTAATGCATATCTCAGAAATTTTTTGGAATTTTTGGCACCAAATTTTCAACATGGGGTTTTGGAACCCCACCTCATGAATTCTGCCATTGTCATGGCATTATTCAGCCCCAAAAGGTGATTTTGCAGTCACTGTGCGGAATTGTCTTTCGGGACTGATTAATGAAACGACAATGCCAGTGTTCATGAGGTGGGCTCTTAAAAAGCCTATGTTGCAAATCTGGTGGAAGAAATTCAAAAAATTACTACTTTACAAGCGTGCGTTGCGCAGTTGCTACGAACACTCTTAACTTAGCGAATTTGCAATATTTTTACCCAGATTTTCAACATTGTCATTTTTTTCACACCTCCTTGTGAACAGTATAGCTGTCATTTTTCACATCCTGGCTGAAATGTGTTTTCGCACTTCTGATGCAGAATGGCATGGTCGCTGTGGGAAATCAGTGTTCGGGACAGATTAAGAAAATGACAGTGACACTATTCATGAGCAGATGTCCTAAAATGCCTATGTTGAAAATTTGGTGACGGTATTCCATAAAATGACTGTTACGAGCATGTGTTGCGTAGTTTGCACGCATGCTCATAACTTCATGAATTTATAATATTTTCACTCCAGATTTTCAACATTACCATTGTTCCGCACCTACTTACGAACAGTACAGCTGTCATTTTTTACATCTTGGCCGAAATTTGTTTTCACATCTTCGGCGCAGAATAGCGCAGTTGCTGTGGGAAATCCGTGTTCAGGACACATTATGAAAATGACAGTGACACTGTTCATTAGCAGAAGTCCTAAAATGTATATGTTGAAAATCTGGTGATGAAAGTCCATAAAATAAGTGTGTTATGAGCGTGTGTTGTGCAGTTCCTACGCACGCTCATACCTTCTCAACTTTGCAATATTTTCACTCCAGATTTTCAACATTGCCATTTTTCCACACCTCCTTATGAACAGTGCAGCTGTCATTTTTCACATCCTGGCTGAAATGTCTTTTCACTCTTCCGGCGCACAATAGAGTGGTCGCTGTGGAAAATCAGTGTTCGGAACACATTAAGAAAATCACATTGACACCATTCATGAGCAGAGGTCCTAAAATGCCTATGTTGAAAATTTTGTGATGAAACTCCATAAAATGACTGTGTAATGAGCGTGCATTGTGCAGTTTCCATGCACCCTTGTAAGTTCGCAAGTTAGTAATATTTTCACGCCAGATTTTCAACACTGGCATTTTTTCACATTTCCTTATGAACAGTACAGCTGTCATTTTTCACATCCTGGCCAAAATGTGTTTTCACGCTTCTGGTGCAGAATACAGCAGTCACTGTTGGAAATCAGTGTTTGGGACAGATTAGGATTGAGTGAGTGAGAGAGGGCTGAGTGACCAAGCTCAACTGAGCTGTGTTGGGACTGCTGCGGATTTCTTTGTGTGGCAGGAAAAGGAGCCAACACAGGCAGGAGCCCAGTATAAAAGGGCAGCCTGTAGCACTGGGAGACACAGAATGAGAGAGTGAGGGAGGGGGAGTAAGTGAGCTCAGTGGAGCTCTGTTGGGACTGCTGTGGATTTCTTTGTGGGCAGAAAAAGGCACCAACAGAGGCAGGAGCCCAGTACAAAAGCGCAGCCTGCTGCGCCAGCAGAAACGGAATGAGTGCATGAGAGAGGCGGAGTGAGCAAGCTCAACGGATCTGTGTCGGGACTGCTGCAGATTTCTTTGTGGGCAGAAAAAGTTGCCAACAGAGGCAGAAGCCCAGTACAAAAGGGCAGCCTGCAGCACCAGGAAAAATAGAATGCATGAGTGAGAGAGGGGGAGTGAGCCACCTCAACGCAGCTCTGTCGGGACAGCTGTGAATTTCTTTGTGGGCAGAACAAGGTGCCAATGCAGGCAGGAGCCCAGTACAAAAGAGCAGCCTGCAGCACCGAGAGAAACAGAACAAGCGAGCTCAATGGACCAACGTCATCAACATTTGGCATTGACAAATGCTTGTTTCAAATGTTATGGGGATCCAAACTAAATCCAATTAAAACATGAGTGACATATTTACCAAAAAATAAGGGTGGGCTGAATATATTAAATCCAGTAATATTCTTTCACACAATATTTTGGGCCAGTTCTAAACAGTTAATAGTGCAAGATCAAGATACCTTAGCAGCAACATAGTTCGAAAGTAATTTAGCATATTTTTTAGAAGTATGGATGGAGTGAGTGGAACTTACGTACTGTGCCGTCTGCTCATGTTTGGTGCAACAGCCATCTCTCTCCTACCTTTACCTTACAGTGTGGTGCTATGCAAGTATGCCCCATCACCCCTTTTGTTCAATGTTTATTTGGAACCACTTATCTAATGTCTGTGTAACTCAGCCACCCTCAAAGGAATCCAGGTGGCCGGTACACGCTATGTTTTGTCAGCATATGCTGATGATTTACTTCTGCATCTGGAGAATCACTTGGCCTTCATTCTGGCTCAATTCTGGGAAATATCCACCTTTTCCAGTGTTTCCTTTTAAAAGATGAACCTCTCAAAAACCAAAGTCTTTCTCCTTAATAACCTCACCGATGGACGGGAGGTCTGGAGTGTAGGGCTTTCATGGGAACCCAGGGCATTAACCTAATTGGGGGAGCAAATCACTTGTTCGGTAGCATGTATGATTAAAGAAAACCTTTCTTGCATTTTAGAAGTACTTAAGTCCATTTTGAACAGATGGTCTACCCTTCCTATGTCCCTCTGGGGAAGAGTTAGTATACTCAAGATGAATGTGCTGCCCCACCTCTTATATCCCCCGGGGATGCTGGGTTTCCATCTCCCTAATCTTTGGTTCTCCTATTTGCAGCGGATGCTTAATTCTTTTCCCTTGAAATCCTCAGTTATTCGTAGAGCCTATATCAAGCTGACTGCCCCAAAGCTGCAAGGAGGTTTAGCTCTTCCATCAGACTTCCTGCATTATGGCCCCCAGCATGCCAGTAAATTTCTCAGATGGGAAGCAAGGGAAGATTCTTTGGAGCCTTCTGATTATACCCTGATATGGCTGGACATTGAGCAGGCACTGGTGGTATGAGCAGTGTTTTCTTTGGACAGCCTACTTTATCTTTTCCCCTCTCAGCTTCCCCGTCACCTGTGAGCTACTCCTATAGAGTGGTCCCTCAAAGCATGGGTGCAATTGTAATCACATCTCTCATTTTCTTGGACGAGAGCAGCCTCCCAACCTTTGTTCCTTATTCCTCACTTCAAAATAGGTGGATGCACTATTCTTCACTCTTTTTGTCCTCACCTTAGTGCCTGCACATTGCTGGACTTTGTCCATGGTGATACTTTGGTCCCTTTTCAGTCTGTGCAGGTCCGTTTCCAATTGCAGGGTAAGGACTTTTTCAGATTCCTGCAGCTTAGAAGTGCAGTAGCTGCTTTTTTGGGTCCCAAGCCATGGCATATGCTGCAACTAGAGGGACTGGACTCCTTGTTTGTCATTAGTTGTACAGTCTCGATCGGTGTCCATGCTATATAAATACTTTCAGTCCCTGGACCCCCATCTCCCTTCCGGAATTATACTGGGTCCACACCCTACACCTTCCAGATGATATGAACTTTTGGAGAGCATTGTTAGTGAATTTATATCAATATATAAAGTAGGACTGGCTCCACTTAGTGCAGTTTAACATTATGCATAATCTTTATTTCACCCCATTCAAGTTGCTTAGGATGGGTAAATTACCATCCCCCTTGTGCTCATGGTGCCAAGAGACTCCTCGTTCCCTTTATCACTTGTTGTGGGACTGCATCAGGATCTGATCCTTTTGGAGTTCTATTCAATGTGCCCTAGACCCCCTTCTGGGTCTAGATGACTTGTTTACCCCTGAGGGCTCTTTGTTGGCAGTTTTTCCTTCTGGTACTCCCAAAGTTAAAAAAGCTCACTTGTCATTGATAGCAGCCATGGCTAAACTAGTAATATTGCAACACTGGAAAGACTATGGCCCTCTTTCTCTCTTGGAATGGCATTGTGAAATTCTAACTGCCCTACTGGTTGAAAAGCACATTGCAATAATGTGGAAGAGACCTTGATACTTTAGCCATACCTGGGAGTCTCTGTATACCCTGCTGTCCCTTGGGGGTTCCTCAGGCTTCACATGACTTACCTCAGTTCCCAATGCATCCTCATATCTGTGTTTCTGACTGGGCATTTTTCTGATCAGAGTCCTTGGCAATGCTGCAGGGTTGCAGATGAAGGGGAAGGGATAGGGCAGGAGAGAAGGAAGGGAATTTTGAGGGTACTCTCCTTTTTTTATATAGTTTTCCTCCAGTTTCTTGATGATCACCCATTGTATCATGCTTGTTATTGTTGTTTGTTTTTGTTCTCTTTCTGTTTTGTTGTTATTCTTGAAAATAAATACTAATATAGCATATTAAATAAAAAAAAAGAAGAATGGATGGAAGCCCCAGTTAAATTACACCCCATATTAAAAATACCAGATTTCATTAAACATTCTATATAAATACTATAAAAGGGGAGTGACAAGGTCACATCTGTTACATAAATCAAGGAAAGTACTTTATAAGCACATTTTAGACACAACGGGACTTGAGAGACCAGAATTTAAAGAATGCTCAGTAAGCAAAACAGATTTGGCTATTAACCAGCTGATGAACAACAGAATTCCCCATAGAATGTGGGATATAGTGCGGTTGTGTGCACACGGGAGATTAGGTGTAAAGGGTGATTGCAAGCATAAAGCTGTTGAGGAGCGTTACTGTCCTTATCCAGACTGCATAGATCAGACTGAAACTATGAAACACTTTTTAATGTCATGTCCTTATACAAAACAATTACGGGTCTTTCTGGCCAGGAAATGGAAACTACCATGGTTGATGTCAATATCATATGAAAATATAGCATCGGGGACTATTCAATGCTCATGCACAGTGGGTGGGATAATACTGTAACAGCGATTTTTGCAATCCTGAAATGTTATCTATGGCAAGCAAGAAGCCAATGGTTATTTCAGCAGAGTAGAATGTCCCATGTTTCTTTTAGTAATTTATGTGAAACAACTACAAAAGAGGTGTGTGGAAAGGATTTAATATTGCATCCTACAGCTAAAGTAAAACTATGGTGGAGAGGATTGCCTTTTTTTCCAAAATATGGTTAAATAGATAAGCAAGTAGCTCTGTAAAGTTATTTTTTCTGTATATGCAAGAGGTAGGATAGACATTTATTGTTTCCTTCTTATGGGTTCATTTTTTATGTTTCCTGTCTAGTTTAAAGCTTGAAAACCAAATCATTATAAGCTACTGATATTTGTTAGTGTAAATAGTTTTCCTCTTGTGTAAATATTTATTTATTATTTATTTATTTATTAAATTTTGTTAACCGGGTAGGCCCGCTGGGCTCCGAAGATCCCTTTTTCAGGGGCAACCCGGGAATTGGTACATAAGGATTGAACATACAGACAGGTATCACAGAGTCATACGGATCATACAGAGTTGCTAAGACAGTATACAATATCCCAATTTTGTGCAAGAGGGCATGAGGTACATTGTATTAGTTGGTACAGTCGTAATACATTGCAGTGTAATTGTTACAAGATATAGCAATTCAGAGCAGTACATGAAAGGTCCGCTGATGCTCTGAGAGTAATACAAATAATACGGGGTTATGAGTACACCATACAGTTTCTGTGGACAAATAATACGGGGTTATGAATACACCGTACAGTTTCTGTGGACGCGGGCAACAAATACATTGTAGTATGGAATACAGCAGTGACGTCAGGTGGAGAGGTGAATAAGTGCTTCTGTGTCTACAGGAGGTTCTGTATGGGGTAGTGAGCCAGCTCAAGCCAACGTTAGTTGCCCTTATAGGGAAGTGGTGTCTAGTTGGTATGTACTGATATTAGGTGTGATTGTCTTAGTTGTTGGGGCAGTTGCATATGTTTAAAACATTTACATTGTAAGAAAGATTTTTGTTATACTTTTTTTATGGTTTAAGATAAAGGTTTCATAATTTTTTGTTTTGCTTCTCTACAAGAATTATGGTTTATATGTGTTTTTGTGATTTATTTTTGGAAATATTAATAAAAATATTCCTCTACGCTTTTTGTCTATGTCATGCCCATATGATATTTGAGATCCCTTGTAATTTTGGACAAGAAGGATTCTACGATGGCCACTGGAAACATCTGGAATAAGAAAAGGAATCTTGGTAGGAGGTTCATTTTAAAGGCTGTTATGAATCCACCCAGAGACAGTGGTAGCCACTTCCATTGGGCCATATCAGATTGCATTTCTTTATGTAGAGATTCATAATTAATACTGAAGAGTGTAGACATTTGTGGCTTGACCTGTATCTCTAGGTACCGTATTTGATTATGCCTGGCTCAAGCAAAGGGAATGGAGCTTCTGAACTTGGGGGTGCACCTTCAACTGATCAAAATGACTTCCAGCTTGGAGTAATTTAGTTTTTAGCCAGAAAGCTTTGCAGTTGAGGCCAGTGTTTCCAATAAGGCTAGTACTGAATTTTCTATGTCCAAAGAAAGAATATGGAGTTATCAGCATAACGTGCTAACTTGTGCTCTCCTTCACCTACCCAAATGCCTCTTATGAGCAGATGTTGTCTAACTGTATTTGCCAGAAGTTTCAAGCTGATTGCAAATAATAGTGGGAAGAGGGGACCACCCTGCCTCATCCTCCTTCCCAGGGCAAATCTGTACAAGGACTCAACTGTATGCATGGGTTTGGAGCCAAATTCAAAGGCTGGCAGAGAATAATTTGGAAATTGCCAAGTAACCCTGTCAAATGCTTTCTCTGCTTCCAACAGAATTGGTAATTGAGCAGTCTTTGCTGTGTTCTAAGAGGAGAAAATATTTAACAATCTCCTGATGTTGTCTTGTATGAACCTGCCTTCAATAAATCCAGTCTGATCCAGATGAATAATTGTGAAGATATGATTTTGAAGTCTGTTTGCCATAATCCCTGTGAGGAGTTTCATGTCATTACAGAGAAGGGGAATCAGGCAGCATGACATATTCTGTAGGATCTTTCCTGGTTTATGAATTACGGTAATTTGAGCTTAGTACCAAGAGGGTGGTGGTGGGGCCCTCCCACCCTACAAAATGTCCTTAAAAATCTTTACCAGGTGTGTTGTGATAGTTGGGGCGTAGTGTTTGTACCACTCCGAGGCAACCCATTCATGCCAGAAGAATTCATATTTTTAAAATGTTTTATTTTATTCAGTACTTCTTCCCCCAAAATAGGGGCATCCATTTTGTCTCTGGGCTTCTGTGATAGTGTCAGGATCATCAGTTTCCAAAAGAATGATTCTGGGTCTCCCCCTTCTTCTCATGTATGTAGGGTTTTGTGAAATTCCTCAAATTTATCAAGTATTATTTTGGGGTTCGCCAATATGCCATCCGTTCTGAGTGCTTGATTCATAGGACTGCCCACCCAGCAACCTGCTTTCCAAGTTTTAAAGCTAGCAGGCACACTGTTTGATTACCTTGTTCATAGTAATACTGTCTTGCAATGCAGTTTTTTTTTCCACTAGTCCATTTAACCATTTATTAAATGTGGCCTTTCTTTCCTCTTATTGTTTTTTAACCCTCTCCAGCAATGTGATCCAGTGTTCAGCTTCCAGATAAAAAATCTCCCACTCTAGAGTTTGTCTTCTCTGTTTTCTTCTTTTTCACCTTAGAGGCATAGTTGATTGTTTTTCACTTACCATGGCAGTCCCATTTCTCTGTTGTGGAAACATTAGCAATCAAATTATCCCTCCAAGGGTTAGTCATGACCTGTGTAATGTGTTCCTTGTAGCCCTAGTTATTTAATAACCTCACATTAAATCTACAAGTCAGATTTCAGAGCATTTTGACTGTATCTAGTCCCAAAAATATAAGTGAGTGATCTGAGTTGGGGGAGGTGACCCATTTTACGGTCAATCAGCTGGTGCAACCAGCTCATAGAGATAAAGAAGTGGTCTATTCTGGCATAACAATTATGCATTGGGGAGGATCAAGTAAATCCTCTCTCATTCTAGGATTTGGGAATGGCCAAACATTTGACATTACCAGTTCTTTGGCCAACCTAGCCAACAATTTGTCTGAGAACTTTTTTCTATGCTCCCCCCCTTCCCCTCCCTGTCCATGGGGTTATCTATAGTAGAGTTAAAATCACCGCTGATGATATACAAATGGTAAGGGCTACAGACTGTGTCTGACAAAATGTTGTTTTAAGAAGGCTGTTCTTTCTATCTTTACATTTGAGGCATATGCATTTAACAGGTACAGGGACAATCCCTATATAAACATTCTAATTTTATAAAACAGCCTTCTTTGTCTTGAGTCACTTTCTGTACCTCTAAGGGGTATCTAATTTAATCAAAATTGCTACCCCCTTCTATGGGGGTGTAGTTTATACTTGGATGCATAGACTTCTCCCACCCACTGGCTGCATAGCGTTTGGACCGGTAACTGGGTGAGACGTGTCTCTTGAATAACAGTCAACTGTATCTTGTCTTTGATGAGACCCTTGAGTAGTCTTATATTTTTTATGGGATTATTAATGCCCCATATGTTATAAGAGGCTATTGTAAGATTCCTATGATAGTAAATGCCACATGGTTTGCCTACATGGCTGGAAGGGGACCCCTGAACTTACCTCCTCCTTTGTCCCCCACCACTAAGTCCTACAGTTGTGTAGAAGCTGAAGTTTGAGTACTAGATCAAATTATGTTCTTGTTCCAGCTATACAAGCTTTGTTTAATTATCCCATTGGGTTATTCTGATTTACACATAGATGGTAAGTAACATTTTAGAATTATATGGAGTAATTTTTGTACCCTTTAACATCAAAGCCCTATAGTAGAACATAGGTGTATTGTGTCAACAATGGAAGAACACAGTAATGACATATACTCCATCACACAGTTCTAAAATGGTGCTTATGAAATGGATAAGGAAAACGCTGCATCCTGATTGGTCAGGCGCCATCTACAGGTGCACATTTATAGAGCAACAACTCAGAGGGTGAAACCTTTCTGGCAACCAGGACATAGAACATGGCACATATCCATGCCTGCCAGAAACGATGGTAAAAAAAAAAAACAACTTCCACCTGTCATGTTAGTGTGGTAAACACCATAACTTGCCCTAACTCACTCCGCAAGATTTCCATCCATAATACTAAATATCTATACCACCCCCAACTAAAAAGCATATGGCATAGAAAAGAAACATTTTACATTAAAAAAAAACTAACCTGCTGAAAATAATTACAGTTGATTTGTTTTTTTCACTTCCCCAAGTTATTGCCAGCATGGGATCCTTCACTTTGTTTCTCCTGCAGCAGGATGTATGCCCGCCTGCCCACCCTTTCAGCAACCACTGCTGTCAACACCTCCTCTCCCTGTCAGATTACAAGGGTATGGAGGCACTTCAAAAGCCATTATATGGCAATGGATTGCCATTAGCCAATCAGCGAGGAGAACAAGTGTACCTCCTGTCATGTGTACAGTTATCGTCTCACACTCCATGTTTGATACACTCACTCCTGTTTTCACTGTTTACTGCTCACTTTCATTTTTATGATGCTGCAAACCACATTATCTATAGTGATGTCTAATTTCTGGAACAACACAAATGAAAAAAGTAGGGTGACATCAGCTGAATTGATGTCCCTAATGTATGTTTGGCTTCATTGAAATCTTCAGTTCCGCTGATGTCACTGTGTTCTGGAACCGCTAAGTAATTAAAAATGAATATTGGGTGAGAAAAAAAGCAACATTAAAATAGGGCCTTAAATAGGGAAAAATAGGACTATTTCAAAACAAATACACAAAGCAATGCACTGGGGTGATTCAATATACTTCACTCAAGCCTGCATTTACAGTTACATTTGAAAATGTAAACAATTGATAGGCTATGCCTTTGGTTCCATGGGGGAGCAACCATCCACACCCCTTTCCTGAGCTATATAAGCAGTTCCTCCCAGCTTTCTTCTGAAGCACTTTTTCTTTGCCAGCCAGAGGCTCTGTCGGTCTGTCTTCTCACTTGGGGCATGCTGCGGCTTTGCTCCCCCACAAGCATTGCTGTGCTTTGGGCTCTGATTCTTTTGTATTGGACTTCTGTTTTTTTTGTGTGTTCTTCTGCTTTTGGTGTGTATTATTTTGCCTCCAGCTGCTGTGTACCTCCTTGTGTGCTTGTTTTTATGTACTCCTGTGTTTGTGTGTTTCTTTTCTGTTGTCTTTTTGGAGTTTTCTAGTGTATTGTTGCCCTTTGTTTTCACTGTTATCTTGTGCCTGTGTACCAGGCTCCTATCAAACCTCAATTTCCTGTAGTTGTTATTGTATGTTTCAGCTCACACTGCAGTTTGCTGCCTCCTGTGCTTCCACTTTAATTGAATGCACCTGGTCCTGGCTTTGCTACTCATCTAGCAGCTACTCCCTGTTTACAGCTCTGCTCATGATTTACTCAGTGCTAGCTCCACTAGGACAATTGCTGCATTGCTATACTGACACTTTCTGCTATTTCATGGCTACCTGGTCTCATGGTGCTTTGCTCCTGCTCCCTGTTACTCCTACTGCAGACGACTGTGGTGTCTCGGCAGTGTATCATGGCCTGGGTAGCAGGAGCATGCTTTAAGTAAGTTAAATGAATCGCCTGTTCCTTGCTGCTCCTTGCCCACATGGCTTTCAATTATCCATTCCATGCTTAACCCATTAACCTCACAGCCTACATGGCCTTCAGAAGTTCATGCATACCATTACTGTGCTAAATGCTCCTTACTGGATTAGTGTATCTCTGTCTAATGGCATCTAAGGTATTCCTGCCAATCATATCGATTCACTATTCATGATATCATACCAATTCATTATTCATCCTGAAACCGTAACATTAAATACTTTCTGTAAACTATGATTTACTTCTTCATGGGACTGGTTGGCCAAGCATATAAGTAATTCAGCTTATCTCATATGTAATGCATTATGCTACCTATACTGCTGACCATTTTATTGCTGTTGCAAATGCTGTTGCAAATCCTGCTAAATATTGTCTATCTGCTAAACCTCATTTATTCATTTATGGTAAGCCTCATTGATTCAACCACTGACATCACAGCCTCTCATTGCCTAACTACTTATCTTCTATGTCACCATCAATTTGGCTTCTATAATGGAATTGGTTGGCTTGTTTTCCATTGATTACTACTACTATCAAACACCAAACACAAGCTCAAAGTGCATCCTCCTACCTCACCCAGGCCCTGCCTGATAGTTCATGTGGTTGCAGAGTTTGCTTACAATCTTTTAGGGTCATGGTAGCAGAGTTCACTCACAACCTTTCCATTTCATGGTTCAGAATTTGCTTGTAACTTTTCAAGGCTCTTCTCATCTAGCACTCAAAACTGATTTGTGCTTTCATTCATAAATTGAAGGAACGCCAACCATGTTGATTACCTTTTCTGGCTCAGGGCTCACTCTGTAAGCTGACAGTCTCACTCTGTACTGACAACATCTACATCTTGAGCATGTGAACCTTGCGGCTGGGTCCTTCTTATCTGGCCCATAGTCAGAATGCTCTCACTCCAGATGGAGCTTTACTGCGCAGTCATATGGCACACCTCTTAATGCAGAATTTAAGACTTCAGCTGCTATGGGGTGGAGCCCTCACAGCCTAAGAGTGCTCCTTTGGCTATGGCATTGCCGTGGCACCTCTGAAAGCTATTCTCCCTACAACTACTTCTGGTTCACCCAGTTTGTTTTAGTCAGTAGGCTGGGTGAGTGCCTCAATGGTCATCACTCTCCTCCTCCTCCTGTCTTGGGTGTCTGCTCTCACTCAGAGTACCCATTGTTGCAGAGGCCTCTCTCAACCTTTCATGGTGTTCCTGTTAGAGGGATCATGAGGGCTTTCCACCAAATTGGATTATTCCTCCCCTTTGATTGGTTTTATAAATTGCAGCAGAATAGCTGTCACTAAATAAACTACCCCTAGCCTGGAGGGAAGATGGCCTAAGCCTTGGATCCCCAGAGGTTTCCTCTTTTTAAAAGTTTTTTTTTTCCTCTACTCCATGCCAAAGGTCATAATATGTAGTTAGTTGTTTATAGTATACTTGATAGTGTCCTAGGTAGGTATCTGCTGTTGGATGAAAATGGATGGTGGCCCTTCTCACCATTTCCTCTCTTCTTAGGAAGCCCCCTAATGTCATCAGTGCTATCCTGACAGTCAGTGCATCTCATTGTGTTTCATCAAGCTGTCATTGCCGTCAATCAGATTTGTACCTCATAGTCAACATTTACTACTCAGTAAGAAAACACAATTGCACATACCCCAATAATGCAAAGCATCTTGGGAAATATATGCAAATCCCCATGAGGGAATTTGTACTGGCTCAACTTTAAGCAAAATTGCATGGTGTCAGAGGGCCTCACAGTGCATTCAGAAAAGGCTAAGAACAGGAGACACATACACATGTTTCGCTGTCATTTGAACTCATCAGTGTGTCATATCTCTGTTTTAGCCCAGGGAGAGGAATCCAGCCACCCTTAAGGGGATGTTATTTGTCTGGATCATGGGAAGCAGCATGCAATTTTGCTTAAAGTTGAGCCAGTCTAAATTCTCTCATGGGGACCTGCATATGTTTCTCATGATGCATTTGAGTTTTCTTTAAAATTTGTCTGTACCGCCAATATTCTCCAGGATAACACATGACTCAGGGCATTTGCTCTGGGGTTCTTTTGTAGTTCTCTTCTTTTTCTACCTTGGGCTCCCCATAACCCAAACAATTAACATCCCTTAAGGGCAGCTGGCTCCATCTCTGTTAGACAAAACACAGATATGGCATACTGATAAGTCCAAATGAAGGCAAAACATGTGTATGTGTCTGTGGTTCTTAGCCTTTGTTGATTGCACTGAGGGGCCCTCTAGCATCATTCAATTTTGCTTTAAGTTGAGCAAGTCCAAATTCTATCATGGGGATTTGCATATGTGTCCCATGGTGCAGTGCATTGCATTATTGGGGTATGTGCAATTGTGTTTTCTTTAAAATTTGGCTGTACAGCCAATATCCTCCAGGATAACCCATGCCTCAGGGCTTTTGCTCTGGGGTTATTTTGTAGTTCTTTTCTTTCTCAACTTTGGGCTCCCAAACAGTTATAACACTTGCACAAGCATACCACAACTCTGGCTGCATAGCTCATTGAATTAATAGCCTATGCCTATAGTTTAATGGGGGAGCAACCAGCCACCCCCTCCCCTTACTGAGCTATATAAACAGTTCCTCTCAACCTCCTTCTTAAGAACTTTTTCTTTGCCCCACCATACTCCCCTCCTCCTCCAGTGGCATGCCTCTCTCCTTGGGGGACTCTTTTAGCCAAAAGGATCTTTCCCACAACACCTCTAGGGGTGGAACCCTCTCTGAAGGTTTCTTGCCTTTGGTATCCCTACAGGGTGGTAATTCCTAATGGAATGGAGAGTGCTAATGGCCAGACAGTCATCACAGTTGTACAAACATAACACTACTCTGGTTGTGTAGCCCACTGAACATTGTTTATGTTCCAAATTGTAGTGCAAAAAAAATGATGTGACTTTTTGGGAATTGAACCCATGCCCCTGGAATACCATCCCACTGGTCTAACCACTGAGCTATAGGCTCATATAGTTGGACGTGAAGCTTCCTGTAGACACTTTCATTCTCCGGTATTGCATATCCTGCAACTATGTAAAATCGAGATGACAGATGATTTTGGTGCAGTATTAGCTACTGCTAAGCAATTTAAATCACAAATTGTAGTGAGAAGGAAATAATGTGACCTACTGGGAATTGAACCCAGACACCTGGTATACCATCCTGGTGCTTTAACCACTGAGCTATAGGTTCACATGGTTGGACCCAAACTTTCCCAGACACACTTCCTTGCTCTGGTACTGCATATCCTACAAGTATTCAGAACACCATGATCATGTCACTGCTTGACCATCTCTTGTTCTTGAATGAAACATTTGAGTATCTCCAATGTTTCCTTCTATGTGATGCCTCCTTTGGTTGTCTGGGTCACAGCCGGAGCAGAATCACAGCCTAGTTGTATTCTAAATCAGTGCCACCATTGTCTACATTAACCAGCAAAAGGAAGAAAAGGGGCAGGCAAACATATCAAGTCTCAATTTGGACTCAACAGCAGTGCTTGTGCCTTCTTTCTGAGACAAAATAACATCACTGTGGGCATATTGCACCCTGAAGAATACAGATCCTTGTCACGTGAAATACAGACTATGCTTTACTGAAGTCATTAAGGGAAAAGCTACTAATGTAGCAAGCTAGACACTGCAACTGTGCAACACAACGTGTACAGATCCAATCTTGTGCAAGGGCTAAGGAAGAATCAGGAAAGAGAGTAGGGTAAAGCAGACTACTCCACTGACACTGACCAGTTGTGTATTAGTGGTGCTAAGGGGTCTGGGATGTGGAAAAAAATAAAAGTCTGGGAGGAGAGGAGAAGAGAGGTTGTTGCAGTTAGTGGCAGTTAAAGGTCAGGTAATAACATCCTACAGTATTCTTAGAAACATCTAGAGAAAGGCAAGTCCCAAAGCTTTCATTTTCAGTGACATTGGTTATGAACAATAATTTCTAAGGGGAAAAATAGAAGGGGTGGCATTTTAAAAGCCCCACATCCCTTTTTTGGACATGGGTGCAGAAATCCACCCAGGAAGTTGGACCAAAAATAGTTGGTCAAATGTCCTGGATAGAATTCTGCAGTTGCATTGGAAAAACAGACATAAGTCCTGCAGTTGCAGCAAAAATTACCCTAAACTCACCAAAGTCACCAACATCTGTATAGGCCTGCTCTACAGGCACAAACACTGCATGACTCCTGACACTCTCTGGTTGGCTATCAACAGCTCTGTCACCTCCATCATCGATTATGGGCTAGCAATTTATGGCTCTGCCTCCGCCTCTGCCCTCTGCAGAATTACAGTTGCACTCAATGAAGCATGCAGGCTGCTAACTGGGGCTGACCGACTTACACACACTTGTGACCTGTACACTCAGGCAGGATGGCTTCTTCTCATCAGCCGGATACAGTATCAAACCTGCCTCTTAGCCAAAAAAGTCCTCCTCGGGGTCATGCCCCCGGGCATTGAAAAGCTCCTCATTGACCACTACAGCACCCAGCAAACTACAAGTTCACAATAACTAACCTTCCTTGTCCCCAGATGCCGGACTACCATGGGACAGAGGGCCTTTGCCCACAGAACACCACAGTGGTACAATACTCTCAACAAAGAAACTCTTGCTGCTGCTGCTCTTGGCCCTTTTAAGAGACAACTCCGACTTCATCTCATTTCAACTAGTTGTTGTGACTGCCTCGCCTAATCAGGGGCCCACTGCTCACTGCCCTCCACTTCAGTCTTGGCAGCTACCTCTCCCCACCTTGCCCTCTTCTACCTGCCTACCCCCTTGCCTCCTCTCCCTTTCCTCCCCCCAGGCATTTTCTGATTTTTATACCTCCCCTCCCTCCCCTTTAGAGCTCTTATCCTCACCCTCTACCCTCCGACAATGGAATTCCTGCCTGCATACCCCCCTTCCCTCTCACCTGCAGCACTAAGATTGCCCTTGGCTGGTATGTCATGCTACCTAACATTTGGCACATTTTGAATTACTGGAATTTCCTATGCCTCAGTCTCTTACTTCTTTTATTGTGTAACTATGTATTATTATGTTGACCTTTGTATGTATGTATACCCCCATTCCTTCAACGTGGAACCTTTGTAAATGAGCAGTTCCTGCTCAAAGGTATTTATAATCCTAGATTTCAATAAAATAAAATAAACTGCAGGAAAGGTTGCCAATGCATCCAGATGCTTGTGAATAGGACCCAAGCATGTGAATCCATATGTGTGGGTGCAGCGTACATCCAAAATATAATGTCATGCTGAGCCACTAACATATCAGTGTCAGTGGCTTAGCAGATTGCACACTCGCCTCTGAGGCTGGAAGATCAGAAGTCTGTGGGTTCTAACCCCACACCAATCACTTGGGTTAAATCTCAATACTGACACTGTGGTGCAGCATGAGGGGGGTGCTCCACTACTGAGGTGCTGTCTTTTGGATGAGATGTTAAACTGAGGTCACATTTGTTTGTTCTGGTGGTAGTTCAGGTGGATGTTAAAGATCCCATTGTATTTCTCAAAAAGAGCAGGGGGGTTTATTAAAGGAAAAATCAAACAAACAATACATGTTACAGGCATATCAATACAAAATCAATTGTTACAAAAAGAAAGGTCAATAGTGTTCATCATAAAATAAGAGAAAATAAGCAAAATCAAATATTTAATAGCTTTCAAGACTAACAGCAATCATCTTTCTTAGAAAGGAAAAAAGGATTGTACCATCCACTGATTTATTTCTATTGATAAACAAATTAAACTAATAGATTAAACTTAGTCAAGTTACTGGGGCATTAGAATCGGTGATCCATGGCATGTTCCTCTAAAGTGCCCTTAAAATATTTTGCAGAGTCATACCTGCTTCTTTCTGATGCAGGAAGTTCAAACTAGGTTTCATGAATGAATTCAATGTGGTCAGTCAGCTTCTGCTGCAAAGGAGATAGCGATCTAGCATTCTAAATAAATCATGTGATGACCAATAATACAATATGCAGGGTACTTTTGTGCCATCTTGAAGCCTGACCAGTGTAATGCCCATACATCAGGGCCTCATATGTTATAAATTTGAATCATGATACATTCCATCCTATGGATAACAAAACCCAGAACCCTTGAATATAAGAGCAGGTAAAAACAAATGCCTTATCGTTTCTATCTCTGTAATGCATTGTGATCTACTGCAATACCGTTCTTCTATCTGCTCGTGCTTGTGGTTGGATTTGACGTTGATTTTTCTCATGGCAGCCGAGCCAATGTAAATCCGTCATTTTATCTGGGATCCTAAATTCTTTAACTAGTAGGGATAAGGCTGAAACATACATTTGGGGGCAGTTAGGAAATATTATTGGTTCTCTAAAGAAATCTCTTGTACCCATATGTATATATCCTTTCTTGATTTAGTGATTAACATTGAATTAGTAATTTGCCAATGTTTAACTTTCAGGAATACCTTTCTAGTATAATATGGGATGGCTATAGATTTTTCTAGGATTCTTAAGTGCCTGTTTTCCCCGTGTGACAGCCATGGTAAGCAAGTTAGTACTAAAAAGGGGGGCCATTCTTGTTCAGCATGCACCAGTAGTGATCTGATATTTGTAGATAAAAATATACTAAAAAAAAAAGATAGGATTGATCATCCCTAAACTTCCCTGCTTAACTGCTAAGTAAGTCAAATTCCTTTTAATGGGGTTCAGCCTGCTCTCCCATATAGACTGAAAAAAGTTACTTAAAATAGTGGTCTCTAACTGTTTTGGTGGTGGAAAACTATGGCTAATATATAACAAAATTGGCATCAGAAATGTTTTAACCAAATAGAATATCTTCTATTTACTGTGTTTCCATTTGTTCCAGCCAGCAACTAGCTGCTGCCTCTGTTTTAGTTTAGGCTCCCAATTGGCTTTATCATCGTGTTCCAAGCCATAACTTAGACCTAGTATTTTAACCAGGTTTGTTGTGATTGTTAATGCCTTGAATATTCTTCAAATTTGGGTTGGCTTCTCTCAATTGTTTTGCCGCACATTTTTCAATATTCAGGGAAATCTCAGCATGAGTACTACACTGGTTACACACCTGGATGGCCATTGCAGCTGAATCTGAATTTTTCACCAGAACACACATATCATCTGCATATGCTATTGCTACAAACTTAAGAGTTTTATTAAGAAGTGTTATATGTCGAAGCTCCATGGATTTATTTAGCATTCTTAAGAGGGAAACTGTGCAAAAGACAAAAAGGAAGGCGATCATGGGACACCCCTTTCTGACATCTTTACCTACAGTATACATGGGGCCCTTTCATCCGTGGACAATAGATATAACTGTCGCAGTTTTATATAAACACTGAATCCAGGCTATAAATGTGCTAGGTATTCCATATTGTCTTAATACTGCCCATAAAAGTCTGTGACTGAACGAGTCAAATGCTTTCTTTGGATCCAGTGACAGCAACTCTCCAGTAGTATTGCCTCTCTAGCCTTGCTCAAATAATTCTCTTAAAAGAATAAGACGGTCTGTAATTTTCCTACCAGGTACTGAACATGTCTGGGCCGGGGATATTAAATATTCTGTGGTTTTTAATAGCTTGGAATTTAAGATTTTAGCAAGTATCTTAAAGTCATTATTCAATAAAGAGATAGGTCTCCAGTTCTGTATATCACTTTTATTGCCTTTTTTAAATATGTATACTCTCTGTACAGTGGTCATTCTAAGCGAGGGAGATCGAACTCTGAGAACACATGAGAAAACCTGCCCTAATTCATCTTGGAGCTTGTTCCCTATGTATCTGTATAACTCATTAGTTAGCCCGTCACTTACAGGAGTTTTATTGTTGGCCAAGGCACTCAGAGCTTGAGCCACCCCTGCCGGCTGAATACTTTGCACTAATAGTTCTGCATGTTCTTTTAAACAGGTGGGATTTTCTAAATTACTAAATAAGGTCTCATAATCCTGACTTCCTAAGTGATCAGCTGCGAACAAGTGCTGTGTATGATTATATACTATTTTGTTGATTTCTGGGAGACCAGGGTGGAGAGTATGGTTTTCATTCTATAATCCATCCATTTGTTTCTGCTTTGTATTGGTGTTGCATGTTTCATAGGGACAGGTGTACTCATTTCTTCCCTGTGTGGAAAATCTCTGCTGATTTTGCAAGTTCTGAGCATGCAGCTGATGAAAGGTTATAATGTATTGCTTTATATTATGTATTTGCTCATTAAAATTCTGGTCTGTGGTGTATGTTAGGGATAGGCATTTTTGAAGCTGTATCCTGTTATATAAATATTGGTTGCAATCAGTATTCCATTTATTTTTACTGTAAGTTTTTAACAATAAAGTCAGGTCTGATGTAGTATCCTCCCACAACAAGGGGGTCTTCATATAAGTCATAGTCGTAGACAGATTTCCTAGCATCTAAAAAATAATCTATTTCTTGAGATATTTCAGGGGATTCAAGAAGGGACGAATTTAATTTCCAGGTCCATGGACCGTAATAAGTCTGACCTGTGATGCCTAATAAAACTCGCAGAAGTTTATGGTCTGAGAATTCTGAAGCTAATACATCTGCTGTCTGGATATGCATGGATGGGGAAATAAAAAAAATAATCTATCCTGGTGGCTAATGGTCCTTTATGGAAAGTAGGTTCAGCCTCCCTCAAAGCTGAGTTATGTGCATCTATTAAGGTAGCAGCTTGGATCATTTTTTTTCAAAAATGCCATGTCACAAAAAATGTTCTTTGTTCTAGTATTCCTACCTCTGTCTGCTAATGATACACTACAATTAAAATCACCACCTAAAATCTCTGCTTGGGAGGAGTGCAGATATTGCTGAATGAGCTGGAACAATTCTACTCTCTTAGCTTTTGTCTGTGCTGTATATATATTAATGATTTGAAACAAGACATTTTGAAGCTTAACTTCTACCATGACAGCTCTACTCAGGGACAAGTCAAGAACCTTTATTAGTTGAAAGTTAATCCCTGAAAATAAAATCGCTACTCTTGAGCATGGGTCAGCGCCTATGGACCAATATGAAGGCCCAACATGCCACAATTGTGTGGCTTCTCTGAGATCCTGTAAGGTGTGCAGCCTAATATCTTGTAAGAGGAAAATACCTGTGCCTAAGGATTTAAGAAATGAAAAAAACAACCTGTTTGTTTACACGATTCCTTACAATGTAAACATTCAGTGAGTGCAGTGACATTGCAGTTTCCATAATGGGGAGAACAGAGATTTCTCATTCATGGGGTTTGTCTGGCTGTCCTTCTGGTTTGCCTAACTTGCTTAGGTTTAGTTTTTTCCTTAGTGGGAGGCTGTGTCTTGGAGGGCTGGCATTTTCTGGTGGGAGAGGGTCTTTCCTGTCTGATCCCCCATCTGGCAAGGACGACCAGGCTGAGGAATCATTAGATTTATTACCTGAGGCTCCTGTGATATCAGCCAATGCCTCAAACTTGTTTTCTACTGGAATCCCTGTTGTTTTTAAAAGTTTTGACTTGCGCTGAAACCAGTTCTGCCTTATCCTAATGGCTGTTTTTGATTTCTCTGTTTCTTGCTGCATTTGTGGCGGGCGGGGGGAGGCATTTCTACCTGCATGTCATTATCATCTTGCTGCACTACTGGCTCCCTCTCTCCTTCCTGGGACTTCTGAGGAGAGGTTTCTGAGACTACCTTAGGGGGAACAGGTTCTCCTTGCCCTAGGAATGACTGACTCCTTTGTGGAGGAACTGCAACTTGCTCACTCTCTGCAGTATCTTCTGAGGGAGAGGGGTTGGATTGGGGAAGGTTCTACCACTTGTTCTTTGTGCCATAGCTATGAGTAGCCTCTGTTCCTCAGTGTCTGCTTGATTCAGTTGATTATGAGCCTCCCAGGGGCAAGAATGGTATGAGTGCTCCTCTGTGTCACATAAGTTATGCAGTTGTTCATTGCGGCAGTGCCCACTAGTATGCCGTAGGTCTCCACACAAAGTACATTTTAACTTGTCACAGAGATGACTAATGTGCCCTGTTTCACCACACCTATAACATGCCTTTGGCTGACACTGATAGGATAAAACACCTCTGTCTCGGCCTATAAGAAAACTGTTCCGTAGGTGCTGCAATCCTGTTTCAGTGGTGTGTAAACAACCTTCACCCTCCATCCCCAATCCATATCTTCTTGTCATCAAAAATTGCCTCAGAATTTTCCAAGACTGTGCATCTTTGTCTGAGCCAGTATAATAAGTCCATCACACTAGCCCCTCATTTCTGAACAGGACTGTTATTGTTCTGTGTGCTGGCTTTGTTAGAGGGATACCCTCAAAGGGCGACCATAATGGTGTTGACTTCAAAGTATGGTAGAGCTCCCAGAATTTTTGTATGCTGCTGTTAAACCTGAAGCTGATATCAAAGGTCTGTTCCCCTGAAACATGTATTAATGCATAGATTTCTGTGGCTGTATACTTCATAGACATTTTTAGTACTGTCTTAGCAGCAAATATATGGTCAGGGAACACATCCAGTCCTCCTTTGTAAATTAATCGACCAGCAATATGTCTTTTAGCAGGGAATACTGGCTCTCTGAAAAAGGAAGCGTAAGATCTATTTCCCCTTGTATGGTGGGGTCCTTCAGGATTTCCAGTAGTAGCTTGTTCAGAAGAATTTGGTCT
Organism: Neoceratodus forsteri; assembly: GCA_016271365.2. Classification (NCBI taxonomy): domain Eukaryota; kingdom Metazoa; phylum Chordata; order Ceratodontiformes; family Ceratodontidae; genus Neoceratodus; species Neoceratodus forsteri. The sequence continues at coordinate 133,359,783 of CM028136.1, forward strand.
AGAAATCCCAAGACCATTTGTATCAGCATTAGTAGACTGCCCTGCAGGCTTAGGAACACTCTCACATTCTTCCCTTACTAAGACTGGGGCATTTAAGATCAACTAAGGGTTCTGAGTTACTTGTAGTGCTTCAGAGATATGCTCTGGAGACATATCATGAACTACATTACTGTCATTCTTCCCCAGTGCTGTTTCATCAGCACTAAGTTCAGGAGCATCAGGTCCAATCACAGTTGTCTCTGTTTGTGAGTTAGATATCTGAACTGGAGATGAGCCTGAAACCCAGTGCCCTTCTGGATTGAGTTCCCAACCAGCTCCTTGCAAAGCAGATTCCGCTGACCAGTCTTTGGCTAATTTTTCAGGTGTACTGGGGCTATGTCTTAGGCCAGGAGCAGAAGCCCCTGTAATTGCCATTCCCGGCATAGCCCCCACTTTCAAGTTTGCAGAAATGTTAGATTTATTCCCTTTAGTAGCCAGTCTGCTGGTGCAGTGGTTGGATTACCGCTTGAGGCCGCCAGCGAACCGGGTTCGGTAATGGACTCGGGTCATCGGAGGGCTGGCCAGTGAAGAAGGATTGAGTATCCTACAACTGCTCTCCTTCTCTGGGGGGAGGGTGAGGGTTGTCATCGGTGCATGGGGGACCTCTAGCAGAGGCCAGGGATGCCACAGCAACCGACGTCCACAAGGTTCCTGGGGGTGGGACGGACACTAGTGTCATTGCACGTCCCTGCCCCCCTACAGAAAGGGAAAAATCTGCCTGCTCCACCTGTCTAAATGAAGCCCACCCCCACAGCTGCAATTGGCTCCCCAGGCTGACTTCCGCCCTATCCCGTTGTTCACGGTGCCCTATAGGGCCAGGGTGCCACTTCTCTGCCCTGGGGGGTAATCCAAGGGTCCTGGGAGTGCTGGTCATCTGGAGATACCGCAGCTGAGGGATCCATGACTGGGTGGATGCCTGGCATAAAGCGGAGTGGGCACCATAAAAAAAAAAATAGATAGATTTATTCCCTTTAAAAACAAATAACGAAGCAGAACTGGTACTTGCCATGAAGCGTAAGCAGGACTCTCAGACTGCTGTGAACCAGGTGAATCATTTTGTAGGATGGGCAGTGCTGTTGCTTCTAGACAACTTCCAACTGTGCTTGAGGTTTGCAGCTGGGCTTGTAGCTGGTTGCTAGGGAGCATCACTTCAGTGCTAGATACTTTCAGGTGATTCGTTTGTGCAATGCTATCGTGCCTTTCAATTCTTTTTGCCTCTTCAGAAAATGCAGTTCCTCTCTTAATAACTGAATTTCCAGCTCATCGGGAGACTCTAGAGGTGGATTTGTATGGGCCATCAAGGTAAGCTCGGGGCTATGGATTCCTGTATCTTTGTTTTCTAACTTGATTGCTCCTCGTTTGTTTAAGATTTTGTTTTTAGCTTCAGTCTGAATTTCTGACACTCCCTCCAAGAAAAATGGAGCATCAAATAAGGTTTTTAACCTAGGGAGACTGCTTGGCAGTGAAGGGGACCTTCTCCACTACCTCTTCCACATTCATCTCTGTCGGTGGTTCTGCAAAAGTGGCCATCTCAGGCCAGAGATTCCCTATAAAGGTCAGTGGGGGAATTTCCCCGGTGTCCTAGCCAAATTTCCCCCATTCACTAAAAAAAAATACCACCAACAGCTTAATCTGGTTCAATGTCAATTGGCATCCATCTGTATCTCCTTCCACCAGGACGAGGCTGAAAATAGGCAGAATTGTCTAGGCCTTCTTTCCCGGTCAACAAAAACTAAATTTATTTAATATTTATTTGAAAAGGTTTCACCAGGAAAGGCAACATGGGCTGTGAACAGCTAATTTCCAGAAGTGTCCTGGGGGGCGGGGTTACAAACTATAGGGAGAGCAGGCAAAAATATGACAATATAAAATACAACACAGTACAGTTCAGATACAGTCAAGATACATAAAGTGCAGAGTAGACAATAAACATAACAATAAAAGAATGTATACAGTGACACTCTAACATGAAGTGTAGTCAAATTTCAGTACATTTTGTTCAAGGACAAATGGACAGTATTGTATAAAAAGTGCAGTAGAGTAGCTACAGTATGCTAGAGGAGCTGACATAGGGGGTGACATACCGGGGTTAGCAAAAACTATAAGTAGCAGGACATACATAGTGATGAAAAGCCAAGAACAGCAACCCAGTAGAAGTATGGGCAGAAGATGGAGTGAACCTAAGGGTGACAGAAGTAGCAGTAGCTGGCTGCGCACTGGGTTACTAAATGCTAGTCTATGTCTAAAGAAGGCAGCTAAAACACAAAGTGGGGAGGGAAGGGCTGAAGGACTGGGCGAGGGAGAGGAAGAGACACAAGCCAGGACCAAACCCCTCCAAGATGCAGAGAATCCTGCAAGGGGACGGGGCTTGGTAAGAAGAAGAAGGGGAGCAAAGGGGTATATAATAGGGGGGGAGAGTGAGAGCAGAAGAGAGACAAGCCAGGATCTAAACCTCTTCAGGATGCAGAGAACCTTGCAAGAGGATGGAGCCCAGTTGCTTTAAAGGAGGAGGGCAGAGGGGAGAAAATGGGGGAGAAGGATGCAGAGAATGAGGACAGTGGGGACAGGACCTATCAGCTAAGAGGTGAGGGGGAATAGGGGAATAGGGGAAACAGAGGGGGAGAAAGAGGGGAAGGGAGGCATGTCAGGAGCTATACCCCCTCAGGATGCTGAGAACCCTGCAAGGGAATAAGGCAAAGCAGATGGGAGGAGAGGGGAAGGGACAGAGGGGGGAAATGTGGGTGGAGGGGACAACTAGTGATAGCCTAGGACTGGAGAAACAAGGCACAGGGGTAGAAAAGGGGGATAGTGATAAGAAATTAGTAGTCATAGGAAGGTGTTAGGTGCAGTCACAGTGATGGGCAGTATGCTTATGGAGGAGGAGTGAGAGTGAGAGGCAGGATAGAGTGGAGTGAATTTCTAGCAGGAGGGAGTTCCCGATATCAGAGAACTTATATGAGAAGGTGGCATGGCCAGAGGAGTTGCACTGAGAAGGGAGGGCAAGTGTTCTATGTGTGTAGGAGTGGAGGAGAAAGCTGGAGTGGAGGGGGGGGGCGATAGGAGGCAGGAGAGATAGGGCAGCAAAGAACCATGCAAGTACCTCCCAACTAAACTGGTGATGTGAGACAGTGGCCTGGCACCGAGTGAGGGGAAGGAGAGGGAGGAATAAAGGTTACAGTGGTGAGTACGGGGGGGGGGGCAACCAAGTATGAAGTGGCAGAAAGAATTGAAAAGTGTGTGCAGTCTAGATAGGGTGGTTTTGGAGGCAGAGCTGTAGACAATGTCCCCAAAGGCAAGGACAGGGAGAATCATCTTTTGGACGATATCTCTCCTGGCTTGCTGTGGCAGGCAGCTGAGATGTCTGTACAGAGCACTGAGTCTATGGAGTAATTTGTTGTGGATGACATCAATGTGTACCCTGAAGTCTAGGTGTTTGTCTAGCCATAGGCCAAGGTACTTGAATGAGGCTACTTCATCCAGGGTTGAACCAGAGAAAGTGTGAAAGCTAGGGGTGGAATTGAGCCTGGCCAGTTTTTGTCTGAAGCCAAAGGTCATAGAAACATTCACAATGAATTGATTTGCATTAAACCAGCACTGGACATTGTTAAAGTCCAGCTGAATGCTGGTGGCCACCTCTGAGGGCAAGGAGAAGTCTTGGAAGGAGGAAAGTTGCTCCAGGGTCAGATACTCCTGAGATTTAGCCAGAGTGGGGAGAAGAGAGATGGGGCTGAAGTTGCAAGGGTTGCAGGTGCCTCCACCTTTGAGGAGAGGAATCACAGTGGCAGACTTCCAAGCATCTGGAATTGTAACATGCAAAAAGGATACATTTAAAAGATTAGTTAGTGGATAAGATATAGAGTAGGCAAAGAGGTGAGGTATCTTGGGGTCAAGACTGTCAGGGCTTTTGCCCTTAGTTGGGTTCTGGGCAAGTAATAAATGCAGGGTGTCATCCTGGTCAATGGGCTTGGAAGAAAATTGTGGTGCAGAAGGGCACTTGGGGGAGAGGGGAAGGCAATGGGGGAAAAGCCACAGAGGAGTCTCCCGAGGCAGGCAATAAATAAAATGTAAGTGCTGCATCCACCCAAAAGAAAATCCTACCTCTAGTGTTTCAAATAAGATTCAATGGGGCTTTCTTACAAATGGCATCATCACAGATTGCTCAGAAACTAAACGTTTAGCCAGAAATCCCCTCCTGAACAGTGTGACAAAGTTTATTGCAAAAAATGCTTCCTGTTAAGTTTCTACAAAAGCTTTTTGAAGAGTGATACCATTTACACTCTGTTAGCCTGTGCCAAACACAGGTCTAATTTGACACATACAGTGCAGTAGGTAATACTTTTTTACTTCGGTCATGCCAAGGCAGTAGGAGGCAGTTTATAGCCCTGCCAAGGAAGTATTTTCTTCAGCTAAGAGGGCTCGCCTCCCTTACAACAGACTTGCGCACTAATGTAGACTGTACTTGCCTGTTACCATTGTTGTCTCATTTGTCTGAAAGTGGGCTGCTAGTTCCTGCTGCTGCCCCTTGTGACACAGCTGATGTCACAGACTCTGTCATTTTAGCAATGAAATGACAGTCCTCATGTATAGCACTGCTGTACTAATTTTGAACAGTTCTTCTATTTGGAACTTACTGTTGTCATGCCTGTCTCATTGAATGTCTGTGTCTTGAATTCCTTATTTTCAGTTCTGCTTCTGTCTGGCACTTCTGCTTCCACTACTGTTGCCTTTTTGTTTGATAGTACACTCTTCTGACACAGTGTTTGCAACTGCAGTCTCCTCTCCCACTGCTGTTATTGACTCTTTGTCCTTTGACTAGCCTTCTGCAACAAAGTTCTTATACATGGGTGCAACCATGGCTAAAATGTAGGAGGGAATATAAATCTACTGAACCTTTAATGCCAATGCCAATGTCATTGGCCATTTTGCATGGCCTGAAACATTGAGGGGGACTGGACCTCCTCATCTCCCCTGGTGGTTGTGCCCATGTTTTCATATCTACGCTTATGGATGCCTCTCTTGTTGTCATCAACCCTTTGTCACCGAGTCTTCAACAGTGATGCTCTGTGCCATGTTTCTTCTTGTCTAATTATGTCAAACAGTACCTTCAGGTATGAACTGGCAAGATCAGACAGAGCCATCCTTCCTACTTGCTTAATTATTTACTATTTGTTTCCAATCATTATGTATAGTCATCATTCAGGGCATCGTGACAATAATATCACAACATGACCAGGCAAGAAGGAACCTAACACTGAGTGCCACTATACTTCCTGACAGGTTTTCCTGTATCATGGCACTGCCACCAGTGTAATGATAGTGGACCATTTACCACTTCAGTCTACCACTTCCCATACTTCCTTCTCATGCATGACACTACAGCCAACGCTGCTGTTGCATTTCCACTAGGTTAATGCTTCTTATTCCTGTTGCAACTATTGTCAGTTTGTCACCTGTTTCTCTTACTAACAGTTTTTCTAATGCTTGGCACTGCTGCTTTCGATACTAAATTCCTGTTGCCAGATAATGTGTTACAGATGCCTACAGTGTCTCTCCTTCCACTGTTGCCAGGTAGCTCACTATCACTTGACTCTGCTTCCAGTTTTCACATAGATACATAGATACATAGACAGTGTTGGCAGATAAGGGCCTATGGCCCAACCAGTCTGCCCATTTGAGCTTGTAAGTTCAGTTTGTTTCCCTAGAAGTCTGTTTCCCCTTACCCCTGACCTCTAGAATTCCTTTATGTCTATCCCATGCATTCTTAAATCCCGTGATTGTTTCAGCCCCCACCACTTCCTCTGGCAGGGTGTTCCACTTGTCCACCACCTGTTCTGTGAAGAAATTCTTTCTCATGTTTCCTCTGAATCGTCCTCCTTCAACTTCATCCCATGCCTCTAGTCCTGGAACATCTTTTTGCTTAAAAATAGTGTTTTCCTGCACCCTGTTCCTCCCTGTAAGATACTTGTATGTCTCTATCATATCCTCTCTCCCTCCTCTCCTCCAGGGAGTACATATTCAGTTCCTTCAACCTGTCTTCATAGGACTTGTGATGCAATCCATGCACCATCTTTGTTGCCCTCCTCTGAACCTTCTCTACCCTGTCTATGTCCTCACGTAGGTATGGTCTCCAGAACTGTACACTGTACTCCAGGTGGGGCCTCACTAGTGTCTTGTATACATCTAGCATTAGTGTTGCCAGTGCTGTTGTATCTTTCACACTGTTGATTTCATCTGCTGCTACCTATAACTCTAAGAGTTTTGTTCTTTCGTGGAGCTCCTATTGCATATTAAGTTACGTTCACAATAGGATGCCATTTGTGTACACTACTGTAGTGTCAACTTTAGGTATACTGTTTTTCACAATTTGCATAGAAAAGGCTTAAAATATTTGCTCGGATACAATGACTTATTTGACACCTTTTGGTTTTGGTACAATGCTGCCAAGAGTCAAGTTCCCAAATGCCAGGAGATCTCATGACACTGCTGTCATGATGGCCTCATTGACAACTAATCTAATGATCTGCATTACACAGGATGAACATTGCTGTATATTGAGAGGCTGGAGGTCCTTAATGTATTCACCCTTGAGAAACAAAAACAGAGAGGGGTCATGATGTTAGTATTTTGCACACTTTTATTTTTGTAATTTTTGACAGGAAAGGCGCTGTGCAATCAGCTATTATAGCTTGTTTCTATGCATGTTCTGGGGGTGGATTGCAAGGACCTGTTTTACTGATAGGAAGAATGGCTATGACACCAAGGAAACTCAATAAGTGCCATGGAATCCTTTACTTTCACCTAGAAAGTGATCGGAGATGGACAGAAGGGACCTCAGTTTAACATCTCATCCAAAAGATGGCACATCACTAGTGCAGCATCCCCCCTCAAACTGTACTACAGTGTCAGTTACAGGTATTACCCCAAGTACCTGGTGTGGGGCTAAAACCCACAACCTCCTGATCTGCTGGTGCCAGAGGACAGCATGCTATCTACTGAGCCACTGACACTGATACACAAGTGTATACACACACGATCCAAAAGTTGGAAATGTTTGATCTGCTGCCCAGCAACTGGGTGTGGGGACAGTACCAGAAGCTCAGGGGTGGGAAATTCAGGAGTTATAGTTAAGAGGCACATTATCTCTGAGAGGATAGTTTGCCTATGGAACAGTTTACCAGTGAAAGCAGTGGACATAAAGACAGTACAGGCCTTTACGATAAGCCTGGACAAATTTGTCTTGCCAATTTAACCTGAAAAACAAATACAGTACCACCAACACCTTGACCTGGTTCAATTCACCTGGTTTCCATTAGTATCCCCCCCTACCAGAAGAGACTGAAAATACAGTAGGCAGAATTGCCCAGGCCTTCTTTTCCAGTCAATCAAAAATAAAATGAAATAACAAAAAAAAAAACACCAGGTATCCTAGGTAGTCAAGTTGATAAGGAACCATATAAATTGGTATACATTTAGCTGGCCTGGTGGCACTAAGGGTTGAGGTGCTGGATGCCACACCTCATGCCACACCGTCGACCTGAGTTCAGGAACAAGCCGGGGGGTCAGCAGGGGAGGGAGTAGAAATGAGCATCTGATGAACTGCTCTCCTCTCCTCTCCCCTCCCTGGGGAAGGATCCAGGGTGTCTCCAGCACCGTAGTGGCCCTGGCAGAGACCTGGGGCACACCTAGTGTACAGAGCAGTTAGGGGAAGGAGCATGGCAGATGCTTACGGCATGGCCATGCAGGCATCATTGTACGCCAGTGCTCCTAGGAGAAAACACACAAAGCTTGGAAAATCCCCTGATCCCAGATAGGTGATGGCTGTCCTCCGAGCCACATCACCCCATGCCCAAAACTAGGCCTTATCACCATTCCCCACCCTGCTTCTCTACCTCCTCGGCTGGCACACTTGATTCTAGATAGAGCGCTGTAGTGGAGATGGCTCTACCCCAGGGGGCTTAGAGCTGGGGAGTCCACTGGCAGGAGGATGGTGGAGGGCAACAGAGACAGGGGACCAGATGGGTGGTAGAGCGGCATCAGGCAAGCAGAAATAACCTGAGAGAGTTCTGGGGGTAGGGAGCATAAACAGAAGATTAAAAAAAAATAAATAAATTGATACATATTTCGATAGTATACTTTGTTCGCCCCTGCATGTTAAGCTGGTGGCGGGCGTGATGGAACTTGGATCCATTCCAAACCTAAAGTGAAAAACAAAACATTTAGGTACAGTTTAACTTATATTTTATATACTGTTGTCATTTTGCTTCCCCTATGTCTTCATTACTTAGTTAATCTGTATGACAACAATATCTTTATAGTGTATGGTAGAACGCTGTTGAGCATGGAAATCCATGCTCCCAACAGCATTGTTGTGCTTGCCTCAGTGCATCACTATCTTGTTGTGCTGCACCGAGTACGTCATCAGTGCAGCACAACAAGATCGGACGCATTCGCGCATGCGCAATTGAGCAGCCCATGACAATGCGGAAGTCAGTGTGCTGCTACACATCCCGAAGTAAGCCTTATTTCAAGAGGTAGACTTGTTTGGGGGATCACGGAGCACTGATTATGCTTGCCCATACACTATAAAATAGTGTGTATGAGCAAGCATACACAAACAAGGCAGTTGTAGGATCTCAAGATTTCCGTGGTAATGGACCTCTCAAGCTACGCTTCTTGAGGTCTCTGGTTAAACGGAAACCTCTCGATCACAACTGCCTTGTTGTGTGTGCTTGCTCATACACAATCCTCTATGTTCCCAGAGTTTATCTGTTTCTGCTGCTGAATCCTTTGCTAAACTCCAACTCCTCTCTTTGTGACATCACAATGTGTTGCTAGGGAAAGGATCATGATATCACAACCAACAGAGCTTGAGTGAATAAACTGGGAGATGATATTCTTCTACATGATGGGTACCACACAGGAGGTCACAATGTAGCCTTCTCAGCACTGTCCTGCCAATGTACCATAAACTAATTAACTTATTAATTTATTTATTTATTTAAAACATTTCACCAGGAAAGACACACTGAGCTTCTAATAGTTTATTTCTAGATATGTCCTGGTGGTGAGGGGATGTGGATCTAGAACAATAGATGGAAAAACTGAATAGTATTAACAACATTACAAAAAATAGAAGTCAGGTACAGCAAAACTGTAAATCAGAGGAGCATAATCATAAAAATTGTAGGCAAATCTGTACAGCAGATACAAGTAGTAGATAAACTGTGTTGTGATAGGCGGGGGTGGGGGGAGGACTATTCATACAGGTATAGCCTGGGGATGAGGGCAACAAAATGGCCAGGGCAAAGCTAGTAGCAGGGGGGAGTCAAGAGGTAGAGGGTCATTGACAGTTCATGGGAGTAGAAAAGTCACAAAGAAGAGATTTAAGGGGAGAAAGCAGAAAAGACAGAGCAGATTGACAGATGAAGGGAGGACCAGAGTTTATGAAAGTGATATGAGGAACTAGATCAATCAACAGTAGATTTCCCAGAAGGAATAGAGAGGGAATGGGAAATATTACTCTGGAGAGGATAAGAGGAAGAAGGGAGAAGTACAGTAGGTATGTGAGGTATGAGGGAAGGGAACCAAACCAGAATCTGGATACAAAGGAATCTCAATGGGAAAGGCACCTGGCATCAAGAGAGGGGAGTGAAAGGACAAAGTAGAGTAAGCAGTGCTGGGTATGAGGGGAACAGCGTAAGGCAAAATGAGAAAATGAGCAAAAGAGGGGGTCCCAATCTGGCAAAGGAGGATTTGGGTGCTCTACTATAGATTATTTCACCATTGTCAAAAAAAAAAAAGGGAAAATCATCTTTAAAACAATCTCTAGGTGGGCAGAAACTAGGATACTCACTTTGTTAACTGTAAAGTGCACCAAGCTTGCGGTGGAGCTTATAGTGTATGGCATCAATATGCACTGAGAAATCAAGGTGTTGGTCCAGCAAGACCCCGAGGTACTTAAAGGAGGATACATCTTCAATCATAGCACCATCAAGGGCATGAAATAAAGGTAGGGAGGTAAGTCTCGTAAGCCTCTGTCAGGTGCCAAAAGTCATGGACAGTTGGTTAAACCAGAACCAGCACTGAATGTTGTCAAACTCCAGCTGTAGCTGTGAGGTAAGATCATGGGAAGAGGAGCCAGATGCAAAAAGTACTGTATAATCAGTGTACATGTGAATGGATGCAGAGGAATAGACAGAGGGGAGGACATTCAAGAATATGGAAAAGAGAATAGGGCCCACAACAGACCCATGAGGAATGTCTGAGCAGATGGGGACTGATGATATACAATAATAAGCTTCCTATCCAGACAACTTGAGACCTTCCCTTAAGGTAAGAACCAATTGACTGCAGAGTCAGAGAGCCCCGCTACTTTAAGCTTGTTCAGAAGGAGGGGATGTGCCACAATTTCAAAAGCTTTAGCAAGATCAACAGATATGGCAGAGATGATTTGTCCCTGATCCATACCTAACAGGATGGAGTCAGTGAGCTGGAGGAGGGAAGTGGAAGTGCAGTGTGATTATTTTTAAAACCAGATTGACAAGGGGTGGAGAAGAAGGATAACTCAAGGAAAGAAGACAGCTGAGAAAGTGCAAAGTGTTCCTGGAACTTAGGATGGGAAGGAGAGAGAGACAGGACTGAAATTACCAGGAGAAGAAGGACCTCCACTTCTAGGAAGAGGTATGACAGTAGACAGCTTCCAAGCTTCTTGGACAGTTGCAGAGGAAAAAGAGAGGCTGAGGAGTAGTGTAATAGGCAGCATGATGGCAGGATCTGAGAGAAGCAGAGGCTTAGGATCAGGGCCATCTCCCTCGTGGAGATTAAGGGCAATCAGAGCCTAAAGGGAAGAAGAGGGAGTGGTAGAAGAGAAGAAAAAAGAGGGAGGGGGAGGCTGAGTGAGGGAAGAAAGGGGGAGGAAGAGATGAAAAAGAGAGCACCGGTGGTGAAGTAGGAGTTAAAGGAAGAGGCAACAGCAGAAGGGACAGAGAGGAAGGAGTCACCAGCTTTGAGAACAGGGCAGGGAGACTGCATCAGAGGGGAGAAAAGGGAATGAATAACCTTCCAGAACTTGGAGGGGAGTTTAATGTTGTTCTGGAGTGTGGATGTAAAATACTTGAACTTTACAAGTCAGATGACTTTGTTACAGGGCTGCAAAGATGTCAATAGTTAACCAAAGCAGCCAGGGAGCCAGTGATTTTAAAGGAATACTACAGTCAGAATTTGTAAAACTAAACGTTGTGCAGAGTGTTTTGATTTGTGTGTGTAATCCTACTATGAGTCCTTCCCTTTGTTTGCTATTAGGATTTTTTTTCTAAATTAGCCACATTTGTGTTAAATGAACTTGACAGAATGTTTTTTTTTTCCAGTTCAGTGACATACAGTGGCGTGAAAAAGTATTTGCCCCCTTCCTGATTTTCTCTATTATTGCATATTTGTCACACTGGATGTTTTCAGGTCTTTAGAGAAAATGTAATATTAGATAAAGGGAACCTGAGTGAACAAATAACACTTTTTTTTTTTTTTATTTCATTTATTTAATGAAAAAAAGTTAACCAACACCAACTGGCACTGTGTGAAAAAGTAATTGCCCCCTTACACTTAATAACTGGTTACGCCACCTTTAGCTGCAATGACTGCAACCAAACACTTCCTATAATTCAATATCAGTCTTTCACATCGCTGTGGAGGAATTTTAACCCACTCTTCCTCGCAGAACTGCTTTAATTCAGTAACATTTGGTAGGTTTTCAAGCATGAACTGCTGGTTCAGGTCCTGCCACAGCATCTCTATTGGGTTTAAGTCTGGACTTTGACTAGGCCACTCCAAAACTTTAATTTTACTTCTTTTCAGCCATTCTGATGTGGACTTGCTTTTGTGTTTTGGATCATTGTCTTGCTGCATGACCCAACTACACTTCAGCTTCAGCTGACGGAAGGATGACCGACATTCTCCTTAAGAATTTTCTGGTACAGAGCAGAATTCATGGTTCCTTTAATTATGGCAAGTCATCCAGGTCCTTAGCAGCAAAGCATCCCCACACCATCACACTACCACCACCATGTTTGACTGTTGGTATGGTGTTCTTACTTTGGAATGCTGTGTTTGCTTTACGCCAGACATTATGGGATCCATGTCGCCCAAAAGTTCCACTTGACTCATCTGTCCACAGAACACTTTTCCAAAATGCCTGTGGATCATCCAGGTGCTTCTTGGCAAATGAGAGACGAGCATTTATGTTCTTCTTGGTTAGCAGTAGTTTCACTTGCTACTCCTCCCATGAAGCCCATTTTTGCCCAGTCTCTTCTGATTGTGGAGTCATGAACACTGACCTTAGCTGAGGCAAGAGAAGCCTGCAGTTCTTTGGATGTTGTTTTAGGATCCTTTGAGACTTCCTGGATGATTTTACGCCTGCCTTGGAGTAACTTTGGCAGGCCGCCCACTCCTGGGAAGATTCACTACAGTTCCAAGTGTTCTCCATTTGGAGATTATGGCTCACTGTGGTTCGATGGAGTCCCAGAGCCTTAGAAATAGCTTTGTAACCCTTTCCAGACTGATAGAGGGCAACAAATTTTTTCTAATCTTTCAGGAACTTCCTTGATCGTGGCATAATGTGCTTGTTGAATCTTTGTGCTGGCAATGTGACTCTGATGGTAAGGGTCAAAATAAGTGAGGTTTATATTGAGCAGGGCTGGCTGTAATCAAGCCTGGCTGTGTTCAATCAGCTGATTCTAATTATCCCTTTAATTGGGTTGATTTAACTAGGGGGCAATTACTTTTTCACACAGTGCCAGTTGGTGTTGGTTAACTTTTTTCATTAAATAAGTGAAATAAGTAAAAAAAAAAGTGTTATTTGTTCACTCAGGTTCCCTTTATCTAATATTACATTTTCTCTAAAGACCTGAAAACATCCAGTGTGACAAATATGCAATAATAGAGAAAATCAGGAAGGGGGCAAATACTTTTTCACGCCACTGTAGCTCATGGATAAGGACCAGGCAGTCAGCATCTAACATCTGGACTTCAGCATTTGACTATGTGCCACATAACAGGCCAGTAAAAAAGGTAGGGGATTTAAGGTTAGGGGAAGGGTGAATTAAGGGGATTGGGAACTGGCAGACCCTGGAGTCAGTTGAAAAACCAATTATGACTGACTTACCACACATTATGACTGATTTTTTCAACTAGTTTGAAATTTCTGACTTCAACTAATTAAAGAAAATCCAACCAATTTTTTCAACTTTCACCATCATTGGATTTTATTATGTAGTAGTTTATCATACTTTTTTAACTTTGTATCTTTTTTTATTAAAATTTCGACTATGAAAGTTAATAAAATGTATGGAAAAGTCCCCCTTCCCCTTGACATCAATGGGCACGCGCACACACAGCCTTTGCCTTCTAACATCACAAAACGGGGCTGCATGTGCCTACCTGGGGGTGTGTTGGTGGGTTAGGGTCAAGAAGCAGCTCTGTTTTTAGCATTTGGGATTTAGCAGCATTATAATTTCATAAATGGGCAGAAACAAAAGGAATTATTTATGCTCCTCAACTCTGGGGCAGGTGAGGTATTGCATATATTTGTGTGTATGTGTTTGATATTGATTTTTGTTGTATTTGTTTTAAAAAAGTTTGTAATTTTGTGATTGTGTATTTATATATATTTTGTATAAGATTGTCTGTAGTTGGTGTGATTATGTGAAACTTGAAAAATTTGCACAGGACTGTCTTGAAAACTGGATTATATTATCCAAATGACATGTATTATTCCTGTATAAAAATACAATTTTTACTACTACTTTTTACTACATATGTTGGAGGGAGTAGCAACTAGGCAGCACCAGCTAAGAAGCTGGCTGCTCTTTAAAATGCAAATACAAAGTGCAGTGAAACAAATCTACACACAGTAGGGACCCACTAACGCACAATAACCAGTCAAAACAACAACAAAATATACTAAGCCCCTGAAAGTAACCAGTTGAAGCAGGGCAGTAAAACAGTATACGGTATAGAAAAATAAGCAGCAGTAATACTAGTTACTTAGAAAAAGAACTGAGTCTAAAATACAGTATAGGTAGGGCCTCTTAAAGGGACACTGTCAACCTGTTCTGCATCATATTATTTCTAGTTAAAACCCCACATTTTATGATCGTTTACCTTCTCTTAAATTTGTTAATGTTGCTGTTTGTTTTGTCTGTGTCTTTGTTTAGAAGAACTGAAATGCATGGGCATATATATTTATAAACAACTTTATTTCGTTTCAAATCCTGAATCTATTCTTTTTAAATACTTCCTGAACATTAGAAGCACCCCCCAAACAGTGCAGTCACTAATGAGGCAGTAGCCACCTAAACTCCCACTGCAGCATGAGTGGCTAGATTCTGTTGGGTGTGTTCCAGGTCCACGAAAGATGCATTGCGAGTTGATTAATGAATGTAAACAAACCTGTTTTGGTGTGGTAACACCAGTTTGGTGGGCAGTCTGTTTTTCACTGTTTAAAAGAAAAGAAGAATCAGAGTCAAACTACCAGCTACCTCAGCAATCTTTAGAGAATGTTAGCAATCATAATGTGTTTTTTTAAACAAGGGACACTTTTAGGCCTAAAGGGGTTGACAGTGTCCCTTTAAACACCCCACAGAAGCTAGAAGGTACCCTTTTGCAAACAGAGCTGACCATCAATATATGTTAGTTTGCTAGTAGTCATAGAATCTGTGAGACTAAAAACAGCTTAAGGGAGGACCCCTAGAAGTACCTCCCTTATGGTATACCAGAACTGAGCTGTATCCATAGTTTAAATTTAAAGCTAAAAAAAACCTCATGCATATTAAAAAAAAACATTTTCTGACAGTTTCTGAACTTGTTTTGGCTTTCAACATGTACACTAATGTGTTTTGTAAAATGTTATTCATCTTGCCGTGAGGACTTTAATATTTAGTCTACCTGATTCCTACAGTGGCAAACAACAAACATTTTGTCCATTGGACCCGACCGACCGTGCTCCATGCTCCAACCTCCTATGGGTCCGGGAACTCACCAACCGACCACTTGTGCCTGGCCTGCTCCTCGACCTCGTGGGGAGTCTGACTTACTCACAGTGCCACCACAGTCAGAGAGAGCCCAGCCAGGCCACCAATAGTAGATCAATGATGATCAATCACCTTGCTTTTTTAAGTTCGGCCCCCCAGCCTCCACAGACCCCAAGCCCTCAACCAGTTGGACAAGCCAGGCAGGCACACAGCAGACACACACACACACAGACAGACTGAGTAGTCTGTGAGAGATCATCCTCCTCCTTCCTAGTGCCCACTGCCCAGCCCTGGCAGGCCTCACATACACATCCCATACAGTATCTTGCTCACTGTAGTAGCCCATTGCCAGTTCGGTCAGGTGTCGAGTGATGATTCGGTCAGTGGTGTCGGGTGGCTCCATGGTTCAGGCTGCTGATGCTGCTCTACTCTGTGGTGGTGCCAGTGTTTTTTGGCACTGTGTGCTTCCTCCTCCCATCCCACACAGTCAGTCCCCAACCCAGACCCACGTCCCTACTCCAGTATCCTGCATAGTGGAACTAGTGCACCTACCACTCCTCCTCCTCGCCGACTCTGAAGACCTGACAGAGACTGAATGAGAACTGGCCCACGGGGTCATGGGCTGATCCCAACCATGACCAGACCACTGACTTGCTGCCTTCGTATGATTGCTGCTTGGTTTTGCTGGAAGACCAACTGGGACCTGTACAGTCACACACTAGTCTCTCTGTGGGCACCTGACACTTCAGGACAGTGGACACATTTAACTTATTTTTAAATTAAAGGCCAAACTGCCAAACTATGTCCCTGCAGAAAAATGATGCTTGTTTTGTTGCCCCACACACCAACACAGCTGCCTCCTCTTCTGACAATCTCCTCTCTTACCTAGGCATGCTCTCCCTGCCACCTGGTGCAGCAAGTCACAGACACCGTCAAGCTCCTGGCTCCTCCTTCTATCTCTCCTAACTGATGGATGCTTCAAGTCCAGGAGCCAGGGCTGCATTTTATTGGCTATAAGGCTCAATGCCAGCAGCTGAGGACTGTTAGATATTTGTGGCCCCCCTGGCCCCCATCCTCCCCCCCCAGGAAAGAAAAAAAGAGAAAACTCACTGCAGTGCACCACGAAAACAATCCTGGGTGGGTCATGGAATCATCAACTGCAGTGGATTTCAATTCCACTATTTTATGACTACAATCCAATGTAATTGCAACTAATTGCAACTGCATTGAATTGCAACTGACTATTTCAACTGCCGACAACTGCTCCGGGGTCTAGGAACTGGTTTCCAAATAAAATCCAAACAAACAGAAGAGAGAAAGAAATAAGTGCCTTAGCTGGGATTTGAGCCTAGCCATCCTGGAATACTGTTCCAATTGTGCTGATAGCTGTGCCAGAAAGGCAACTGGAAGTCTGACCAAAAAAAATTATATAAAGCCCATGCACCAGTGCAAGACAGGGTGTAGGCAAGGGGCTATTACTCCTAATTATGAACTGAACGAACACAAGGAAAGTCCAAATTACAAAGGCAAAAGGAAATCGCTATGTCACTTATTGTGATCAAAAGTACGCAAAATGTATTGACAATGAACCCAAATTTAGTGGCCTGTAACTACAGAACCATGTGCCCCAGTGCTTCGCTCAATTGGGGCTTCATCGCCCAGTCAACAAATTGTGTGCACTTTTGATCACAATAAGTTGCTTAGTGATTTCTTTTGGGCGTTGGAGTGTGGACTTTCCTTATGTTGGTTCAACTGGAAACATGGGACTTCCAGAAGCACATTACATAAGCCATAAACCACAACAAGGTATGGTGTTAGTGGGGATTAATCAACACCTTGGGTGCGTTGTGGTGCACGAGGCCACAGACTGAGTGATCTCACAGCACCCGGGGTGTTGAGTAATCCCAAATAACCCCATACCCTGGAGAGAGTTTTTTTGCACTTGTAACATGGGTTAACATTTTCAGCTAAACAATATAGAGAAATGCTGTTTTTCAACCTGAAAATGAAAATTTCTGTGATGTAACCTGCCACCATAGAAAGCAGTTTCCATTGGTAGCCTGCTCTCTCATTTGATGTACAGGCATGAAAAAGTACATCTACAACTAGTGACTACCTGTCAGGGACAGGAATGCAGGACAGGATCTTTGGGGGGAGGTATAACTCTGTCGCTGTCTCCCTCTCTCTCCCTTTTCTCTCTGTCTCAGAATTACTGCATTTGCCAGAAGTCATACTAAATAATGGATTACCAGTGCCTGTCACTCTGTGTGCCCCGCTTGCTCCTTGGGCTCAGGCTCCCTCTGTGCTCTGGCTGTCTTGTTATCGCTCCTCAGTCTTGGGCCCTTTCTCTCCACTCCCTGTCTCACTCTTACTTCATACATTATACTGTTCTGCTGGGGGGGGGCAGGAATGGGAGTGAAGGGTAGCCTCAGGACACTGCAAACACAGGACACACCATGTCAGGGTTCTCGTCCCGGTTTACCTGTGTGCAGATCATGACCCCCACCAACCTTCTAGCAGCATCTTGCTCTCCTCCTGAACTCACTGCATACAGATATCAGCTCCAGAGCACATGATCCTACACCTCTCTCTCTCTCTCTCTCTCTCTCTCTTGCACGTACCAGCTACAGAGCACACTGACAGCACATTGTCGGACAGCCAAGGGAAATTCCTTACAATGGCTAGCCGAGCTACAGTCACTACTCCTGGTGGGGTGGGAGAGTGTAGGTGCAAGATAACATACCCTGTTGTGGGTTACCTGCTACTTCAACCCTGCTCCACTCGCTGTCTTACAATGTCATATGGCTGCCTTTCTACTTTGCAGTTTTCACCACATGAGTTCCAATGGTACTTTGCCTGACTTCCTCGAGAGGCTCCGCAGAACTGTGGATTAAATAGACTATTTAATCCATGGCCATGCACAACCACTGCACCAATAGGATTGCACATTTTTGCCAACTCGTGTTGCACTCTTCCCTAATGCATAACCTGGTGCTGCACAGATAATGACATTGTCATTCACAAGGGTGATGTGTGAACTGCTGCTGGCACAGCTGGTAGAGCAACCAGAATGGTATTCTGGGCAGTCTGGGTTCAAATCCCAGCTAGGCATGTATTTTGTTCTCTCTTCTGTTTGTTTGGGTTCCTATTTGCACACTGCACCCTTGTGAATGAAAATTCCCTGCTAGAATGCAGATAGTAGTCCTGAACAAGAAGTTCTCTTATGTCATGAGGGTCACTAGTGGTATACAAAGGAGTATCTTCTGGGCCAGTACATTTTAATGTGTATATTAGCATAATCATGGAAGGGTTACAGAAGAAAATGAGTTTGTTCATGGATGACATGAAACTCTGTGGAAAGTTAGATAGTGAAGATGGAATTAGCAGCATGAACAGGAATGCAGAGGGTTTGGAGCAGTGGTCTGGAATTTGGCAATTGAAGTTCAGAGGCAAAGAATGTAAAGTGACGCACATTGGTAAGCAAAATCTGCAGATGGAATACTGCATCAATGGGATCAACTTGGAGCTCTCGAGGTAGGAGAGGAACCCAGGGGTGATAGTTAATGATAGTATGACAACCTCTTCTCAATGTCATGTGGTATACAGGAAGGTGAACTGGATCCTGGGCTGTATCAGAAGGGGTTTCACATGTCAAAGGAGGGAGGCGATCCTGTGAATCTACAGGCCATTGGTTTGACAGCACCTGAAGTACTGCAAATAAAACAAAAATGATACAGTGAGGGGTAGAAGGAAGGGTCCTATGAGGAGAGGCTGGACAATCTCAATATGTACTCTCTGTAGCAGAGAAGGGGAAAAAAGGGACATTACATCATACAAATACATACAGGTATAAAAAAGGATGGACTCCGCAGACCTGTCCAAGCAAAGGAGCAGTACAACCAGCAGGGGGTACACAACCTGAAGCTGGAATGGAGGAAATTTGAGGAACATATCAGAAAGTATTTTTCACAGAGCAGGTGGTGGACAGATGAAGCATTCTATCCAGTAATGTGTTCAATGCTAGGACTATATCAGGGTTCAAAATACAGTGGGACAGCTTGAAAGGGGTTACAAGAAACAAGAGGGAGAGCCAGCTTATTGGCGCAGTGGTAGCACTACTGCTCATGAAGCCGGTGACAAGGGTTCGAGAATAAGCCTGGGTTGTCAGGGGCCTGCCAGGGTGAAGAGGACTGAGCATCCCAGAGGATGCCTTCCTTCTCCGGGGATGGTGTGCTGTCTCACTGCTCCAACACTGCCACCTGTGATGAAGGGGTGGCAGTTCAGAGTCAGCAGTGCAGGGAGGCAGAGGTCACCATTAGGCACTTGACTGAGGTGTATTTCAGCATGCCACCAGCCTGGGCATATGGTCTTGTGCCAGTGTCCTCGAGGGGAATGGGGGACAAGGGGAAATGAAGGTGTAAATATCCCTGTGCTGCAGCATGATGGCCACCAACTAAGGGGGCGAAAGAGTAATGAACTGCACTGTAGATCTGTTTTAAATATTTTACTGGCCTGGTGGTGCCGAGTGATGTGTGATCGTTCGGCACGCTGGTGACCAGGATTTGCATCCTGACCCCATGTGCCAGGAGCAAATGCCGGCAGGGAGGGAGTTTTAAGCGTCCGTTGGCCACTTCCCTCCCAGGATGGGGGGGTAGAGTCTCACCACTCGCTAGCAGTTCCTGGTGGGGGCTTGTGGTGACAACCTTGATGGTGTGGGTGACCTCGCACCATTGGATGTCCCCGCCCCAGGTTGCCATAGCTGTGCACTCCTACATGGGAGGGTGGTGAAACAAGAAAATGGGAAAAGGACCTGCTCTATCTCTGCCGGATGACAGCCTCTGTCCCTCCTCACGCCACAGTCCTCAGGGCACATCACTTCCATCCCCCATACAGGGCATTCTGGGCAGGCAGCATTCAGACTTCTCCTCTTCCTCATTGCGGTAGGGTTAGAGACAGAACTCTCTGGTCATCAATGCCAGTGGGATCCTGTGACAGGTGATAGCAGTGGGGCTATTACTGGTTGGCAAGAAGAAGAGACTTTTACGGCCCGAAGGAGAGGTAGGCTGGGGGCCCAGGGTTAAGGTGGAAAAAAAATCTATGTATATAAATACATATAAATGTACAGTACAGATAGACTAACATAGTAACATACTATCATGCCAGCAGAGTAGGCCTAATGGTCTACCGTGTCTGCTCGGGAGTCAGTACCCTGAACGAGTAAAGTCTGTCTTCATCAAACTTTCCGCCCTGGATAAGCTTTTCCCCACTTTCCCCCCACCTAAACCTGTCCTAGTCCCTCTTGAACCCTTCCACTGTAGATACACCACCAGCTCATCAGGCAGTGCATTCCATGGTTCCACCACTCTTTCAGTGAAGTACCACCTCCTTCTTTCCCCCCAGCCTCCAGCTGTGCCCTCTGGTGACTCCTCCCTCCTTCCTCTGAAGGAAACCACTTAGGTTTACCTTATTTATTCCTTTCAGGTACCTGAAGACCGCGATCATATCACCCCTGTCCCTCCTCTCCTCCAGGGAGAAAAGGTTGAGCTCCCTAAGTCACTCTTCATATGTCCTATTCCCCAATCCCTGGATCATCCTAGTTGCCCTCCTCTGGACCCGCTCCAGGAGCAAGATGTCCTTCCTTAGGTGCGGTCTCCAAAACTGCATGCAGTACTCAAGATGTGGTCTAATCAGGTTGTTGTACAATGGCAGAATCACCTCCCTGCTTCTAGAGGTGATCCCCCTGGTGATGCAGCCCAGCATTCTATTTGCCCTGGCCACGGCCCTCCTGCATTGTTCAGAATTATTCATTTTGACTTCCACCAGAACCCCCAAGTCTTTTTCCCCAGGCAAGGCCTGTAGAATGCGCCCTCCCCAGGGTGTATACATGTTCTGGGTTCCTACTCCTTAGGTGAAGCACCTTGCATTTTCTGGAGTTAAATTTCAGTTTCCAGGTGCGTGACCACCCCTCCTGGGTATACAGGTCCCCCTGCAGGGCCATCCTGCCCTCTTCCTCCTCCACAACTTCCCCAAGCTTAGAGTCATTTGCAAAGAGGCTCATTTTGCACTTAATAACCCCACCCCAATGTCAGAGATATATATTTTATTGATTCAGTTCACACCAATGGAGTGACAGTTTTGTGGCCATGCCATTTATCAGTCCCAGCCATGTTGCTCATTTTTTAAGAAGTCCATAAATCTTTACATTTCGAAAATTATGTTTTTACCTATTTTTCCAAGTTTCTATAGGTAAATAACATAATTTTTGAAGTGTAAGGGTTTATGGACTTCATAAAAATGCAACATGTCATGTTTATTGCCATATGTTAATTAGAATGTATACGACATGAGTTAAAATGTTGAGTGGTGTAAGGTGTTCCATGGTGATATGTGCATTAAGGACTTTAAATTAACTCATTGTCTCTCATGGTGGATAACACTTTAGTTCCAGTGAATATGATTATTTGAACTGATAAACTGAGTACTCTTTTGTGTATTTTTAAAAAGCACAACACGGTTGGGCATAATGAAGTGGCATGGCCACAAAATTGTCATCCCATTGGTGTGAATTGAATCAATAAAATATTTAAAACAGATCTGCAGTGGAGTTCATCCTTTTTTTTGCTCAGCTTTTGGATTGGTCGTATTCAATGACCCAAGATTCAAAATGATTTCAGAGGAATTGAGCAGCCTGAACACAGACACCAGCTAAGGGGGACACGACAGACAGTATATCCATCGATATCACCGGTGAAGGGAGCCAAATGTATATCAAAGAAACAGAAACTAGAGGGAGGGAGGCAGAGGGCAGGGAGGACTCTGGAGGGGCAGAGTAGATTAAGAACTGCTACCACTAGATCCCTCTGTTTGGACCCCTAATCTATCCTTAAGCCAACTACTGTCTCTTGCTTAGCCCCACCCTCCATTGCTGGCACTTTTTCGCACTTCTCGTTATTACATTGCCTTCCTTTCATCTCCTGTTTCCCCTCATCTTTTGCCCCCTCCTCTCTTGCTCCCCCCCCCCGCAATCACCCCCTTCCCCACCCTCCAATCACACCTCTCTCTTCCCATGCCTTGGCCCTCTGAGGTCTCTCTTCACCTATGACTCTTCCTACTCATAACCTACTTCCCCTCTTCATCCCTCCCCCCCCGACTATACTTAATGGGCTGCTTAGTACCTCCTCCCTAGGTTTCTGGCACTCCCCTTGTCTCTTGTAGTATGTAACCAACTGACATTGGCATTCTAAGTACACTGCCTACAAAATGTGTCTTTGTTTACCCTCTGCTATTGGCAAAACTCCTGGCCATGATTACTGTCATTTATCCCTGATACTGCATGCATTTTATTTTTCTTGTACCAATTTACTTACCTTTGTAACACTTCAATGTTTGTGCCTGAAGACACTTGCAAAACAACCTGTCACTTGTAATATTTTTCCTGACAATGCTATCTTCTGACGTGGAACCTATGTAAAGAGCTTCTGCTCACAGGTATTTAATCCAAGATTTCAATTAATAAATAACTAATGATAAATAAAAAAATAAGGAGGGCGTCTATGCAGGCTTACATTCATGTGGCTGCATTTTCAAAGCATGGCACATGGCATACAACAAGTCCTGTGCCATGGCACTTAGGTTCTGGTGGTGTATCAAACCCATTGGACACAACTGCACCCGATTTTACAATCTCAGGTGCAGTTGCGACAGTTTCCACTATTTATGTCAGCTTGTACCACATATCTGGCACAAGCGCCATAAAAAGATCCTCGGGATTGCCACAAGTTAGACCACAAGAAGCTGGTCTAACTTGTGGCAATTGTCACACGGGACAGAAAATCTCGATTGCAAATGTGTGAATGCCACAAGATCCATGCACCGTATATCCGGCGCACTCAGGGCTTGGGGCATTCTAAGCATTGGAAAATCCTGCCCATAGTCTTTTTCAGTCCTCATCTACAACTGGCTGTATCTAGCCCTGTTTTCATGTCCAAGCTGTACCCAGCCTGCAGATATATACAGGGCTCCAGGATCCTGTGACATACTGTAATCCCATGATTCATCAGCACTAGAAAGCATCAACCCCCATCAGAGGACACTTTCAAGCTGCAGTTAAAGTTAGAAAATGGGCTATGAAAATCCTTACACCTGCTTGGCTAGTGGCATTCAAATGCCATACATCTATCTGCAAACTCTGACCAGAAAAAAAATGATGCATTGCCACTCAATCAGCTTATGCAAAATGTCACTGTGTCAACCATAGAAACAGACAATGCTGGCAGAAAAAGACCACCAGTCTATCTAGTCTGCCCAGAGTTCCTTAGCTGCCCCATGACTTATTATCCATGCTAGGTTTTTTTTCTCTTCCAGTACATCTCCTTGATCCACTCTTTACAGATACTGACTTGAGCAAACACCAAACCCTTCACTCTGTCCCAGCTATGCTTGAAACCATTTATGGTCTTGGCACCTACCACCTGCTCTGGCAGACAGTTCCATGGTTCCACCACCCTTTCTGTAAAATAGAACTTCCTCATATCCCTCTTAAACATTTCTCTTGACAGTTTCCACTCATGACCTCTGGTTTGTGACTCTATACTCACGTTAATAGTTCCTTGCAGTTCACCTTGTTTATTCCTTGCAGAAGCTTGAAGTCTCTCACCTGGTCTCCAGTGCGTACATGTTCAGTGCCTTCAGATGATCTTCATAAGATCTGCCCATCAGCCCTAAATCATCTTGGCTACCCTGCATTGCACCGCCTCCAGCCTGTCCCAGTCCTCCCTCAGGTGAGGACTCCAGAACTGGATACAATATTTGAGGTGCGGCCTCACCAGTGACCTACATAGAGGTAGTAGTGCCTCCTTTTTTTCTGCTATCAATACCTCTTTCAATACACTCCAGCATCCTATTAGCCTTACTCTAGGCCTTGTTACACTGACTTGATTCTTTGAGAGAGTCACTGATTGTCTGAGAGTCACTAATGATGGCTCCCAGGTCCTTTTCCTCTGCTGTAGTGCTCAGTTTAACCCCTTCCATCCAGTTCTCTACCCTGGGGCTTTTTTCCCTAGGTGCATAAACTTGCAGTTTAGGGAACAAATTTCAACTACCAAACCGTAGGCCACCAGTCTAACCTTTGTAGATCCCCCTTCATCTCCCTGATCCCTTTGTCATTATCTGCCCTACCTCAGACCTTTGTGCCACCGACAAAGAGACACAACTTGCTCTGAATGCCCTCTCCAATGTCACTGATGAACATATTGAAAAGGAGAGGATCCAGGAGAGATCCCTGTGGCACCCCACTTGTGACTTCCCTCTCTTCTGAGTAGACCCTGTTTACCACTACCATCTGCTGTCTCTCCATCAACCAGTTTGCTATTGATCTATGCCCCTAGCTGCACTCAGGTCCTCCAGCTTCTTCAGCAATCTTCTGTGTGGCACTGAGTCAAAAGCCATGCTGAAATCAAAGTAGAGTAAATCCACAGCATGACCCTTATCTTCTACCTTTATTACTCAGTCAATGAAAACTATCAGGTTGGTCTGACAAGACTACTCTGCCACTAACACATGCTGTTTACTGCCCTGTAGACTGTTGCTCTCTAGACAGTCTACAAGGTCCTCTTTGAACAGTGACTCCATCTGTCTACCTATTACAGAAGTGCTCCTTGTCTCCCCCCCAACCATGTGCAGCAGGACTACATCCGCTACCCTCCAATCTTTCTGAACTACCCCTGTCTTAACTAAGCTATTGGATAGCACTACTAATCAAGGTTCAGCCAGTTTTGCAGCCAATTCCTTGAGCACTTTGCTTGCATCCCATCTGGCCCTAGGGCTTTATCTAGCTATAGTGCTTTAAGCCAGTACTGGACCTTTTTTTCTGGTAGATACTGGCTGCCTAATTTCAGGAATAAAGCTGTAAAAGTTAAAGTCTCTCCCCTAGTAATACTTTGACTCTTGTCCCCACAACCATCTTGCAAATAATTAAACAAGCATTTGTCAATGAAGAATGTTGGCTTGCTGGCATTGGCATTGGTAGTGCAGGAGTTAGACAGATGCATCATAGGAATGGCAGTGAAGTATTGAACCAATGCCAACCCACCCCCACCCTGCAGAGAGTGGCAAGCATTAGGGTGTCCCTTTGGGTGTTTGGTAGTGTAGTGCAGTGTGGGAAAACATGTTGGGCAGGATGTGAAAAATGAGAGCTGTACAGTTCATAAGGAGGTGTAAAAAAATGTCAATGTTGAATATGTGGCATGTAAATACTACCAATTATGAAGCCATTAGCGCGTGGGAAATATGCACGCACGCTGGCAACACTGCCATTTTATGGGCTGCTCGGGCACCAAATTTTCAACATAGGCATTTTAGCACCTCTGCTGATGTACAGTGTCACTGATATTTCCTCAAAGTGTCCCAAGAAGTGATTTCGCACAGCGACCACGCTATTCTGCGCTGGAAGTGTGAAAACACATTTTGGGCAGGATATGTGAAATGACAGCTGTACTGTTCATCAAGAGGTGTGGAAAAATGGCAATGGTGAAAATCCAGACTGAAAATATCACAAATGCACGACGGTACGAGCGTGCATGCAATCTGCCAACGCACACTCGCAACACAGTTATTTTATGGAATATCATCACCAAATTTTCAACATAGGCATTTTAGGTCCTCTGCTCATGAACTGTGTCACTGTCATTTTCATAATCTGGCCCAAACACTGATTTCCCACAGCGACTGCGCTATTGAGCGTCGGAAGTGCGAAACACATTTCGGGCAGGATGTGGAAAATGACAGCTGTACTGTTCACAAGGAGGTGTACAAAAATGACAATGCTGAAAATCCGGCAGTAAAATATTGTGAATGCGCAGTTACGAGCCTGCATAGCAACCGCGCACACATGGTCGTGAAACAGGCATTTGTTGGATTTTTCCACCAAATTTGGAACTTAGGCTTTTAGAGGGCACCTATGAACACTGTCACTGTCATTTCATTAATGGGCCCGAAGGTGATTTCACGCAGTGACTGCGAAATCACCTTTCGAGGCCGACTAACGCCATGACTGTGACAGAATTCATGAGGAGGGGCTAAAAACCGCACATTGAAAATTTGGTGCCAAAATTCCAAGAAATGCCTGAGATATGCAGCAAATTTGAAAAACCCTATTCACTCCATTATACAGCTTACGGCATTTCAGTTCATGGTCGTTTTGAAGAGTGCAGACGGGTTCCGGTCCACTGAAGATCATTGCCGACCGCAGGCAGTATGGGGGTGAGGGAGGCAGGGTGCAGGTGCATGTGGGTGGGGAAAGGGGCATCGCACTATGAGGGACGGTTTTAGTTTTACAGGTGGAAAAAAACAAAGAAAACCATCGAGGGACAGTTTTTCTGTTGCAGGGCATTTGGCATGCTGGGGTGGGCCTCAGCATGCCACCCACCTGGCTTTTTTGGGGTCAATAGCCGATGGGGATTGGACACCCTTGGCTCACAACAGGGGGAAATAATGCCGATAGGATTGGGCACCCCATCGGGCAAACAAAGACAGCGTGGGGGTTGTTCAAGGGATGGGGTACCGCATTCAACAAATTGCAGGTGATGCCGATGGGAGTGGGCTCATCAGTGTAGAACACAGCGGGGAGGTGCCAGCCGAGGGCGATTGGGCACCCCCGGCATTCCAGATTGGGGGTATGCCAACGGGAGGGGCCTCCTCGGCACAGTAAAACGGGGGTTAAGCCGCCACTGAACATGCTGATAATGGCAGTGAGCATCTAGCAAAAGGTCCGGCCATGGCGATGAGCTTTGCTCAGATTGCAGCGACCTTTGCTTAGATGTGTCGCACCATTATATATGCATGGTGTGGCGCCTGGCATGCAGGCTGATTGGGACGAGGACACACCTACTGATGCGTGCCCTGCATTTGCCCAATGGCGGCCGGGCCCCCAAATCTGCACTCTCCCAATATGTTGGCAAGCCTGTGGCAAGCCAACATAAAAAAGAATCTGAATTAGAAAACATACCCCAAAAGCTCACCACAGACCTGACAACAACCAGCCGCTTACTGCAAACATAAACAACATGAAAAACTGATCATAGACATGGAGAAAATGACAGAGCCGGTGCAGACTAACCAGGCAAAGACAGAGACAGTGCAGACTAACGAGGCAAAGGCAGAGCTGGTGCAGACTACTGAGGCAAAGGCAGAGCCAGTCCAGACTAACCAGGCAAAGAGAGATCCAGTGCAAAAAAAACAGGCAGAGCCGGTGCAGACTAATGAGGCAAAGGCAGGGCCAGTACAGAATAAACTGGTATAGGCAGAGCCAGTGCAGACTAACCAGGCAAAGACAGAGCCAGTGCAGAATAACCAGGCAAAGACAGAGCTGGTGCAGACTAATAAGGCAAAGGCAGAGCCAGTACAGAATAACCAGAAAAAGGCAGAGCTGGTGCAGACTAACCAGGCAAAGACAGAGCCAGTGCAGATTAACTAGGTAAAGACAGAGCTGGTGCAGACTATTGAGGCAAAGGCAGAGCTGGTCCAGACTAACCAGGCAAAGAGAGAGCTAGTACAGACTAACCAGACAAAGACAGAGCCAGTGCAGACTAATCAGGCAAAGAGAGACCCAGTGCAGAAAAAACAGGCAGAGCTGTTGCAGACTAATGAGGCAAAGGCAGAGCCAATACAGAATTACCAGGCAAAGGCAGAGCCAGTGCAGACTAACCAGGCAAAGAGATAGCCGGTACAGACTAATCAGGCAAAGACAGAGCCAGTGCAGACTAACCAGGCAAAGAGAGAGAGCCAGTGCAGAAAAAACAGGCAGAGCTGGTGCAGACTAACCAGGCAAAGAGCGAGCCGGTACAGACTAACCAAGCAAAGACAGAGCCAGTGCAGACTAACAAGGCAAAGGCAGAGCCGGTGCAGACTAACCAGGCAAAGAGAGAGCTGGTACAGACTAACCAGGTAAAGACAGAGCTGGTGCAGACTAACCAGGCAAAGGCAGAGCCAGTACAGACTAACCAGGCAAAGGCAGAGCCAGTGCAGACTAACAAGACAAAGGCAGAGCCGGTGCAGACTAACCAGGTAAAGACAGAGCCAGTGCAGACTAACCAGGCAAAGGCAGAGCTGGTACAGACTGACCAGGCAAAGACAGAGCCAGTGCAGACTAACAAGGCAAAGACAGAGCCAGTGCAGAATAACTTGGCACCAGAAGAGAATAAGATAACTGCACACAGCATCAACACTGAACCATACAACATGATAAACTGCTGATGAATTGCTCATTTACAACTCCGGTCAGCTTTATTAATTTTACTAAATAAAAACATGCAGTTAACTTGTGCTCCCCCCTCACCCCAGTGAGGGACTGCTTTTTCTAAACAGTTAAAATTTGTTTAACAAAATAAAGTGAAAAACAGTTAATACAAAACTGATTCCATTTGTTTGTACTAAACAATACTCTTTTTCTAAGTGCAATAAAGCATTCCAGGTTGGGTGGGGTTGTCTGTACCCAGCCTTTCAGGGGCTGTTAGGCCCTCCACTTGTGGCATCAGGACTCAGTATGCCCCCTGGGTGAGCTGGTATAGGCCAGCACCCTCCACCCTGTCATGCATTACTGCTTTCATAATTGATTGTTCTAGTATGTGTTGTGCTGTACATTGTAAACCATTGAAATGAGTGCCTGTCATGCCCCATGCTTTGTGTTGCGGCTGGTCAAAACAGTTGGGAGGCTGTATATTCACATGCTCTATACTTCTAATATTGGGCAGGCATTAACATAAACAAGGTATGCTTATATATTATTAGTTTACATAAGTTTAATCTAGAAGGAAAATGAAAATAGCACAGATAGTTCACATAGTGACCTTCATATGATGGTACTTTCAGTGTGGGCAGCCGTGGTTTCATGGAAATATGTACCAGTGCCATGCAAGGGAGTCTAGCACTGTTAAAGTGTTTTTTTCATCAAACATATCTTGACTTTGGTAGCAAGTAGAAATTTTAATGCAATAATTCTTGTCTTTTCAAAGGGAAGCTTAGGGGTTTTACAAACTACTTTCCCTTTCGCTAAAATGCAGTGTTGGTGCCATCACATTTTAGTCACATGGACTAAGCCACAGACCTGAGGTTGTGGTGGAAAGTAAGAAAAATTCCACCAGTGCATCACGTGATCTACAAACTCAAGTGTTGCTATAAACATATGTAAGATTTTTTTATATGACTATTAGACAACACATTAAATCATTTAATGCTTAAAAACAAATTTTTTTTAGTCTCCCTGCATACAACTATTTATGGTTATCATTCGTTCTTCTGTGTACTGTACCATGTATGACATGTAAAATATAGAATTTGTTAAAGGGGTAGTGCTTTTGCAAAAGAGAAGTATATTCCCCAGAACAAAATGTAAAATTACTTTTTTTAAACTCAGACCTTGCTTAAATTATATTCCCATAAAAATAACAACATGCATGTCATAAGACCATGTCAGACCTGGCTAAAAATGGAAGCAGTATAGTGCAGTGGTTTAAGGCTCTGAGCTGCAAATCTGGTGACATCTAGCAGACCAAACTTGGGTTTGAATCCCACAGCTTCCACTTGTGTACTGTGTGACCCTGAGCAAGTCACTTAACTTCCCGTTGCTCCCGTAAAAAAGCTTTCAGCTTAGTGTGCTACTCCTGGATAAACAACTAAAAAAAAAAAAGATAATTCCTTTGGCCTCATGAGTGCCAGACCCCAAAAATAGCTACAGTGTATTTATGGTGTACAGTAAAAAGTTCTGGGAATCTGCGGTAACACTGCAGACACATCGATTTCTCCCAGGTAGAAAACTTCATTTTTTTTTTAAGTTTATATTTTCTTCTCTGGTTCTACTGGCAGTCCCATCTGCCCACCCCATTGTCCATTATCCCCAGGTTTTTCTCCAACCACCAAATTGCCCCCGCAACTTCCCCTCGGTGGTGGGGTTTCTAAGGTGCATACTTTCCCTTCAGTGGTGCAAGATCTGGTCCTGAAGGTAGGTGCCTGGTTAGCAGTGCGGGGCCCGCAAGGGGGCCAGTCACCACCTTTTTTCATATTTGTATTCTTTCTCCATCTGAGCTCTGGACTAGTCCCCTCTTTAGTCTTCTGCCCTTCCCAGCCGTCACCTACCATCCTCGGGACATACTTTGCTCATTTTTCTCCCATGGATGCCCCCCAGGAAGGACTGCCCAGGAGCTACCCCATTTACCCCTGGTTAGAGCTGAGCTATGGTGAGGGAGTGAGAGCCACAGTCAGTTGTGCAGGACCTGCGGCAAGGCAGCGGATGGCAACCTGCATGGCTGGGGAATTTTTCACTTTTTCTTCTTTGCCCTCTAGCATCATTGAGACGGTGTGACTGATGACTCAACATCAGAACAACAATGCACCTGTCCCCGATACTGGCCCAGCCTACACTGCCATCAGGTGGTCACCCAACTGGCAGTATTTCAGCAGAGACCAGAAGCCCTCTCTCCCCGAGGAGGCAAACATCCATGGGATGCTCACCCATCCACCCCAACTGACCCTCCAATGACCCAGGCTCATTCCTGAACCCAGGTCACTGGCGTCACAAGCAGTAACACTACTGCTGTGCCAGTGAGTCAGCTCACCAGTAGCGATTCTGCCGCCTTGGTTTTTCACAGTTTTTTTTTCAGAGGGGGCTGCTGGTGTGCAGTGATATGGCGTGCACATGCGGAGTTGTCTGGGTGCATGCATCAATGCCTGCGGCAGCCTCCGACCCTTGATAGTGCCATTGCATGTGCTGCCTCCCAGCCTCCAGTGGGAAGCAGTCCAACAGCAGAGGACAAGAACCACCCACCCCGAAGGAGGACAACAGTCTTATGGGACATTCATCACTTCCTCCCTGGCCAGCCCCAGCACTCTGAGTCCATTTCTGAAACGGAGCCATCAGAGTAGCAAGCAGACACCCTGCACTGCATTACCTGGCTGGCTATCTACAACTTCATCTTAAGGAGAGTTTGCCACTTTTGAGAAATGTAATATTTAGACACAAGTTAGCATATATTTGATATACTGGAATGTATTCCCTGTATTTGTTACTTTTTTAATGATAAGGTCCTCCCACAAGGCTGCACCATAGTTACTTCTCTCACCCCTTCCTACCCAGCTGTATTGCTTGAAACAACTCCTAATAATAGCCCTGATGTACCTGTGTTCTCTAAAGCTTCAAATCTGTAATTTGTTCTATTGATCTGGCGTGCACTTATGTAATTATCTATGTAACTTTGTACTAGGTGTGATTATATGTATGTAACTATGTACATAATTCTGTACCGTGTTTCATGACGTGGAACCTTTGTAAAAGAGCTCTTGCTCAAAGGTTGTTTCTGAAGATATATAAATAAATAAAAATAAAATAAAGCATTCAGGGTACATCTTGCCAGCAGTGTCATGGCAGTGAGGGCACACCACTGGTCAGTAAGACCCACCTGATATAGGGCTGGTTCATTGCCATGCACTACTACAGTACCTCTGCTGGACTGTGGTGCACAAAGCAAGAAGGCATTGGGATTGATCCAGCCCTATCTGAATACATACCATGCTCCCTGTCTGCAGCAGCACAGCATGCATGATGAGCTGGGTAGTGGTCCAGGGAACAGTAGTGGAACCAGAAAAATTCTCCTATTCAGCTGACAACTGCCACACAACCTCCCCTGGAAATACTAGTAAGAACTGGAGTAGGGGACCAGTGGGAGTGGCACTTTGTTGTGCTGTGGGTATTTGATAAGGACCTCACAGACATACATCAACTAATGTTGTGGAATGCCAAATCCTCTCCTATTAATGTGTGCCATATCAGCAGTGCATGTGTCTGGGGCCAAACCATAGTCTAAGACTTAGCTGGGGTCCGGGAGGCAGACTGGGTTGTGTAAACAGTAACAATGACATGAAGGTTCTGTACTGAGGTAGTGGCTATCCCACACAGTGTGATTTGGCCCTAATATCATGAATGCACTCTGCATGGTGCATTTACTGGTATTTTGTCTGGCCATCAAGGCTAGTATCCACCACACCTGGAGTGACAGTGGGGGGGGGCCTTGCAGTGCAGTGGTTTGTGTATGTGCATGAGCAGCATGGCGGCCTGATATGCAGCCCTCCTAATTGCCACCTGCTACCGCTGGGCTCCGGATGTCTACATGTCACTGTAGGTGTGTAGCACCCAGAAATACAGTGCAGGTGGGAGCAGGGAGGCCACTGCTGAATCCAGTCCAGAGTCTGCTCTTATCAAGCAATCAAGCAGTCAAGTCTTTATTTATCCAGGTGAACACCATTGAGCACGTTCATTTACAAGGTGGACCTGCTTATCTTCCCCTTGTTCTCCATTACTAGGTTAACTTGAATGGAAAAGAGATCCTTGTCCCTTAGAGCACATGAGCTTTTGTTGATTAATCATTTGCTGAAGTGATAAGCATGGGTTTGTGTCATCACAGCTTGTTTTTTATCAATTCTTTTACCCCACATAGCCCAGATGAATTCCAACATCTCATTTCCAGTGGGGTCCTGCTTGTACCCATGTTTGCAGTTGGGTGAGTTGGAGCCTTAAGAGGTTAAGTAACTTTCCCATGCTCACACTGTAAGTATTTGGCTCTAAGTGGGGGTTCACCCTGCAAACCACTGGTTCCCAAGCCGGTGTTCTAATGGCTAGACCACACTGCCTCTATAGATATAGATAATTTTTGTATGTTTTATTCTTTGGTAACCACAGGAAGGCCCAATAGGCACAAGACCTCTTAAAAGGGGTGATCCAGGAGCACTGGGGAGGTTAAATGACTTGCTCAGGGTCACATAAAATGCAAGTGGAGGTTGTGCGAATCAAACTCAGGTTGCTGGATGCACCAAGCTCTTTCACAGCTCATAGCTCTAACTTCTAAGCTATACTGCTTTGCAGCATATGAGATATTTCACTCATATACTGTGTAACCCCCTACAAATAGGGGTTCCCGAAAAGTCTTCCTTGAGCTTGCCTAAATTCTCACTGCCAGGCTGGTATCCTGCATTTTAGCAGTTTGAATGTGATTGCCAGAGAGTGCCTGTATAGACTCTGTGTACTGTCTCTTTAAGAGCTGCCTGGATTGCATTCTTACAGGGAAAAGTCCACATGCAGTGAGTAACAGCATCGTTTGGACTGATGCCACGCTAGTGCAATCGCAAGTCAACAATATTAAATTAGCCCAGGTTACCTGATTTTTTGTATTTTTTCTCATTTGTCCTGTCCCTCCTCTATTTTGTGCTGTTTGTGACCTCTGCCAACCTGTTTTGACCCCCGCTGACCCGGAAGTGACGTGCGATGCGGGGAAGCCACACACCAAAATTTAGAATCCAATAATCGCAGCTGTGGTGCCATCTGCGTCGGAGTCTATTTATATTTTCTGTGAAGGTTGGTAACGTTATTGTTTCATCATGACCACTTATGGCATAACATAACTAACCCCCGATAATATTGTGCTCACCCAGTTGTCTTTTCTTGCATGCTGTGAGCAACTTAAAACTTCTGACAGTGCATTTCAGTACAGTGCTGCGAGTTGCTGTTCATGCGGCTTACCTCACGGTCATGCCGACTGTTTCATTTGTAAGATTCTTTTTTTTTCGGTGTATGCTACTATACAATTGTGGAAATTTTGTTCACATACGTAGTTGTTTACAACAAATACAACATGCAGTAGTTATGCACAATTAAATATCAAGGGCAAAAAGATTTTGTTTCAACCATGACATGCCTTCTCAACAAATGTACACATACCAGGTGAGACCATCTGGTTTCACAACAACCTATTCAATACTTGCCTCATTTGTATGTGTGCATTTAATTTTATTTTTAAGCTATACTTTTCAGACTTGATATCCGTAGTGGCAAGGGAATTCCCTGATAGCGAGTGAGTGGGAGAACAATGCGTGAGGCACACACTGTAGCTAAGTAATTTGGTCTTCAGTATTCATGAGTTCTCAATCGGATTATAGCAAATATATACATTT
This sequence comes from Neoceratodus forsteri, assembly GCA_016271365.2. Classification (NCBI taxonomy): domain Eukaryota; kingdom Metazoa; phylum Chordata; order Ceratodontiformes; family Ceratodontidae; genus Neoceratodus; species Neoceratodus forsteri. The sequence goes on from CM028136.1 coordinate 133,393,838, forward strand.
CTTGTTTTTAATTTTGCTTGGTGTTCAGTGTTTACGTACACAGACCACAACTCTTATTCAGTATTACAACAAGTAAAACATGCATGTTATGCAGATGCCAGTATTTGCTAAGTTGTGAACTAATTTGTTACCTAATTTGTAATCTTCACTGTCACGCTTACTGTGGTTGAAAGTGAACTGCCAGTGCAAGACCATCTCCAGCTAATCTCATAATAAATTTGTAGACACAGAATGACAGCTCCTGATTCACAGCTGTTAAGGTTTTGTACTTTGTACGTTTGTATTTACACTGCCATTAACCCCCCACAAAACAATGTGGCACACTGTTAGTAACCCCAGTGCATCAAAACAATTGTGATGCCCACTGCTGGGGTTCGATGCCACCCATCCTTTCAGACATCATGTCCCCAATCCCCATGATGCCGTGCTATTGCTTCCCACCATTGTGGCACACTGGGAGTCCATTTCAGTGTGCCTAAAAGGCGGTCTAGGTTAAGGCATGGCTGTAACTGGCACTGTCCCCTGAGCGTTTCTGTGTGGCCTAGTGATGTTTGATAACGCAAGCAGGACTGTGGTTTTCAAACCAAGCTCTCCCGATGTGAAACTAGGTGCATTAACCATGCCACTATCTTGTTATGATCGGGTGGCAAGGTGGTGAGTAGGTCAATGGTCAAGGGTCATGCAGTGGATATTGTGTACCCGAACTTCAGTAAGGCATTCTATTTGGTGCTGCATGGCAGACCTATAAGAAAGCTTGAAGGCAGAGTGGCAGGATCCAAGAAAGGTTCTTTAGATATATTAGGGAAAGAAGTACATGGAAGGGGCACATCAGTTCCCTTAGGATAGATAGAGGGTGGTTGGAGGTGGTGTGGGAGAAGGAGGAAGTACTAAATACATTTTTTGCCCTTGTGTTTAACGAAAATGATGGCAGGCAGGGCGCGGCACAGCTTGGAGAGTGTGCAGGGGGACCAGCAGAATACATTGTGGAAATAGATGTTAAAATACCCAGAGGGAGGTTGTGTGAAGACCCTAAGAGTTGACAAGGCACCAGCCTCAGATGGGATCCATCCCTAGATACTCAATGAGCTGGTGGATACCCTGTACAGAGGGCGAGGGTGGCGGTGGGAGGTCTCATCCTCCAGGTTAGTCTCAAGCATGGTCCCACAGGGAGCGGTGCTGAGCACACTCCTGTGTAACGTCTACATCATTGACATCAAAATTGGTATCTGGAGCTGGATGTCCCTCTTTGCAGATGGCTCTAAGTTGTGGGCAGTGGTGGATGGGGAGGAGGCAACGATTGGTCTCAAGGAAGACATGGAGACTCTAGGGAGATGGTCACTAGCCTAGAAAGTAAAGTGTAATGCTGACAACTGTATAGTATTGTAATGCTGTTCCTGGTACCAGACTCCTCCCCTGAATGACCCAAGGTATAAGTATGCAGAAGGGTGTTGGCACAAGCAAATAAAATGCTGGGGTGCATAGCACAGTGACCATGATGGTACTGGGGCTAGGGGAAAGTACCTATGAGGATAGACTGTGGGAGCTGAACCTGTACTCAGAGGACACAAGTAACAGGGGTGATATGATAGAGGTCATCAAGTATCTCAAGGGAATGAATAGGGTAAGTCTTGAGGTGGTCTTTCAGCTGAGTGAGGCCGGTGGCCACCAGGGGACACGCAATGACACTGGATTGGTGGAGGCTCAGGGTGAAACAAGGAGGTGCGACTTTACTGAGAGAGTGGCAGAGCACTGCAATGCACTGCCCAGGGAACTGGTGGTTGTTACTACTGTGGAGGAGTTCAATAAGAGCTGGAAAAGGTATGGGGTGGTGAATCCATGAGTCCCGCTGTGAAATGGGGGACCTTGTTGGGATAGACGGGTTGTGTTAGAATCGGTGCCCTGAGAAGGCACTGAACATCAAACCGACTAAATAGACCGTAGGTCCTAATCTGCTGTCTTCATAGTATGCATGCTAGTATTTTAGTAGTATAGTTCCATCTTCCCCAGGTCCCTTCAGACACCTTTTACTGCATCTGGCCCATTCACACTTTTGCAGCTCGTGATGTTATTTTACCACCTGTTCACTGGATTTCACATGAAGTCATGCGCATACCAGTGTCATACTGTCTAATCAGTTCAATTTCATTGCATCTAATCAATACTTTGTAACAGTTTATCTTTGGGTGCCTTTTTGTAATGAACGCAAACACCTATACTAGCACCACCGCTAGCACTACACAGTACATGTTGCATAAACTTTCTCCATTGCTCTCTTTAATGTGCAGATGTCTTCTGAATATGATTATGATGAATATTTCACATATGTTTCGTCATCTGGTGGTATTCAACCTTACATGTTTGAACCAGAGCGCCCAGTCGCAGATTACAATGGTGCACACCACAGTGGCAGCACATCATCCTCTGATATAGAGGATGAGCATGTGGATATTCATTCTGGATCTACGTACTGGTGCTGTTGTGGATGTTGTGAAGTGATGCCCTGTGATAGACAGAGTATTTGCTGTCACAAGATGGAGGCCGTAGATGACAAGCGTGGAGGTAAACCATAAATGTACCACCTTCTGTTCAACACGTTTTTCTTTTTTTTTTTTTACTATTCTGTGTTCCCTCATTTCATCTAACTCTCCTACTGACATGGTTACCCTCAAACCCACAGCTTTAGTTTTTTGGTCACCACCTGCCCTTTCAGGAAACTATTTCTGTTTTTATACTACCGATGTTTATGTTTTACAGTCATCTGTCCATAGCTAAACTAGCAATATAACTTATTCTCTTCAACTTATTTATTCTGCAGAGTTCAACTGTGTGACACAAATCGAACGATTCAAAAATGTGTGCCTTTTGCAAGATACCCTGTGGGTGACTCTTTTATGCCTCCATGATGTACGCCACAATGTTTTTGAAGATCCCATTGCTAACAGGTTTGTACAATAGTGACTCCATGTAGTGCACACTGTTAAGTCACACCTGTATATTGCTCACCCACCATTGTGACATACATGTTACTGCATTAATTGGCACCATACAGAGCTACTTCAGCCCTTTGTCCATACCTCTCTGACATGCCACAGACACTATTTTCCCCTTCTGTACACTGTACCTTTTGCCTCTTCAACACAATTGTGATTTCCACCACTGCCTCCTCCTCTACCTATGAGCCATTCCAGTTTGACTATCTGCTAGGAGATGCGCCCTCACCCCACACCCTCAACACTCTCCTGTGGCTGTCCTATGCCTTTTTGAATGTATCCACTTTCGCCTCTCCAACTACTGCCTCCAGGAGACTATTGTACTTACCCATCACCCTCACTGTGAAATAGTACTTCCTAATGTTACCCCTGAACTCCCCCCCCCAAGGCCATGCCCCCCCGTCCTTGGATTTACCTTCAGCGGGACAATGCTTTCCACTGGCACACTGGCACATGGTTCATACACTTAAGGAACTTGACTGTCTCAGTCATCACCCCCCGTTCCATGGAGTACATGTTCCAATCTCTTAACCTTTCTTCATAGGATAGGTGGCTTAGCCCCCTTTGCCCTCTGTGTTGCTTTCCTATGTACTCGCTCCAGCCTCCCCACATCCTTTCTGAGGTTGGGTGCATCCCATCGTGCACCATCGTCTTGTCCACCGTCATGCAGCCTACTTCTCCCAAAATGTCCTCCAACAGGAATGAACTCGTATCCACTAACCCCTTCCCTCACCATTGATTTCCTTGCTCTGCCACCTACGTCTTGTTTCTCCCTAGTAAACACAGAGCAAAAATAGTTGTTCTGCATGTCTGCTTTCTCTCTCTGTCCCCTTGTAGCAACTGCTCCTCGTTTGCTGTTAACCTTAGTATTCCCTGTCTAGTCTTACTCCTTTCAGTGGTGTACCTTACAAAATTTGTTCCCCCCTTTTTTGGCCCCTCCAGCTATGCACCCATGTCTGTGCTGCCTCCTTACCTCTACCTCGGCTTCTCTCGTGCTCACCTTGTATCTTACTCAGTCCACTTATGCCTGCGTTTCCTTGAACTTCCTGAAGGCCTTTCATTATGCCTTTACCTTTTTTGCTACCACCATAGTGTACCACAGAGGTTTCCTCCTCTTATTTTTACTTGATCTCTTGGCGCATGGGTCAGTGGCCACCACTACTTGCCCCATTTTCCTGAAATCTGATCTCTTTAAATCCAGCACCCTCATCCTTGACCTGTGAACTACCACTCTAATGTACAGCTAGCACCCCTTTCTCAACATATTCAGCCACCTTTCATTTGTGCACTGCTTTCCCCTCGCCATTTAGGTGCAGCCTATCTGGGGCATCGAGACTAATGTTGCTCCATGTTCAACCACAATGTCCTACCACTCCATATCCCTCTGAGCACACCAACCTGCTAGCCAACTATTGAACTCCTCTATACTTTGTTTTACCTCCATGTGCCCCTTTGAATTTTATTGGGTTTTAATTGCTATTGAGTTTTAAATGCTCTCAGTCTTTGGAAATGTGATATATTCTGATCTGGTTGTTTATAATTTGTTTATGAAGTCTACAGCACCCAGAGTATCTGCAAACAGGTGCACCATGCAGTATCTGTCTGTCTGTCTATCTAATAAGATGTTATGGACTAATGCTGTTACCGCAATGACTGTCAATTTTCAATTTTCTTTGCAGATCCTATAGATGGGCGGCATATACTCAGTTCACGTACTGGATCCATCAGAAGCTGGGTAAACGTGTTTGGCGTGTGATACCATCTTGTGTCGTGTGGGCCATCCGACACCGGTATCCGGAAGAGTCTGGACAATACGTGGGATTTCTTGAAGTCGATTCCAATGGATTACCTTTTTAACAGTGACTCGCCCAATCGAATTTACTACTCACAGTCTGTTGATGACTCAATAAACTACCACCTCAAAAGCACTTTTTTGTATGTATGTTGCGTCCGTGCCCACATTGTTAGTCGTGACAGACAAATAAAGTTAGACACACACACCAATCAGTGAAGGTTGACCAGACAATGCCATGTATTTATTGAAGAATGTCTCTTCATTACAAGCTGGACCGGGGTTGTCAACATAGGTCATGGTGTGGACAGTGCTGGGGCTTGGGCTGTTATCTGGCCCGGGTCATGCCTGAAAACTGTCCCTGGTATCAGCAAACCTATCGGGTTTCTAAAGTCATACATATATAAACACAATGGCGCAAATCCAGCTAGTCACACTATGATCAGGTTAATCGCCATTTCCATTGACATAGTGGAGGTATTTGCAGCTAATGTATGCATATGTCCGCATGCGTAGACTGTGCACGCTCTCATTGGTGCTGGGTATTTATCTATCATGTGGAACATTTGCCTGATTAGACAAACACCGGCTTTGAAAAAAAATAACAAGACATTTTGCACATCCTGAACCTTCTCAAAGACACTTTCAATTTATCGACCTTCCGTGCCTTGTCATCAGCAGAAATAAATACCTGCTGAGAGAAAAAAAATTTGTACACACAGAATGACAGCTCCTGATTCACAGCTGTAAAAGTTTTGTACTTTGTACATTGCTATGTCCACTGGCATGCCCCACCCCCACCCCACAAAACAATGTGGCACACTGTTAGCCAACCTCAGTGCATCAAAACAATTGTGATGCCCACTGCTGGGGTTCAATGCCACCCATCATTTCAGACATCATGTCCCCAATCCCCATGATGGCATGCTATATCATCCCACTATTGTGGCACACTGTGAGTCCACTGCAGTGTGCCTAAATGGATTTAATCCTTTTGTAACCTGGAAACATAATGCAAATGTTTCCAAAACTCTTTATTCCTTAAACAGACAATCAAATGTTCCCTGTCCCTCTTTCACCCCAACCTTCAAACCCACTCTCGGTGCAACCCACATCACGGCCACCCCAAACCCCATGCTTACCTCCGTAGGTCACAACCAGTGATCTTCTGTAGACCATGGCATGTCGTGATGGAGTAAGGAACTGATACTGACACTGCTCATGAGGTGGGGGTTACAAAAATCCCATGTTGAAAATTTTGCTCATAAATATAACCGAATGGTATGTGCAATATGATTTCCACATGCAATGCACCACCATGTAGAGACTGACTGGTGTCGGGTGTGACTTTTATTTATTGTTGAATGTGTGATGTGCGTGTGTGTGTTTTGTTTCATTGCGGGTGTGAGCGATGGTTGGTTTTGGATGTGTATGTGCTAGTGTGTGGGAGTAGTCTGGGACTGTGCATGTGTGTTACTGTGTGTTCAAGCTCATTGTATATGCTCGTGGGACTGTGTTCCAGCATGTGGTTGTTGCATATGTGTGTCTATGTATGAACACTTCAAAAAGAAATTGTCATAGTATACCTATCACTTGAACCGTGTGAGGTGCATTTCCACGACTTTCTCCCGCAGTGGTCTCTTGGTCCTGGAAATATTTCTTGGAATGTTCCTCTGCACTGGTGGCATCAGTGTATCTCTGTTTTTCCGGCTGTCCAGCACTGCTTTTATCATTCTCTTTGGGGTATCATGTGTTTTCTTAGCTCTAACTGGTTTTGCCACCCACTGTTTCTTGCTCTTTGGGTACACGATACGGAACCGAGTGTGACCTTTAGCAGTCACATCTGGCTGACGTCCAACATTCGTTGTGGTCCATCACAGCAAGTTGCTGCCTGCAAGCATTCCATCATAGGTAAAGTGTTGTCGCTTTGGGCATTACTTTAGTAGCAGGAGTGGAACACTCGAGTCCACCAGTGTGACAGAATTTGGTCACCTTTCAAGGTCTCTCAAGAAGCGTGTGTTAAATATCACCGTTTTAACCGCAGCATACCCAGGCGATGTTGGGCTTATCCACAGCTTTCTTGCAGTTTGCTCAGCATTAAGTTTTTCATGAGCACATCTGTGGAAGTGTCTGTTGCCAGTCCACTTGTGTTTGCCCACAATATGCTGTACAATTGAGGTAACCATCTCACGCAGCAGTGCTGCATCTCCATTGCATGCTGCTGAAGCCCACCACAAGTGGTTAGAGATGGCGGTTATCCACGGCCCCAGCTCTGCACACTCCTTTCTTTTTGCTTTTAAAAATAACTGCTTCTTGATCCACTTTGCTAAGTGCCATACATCAAACTGGTGATCAATGTTGTTGTCAGGTGTGTACTTTTTATTCATTATAGAAGTGATCTGCACGTGTCTGTCTGTGACAGTTGTCCTTATTGGAACGTGTTTATCGAGCAGATTAGTAATGCATCAAATAAATCCTTCTTTCTCCATGTTGGTTGAATTTGCAACCTCAGTGACCTGCACGAGACTGAAATCAATGATTTTACCAGTCTGTTGATCCATGAGGGAGTAGGTACAATACTTGGCAGAACGGAGAATCACATCTGCCATCTCCGTATAATGTCACATTCTCCTGTGATTTTAATTCTTCAATAATCAAAGACTGCTGTGTGTTCCATTCAAGGCTGATTGTTGGGAATAGTATTTCTTCTGCACCGTTGTATGTGTCTGGTGACTCATGAATTGCAGTTGAAGTAGTTCATGCAAGTACTATACCCGCCGTATGTGTTTCTGCTGAACAAAATTGATGCAGCGACTTCTAGATTTCCTGCCGGCATTCGATGCAATGTAGGCTGACTGTACCAGTCCGCATTGTGACCTTTCTGGCACCGAATAGACACTCGCAGCATTGTCCCTTGATAATGAATGTTCCGACCATCGACATTACCTCCACAAACAAAGCAAAATTGAAAAAGCTCTTCCAGTTTGGACACATAAACCAAACATTTGTCAACAGATAATGTGTTGTCCATAGTTTCACTATCAGAGTCTGATGAGGCAGAAGCATCTGTGTCAGACTCTGGCACGTAATCACTGTCTGGAACCTGCTCATCAATGTCACTATCTGTAGACTCATCATACTCGTCCTCATTTTCGCCTCCCACACTACTGCAATCAGAAGAAGAGTAGACACGTTGACCTTTCATGGAGTTAGAGACTGGTGTTGTGGTGCCTATGATGTCTTCAACTAGTGGTGCAGAGGCATATGCATGGTCATGTGCAGTTTTCAATGCCGAACTGAAAAAATTGAACTCATGTTCAGGCCACTGAATACCTACATCAATTCCAAAAAGTTCACTAGTTTGTGCTCCCTGCTGTGAAAAGCTTTTGTGCTCAGTCTGCGTGCTTCTGGTGGAAACTGTACAGTCTTCTGTTTGTGTCCCCGTGGTTGCATACACCTTTCTTTGACTATAGTGCTGACAGGTATTGACCTGGTTGCTAGCAAATTCAACGTCGGCAGATTCTTCAGTGGTAGCATCACAGTTCACAGCTGTTTCTGTTACAACATGCAAGGACAGTAGTTCTTCCACCACCTGTTTGATAAGACAGAATAAAAATAACTTCCACCAACCTTTGGTTGACCCCACAAATCATGGTTAGGTTCCTACTATCATGACATATGCATTATAGCTTACCTCACGATGTTGACGGCAAGTAATCGCACTCCGATGTTGTTCTTCTGTTCTTTGATGCAGAGGCATTATGTGGGAAAACGGTAGGACATGCATCACGTTTCAGCTGTCTTCTGCGATTCAGGTTCATTAACTCTGCCTGTGGGATTGCAGTCAGGAAAGTTGTGATTACTGACACGGATTGTAAAACATACTGCACTACTAAGCAGTGCTCCAGATAACATTGTAGGCCAGGAAGTATAAACGTCCTAGTTTATAAAGCTGGTAGTATTTCGGTATGCCCAGTAGTATTTTGCGACGCTGTCACACAGTTCCAGTGGACTGAAATGTGAATGCGTGAAGTCCGTGGAAACACCCGGTTCTGATGATACTACCTAGGACTCTACACAAGGTTGTAAAAAGGGCAACAATGGGTGTAAAATACCCACAGCATTTGGAGCTGCCAGCCTCAACTGACAGATTACAACCAGACTCACATGATACTTCAGAGTGCGATGCCGCAATTTGTGGCATTCTCAGAGGCGTAACCAGTAACAAGGGACAGCACATAGAGCAAAAGAAGAATAGCAGATTGCAATGACTGGCTGGGGAAATGGTGCAGGTGCAGGAAGCAGAGCTTCATCTGTATTGGGGACTGGGAGGAGAACTGGTCAAACAAAGCGCTCTTTTCATCAGGAGGGCGGACTTCAGAAAAATTTGTTATGTGCTAAGGAGCCATCCGGTGAGCATTCGAGCAGCTATTGGGGTTGACCAAAGGTGGAGCATCATTGAGAAAGTAATACTGATTGACATATATGACTGTGTTAGGTGAGTGTGAAGAACACAAGTGCCAAAGTGCACAGCTGGTTCAGTTCTGGGGTCACCAAGGCAGTAGGAAAAGAGGTTGGTCTATAGAAAATTCAAGACCAGATCCCTCGGTACCACACTTGTGACTTGTATCTGTCCAGGCTGTAAACAGTTTACCACCACTCTCTTTTTTCTGGCTGGCAAACAGTTTGCCACCCTTTGAACGACTTCTGACACCCACCATCCTACCAAGCTTATTATTGTTAAGGAGTGCATCCATAGTGTGGCCCACTCTGAGGTCCAACCGACTGGTCTGTAGTCCCCTGGATCCTCCATGCTACGATAGTCTTGAGGAGCATGTTCACATGAGCATTTCTCCAGTCTTCTGGGACCTCTTCTGTGCTGAAAGACTAACTAAACCGTTTTGATAACGGCTCTGCGAATTGCACCCTTAGTTCCTTTAGTACCCTGGGATGTATGCCATCAGGTCCCATTGCTGTGTCCACCCGGAGCTTACAGAGCGCTTGCAGGACTGTGTCTATTGTGGATGGACTAGTGCACACACCTCCCTCATCCCTGTGTCAATGGTGCTGAGCTGTGGTCCTGCCTTCTCCTCAGTAAATCCTGAGCAGAAGTATCTATTTAGGATAGGTGCCTTTCTTGGTCCACCTCCACACCCCTTAGCCAATTTGATATTATCAATACCAACTCTGGACTGTCTGCTTTCACTAATGTATGAAGCCACTACCGTACTACACATTCCAGATACGTGAATGATATGTGCAGCCCTACTGAGGTTTCATGGCCGGGCCGCAAGCTGGTGTGTGGTGCTGCCACCAAGAGGCTGCAGGGGGAGAGCCGGGGTGGTGGTGGTGCTCATTGGGTGGGTGGGGGTGGTTACCCCTAGGGATATTGGAATTGTTTTTGTTTTTACAAATGCCCGGGAATGGGCAGATAGTGGTCCACTGGACCACCAGGGATATAGGATGGATATTTCTATTTTTAGACAGATGCCCATGATGACATGCAAATGGGCCCATCTGTGCCTTGCATACATTGTTGCCGCATTTGCATGTTCAGTTTTCAATATCACGGTTGCTGTACATGGTGCCATGGTACTTGCATCAGCGCATCTCCTTGCGGCACTCTGGCCACCTTCGCTGGGGGTGGCCATGGTGCAATATTCAAAGCTGCTGAGCGATGGTGCAGCTCCTTTGAATATCACTTAGTCCACACCCCTGCGCAGCCAAGTAGAGATGCGCCCAAGCTTGTGCCACAGCCTGGCGCAGTTTGAATAGCTGGGCCAGAAAGTCTTGTCCATTTCTGTTACTGTTCGTGATAGTGTTCCCTCAGTTTGTTCCTTTTTCTGCCTTACTGCCTTAACTGCTTCTCTTGGAACAGTTTGGAATGTCTCCCCATATTCGTCTAGCTGAGGGCACTTATATTTCCTGGACATTGAAGCCAGAATCCAAGGAATAGCAACCAGCTGGGGGGAGTGCATGGAACAGCTTCAGAGATGACAAGGAAACAAGTGTCACTAGTCACAGGGGACATGAGGGATCACCTCTAGAAAGGAAGGTCATTCTGCCATTTGAAAGATCACTCTCAGTGCAGAGCCACACTTGAGTACTGTGTGCAGTACTGGTGCCATACATCAAAAAGTATGTGACATTATGGGAGGTGGTGCAGTGTATGGCTACAGGGCTACAAAAATGATCATGGGATTAGGGCAGTTGGCATATGAGGAACAGCTGAAGGATCTCTAGTGGTACTGGATGGAAGATAGAAGGGAATGAGGGGACATGAGAGAGAAAGGCATAACCAATGTCAGGGTGGACTCTTGGGCTTAAATGGTGGAAGGGCCACTGGGGTCGAGAAGGCAACCAGTGTCCACAGTCTGAATCTGGAATAGGGAAGGTTTAGGAGGGAAATGAGGAGGCACTACTTCACAGAGAGAGTGGTGATATGTTAAAAAACACTGACAGCTCCAAAACATGTTGTTGGGATAGGAAAGGTTACTACAGACAAGACTACAAAGGGAGAAGAACCGGGAAAGTTAAGACAAACTAAATGTAGGCAAGGGAGGCTGGGGGGATCCAGCTGTGCACAGCAAGAGGCATCACTGGTACACAACAGGAAGTTATGATCCTTCTGTAAAGACAGTTGGTGAGACCCCATGTGGAATATTGTGTGCAGTTCTGGAGACCCCATGTACATAATGACTTAGAAAGGATGGAGACAGTCCAGAGGAGGGCAACAAAAATGGGGCAGGGCCTGCACCAGAAGCGACATAAGAGGAAAAGTGTGGGGGGGGCATGATAGACTCTTTTAAGTACTTCAAGGTAATCAACACAGTCCAAGAGGGTGAAAGCACCCAGAAAAAGAGAGATGTGCCAGAACAAGGGAGTACAACCAAAGGACAGTGGGGGATGGCTCAGGGGAAACGTGAGTAAGCATTCCCCCACAGACAGGGTGGTAGACACCATTCCAGATGAGGCATCGGAGTCAACAACAGTGGGGGAACTCAAGAATGCTTGGGACAGACACAAAGCAATTATAGTGGGGGTAGGAGGACATAGGTTACTGGCTGACCAGTATCCGCAAGCAATCCAACCAGTGAGACAATGGCCAGACTTGGTGGGACAAGCAGTCCCCATCTGCCACCAAGATCCATGCCTGTATCTCCCTATGCACATTGGAAGCTGACTCGCTGAGCCAGACACTGTTGACTATCTACACTGTTGACAATGTCAATGTGAGCTGCAAACTGACAGTGGGTGACCACGGGGAACATCGCAATGTCAATGATGCTAAGAGGTGGGCTGAAAGCAGTAATGTCTAGGATAATTGGCAACACCACACAATGACAAATATGCCATTTACTGACATTACCATGTGCTCTTTAGTAGGCATATATGATTATGTTCTGGCACTAGACAACACCTGCAACTGACATGGATCAGGCAGTCAAATGCATGCAACCCACCCACCCCAAGTGACAGAAAGAAATGTGCACATCAGCGCTGCATGTTAAAAAAAAAACACACAGCATGACCAATGGCACACCACACATAGGGGAAAATAATTTAGTGGCAGACAAGGACCCCTTGGCCCACCCAGTCCACCAAGCTTTGAGATCCCAGATGCATTACTTAGTACTTCTTTGCATTGAAGCTAAGCTGCCATCCATTTGACCATACCTCCAATATTGCAAAGTCCTTTCTCTTACCTTGCACCCCACCTTGTATATCACCCACATTGCAGACTTTAGGTCTCGTGTGTGTGTGACATTTTTTCCCATGCGCACACACACAATGCTTTTGAATGCTTGTCATCTCTTGGTTTGAGCACAAGCCAAATATGCATTTAACTTGCTGTGGGTGACTTTGCCATCTGAAAATTTCAGTCAGCACTCCAGATGGCCTGGGTGATTTGCATCTCCTTACAAGGTGCAGTTATATGTAACAAGGTGCTATGCTGTGAAATGATTGCCATTAAAGAGCTAGTGGACAAAACTCTGAGGGATATTCACTAAATCAAAGCCAGCGTTCCAAATGGAATGGTGTGATTAGCAGTTCATTATGATGTGCAATTATGAGCACCAACAGGAGTGGAACAACAAAGCATTCCATTTGCAGGATGTTATTGGGGATTGCAGTTAGTCTGAATTATGCAGTGAGCTTCAGGGAACCTCATTCACACCATCCCATCTGTGAGTGTAGTAATTACTGCCAACTGGGGGGGGGGAGTACAAGTGTGGCTAATCATTGCATGCCAGCAATATTCAAAGGTTCTGGGATGGACACAGGATTTCATTGCTCCATGTATGAAATGTCTCTAGATTTGGTGTTACACTGGGAAGATTAGAAAGGAAGGCATTGTAAAGGTTTAGTGCCACAGTGATATCAAAACTTAAATTGTTATTCAAGCCACAGTGGTTCTGAAAGGGCAATGAAGTATCTGATGTTACTGATTGTACAGTAATTATGCTGCATTGGCCACTTTGTTGAGATGCAGAACTTTGCCCTTCTGCAAGAATAGTGTGGTGTGGCAATATTTACACAATAAATGCAGCAACAGCAAAAGAAAGTAAAACCAACTGCCTAAGAACAGTATTGTGGACATCCACCGAATTCTACCAGGGACATCAGCCAGCATCACAGAGGATAGAGTACCAAGCAGAAGGAGTGCTGAAAATGCACCATGTGAATTCTGTGCGGTTACTAAGCAATGACCTAATGTCGTGGTATCACTCATTTAACAACAGTAAGGGAGGCATAGGCACTATCACATGAATATTTATCCATGTATGCAGAATATACTGCAACTTTAGCAGCGTGTGGTTACCATGGCAACAGTCAACATGCTGAAAGCAACCGAACTGCAAACAAAGTGATAAGGCAGATTTAGTTTCTGACTGAGTAAAATTGCCATGACATACCTTTCTGACACACTAGGGTTGGGAAGTTCTCAGCAACACTTTTAAGTTACATGGAATACTAAAATTGAAATTATTGCAGTCTTGTGTGGCAGATCAGCGCGCTTGCAGGAGAAGGACTACAACACATGAGAGGTTGCATAGGTGCTTTGAGGAACATTTTATTTACCTGTAAATCGATTCGTAGCTTTCGAAGTAAAATGTAAGGAGCAGACCACTGTGTTGCGACTCTGAGTATCGGGCAGATTCGGTTGTTTTATCCGTGCCTTCCACAGTGAAGATTGACTGTCATCTTTAGGGAAAGTGTGGAAAGACAGATCGCGGCAGCTGTTTTTCCGGCTGTCACTGCTACAGCCGACCACACAGCAGTACACCATAATTAGGCTTTCAGTTGATCCAGGAGAAACTAGCACTTGCAGCAGAAGGGGGAACACTGAATTTGTGAAACGGCAGTAACGGGAACCAAAACTGTGGTCTGAGGTTGAAAACCGGATTAGCGGTAAACTACGATTAGAATACCTGTTACATTGTCCTTCTGTCTCATGCAATAATGAACTTGCCGAAAGGTTTCGCAGTGCTGGGTAAACGATCCATGACCAGAAATGACTAACTGCTCAATGAGTTAGGGGGCATGCAGCTAAACGATGTAAACTGCCATATACCTGGCTTCACCTGCAATAAGTGTATTTATCACCGTTTCCCCGTATAGGACGTCACACCCAAGAATGTACTTGATGGGCATGCACTAATTTTCACAGCATGTCGCGGCTGAGGGCAGGAAGAAGCTAGAGAAAATTGAGTTTGGGAGTAAAATTGCTTTAAAATCGCAACAGTGAGAATACTAAACTTGGGGTCAAGCATGTGTTACTGACACTTGCTATCAGAATCTGTTTGCAGCTGGTTGGTGGACGTTTCCCTTTAAGTAATCTGAGAGGGAGCTTTGTTGAAAGATGTAACTATTTGCTGAAAATCATTTAAAGTGATAATGATAATGTAGTTTGTCTGACCTGCCTTCTTTGTAGCCAGTGCTGGGTATGTTACTTTTTCTATTACTTTTTATAACGTTTGGAAACTTGCTCCAGGAAGCTCTGTGCAGTCACTAGCAAGGATGGATAAGTACTAGAAAAAGTAATACACCTTACAATTACAGTTACTTATTTCTTTTCATACAAAAACAATACAAAAATAATAACTATAAAAGATTACATTTTTTGAAAGTAATAGGTTAGTTACTAGTTACTTTCAAATAAATGTAATCAGTTACAGTTACATACTTCTTTTATATAAAAAGACATAAGTAATTGTAACTGTAAGGTGTATTACATTTTCCATTACTTCTCCATCCTTGTTAGTGACTGCACAGAGATTTCTGGGACAAGTTTCCAAAAGTAATAGAAAAAGTAACTTAATCAACACTGCTTGCAGCAAGGACTGTTTTGTTTATCCCCACCACTTTGTCCCGGGACTGACAAATTGGACCAATCAGTATTGGTAGGACCTAAAATGAAGCCAGACTACAGGAGCTGTCTGGAGTCAAAATCTGTTGGAATTGTAGTTTTGTGCTTTGTGCGCCTTTTTGCACCTGAAGGGAGAGTCTTTGTTGTGAATGACAGACAGATCAGCCAATCGAACCTTTTGTGTTCTGGGGAAAATCCCAGGCTTTCTGGCAGTTGAGTCAGATCTAAATTGGGAGCTGAAAAAGCAATAGCTTGAGGCAGTCTCTGTGGAAAGGCCTGAGTTTTTGCCTGCTTGCCTGCCTGCTGCCCCTGAGAGGGAGAAGAGAATCAGCTCGGACTGAATCCGAGTTTGTGAGAATGAAGTAAGTCACTGAGCTGTAACCAGGATCAACCTGAAGAAGACTGAAGATTTGTTGAATGCATCGGCCTGTCAGGCTTTCCAGCTACCTCTAAACTCCTGGTGTGTGCAGAGACTTTGCGATTGTGACCTGAGAGAGGTTTGCCTGGTATAGTAGAACCCCTTACATGTAAATGTGTTGTGTGTTTATAGTGGGTCGTGATTTGGTTCCCCACTGTGTGAATTGTGTTCTGCTTGCTGAAAGCTGTATCCAGCTCCACCGGAATGAATCCATGTTCATGTCCATACAGCCTGGGCCTTGCCACACTGGGCCTGCTAGACTGCCCCAGATTGCACAGAGAAAGCCATCGACAAGAGACCTGCCTGGGGATCAGCCCCCTGCTCCATGTTTGAACAGGAACACGCCTCGGTGAATCGTGTGGGCCCTGCTTCTTCTGGCACTCCAGATCAATCACCTGCAGTCTCAATTTTCATCCAGCCTGTGTCCAGTCTTGGGTATCATGAGTAACTATCAGGGTAGCTCCCTGCAACAACAGCTTAATCTAAGTGTGTCATCTGATTGTCTTGTTGTTTCTTTTCTTTCATGAACTGAGCCCTCCAGCTCCAGATTACAATTAGTGTGTGTGGTGCATGTTGTTTTCTTCCATCACAGGTCCCCAACCAGCTGCAATGATGGCTTACCCTGGGCAACAATCCTGGCTAGCCCACCTATTCTTCACCTGGGTACCCAGAGTGTGTGACTGTTTATGGACACTGAAGTGCATGCATAACTGTTTGACTGATACAGCATTTAAGCAAATTAACCTGATTACGCCCCTTCCTTGTTCAAGTCCCTAAAAAAAATCAGATCTAACTGTTTTTGCATTAACCCTGAATATGGTTCCAGTCTGTGCAATAGTACTGTACTACTATTATTTGCTGTGTATAACCTTGTTTTACAGGGGGTCCCCAGGGTTGAGCCAGAGGAAAGCCCTGGTGGTAAGTGCAAACAGTGTGAGTACTTGTGTGGTGTATCAGGGGTATTGTGAAAGTGATTATTGTGTATTGTTCCAGCCACTAGTAAGGAAAGAGAGGGGTTACAGTGCCCTGGAGGGCTGTGCCCAGGTCAGCTTAACCACTACCAACCCTGACCTCTGGGTGGAGACACCCATTTCAGAACTCAGGCCCCTTAACCTGTTCCTAGCCAAGCATGCAGAGGTAGTAGCCCTTGGGATAGCACTACCTAGGGGTTACAACTGCAAAGCATTTACCCCTGATAGTGACAGCAGACCAGAACCAGATACAAGGTCCCTTCAACTTCTTTTGATTGGTGCCTCATTCACTGTCTTTTGGTTCCTTGACTGGTGCTCTAACAACTAGATCACACTGTCTCTTATCTTGGTGTGGAAATGATTATGATGTCACAGAAGATTTTGGTGTGACTAAAGGGTTAAACAGCAGAGGCAAGAGCAGGCCCCTCAGTGTAGCAGTAGTGGTATCATTCGTGATGCCAGCATCCAAGTTCGTGAACAAGCTTGAGTTTTTGGGGACCAGCCTGGGGGAGAAGGATTGAGCATCCCAAATGATGTGCTCTTCATCTCCCTTGGGAGGGAGGGCAGACAGCTCCAGTGTTATATTACCGCTTGGGTGACCATAGGTAGCAGTGCAGCTGGAGTGGCTTGTGTGTGGAAGAACATTGACAGGACCAGTACCACATATGCTTGCACGTGTGTGTGCTTGGCATACCCTTGTGTCGATGTCCTGGGGAATGGGGAGAAACACAGAAACGCCCCACATGGCTTGATAAAGCTGACCTGCCCACAAGCCCTTTACTTGGTTAATTGGGCATTTCCTTCCACAAATCAGATCCATGTTTAAGGGAGGTAAGGGGGGCCCTGCCACCCCCGCCAGAGGGGGAAGCTCTTGAGGAACACAAGATGTAAGGTAAGACTTGGGGGATGCCTGAGTGATGGGGCTCTGGCAAGTTCAAGCAGGTGGGGTCTGACTGGAGAGAACAGGGCATAAAAAAAAAACAGCAGGGGTAGATTAGCTGTATGGGACAATGATCTTGTTTCCATGTGAATGAACTTAGCAATAAAGAACATGCATTTGTCAATGCCAAATGTTTGCTTGCTGGTATTGGCATTGGTATTGTAGGAGTTAGAGAGATGCATAATATGAACGGCAGTGAAGTATTGAACTAACGCCAACCCCCACTTCCACCCTGCAGTGACTGACAGGCATTGGGGTGTGCCTTTGGGTCATCAGCCATAACTCTCACACCATTCCACCTCACCCCACTCTGCAGACAGTGACAGGTGTCATGGTGTGCCTTAGGGTTTTCGGCCCTTACTCTCATCCCATTCCATAAGGAAATAAGCTGAGATGGGTGCAGTATAGGAGAATGTGGTGAACATTAGGGCTGAAGACCCCAAAGCACACTTCAATGCCTGTCAGTGGCTGCAGGGTGGGGTAGAAGGACATGAGCATTACGACCAATGACCCCAAGCCACATCCCCGACGCCTGTGATCCTGTACAGGGTGGCACGGTACGGTTGGGAACAATAATGTCCCGGGCGTTTATTGGTATTTGCACTCCAAATTTTCAACATGGGCTTTTGGGACCTCCACCTCATGAACAGTGGTATTATTATTCCATTACTCAATCCCGAAAAGTGATTTTGCACAGTGAATGCACCATTCAGCGCAACAGGTGCGAAAATACATTTTGGTCAGGATGTGAAAAATGGCATCTGTACTGTTCATGAGCAGGTGTGAAAAAATGGCAATGTTGAAAATCTGGCCAGGCTAAAGAGGTGGGCCTTCAGCCTCCACTTAAACACCTCTACCGAGGGGGCCTCTCAGATTGCAGATGGTAGCGAGTTCCAAAGGATAGGCCCAGAAATGCTGAAAGCACAATCTCCCGTAGTCCTGAGCCTAATCCTGGAAATGTCCGGAAAGCGCCTCGAAGAGGAGTGGATGGAGCGAGGAGAGGTCACTGGTGTCAGGAGCTCTGACAAATAGCCGGGGCCCAGTCCATATAAGGCCTTAAAGGTGAGAAGACCCACCTTAAAAAGGATCCTCCACCTGACCGGGGGACGATGTAGGGCACGCATAACCGGGGTTACATGAATGGACCTCAAAAGACCCATCAGCAACCAGGCTGCTTTCTGCACCAGCTGTAGTCAGTGGAGGGTCCCTCCTGTGACCTCAAAGTACAGAGTGTTACAGTAGTTGAGCCTGGAGGAAACAAAAGCGTGCAGTAGCATTGACAGGTCCTCAGGTGGAAGAGAGGATTAATCTGGGCAATGTTCTGCAAATGGTAAAAAACACTGCTGACTACAGACAACACCTGATCTTCAACCGTTAGTCTGATATCAAGGATCATGCCCAGATTTCACACCCTCAGAGAAGCTACTGGGAGGCAACCCATCACATCTGTGACCAGCTTCGATCACCAGAACCTTCGTCTTGGCAGGGCTGAGTCTCAGCCAGCTGGAAGCAATCCAGACATTGATTTTAGCTGGTCAGTTGTTAAGCACATCAACAGCTCCAGATGTTCTGGGAGCAAATGACAAACACAGTTGGGTGTCATCTGCATAGCAGTAAAACTCCACACTGTATTGTTTAATGATCTCTCCCAGGGTCAGCATATACACTGCGAATAACATCAATGACAGGATTGAGCCCTGTGGTTTTCCACAAGATAGAGGCATTGGGGAGGAAGAGAAATTCCCTATCACCACCTGCTACACCCTGTCTGAGAGATAGGACTAAAACCACCTGATGACAGTACCAACAAGTGCACAAAACTCAGAGCCAATCCAAAAGCACAATGTGATCCACAGAGTCAAAGGCTGAAAAAAGATGGAGGAGTACAAAAACTGACCTGTCTCCCCCATCTGTAGCCTTGAGCAGATCATTATGCACCCTCACTAGAGCCATTTCAGTGCTGTGTCTAGCCTGAAAACTCAACTGAAATGGCTCATAAATGTCTGAGGACACCAGGCAGTCCTCGAACTGTTGTGCCACCAACTTGTCATCAACCTTGCTCAAGAAAGGCAGGTTGGAGATAGGACAGTAATTAATCAGGATGTCAGGGTTGAGGGAAGTTTTCTTAAGGAGGGGTCTCTCTCCAGTGCTTCTTTCAGAGCAGCTGGGAACCCCGCCCCCAACATCGAGCACCTGGCAATCCTGGTGAACACTGGGTCAATAGCCTCAACACATCTGATTAAGAAATGTTTCGGGGATGGGTCCCGTTCACAGAAAGTGTGCTTCAGTTCAAAGATCATCTCAGTCACTTCAGACACCTCCACTGGCCTAAACTCTTCCCTAGACAAATGGAGTGCCTCTGTTTCCCTCAGCCCAGCCACTGCTAGGCAATGGCCTACCTGGCGGAGTCCCTGATCAGATGGCCGACACTCTGCTGGAGAAGAACAGAGCAAAATCTTCAGATAAAGTAGATGAAAATTCATTTTTTTGGCAGCAGACAGTCAGGATGTAAAAGCCTGTTCACAGTCCGAAACAGGTGAGATGGTCTGTTCTGCCCTGCCGCAATTTCCCTGAACAGAAATTCTGCCTTCTTACAGGAAATTGCCCCCTGGTACTCAGCATAGTAAGCATGCAGGGCCAGCTTGTCAGGCTCCAGCTGGGTCTTCTGCCAACAATGCTCCAACTTCCAACCCCTGATGTTCATCTTCTTGAGATCCCCATCAAACCAAGGGTATCTCAAGTGAGAAGATCTGGGTCATATACAAACTGGTGCGATGGCATCCAGAGCTTCAGAGACCACTCTATTATAGGTGTCAACCACCTCTACGGCACCAATCAATTGCATATGCCGCATCAGCCCTAGACAGATCAGCCAGCTTTAATAGTCCCTCTGGGTGCAAGCCCCTTAAAGGGCAGTAACTGACCATCTCTGCAGGGGTGGGATTTTCAGGGGGGCCCACAAATGTGAACTCCACAGTGTAATGATCAGACCAAATGACTTGATCAATCTTGAGGTTATCAACCTCAAGACTAACCTGGAACACCAGATCAAGCATGTGGCCATGCTGATGGGTAGCAGAAGCAACCGTTTGTGCCAGGCCCAGTGACTTCATCAGTTGGAGGAGGTCATAACTGAAATGTGAGGATTTATTATCAATCCAAGCACTGAAGTCCCCCAAGATTAAACACCTGGGGGCCTCCAACATCATGCTGACAAAGTCTGCTACATCCTGCAGGAATTCTCCCCCTACTCCGGGAGGGGTGATAAATGAGGAGAATCCTGCAACCTGCTCCTGTTCCCCCACTGACAACAACACACTCAAAAGATTGGGTGCTGACAAGTGGGTGCTCTGAGAAACCCAGGCTGGATCAAAAAACAATGGCCACTTTCCCACCCCTGCTATCCTTCTTCAGGTAGTGCACTACAGAGTACCCAGAGGGAATGGTGGGATAAAAAACTGGGCCAGCCTCATCACCCAGCCAGGTCTCTGCAATGCAAGTCAGGTCAACTGAGGAAATCAAGTCAGCAAAAATAGCGGCCTTGTTTCTCATCGACCTGGCATTGCATAGCACCACCTGAAGAGGATTAGAGGATGCATCCAGCCCTCTAGCTACCTGCCCACTTGATCCAGTGGGAACCCTGGGCATAGAGACCAACCATGTCTGGCTTCTTACTAGGCTCCGCTTACGCCCAGGGCCTGTCCTACATCAAATGACCTCAGTGCTGCTCACCCCACCTCCTCAGAAGCAATCCACCCCTCCACCCACACAATAAAATAGTTAAAGGGAGAAACCACTAAAATGTGCTATGCTACAACAATAACTCCCATCCACAAGGATTAGGCAAACAGATAGTAGGGTAAAATAGTGTCAGATCAAAGAGGCACCAGCAGTCAGCTCAGTCCTGGTATTAAATACCAGATCCAAATTCCAAAGGAAAGGGGGGAAATGGCACTCACACCACCATAACCCAGATTAAGTTATTCAATTACTGGAACCAACACAAAACCAACAAGAAGGGTCAAGTTCAGACAGATATAGCATTTCTCTCACAAGTGCCAATACTGACTTCAGATAGGTCTCTTAATGTAACACTGACACCCTCTTAGGACAGATTGTAGCTTCAAGTCTGAGGAAAAAGCTCTGCTCTCACCAGTAGGAGAGTCCCTAGATGTATAGTTATCCTGACTGCCCCTTCCGTCAACACAGTAAGAGTAATGATTCAAAGCCAACTGACTCAGATTTGGAATGAGCCAGGGATCTTTGATGACATCAGAGGTTTGGCATGTGTTGGGCCCTAGGT
Organism: Neoceratodus forsteri; assembly: GCA_016271365.2. Lineage (NCBI taxonomy): Eukaryota > Metazoa > Chordata > Ceratodontiformes > Ceratodontidae > Neoceratodus > Neoceratodus forsteri. The sequence continues at coordinate 133,415,624 of CM028136.1, forward strand.
GGTGAGCATGTGTAACAGCAGTAAATAAATTCCCAGTGACAAAATGGATCCACAATGAAATGCAGTTTAAAGCACTGTAAAATTCACCCAGAGATGGAGAAAGACTAATAATGAAATACCCTAAAATGAAAGGGGCCTATTCTTCTAAATAGCATGGCTGGAAATAACCGAGTTAAACAAATCCTGGATCCTGGCTTGGGGAATTCCACACTGACAGACTAGCAGCAACCCTTCCAAGGGTCATTGTGAATCTGTCCAGCATTTATTTTTAACAGCATATCTTTAAAGTGGGAGCGTTAGGACTCAGGACTGAAAGGTGTCTTGGCGTGGCACTGAGCTTAACCACTGGGGAAATCTTTTCACATGTTATTCACATAATGGATAAGAATATGAACTGATTCCATTGTGGCTGAGTGCCCCAAGCCAATTGAAAGATGTTCGGCTTATCATCCTCTGGAAACATATAGTATGAGACATGGAAACAACATATAAACGTAGATAATGATGGCAGAAAAAGAGCAGAGGTCCATCCAGTTTGAGACATCCCTGGGTTGCTTTGCCTGTACTGCAAGACATACTGTGGCAGTAATATTGTGAATGTACACCATTCATACATAAATGCATGTTTCCATTTCATACAAATTAAGTTATCTTGGATAAATCAGCAGTCTGTACATACCATGGCGTAGCTTGGTATTGTACTTGTATAAAACGTTCCCCCTGTATGAGTATAACAATACAGAATGTACAACTATCATTATGACATCACAGAAATATACAGTAAATCTGCTGTCACAATATAGGTCCCCAACCATCCTAATTAAAATTTACTATCAGTTGGTTGGACAGGTATTCATTATATCAATGGCTCTACAGATTCATACATTTAGGTGCTTTTGTCAGCCCTAGCTTACCCCAAGTTTTATCTCCTCACCCCTCCCATTTGACAAAATTCTACTGAATTGCCTATGACTAGGACCAGATCATGGCTTTGCAGCTATCCTGTGACTGTGCACAAAGCTAACTTGGTCACATGTGTGGATCCAGCAGTTCAAATTGCCTGTAGTCCTCGCAGAGACCCATCCCAGCCTGTCTTTTGCAGACTGGCTGCCCACAACACATTTCTGCATGGCTTCCTTTACAGCTGAATAAGGAAACTCCATGTGGAATCATCCAACAGGAAGTGCTGTAGAACAAAGCAAAGACTATTCCTCAAGACTGCAGGAGCATCACCTGTGCAATCCATTCTAATTCCTACCATCTAGAATCCCAAAGATCCAATCCCATGCCACACTTCATTTCAGACATCACCCCTACTCCTACCACCACCACACCACACACGCACACAGCACAGCACAGCATAGCATGCTGCTGCTACACAAAAAGCCAGCCTTAGCAGCCTCCATTTCAAAATTATGTTTGTATATCCACTGCCCTGCACCTTGGATTCTCATTTAAATAATTTAAAATGCATGTGCAGTTGTAAAACTTAATCATTCTTCTTCAGTTTTCTTATACATTTTTTAAACTGACACTGGAAACAACTGGTATATAAAAATTGCCTCTCGGAATGGACCATAACTCCCAAAAAAATGCTGAATTTTAATGTACTGAAAATATGCAGGAAATTACATTGCAAAATAATAAATATAGCAAATAAAAAGAACTAGAGTATGAATTTGTTTATTTTATTTATTGAATTTTGTTGACCCGGTAGGCCCACTGAGACCAGAAGTCCCTTTCTCAGGGGCGATGGGGGGGCATACAGATGCTAATCAACTGAAACAGAATCAGATTAAACTGTTGGTGGTATTCTTAGTGAAGTATAAAGAATCTTTTGATGTAGTAGGAGTTAATACATTTCACACATGAGAGGAAATTCACTCCCTGGTTCAGCTCCTTATACATTATAAGACCATGCCTAGCGGAAGGAACAGATGTGTCACCCACTAGTTTTCAGAATATTCATAACCTTATTTAAGTAACATTGTGCCCCAATATTATAACAAAAACAGTGTTCCACAGCTTGCATAGAACTTGCATTTGCTGGTGTTCATTTGGTGCAAGAGTGCAACTTGCATTTTTTTATTATTATAGTTATGCTTTGGTAACCAGGTAAGGTCCCCCAGGCACAATGTCTGTTTTCAAGGGCAACCCTGGGAACACTGGGGAGGTTACCTGACTTGCTTAGGGTTACAGAGCATGCACATGGAGGTTGTGGGAATCAAACTCAGGTTTGCTGGATTTACTAAGGCCATTCCAGCTCTTTAACCTCTAGGCTATACTGCCTTAGTTATGACTACTGCATTACTAAATTAGGTCGAACCTGACTTAATATACTGCATCAAGTAACAAAGTAAATCAAATATCAAATTAGGGCACTGCATATACCTTTGATAAGGTAGCAACAAGCTAGCTGAGTACATTCCCCACACATTTTGTGCAGATACCACATTTTTCTTGCTTGGTTACTAACAATTTTAATGACTTATTTACATATGTGCAAACAGCAGCTAATTAAACTTGTTTTAAAATTTGACTCATAAATGCACAACAGCCTCTACACTTTAGTTTTTGGTCTTGGAATTGTATTTTTGCTACATATGCCCCGCTTATTTGTTCATTTCATTTTTTCTGCTATGTTTTCACAGGCCAGCCAGTGGGCATCGATTCAAATGCTTTCTTTTGTGGACTGAAAATGAAATCGATTTGATGCTGAGGTGCATCAACTCAGATGCCCAAAATGATCAGCAAGCCAAGCCAACTCAATAAGAATGTCTGACTGTGGGAAACACCACAGTTCCAATCCTACCCTACCCTACCCTACCTGCTCAGTGTTCCGTGAAGTATATCCATAGCAGTGCCCCAAAGGAGTGGGGTGGAGAAAAGAAGAGGCAGAGAGAACATTTACAAAACAAAACAAAAAGTACTGGCAAAAGGATAAGAACCCATGAGGATAAGTAACAGAGATTAGGCTGTGGGTTTCATGATTTCATTGTTATTTGACAAATGCCTCCCATCCTGCATTATTTCTGTCTGAAACAGTGCAGTAATACATTGTGTAATAAATACCTTTTACAGTTTCTCAAGGGGTTCATACTGTTCCTAACTTAAAATTGTATTTTACTCCTATTCACATATTGGCACGGTCACACTGTTTTTGCAATTTTGACATAGTAACAGAGTTCGCTTGTCATTAAAGTTGACAATGGTGATTTTTTTTAATTGGGCACAGACACTTTTGTAAATAGTGCATTTTCCTAGACAAGCTTTCCCTGATTCTGTCACAGAATGGCTGTCAGAAGACAAACTAAAAAGCAATGACGAGAACCACAGTCAGTCAGAATGGACCGTAAGGGAATCAGGGATGGGGTCAAATACTATAAGTATGTATTGATTAGATGTGGTTTGTATCCAAAACGCTCCTTAATTGAAAGGCATAAGCTTGTCTCGACACTACGTTTTACACATTTTCAATAACTAATTTAGTTCAAACCTCAATAATTTGGTTTTGATGTTTGTCATTCTACTTTACACAAAAATACGTATTTTTCTTAACGAAGACTGTGCTTCAGTAGATTCTCACAACGCATCCAACTGCCTCAAAATCTGAGCATTTTAAATGCATATGTAGATTATATGCAATCTTTAATAGTCTCAATCTTAAAATCGCAGACTTGTGGTAGAATAATGAGACAGAATCGCTGAGCAACTGCACATCACAGTCAAAATGAGATTTTCCATACATCCTGTGTGTGAGTGTGCATGTGTGTGTGTGTGGGGGGCTTGTCACATTTCTACTCACTCTAAAACTTCAAAAAGGTTATATTTTTGTTAAGGAATGCACCTCACTGATACTCACAATAAATATTCGTTCATGCTGCTACACTTTCACTGTTAGAATTATACCTGAAGAGCTTTAATTAAGGAGGAATGAGTGTATGTGGGGGATCTCCCTTCCCCATCATCACCACTTTATGTAAATAGAACATAGAAGGTGTGTTGCATGGAATATTGAGGCTTAGTGCACAGCATTTTGAAATAATACATGTATAATTAATTTTCGGTGAAAGCAGCAGAATGTAAGCATCAGAATCAATTTTATTAATAATGATGGAATTGTTGAAGCCCCCACCCTTACAATCACTTCAGCACTGTTGGTACACGTCTGATGCTTTACTTAAGAAGGACAACAACACCAAAATCGAACCATTTCCATTTTGACCTACAGTTATTTATATATGCGCCCTGCTTACTGCCATTCTACTAGATACACATTTTGCCTTTGATCCGAGCACAGGCATTCACCTTTTTTTAGCGTTCACCTTTTTTGCTGGTCTGTTTACCAGCATCTCAGCCTCTGGAATACCAGCGGGGCAGGGGCTCCGGCAGCTGCACAATCATAAAGATCATATATATTAAGACTTTCTATACGATCTCTAGCAGCACCAGTCCCAGCTGTATCAGCAAGTCCCCGGTTCCAGCAGGAGGAGCACGTCCCAACCATACCTTTCAACCTTTTGTCACTGAAAGAAGGGACACAGACACCCAAAATGAGGGACAGTGAGAGACACTGTCCCTCATAATGAGGGACACATCCTCAACATGGAGCGTCAAACTCAACACGATGGAAGCCAGTGTGCTTACTTGAGCAAACTTTAACTTTGATTTAGCATATTTCCAAAACACATTATGATTTTATTGATTTAAAGTCTGAATTTGGAACACATTCTTTAGTCAGCATCTTTTCCATGAGGGAGAGAGCAATTTTGAGGGTAAAACAACTCTACGTGCATGGGGGCAGAAAAGGAAGGCATAACACAGCATATGTGTAAAGTAGAGACATAGAAACATAGAAACATAGAAACATAGAATGTGACGGCAGATAAGGACCGCTTGGCCCACCCAGTCTGCCCATTTCCCTACCTACTGGATAAGCTGCAGATCCTAGTTAACCAGCAGCCTACTTCTTCCTACCCCCACCCCCCAGAATTGCCTTATGACTATCCCATGCATGCTTGAATTCCACCACTGATTTTGACTCCACAACCTCCTCCGGAAGGCCATTCCATGCATCCACAACCCTCTCTGTGAAAAAATACTCAACTACCTCTGAGCCACCCCTCTATCTTCAAATTGTGCCCTCTTGTTCTTGCACACCTCTTTTTGAAAGATGCTACCCTCTTGGACTTTGTTGATTCCCTTGAGGTGCTTGAAAGTTTCTATCATGTCCCCCTCTCCTCCTTTCTCGAGAGCTATACATATTAAGCTCCTTAAGTCTCTTCATATGTCCTCCGGTGCAGACCCTGCACCATTTTAGTTGCCCTCCTCTGGACAGCTTCCATCCTGTCTATGTTTCTAGGAGATTGGTCTCCAGAACTGCACACAGTGCTCCAGATGGGGTCTCACCAGCTGTCTGTACAGAGGGATAATAACTTCCTGTTTTCTACTGGTGATGCCTCTCCCTATGCATCCCAGTATCCCCCCAGCCCTCCTTGCTGCCTTCTCACATTGCTTGCCCACCTTTAGGTCATCTGATATGACTACCCCCAGGTCCCTTTCCATTTTTGTTGTTTTAGTATCTCACCTCCCATTGTGTACTCTTCCCCTGAGTTTTTGTTTCCCAGGTGCATTACCTTGCACTTCTTAGCATTGAATCTAAGCTGCCATACATTTGACCATTCCTCTAACCTTGCCAAGTCCTTCTCATCCTTTCCACCCCACCCTGTGCATCAACTCTGCTGCAGATCTTAGTGTCATCTGCAAGAGACATACTTTTCCTTCCAGTCCTTCTGCAATGTCGCATAAAGACATTGAAGAGGACTGGTCCTATTACTGAACCCCTGCGGTACCCGCTAGTAACCCTCCTTTCTTCTGAGTGGACTCCATTTACTATTACCTCTGTGTCCTATTCTCCAGCCAATTCTTTACCCAGGCTGTCATCTTGGGACCCACTCCCAGGCTGGCTAACTTATATATTATCTTTTTTGTGGGACTGTGTCAAATGCCTTGCTAAAGTCTAGGTAGGCCATGTCCACAGCCCCTCCCTGATCTACTACTTTGGTCACCCAGTCAAAGAAATCTATCAGATTCGTCTGGCATGACCTTCCGCTGTGAATCCATGCTGCCTAGGGCCTGTGCCCTTCTGGCCTCCAGATACGCCGACAATTCTTTCCTTTAGAAGTGATTCCATCATTTTCCTATCACTGAGGTTAAACTAACAGGTCTATAGTTTCCTGCTTCTGCCTTGCTCCCACTTTTGTGAAGGGAATCACATCTGCCCTCCTCCAGTCCTCGGGTACCACCCCATCCTCCCATGATTTGTTAAAGAGGGTAGTCAGTGGTGTCACTAGTTCTACCCTTAGTTCTTTTAGAATTCTGGATGAATCCCATCAGCCCCATTGCTTTGTCCACCTTCAGTTTTAAGAGTTCTTTCAGAACCCTTTCTTCTGTAAATGGGCTGGTATCAACTTCTGTATCCAGAGTGTTACTACTGTTTGTTTTATGTACCTCCCCTCTTCCTTTGTAAATACTGAGCAAAATATTTGTTTAGTATCTCTGCCTTTTCACATTCTCCCTCTGCCCACCCTCCTCCCCTTTATTAAGCCTCCTACTATCCTCCCTTGGTCTTCCTTTGCTCCCTGATGTACCTATAAAAGGTTTTATTCCCCTTCTTAACTGAGTTGGCTATCTTTTCCTCAGTTTGGGCCTTTGCTGTTCTGACTGCCTTCCCAGCCTCCTTTGCTTTAACTGATACAGTTCTCTGTCCTGCTCCTTGCTAGATTCCTTGTACTTCCTGAATGCTTTTCTCTCTTGAACCTTCACTGCCACTTCCTTTGAAAACCATAGTGGTTTCTTACATCGTCTTGTTTTGTTTATTTGCTTCACACAAAGGCTCATTACCTCTGTGTTGGCAGTTTTTATTATTCCCCATTGTTCTTCCACCCCTCCTTCCTGCCCATTTGCTAGTGCATTCTTTAGGCACTCACCCATTTTGGCAAAGTCAGCCCTCCTAAAGTCCAGTACTTTTGTCTTTGTATGGCTTGACTCTATTGCTGTGTTTATTGTGAACTATACTGTTCGATGGTCGCTAGTTCCCAGATGGCTACCCACTTACATCTGTGATCCTCTCTCTCCATCTCCATTTGAGAGTATCAAGTCTAATATTGCTCCTCTCGAGTGGGCTCCAGAACTAGTTGTCTAACATGCCTCTGTAGGGCATCTAGAATAACTGCACTCTTTCAAGTGGCAGCTGCAACTGCACTCCAGTTAACATCTGCACATATTCAGATCACCCATCAGCAATATCTCCCCTTTTTCTGCCATTCTAAGTATACTTTCTATCATTTCCTTGTCCACTTCCTCCCCCTGAGAAGGGGGTCTGTATACAACCCCTGTGCGGATTGTGGTGCCATTGCCTGTCTCCAAATTTACCCACAGTGCTTCTTCTCCTCCCTGTTTACCCTTTTGTTCTGTTGCTTTTATTCCTTCCCTTATGTAAAGAACTACTCCTCCCCCTCTTTTACCCTCCCTGTCCCTCCTGTAGATAGTGTATCCTGGTATGTTTACGTCCCAGTCATGGTTTTGTGTGTACCATGTTTCTGTGACTGCCACGATATCCAGATGTTCCTCCTCCATCAAGGCCACTAATTCAGGAAGCTTGTTACCTAGACTACGGGCATTGGTACTCATTGCTCTACATTTTTTGATGGCCTTACCTTCTGTTGCAGCATCCCCCACTGACCGTTCTACCTTGGTCTTTTTCTCATTTAGTACCCTGTTTTGTAGGGAGAGGCTGGGATTTTTCTGCTGCTTGTCAGTGCCTCCCCCATTGACTAGTTTAAAAGCTTGCCAATGAAGCATTTAAACCGATTGCTCAAAAGACTTGTTCCCTTCCTTGACAGACACATTACCACTGCTGATTGCAGTGGTCCTTTTCTTTCAAGTCAAGGCCACTGCTCTCAAACTGCTGTCATAGACAGCCCGCTGATCCTTTGGTGCATATAGGATGCACCCCGTACACTGATTACTGTATTGGCAAGGACAGGCACACACCTCCGAAAAGTCCTATTGTCCCAAGATGTTTCTTGCACATGTGTGCAAGCAAACATAAAAAGGACTAGCATATATGGAAGAGTTACAAACTAGAGTTACAAAATAGAAACTGAAGTGTGTCTTGATATGATTGTCTTCAATATTATCTTTTTCAGAGTTTTCCCAAAAGTAACAAACTAACTTTAACCAGTGTCATCCTAATAACCCCCCCAAATCCTCATCCCTTATTCTATAGCATTCATATTCCACCACATCATTATCTAAGAGGAATGTTTCTAAATTTAATTTTAAAGCTTCTAAGTGCACAGGAAAATATATTTCATAATCTTATTACAAATGGAGTACAAAACACTTGTCAACTCATCATACTGTTTTCCTCCACCACATAATGAGGAGCACAAACACAGGCACATTCTGTCACAGTAAAGTGTCCCTTCAGTGACAAAGTGCAATTCAGAGTTCGAATCCAGCTGCTAGAGAACGTGTAGGATTGCTCCTGTTAAATCCAGCTGTTAGAGGGTGTGCAGGACTGCACCTGCCAAATCCAGCTGTTAGAGGGTATTCTAGAGATTGCACCTGCCAACTCCAGCTGGGTGAGGGTGTTCTGGATTGCACCTGCTACTGAGCTGCAGCATGGCATTGCATGCGGTTCATTTCATGTTGCCAGGCTGCAGCACAGTTGGATTGTTGCAACCGTGGATTTCCCACCTAGATGTGTCTTTCTCCTCTGACCTCCCCTTGCTGTTTGGGCCCATCTGGTTCGGTATCTCCCACCAAAATGAAGAAAGACAAATTGCAGGGCATGCACACAGACAGATACCACTAAACAGCAGTGAAGTAAGGCTGGAAAATTATTGAATAATCACCATATACGTGGCACTAGTGTGACAAAAGTTACAGGGAGACAATACAGATCAAATGACCCAGTGCTTGGAGTACAGCTTTTCCTCAGGGCCCCTGTAACTTTGCCACTACTGCCACATACAGTATATTGTAATTATTCAATATTAAAGATTTTCTAGCTTTACTTCATTTCTGCCTCATGCAATCTGTTAGTGTACATGCCATAGATGTTGCCTGTATTTGTAGACTTTTAGAGCAGGCAACTCCATGCAAGCACTCTGCCAGTTTTTGCACTGAGTGCATCCCTGTTCCTGATTGTCCCCTGCACCTATGGCCTGATGGTACAATGCTGGTTTGTACAGCAGAACCATCTGTCATCTCTACTGACATTGGGTAGTCCCAATGTGTCTAGTACCATTCCCCTAACTAGCCCTAGTGTACCACCTACTTGGTTCTTAGTCATGTGTCTCTTAATCATTTTCTGCACTTTTTCCTGCTGCGACTGGCCACAGCACTGCACATCCCATTACCTTACTGCATCTCCCAAGTCATGCGAAGGCTACCATGCCTTTGTGGCTGTCCCTGTGAGTTTTTGCACGGTGGCCCCTATTAGGTTTCCTGTCCGGTCACAAAGACCACTGCATCCGCTTGGGAACTGGGGGTCACAACCCCCCCATTGAGCATGCAGTAGTTCAATTGGTTTATAGTGTCGCTAATGGCACTGAGTGATCTCAATGACTGCTTAGCACCACCCCTTGTGGCCAATAAAGTGACCCCAGTTTCTTAATGTTGCCATAGAGCCTTGTTCCCCTTAGCAGAAGATTATATCCTTTGGCCTTATCTTTTACCAACTAAAAATACAGTAGTATGTATGCTGTAACAATGATTATTACCATCAGTACCCGTAGGATCAGCATTCCATGATCATGCCACCCACCCTCAATAGTCTGTGAATATCTCCAGATTCTTTAATCTGTGCTCTAACTCAGACAGCTTCTACAAACCCTCTAATTAGCTTGGTTGCTCTGTGCTGCAGCTTTCCTGCATCCCTGCCCTTCTTGCACTGGGGTGACCTGAACTTCAGACTAAGCTCCACATATAGGCCCAGCTGTGTTACACTGTCAATTGAGCAGTACAATCCCTCGTTCACTTTTGCAGCCTAGAGGCACGCTGACTGGGGAAGTTGTTTTTTTCATCCTATAATAACCTCTGGGCCCCAATCGTGATAAGGCCCTGGCTGTCTGTAGGCTTCTTGTCAGATAATGTATATCAGATGTTCTTATAATGTATATCTGATGTTCTTATTTTTGTAGCAGCAACTTGTACATAACCAAACTGAATCTCACTAACCATATTGCCTCCCACTCACTCAGCCTCAAGGTCTTTCAAACCTTTTTTACAGACCCTACCGTTTGTTAGTTTCATGTCATCTGCAAATTTTGTCACACTATGGTGCTAGTGACTCCCACGTACATTACTGACATCACTGCATTATGTATACACAATTAGGCAGGATTCCCTATAATGGAATTGAGTAGACATAAACAACGGGCCACCATGGTATTCAGAATGATACATGGTTTGATACAAAGTAACTTACAAGGTACCTGAGAAAGTAATTGAACATTGTTACAAGAGGGATATGTGATTTCTGGGACTGAAGAAGCGCAGTGTTAAAAGTAAATATGACCAGATTCTGCAACAATGTAATGCATCAAATGTACAAAATGCACTTAGTCCACAAAAAAGAGATGCTATCACAATGATTAAATTTTAACAAGCAATTAAAAATGAGATAATTTCAAAATGTAATTGTGCAACCTTTTAATAACATTAATAGGGCCTCCGAGGGGTGTCTCTTACAGTATAAGAGACACCGAGTGTGAGGTTTGAGCAAGAGGACTGAGAAGTGAGGCTGAGCAGTTCTGTCTAACCAAACCTTACGAGAGACATCTCTTGGAGGCCCTATTAACTTATAAATTAAAAATCACTTCAGTTTAGCTCAAGTGATTTATTATAGGTTTAGAGCCTTTTTTTTAAATTTCCTCATGCTGTCACCCCTACTGCCGATGAAGTGGAGTGCTGTCCCCTAATGCTCTGACACAAGAACACACTGTACACAAGATAAGATGTACAGTGGCTCTGTGTGCTAATTGGCTGAAATCTCGTTAGTGATTTATAAACAGAAAATTGATGTTTGTATTGTTTATTTATCGTATTGCTCTCATGGTGTAAGTTAACTGTTGTTCAATGTATCTGTGCAACATTCAGAGTTGGACAACTTTGAAAATATTGCCTTTTTTTCAGTCCTGACAGTTCTATCCTGTGGAAAAATTAGGCTTTTTGACTTGGTATGCCAATCATTGATGAAAAGTTAATTAGTAATGGCCCCAGTCACTGACCCCAAGTCACAACCCTCAACTCCTCAGCAGTCTGAGGTATTACCCTGGACAATCACTTTCTGCTACTCAGCCAAATTGTTATCCATCTTGAAATATTCTGCCCAGTCCCATGTTTCACCTCGTAACACTTCACTGATGCATGTGGTGCAACATCAAAGGCTTTCAAAAATGGTTTTCTTGGATTTAAAGGGGAACTGCACAAAATCTGGCACTCATTTTTATGTTGATTGCGCGCAGCGCAAGAAACATATTGGCACAGATTGCTGAGAAGCAGGCTGTGGAAGCATGGCACTGTTGTGGCCAATGCCTCCACAGCCTGCAAAGGCTTGTCCCGCTTCCCCCAATGCCGTTGCAGGCTGCTGGTGACACAAGTTTGGAACGTTCGCACCAACTTGTGACAAATCAGCCGCTGCAATCAGGGGCTGCCTCGTCATTGCAGCATAAGCCATCCGCTGCAATGAGGGAGTGATCTGTCATTGCAGGACAGATCTAGCAAGCCTGATATTGTTTGTGAACATGGCGGTGGGTTGCCACCCTGTTCACAAACAATATAACCCCCCCACAATGTTTATCTGCCGACGGGGGAGCCCACTTCCTGTCGGCATAATGTGCCCCCCAGTCTCAGTGTCTGCCGACAGGGTGCCCAATCCCTGTCGGCAGAAAGGATTCTCCCCCCTCTGTTATTTGCCAACAGGGTGCCCAATCCCTGTCGGCAGAAAGGATCCCCCTTTTGTTGTTTGCCGATGGGGGTGCCCAATCCCCCGTCGGCTACTGTGACCCCCGCAAAAGTGAAACTCCTATGGCACGCTGGGAGCCCACCCCAGCATGCCAAATTCTGCTGTGAAAGTAAAAACCATCCTGTATTGTCTTTTTTTTTTTTTACCTGTAAAGAAAAAAATGGTCCCTTGCGGCCTCCCAGATCCCCCCCACAACCCGCGCCCACCCACTGTGCACCCTGCCTCCCCACACTCCCCTCATCCCATACTTACCTCTGGAGTCTGGCGCGATGATCTTTGGTGGACCGGGAACACATCTGCACCCTTCAAAGCCAACCACGAACTGAGGAAATACTGGTAAGCTGTATAATAGAGTAAATAGGGTTTTTTCAACTTTGCTGCATATCTCAGGCTTTTTTTGGAATTTTTTCTCCAAATTTTCAACATGGAGTTTTTGGGACCCCTCCCCATGAATGCTTCAACTGTCATGATGTTAATCAGCCCCAAAAGGTGATTTTGTGGTCACTGTGAGGAATTACCTTTGGGGGCCGATTAATGAAATGACAATGCCAGTGTTCATGATATGGACTCTCAAAAAGCCTATGTTGCAAATTTGGTGGGAAAAATTCCAAAAATTAGTTTTATGGTCTTTTGCACAGTTGCTACGCCGCGCTCATAACTTCTTGAATTTGCAGTATTTTGATGGCAGATTTTCAACATTGGCATTTTGTCACACCTCCTTGTGAACAGTACAGCTATCATTGTTCACATCCTGGCAGAAATGTGTTTTTGCACTTCCGGCACAGAATTGCGCCGTTGCTGTCAGAAGTCAGTGTTTGGGACAGATTAAGAAAATGACAGTGACACTGTTCATGAGTAGAGGTTCTGAAATGGCTATGTTGAAAATTTGGTAACGATACACCATAAAATGACTGTGTTACGAGTGTGCGTTGCGCAGTTTGCACGCATGCTCATAACTTCGCGAATGTATAATATTTTCACTCCAGATTTTCAACATTGCCATTTTCCCACACCTACTTATGAACAGTGTAGCTGTCATTTTTCCCATCCTGGCCGACATGTGTTTTCGCAGTTCCGGCGTAGAATAGAGCAGTTGCTGTGGGAAATCACTGTCCGGGACAGAGTAATAAAATGACAATGATACTGTTCATGAGCAGAGGTCCTAAAATGCCTATGTTGAAAATTTAATGATGATAGCCCATCAAATGACTGTGTTACAAGTATGTGTTGCACACTTTCCACACACTCTTGTAACTTTGCAGATTGTAATATTGTCATGCCACATTTTCAACAATGGCAATTTTTCACATCTCCTTATGAGCAGTACAGCTGTCATTTTTCACATCTTGAATGAAATGTGGTTTCACAGTTGCAGCACAGAATAACGCGGTCGCTGTGGGAAATCGGTGTTCGGGACAGATTAAGAAAATGACAGTGGCACTGCTTATTAACAGAGGTCCTAAAATCACTATGTTGGAAATTAGGTGTCAAAACTCCATAACAAGTGTTTCCATGTTTCCATGCACGCTTGTAACTTCGCAAATTTGTAATATTTTAACACCACATTTTCAACAGTGGCATTCTTTCACACCTCCTTATGAACAGTACAGCTGTCATTTTTCACATCCTGGCTAAGATATGTTTTTGCACTCCTGATGGAGAATAGCACGGTTGCTGTGGGACATCAGTGTTTGGGATAGATTAAGATGGAACGAGTGAGAGGAGGGAGTGACCGAGCTCAACTGAGCTCTGTCGGGACTGCTCTGGATTTGTTTGTGGGCAGAAAAAGGTCCCAACACAAGAGGCCAGTACAAAAGGGCAGCCTACAGCACTGGGAGAAACAGAATGAGAGAGTGAGTGAGGGAGGGGGAGTGAGCGAACTCACCAGAGTGCTGTCAGGACTGCTTGGATTTCTTTTTCGGTAGAAAAAGGTTTCAATGCAGGCAGGGGCTCAATAGAAAAGGCCAGCCTGCAGCAGTGGGAGAAACAGTATAAGTGAGTGAGACAGGGGGACTGAGTGAGCTCAACGGAGCTCTATCAGAAGTGCTGCAGATTTCTTTCTTGGCAGAAAAAGGTGCCAATGCAGGCAGGAGCCCCGTACAAAAGGGCTGCTTGCAGCTCCACGACAAACAAAATAAGAGCATGACAGAGGGAGACTGAGTGACCTCAATGAAGCTTTGCCAGTACAGCTGCAGATTTATCTGTGGACAGACAAAGGTGCCAATACAGCCAGCAGCCCCATACACAAGCGCAGCCTGCAGCGCCAAGAGAAACAGAATGAATGAGTGACAGAGCAGTAGTGAGCGAGCTCAACGGAGCTCTATTGTGAATGCTCTGCATTTCTTTGTGGGCAGAAAATGTGGCAACACAGGCAGGAGCCCAGTACGAAAGGCCAGTTTGCAGCACAGGCAGAAATGGAATGAGTGAGTGAGACAGGGGGAGTGAACGAGCTCAATGGAGCTGTGTCGGGACTGCTTCAGATTTCTTTCTGGCCAGAACAACCCACCAATGCAGGCAGGAGCCCAGTACAAAAGGGCAGCCTGCAGCGGCAGGAGACACAGAATGAGCGAGTGAGGGAAGGGGACTGAGTGAGCTCAAAGGAGCTCTATCAGGACTGCTGCGGATTTTTTTGTTGGCAGAGAAAGGCGCCAAAGCAGGCAGGAGCCCTGTATGAAAGGGCCGCTTGCAGCACCACGACAAACAGAATGAGCGCGTGACAGAGGGAGACTGAGTAACCTCAATGGAGCTTTGTTGGTACAGCTGCAGATTTATTTGTGGACAGACAAAGGTGCCAACGCAGCCAGCAGCTCCATACACAAGCGCAGCCTGCAGCATCAAGAGAAACAGAATGAGTGAGTGACAGAGCAGTAGTGAGCGAGCTCAACGGAGCTCTGTTGTGATTGCTGTACATTTCTTAGTGGGCAGAAAATGTGGCAACACAGGCAGGAGCCCAGTACAATAGGCCAGCTTGCAGCGTGGGCAGAAACAAATTGAGTGAATGAGATAGGGGAAGTGAGCGAGCTCAATAGAGCTGTGTCAGGACTGCTTCAGATTTCTTTCTGGCCAGAACAAGCCACCAATGCAGGCAGGAGTCCAGTATGAAAGGGCAGCCTGCAGCGGCAGGAGACACACAATGAGTGAGTGAGGGAGAGGGACTGAATGAGCTTAACGAAGCTCTGTTGGGACTGCTGCAGATTTGCTTGTGAGCAGAAAAAGGCAGCAATGCATGCAGGGGGCCCAGTACAAAATGGCAGCCTGCAGTGGCAGGAAAACCAGAATATGCGAGTGAGAGAAGGGGAGTGAGTGAGCTCAATGGAGCTGTATTGTAACTGTTGCAAATGGCGGCAACGCAGGCAGGAGCCCAATAGAAAAGGGCAGCCTGCAACGCCACCAGAAATGGAATGAGCAAGTGAGAGAAGGGGACTGAGAGAGCTCAATGAAGCATTGTTGGGACTGCTGCAGATTTCTTTGTGGGCAGAAAAAGGCACCAACAGAGCCAGGAGCCCAGTACAAAAGGGTAGGCTGCAGCGCCAGGAGAAACAGAATGAGTGAGTGACACAGGGGGAGTGAGCGCCCCTCAATGGAGCTCCATCGGGACAGCTGTGGATTTCTTTGTGAGCAGAAAAAGGTGCCAACACAGGCAGGAGCCCAGTACAAAAGGGCATCCTGCTGCGCCGGCAGAAACGGAATGAGTGAGTGAGAGAGGGGGGACTCAGCAGGCTCAACAGACCTGTGTTTGGACTGCTGCAGATTTCTTTGTGGGCAGAGAAAGCCACCAACAGAGGCAGAAGCTCAGTACAAAAGGGCAGCCTGCAACGCCAGGAGAAACAGAATGAGTGAATGAGAAAGGGGGGAGTGAGCCAACTCAACGCAGCTCTGTCAGGACAGCTGCAGATTTCTTAGTGGGCAGAACAAGGTGCCAATGCAGGCAGGAGCCCAGTACAAAACAGCAGCCTGCAGCACCGGGAGAAACAGATTGAGCAAGTGACAGAGGGGCAGTGAGTGAGCTCAACACATCAGCGCAATCAACACTCGGCATTGACAAATGGTTGTTCTTGTACATACTATTTTTAAATGCTGACTCACATTCCTTTGTCATTCAGTATTTATTGTCATTTTTGTAAACTAAGTGGGTGTTTGTGATTGACACACTGAGCACCATTTTATTGATTTTTTATTTGATTAAAACTTTATCTCCTTTCTGACCAACCAGCCCCATTCCAGACCTGTCCCACAAACCCCAATGCCAAACTTCTCTGGGACTTATTGTTTTGTCTAACATCCTCTACAAGAGGACCAGGGAACCCAGTCACTGTTGTGGGGCCTGCAGGGGACCATGTCTTTCATCCTGCTTGTCAAGTTTTCTGCCTCTACATTGTTCTCTGTAGAGATGCCCTCCCCCCCAAGCTTTATGCAGGTGGGACACCTTCCCTGGTGTCCCACTGTGTTGCCACCTAGAACATCAAGGTGGCAGCTGCCTAGTGGGATGCATGGATCCCCTCCCCAAAGGGAGGAGATATGTCCTTGGGATGCTCAATCCTCCCTCACCAGCTGGCCCCTAAGTGACCCACATCGATTCCCAAACCCAGATTGCCAGCATAGCAGGAGGTGAGGTGCCCAGCACCTTAGCCCTTCACATCACTGGGCTGGGTAAGCCCCATTTTAGAACTGTATGATGTAGTTTATGGCCTGAACCAAAAGAGAACCAGAGTAGAATACAGTTGCCTTGTGACAACAGCATAACAGCTTCACAAGACATTAAACTACAGTACATCACAGAGTCCTATATATATTCAATTCAATTAAACTGAATACATTTCAATTTTATTCAGGAGAAAAACCTTTAAGCAGTTCTTGTTTTTAATGGCGTAGTGTTAAGACAAATCTGATTTCAAGCAAATATGTAACAGCCATAAATGATGCTAGATACAGTGTGCATCTTATAAGGCATTACATGTTTTCATAGGCATAACAAAGTTTCAAGTGCAAGGTAAGATCTAGTTCAGGGGGTACAGGGGTGGAAGCTCGTGGTTGTTGCTAGCCATGTTACACCCTTGGAATGATGACAGCAATGTTTATGCCCAGAAGAGGCTGAGAAGAACCATTCTTTTTTTTTGTTTATTTAGGAAACTTTATTGCAAACTTTTTTATAACTGATACAATAAAGCTACAAAAACAAAACAGCTTAGCAACAAACAAACAGTAAATACCAATAATCAAAAAAGACCAATGTTCAATTACAGATCTACAAAAAAAAAAAGAAAACATCAAAACTCCATATCCTGAAGGGAAAAAAGAAAAACACCCCACCCCATCTCACCTGACTCGGAGTGAAAATTAAAGAAGGGGAATAAGAATCACTACCCAAAAACTAACAGCATGAATATTGAGCCTAGATAATTATAGGTTTAAAAGAAAAAGAGAAGGGGGCCTTAAAAAACAATAGGAAAAAAATTACCCAAACTTTAGGGCTGCCATGATAAAGCAGGACTCCTTACCTACTCCACAACTGGGGCACGTGAAGACAATAAAGCATACAAAGGTTCCCATCTAGTGATAAATAGATCTGGGTGATGCCTAAGTAAAGTTATATGCTTTCCCACTTACAAAGCTTAGAGGACTTCATGATGCCATTCCTTAAGGAGCGGGATTGAGTCCTCATTCCACTGAAGAATGATGACCATCTTAGCCACCACTGAAATTGTGGCAATATGGCCCTTGCAAGGACCAAATAACTGCAGTGGATAGTAACCAATTATACAAACTTCAAGAGGAAACAAATCTTTAAGGTCCAAAAAGGGATCCACAGAAGGTTTAATAGAGGAACAAAAAGGGATGACCTTGGGACAATCCCATAGGATGTGCTTAAGGCAGCCCTCAGCCTGCCCCCACCTAAAACAAAAGAAGGCTGAGGATTTGCCCATTTGATATAATTTCAGAGGGGTGAAGTACAAATTATGTAAAACCTTAAACTGCAACAAACGGATGCAATCCTGCTTAATAAATTTGTACAAATGCAATCAAATCCTTTGCCACTTAGTACAGTCCCATGACAGGCCCAATACACGCTGCCAGTAACAGCATATACCAAAGAGATTGGCCAGATCCAAAGATTAAAAAGTAGAATATAACCCAGATATAGGATGGGGATTAGCAGTGACAGATATAAGATCATCTATGTCACTGCCAGTCCCCCTACTCCAGGAAAAGGAACCAAAATGAGCAGAGACAATTTTGGATATTTGCAAAAACTTGAAGAAAAAAGTGAAGGGATGCTGAAAATGCTCCCCAAATGAAGCAAAGGAAAGTAAACTATCTCCTTCCAGGAGATCTGCCACAGAGGAGTGTTGTAGTTGCTGACAAAAATTGAGTAGTATATGGCGAGATGCAATCCAGAGATTAGGGTTGCCCAACAAAGACTGCTGTAGGCTCTGTGTCCAAGAGACTTTTAAATATAGGGCAAGTTGTTGATGGGCCCAGAGAGACCAGGGCAGGGGGGTAAGGTTCAATGGTGTTGGAAGCTGGAAGGGCCTAAGAAAAAGAAAGCTATAAAGTCTTAACTTTCTACATAGGTCCTTCTCGGTAGAGAGCCGGGGGAGTGGGGGAGATACCCAGAGCCTGGTCCACCCTCCAAACCTCACCCCCACAAAAGGTACTTCCTAGAGTTGAGAGCACAATAATATAGGAACAGGTTTGGTAGACTAATCCCCCGAGCATTTTATTAAGGGTGAGTTTAAAAAAGGACCGTCTGATCACACCAGAGGAAGCCATTAAGGATACCCTGTAAGTGTAAGAACCATACCGTGGGAATGTAAATGTTGAGCATTTCAAGAGGGTAGAGAAGTCAGGAAGTATATTCATTTTCACCACACTTATGCAGTCCCATAGGGAGAGGGGAAGAGAGGACCAATGTTGGAAGTCCTGTTTAATGGTGTTTAAAAGGGGAGAAAGATTATTCTTCACAAAGCCGAAAGGGAGCGGGAACTATTAATCCCTAAATATGTGAGCATCCTAGGCTTCCAGAACAATTCTAACTCCAATACCTCCTGCTTCATCAGCAAGTAGTTTAAATATAGGACCTTGGTCTTATCTAAATTGAGTTAATAATCTGCAAGGGCATAAAACGTCTCAATCTTGGAAATAGCAGCAGGGATAAAGGTTAGGGGGTCCTCCACCTGTAAAAGGAGGTTGTCAGCATAAGCTGACAATTTATACCTGGTTCCCCCTATCATAATCCCCTGAATATCTGGGCAGGAATGGAGCTTATGAACAGGGGGTTCACTGTACAACATAAATAGAAAAAGGGACAAGGGACACCCCTGCCTTATACCCATTGTAATCGTATGGTGTTGGATAGGACCCCATTACACCAAATGTGGGCTGTAGAAGCTTGATACAGGACCTGGATCTATCTAAGGAATTCATCGGAGAAGCCAACTTTCTTTAAAGGAAAGCTTTGCTTTGCAGGGGCTCCTGCCCCTGCAAACCTTACCCTCCAGTTTAGGTTTACTAAAAAAAAGTGGCTTTTTCCTCAGGCTGCAAAGTTGTTTATTTTAATTGTGAAAAGTCTGCTACATGGAAGTATGGTGGATGCTTAGGTGGCTCCATTTACTGTAAAGGTGCGGCACCACACCCTGCGCTTCAATGCATTTGTATTGAAGTGCACGGTGCAGCACCACACCTTTACAGTAAATGAAGCCACCCAAGCATCTTCCATTCTTCTGGGTAACGGACTTTTCACAATTAAAATAAACAACTTTGTGGAGTGAGGAAAAAGCCTCTTTTTTCAGTAAACCTAAACTGGAGGGTAAGGTTTGCAGGGGCAGGAGCCCCTGCAAAGCAAAGGTTTCCTTAAGGAAGCAAACAAAAAAGGCCATGAAACATGATCAAAAGCCTTTTTGATGTCAAGGTAGACCAGAGCCATAGGGGTCCTGCTCTCCCCAGATGCCAAAATTAGGTAAAAGCTTCTAAAGATGGTCAGAGGAGAGCCAACTTCTCATGGAATCTACCTACTCTGCACCTATCAGGCCATCCCAGACCTTAAGACCTTATTAGCCAGCACCTTAGCTAAGATCTTAAGGCCAGAATTAATAAGGATATAGGGCAGTAACTACTGAGAAGGGAATCATCTTTATCAGGCTTCAATAATAATGTGATCCAAGCTTCCTCCAAGGATACCTCTGAGAGGCAAGAAGTATGGATATAATTAAACTTATCTGTTAAGAAAGTGGCCAAATCCCCAGCAAACGCTATATAAAACTCAATGGAGAATCCGTCAGGTCCTGGGGATTTGTTGTAGGGGAGTTGTGTTATGATCTGAAGAACCTCAGAAACAGGGATAGGTTGTTGAAGGATTCCCTGCTTTTGGGGGGAGAGGGAGGGAAGAGTGACAATGTCTAAATAAGCAAAGAGTTCCTCTAATGCGAAGGGGGGCACCCAACCCAGTCGAATATAAAGAATCGTAAAAATGTTTAAAAACAGATGCAATTTCTCAGGAGCCAGTAACCAGTGCTAAGCTAGGATCAGGCTGGATAGCTCTAATAGCCTTCTGGGCTTACAACTTCCAGAGTCTTATCACCAACAGCCTCCCAGCCCACTCTCCCGATTCCAAATAGTAGGTTTTCGTGCATGCCAATGGTCGCTCCACTTTTTCAGCAAGGAGGCCTGCATACTGGGATCTAATCAAGTTCAACCGAAGCCAGACATTCTCCTCGGCCCTCAGAGAAAGAGTAGCCTTGAAGGAACAGATCTCCCACAAACTGGTGTCTAGTTTGGCATAGTGCATTTTATTATGAATAATAGCAAGGTGAATACACTAACTCCGAACTGCACTCTTAGCCGCACCCCAGAGGAAATCACTCTTCCCCACCGAGTCCACACTGTGATCAAAGAAGGATTGAATGTAGTCCCTGAGCTTAGGAAAGCTATCTGAATCATGAATGAGCTGCAAGTTAAACCTTCAGACCCTATCCCTTTCATCTCCCCCTCAGAAGGACAAACACATACTAAAGGGGGCGTGATCTGAGATGATGAGGGGTAGGATTTCTACAGAGGAAAGTCCAGGAACATTCTCATGATTAATGAGAATGTAATCAATCCTAGAGTAAGAGTTATGAGGAAGGGAATGAAAGGGGTACTGCTATGTTGGAGGATGAAGGAGGCACCAGGGGTCCACCAACCCCAGCTCATCCATGAGTTCACAAAGTCCCCATTGCCCAGGGGAGAGACCTCGCTTGGTGGAACCCGATTTATCAAGATCCATTTGAAACAGTAAATTCCAGTCTCCTCCCAGAATGAAATAACTTTAGTATAAGGGGCTAAAAGGGGAACTAATAATGTAAAGAAACCAGGAGAGTCCACATTGGGACCATAAATGCAGCCCAACAGAACCTCCAGCAAGTCCAACCACCCATGTAAAAGAATATAACAACCCTCCAGATCCCAGAGCTCTTTGAGCAACTCAAAAGGTATGTGACAAGCAAACAAAATTGCAACCCACCCCTCCTGCTACTAGAACCTGACCCGAATACTTGGCCTACCCAGAGCCTCTTAAAATAATGGAGGTCATCATGTTTCAGATGGGTTTCTTGCAGGTATGTGATACCCACATGCATCTGCTTTAGATGTTGTCAAATCATGAAGCGCTTTCGCTTATCTTGAGCCCCCTTGACATTCCAAGTTAAAAAGTCAATAGGGTTTCTCATAAACAACTAACAATGTGGCCTCAGGTAATAAACCGCTTCCTTAGTGGCAAACTATATACAGGAAACACTCCGAGTCCCACCCCCCTAAAAAAGGAAAAGTCACCTCAAGTCTAATAACTAGAAATTGTACCCCAACAAAACAGAACATATCCCAAAGAAGCAACCCCCAGTCCCAAGGACTGATCACCAGACAACTCATGGCCTGTGATAAGCTCAAACCAATCCCAGTCTCACCTAACTACCCCACCCCACGCCCTGACCACAAATATTGACAGGAAGTGCAAACAGTACAGAACATTAGGAAAAATCTTAATCCAGGTACCAAAAACCTAAATCAAAAGAAACCCCCACCACCCAGCAGCACACATGAAGTAAGAACAAAGGAATAAAAGTTCCACACCCTAGAACCAAGTGGAATAATCCATCTCCTAAGGAGACTAGCCCAACACTGGTTGATAAACAAACCCCGCCAGGCAGGTGTATCCACTATGCTGCTTGTGCCTGAGACTTCCATTATGAACTGTGAGAGCTAAGGGTAGGGGATAGCATAGTATAACATGCTGCTGAGAGGTTAACAGCACCCCAGTTATGCATAAATCACAGTCTCAAAGTCAAAATACTGGAACATTTGAACACAATCAGAAAACCTTACAAGGAAATAACAATATAGAACTCTGAATAATGTTCAAGTCCAATTAAACCCCAGAGCACTTCATAACATTAAACTAAAACATCAAAGAAGAAATTATGTTTGGTTCAAACAGTGGACCAGGGAGAAGCAAGTCCTGGAAGCATGGTGGAAAAAGCAAAGAAATAAGAACTGTCCACTCATGCTAATCCCAACTGAGAGCCAAATAAAGAAACCTGAAAGCCAGCATCAGTCAACAAAGTCTGGATCATTCCTTAGGAAACAGTCAAAAATGGAACTGGAATTGATTTTCTAAACTCGAAGGTATGCAGGATATAACATTTGAAATTTTTCTTGCGCTGCCACTAGTTTAGAGACCTGAGGATAGTATGCGTCTCTACAAACTTGAAAAGCGGAGGGAAGATCTTGGAAAATTTATAGCCACTTCCTCTCCCAGGATAACTCCTGTAAAGATTGGACTTTAGTGAGAATATGGTGCTTGTCCAAGAAATTGAGAAGCTTCACTATAATGTGGCATGGATGGTCTTTAGCAGGGGGCATGGGGGGCAAAGCTCTGTGAGCCCTTTCCACCACGTACACTGACACACTGGGAGAGGGACCCACTAATTTCTCAAATAATTTTTGCACAAAAAGTATACAATTTGCCACTTCAGTCCATTCTGGTAACTCAGTGATGACAGTTTTTATTGCGTTGGGAGTGGCCTCTCAGGTCTTCAAGCTGGAGCTCCATCTTATGCACTTTGCAATGCAAAGAAACCAGTCAGGGATCTAGGCAATTGGTGTGGTGCTCCAGCAAGATCACCCTGTTTTCAACATCACCGACTCTCCATGCTAGCTCCTCCTTTGAGAGTCAGATTGCCTTCACATCAGTAGTCAGAGATGATAAAATCTCTAAGCAGTACCAACTCCTCTAAAAATTGAGCCACTGTAAGGATCTCAGAGGGAGCAGAGGTGGAGGAATCCCCAAAGAGATCGGCTTTAGAATACTTAGGCCCTCAATTCTTTTTGGGAGTCTGTGGTGGCGAGTGAAGAATCGGGGCAGGATCCATCTGCAAATACATTTTAAGCTTAGTGAGTACACTATAGGTGGGTCGGGTGATTCTATGAACAGAAACAAAGATAATCACAAAAAACTGAGTACTAAAATAATAGAAAAGTTATTAAAATAAGAGTTGGAGAAGCAGAGCGGGATGAGACGTGTCCAACTATATCAGAGGCATCATGTGACTCCTGAGAAGAACCATTCTGTGACTCTGGTACTGGAGAGCAAGGAAGGCTTACCTAGTGTAGGGATTCTGGCCGGGAGTTCCACACACTTGTGCATCTGTGACTGAAGGCGAGGCACCTGCAAGTCTTATTCATGAGGCAGGAAGCGTCGTCTAGTGGTTAGAGCAACAAGCTGTGAATGAAGATGATACATCCAGCAGACCTGGGTTTGATTCCCACAACCTCCACCTGCATATGATGTGACTCTGAGCAAGTCACTTAGCCACCTCAATGCTTCCAGGTCACCCCTGAAAACAGGCATTGTGCTTAGTTGGCCTTACCCAGTTACCAAAGAATTAGAAAAAAAAAGAAAGCAAGAATTTGTGTGCAGGGCTGTCAATTTGATTCATGTAAAGGAGCACAGGGATCTAGGACTGGACTTCTGATTAACCGTTGACTGCAAATAAGAGGGGATGATGCCTTTGACTCACTTCGAAGAGAAGAGGGTGAAGTGTAATTCCCTCCTGTCACCCAAGGACAGCCAGTTTAATGCACTGTAGAGCTTGCAATAGTGAGTGTCATTAGGGCAGTCAGATATCAGCCTGGCTAGCATCTTGTAAAACACATCTAATTGGGCCAGTCTGGAATGGGAAGCATCACGGAGGAGGATGTCTGTGTACTCAAAAAAATGGAGTATCATAGACTGGATTAGCCTCTCTCTGAAGTCCTGAGGGAGCAAGAATTGATGCTAAACATTAAGCCAATCTTTGGGCCTTACCAACAGTTTGCAATTCTACTTAAAGGCTAGCAGAGATGGAACAATGGCAGAATGGGAACCTGTAGCTGAAAAACAAAATCTATGGAAAATACAGGCTGCTGGTTAAATGCAAATCTCCTGTAATCAGTATCCTGTACTTCCCTCTTAGGCATCTTTTGGTCTAGAAAGTGTATGGGGCTCTGCACTTCCTTATCAATTCTCCTCCAACTTTTACCAGCTTCCCTCCATCTCCTTTGTCTACCCATCCTTTATGTCTACTGCTCCTAACATGTTTTCTAACACCGGAGGAAGGCCATCCATGGCTCCCTCAATTAAGTGCGCACATCTATCCACTGGTGTTCTGCCTCCCCCTTCTGCTTGTTTTAAGTCCCCTCAGTGTGCTATTTAAACTTGTGCCCTAACATCCTAGTGCTCTCCTCAGAGGGGTAAATGCTACCATGCTTGAATTGTCTTGTATCCCTCTAACAGTGACCCTAATCTCGTAGTTACCTCCATCCATAATCCCTACACCACTCCATCAGCCATGCTATGAAGTGAGTGATCAGAAAATGTTTCACCCATGCCCAAAACTGAAAAGATCTTAGAAAAGGTCCATCAGACTGTACTAGCAGGAGCCTTTCCACCAACTTTCTAAAGCCATCCATAATCTCAGCCTTGGAAATGCAAGCCAGGTCATTAGTCTCTTCCCACACTCCTGATAATCATTCCTACCCTGTTGGAATCCCTCCCAAATGAAGCCTTTAGAAGGCACCTACCCACCTTGTCCCTGTACTCCCCTGCTCCGTCCATCCTCTTAAAACTGAGTCCACTTTAAAGAACACTGTATTAGCCCTCTCTTTCACCTTAGACTCTGATTGTAAGTGAGGTGTCCTCTTAGGAACAGACCTTGTCTCCTGGGTGGCTATAGGCTCTGGAGTACACTAGGGAGACTGAAGCAACTGAATCACACAGGAGTATGAATCTGTTTGATATCACCACCTCAGGGTCCCCACCCTCATGGAAACATCTTCCCCACCCCCTTGACAACTACAGTACAATCTTCAGTCCAGACCTTAGGTGTCTGCTGGGGAACAGTCATAATAGCTGCCTGCACAAGTGACCACTGGGAAACACTCTGGAAAAGACTAAGTTCAGCATTTACCTCAGTCATTTCCTCAGTGAACACTGCCAACCTGCTGCACACTAGGCATGATCGCCACCCTGGAGGACTTCTTGAATATGAGTGCACTACTGGTATTGCATCCTATTAGACCCCATCCCACCCTCCTACCCTGTCCCTTCTCAGCTCTCCATATCCTCCTCCTCTTATGGGTCTTTTATATCCCTGCTTTCCCTATTGATAAATTGACTAGAACTTTACTAGTGGCAAAGCAGTTGTTGCCTAGACTAAGATCCTTTTCTCAGGGTACCCCAGATAGGAATTTTCTAGAAGTCCATTGAACACCGGGAATCCATACCTCCACTACTGTGCTGTTGAAGCACTCCTCTATATGACTCCTTTCCCTCCCTTAATCCTGTTTTGTCCCATGGTCATTTTATTTGTGGATAAAAACACACAGAACACAATCATAATCAGGCCTTTCCTGTGTCCCCACTTGTCCGCCAAGTGCATCTAGCACACTGCACCCTTGGTGGGAAAACCCATGTTTGATATTACCACCTCAGAGTCCCCACTCTCATGGAACCATCTTCCCCACTCCCTTGACAACTACAGTACAATCTTCAGTCCAAACCTTAGATGTCTGCTGGGGAACAGTCATAATAGCTGCCTGCACAATTGACCACTGGGAAACACTCTGGAAAAGACCAAGTTCAGCATTTACCTCAGTCATTTCCTCAGTGAACACTGCCAACCTGCTGCACACTGGGCATGATTGCCACCCTGGAGGACTTCTTGAATATGAGTGCACCACTGGTGTTGCATCCTATTAGACTCCATCCCACCCTCCTACCCTGTCTCTCCTCAGCTCTCCATATCCTCCTCCTCTTATGGGTCTTTTATACCCCTGCTTTCTCTATTGATAAATTGACTAGAACTTCACTAGTGGCAAAGAAGTTGTTGCCTAGACTAAGATCCTTTTCTCAGGGTACCCCAGATAGGAATTTTCTAGAAGTCCATTGAACACCAGGAATTCATACCTCCACTACCAGTGCTGTTGAAGCACTCCTCTATATGACTCCTTTCCCTCCCTTAATCCTGTTTTGTCCCATGGTCATTTTATTTGTGGATAAAAACACACAGAACACAATCATGATCAGGCCTTTCCTGTGTCCCCAGTTGTCCCCCAAGTGCATCTAGCACACTGCACCCTTGGTGGGAAAGCCCATGCTTTATGTTTAACCCTTTTTTATTTTCATCAGAGTTCTTAGTGTAATTGTGGACTACCTATGGAATCTCCTACAGATGCCACCCTCCTGCTCCATGGTCCTCATGCTCTGGTGTCCCAAATGCTGCTTAGATTTATTCAATCACTACAGTCCAAAAGATTAACACCCCCAGCAGTAAAACATAAAACCCATTCTGCACAGTACAGCACTGCACAAAACATTATCATAACAATTGCTAAACTTGCCTAAACTGCAAAGGCAGAAATCATCAAACTAGATTCGCCAGTATGCTGTTACACTATGCTTTAGCTTTCCACCTCTGCAACTACTGTAATGCTTTTACTTATTCTGTCAAAGTGACTTTGAGTCCTCCTTGAAAATGGGCATCTGATGCTCTTGGGGCTACCTAGTCATCAAATTTTAAATAAATATAAAAAAATAAATCTGCTCAGTCTGTAGAGAGCTCTGAAAAGAGGTGTTCTACTCAATTTTCCCCAGGCTCGGGTGTGAATACTGTCATAGCCAATGTGCCATCTGATATATTTGACCAGGGGAACCCTTCAGGAGAGGTCAAATTTGCCTGCTACTATGGCGCAGATTTCTAACCCAAATATGCTGGATATCCGCTCAGTAAATAAAAGTCCAGTATACCCCTTTGTGGCTACAGGACAGCTCACAAAGAACCTCAGAGGGGGAGATGTAGGTAAAGGCAAAGAGTGAGCTAGCACTGAAGGGGAACCTAGAGAGGGGTAGTGGCAGTACCCAGCAGGTGGAGGTGGTACATCAGCAGGGTTACTTCCACAAGTTGGGCATTTAAGGTGTTAGCTATATAATACAGGTTAGTAACCACACCAGAGGTACAGCTGAGGCTGATGACACCAGGTTATAAACTGAAAGGGTTCAGCAGATTTTTTACTACCTTCCAGAATTTAGATGGAGTGGGCAGATCATTAATAAATTTGGAACTGAAGGAGGAGACTCTGCCTTTCTGGACAGTTTTAGTACATAGATTACTGAGCCTGTTATACTATTGTCTGTCAGCAAGAATACCAGAAGCCCAGTGAGCAGACCAGGTAGCATCTCTTAATTTAGATAGTACAGTATAGCCAGAAGAGTCTCGGGAAGATGGGCCCCCCTTACACTGGACCTCCTGAGTGGAGCATGGGTTTCACAAATGGACAAAAATAAGGAGCAAAATAACCCCAATCATTCATTTGTTCATATTAGATTTCAGCTGAGCTATTGTGGATTAATAAATCATACTCCTGTGATGTGCTAGGAAAATGTCTGTTATTCACGCTCTTTATTACTGGGGGAAGCCAATTAAGCTTGCCTACTGCTGTGATCACCCCTCAAACACATGAAACTGCAGTCAAATAAAGAACATGCTGTACTAACAATGTTTCCTGTGACTGAACCTTTCTTAGTACCTGTTGAGCTCATCAGATGTTTACAAGTTTGGCCACAGCAAAACTGTGGTGGAAACAGAAAACTCCACATTGCACATTACAAAATACAAACTAGTCATGCAAGCAGACCAGGGGACATTATTATTTCTTTATTTGAAACTTCTCCAGCCGTAGTAACCATATGAGATGCAGCATCTTGTTTTTATGGGGTAGTAGGGAACATAGCAGCAGTCAACAGGTTACCATAGTACAGCAGGAATAGTTACTTACGTGATAAAACATACGCAAGAACAAGAACCACAATGTAAGTACATCCAAACAGTGATCCAAGCAAGATA
The DNA here is from genome assembly GCA_016271365.2 of Neoceratodus forsteri. Classification (NCBI taxonomy): domain Eukaryota; kingdom Metazoa; phylum Chordata; order Ceratodontiformes; family Ceratodontidae; genus Neoceratodus; species Neoceratodus forsteri. Next base: position 133,444,073 of record CM028136.1, read on the forward strand.
ACAAAGCATGGTCAGAGCAAACAAAGAGCATGGATTCCACAAGAGATGGTGCAGGTCAATGACAGCTGTCATGCTGGAGACTGTGACACATTGTGACACTGTGTCAGATCTTAGTGGATGTCACTTGATAAAAAACATCATCCTCTGTCCCTCCACATACTGTAAGTCCCCCATTGCCTTTGCAGCCCATTTAACCAGATATGATCATCACCCAAGTGATGAAGCCATGCTCCATTGTGATTGGTTGGCATCCATGGCACTCCAGACATTACCTCATGGGTTTTAGCCCACCTGTTAGGCTAGTGATGCACTGACCCAGATCAAATTTCTAGCATATCCAGGTCCCAGAAACCCCTGCTCTCCAGTTTGAATCGTGCATCTGATCAGACAAGAAGCACACCAGGAATCCCTGTCTGCTCCTATAAGGTAGGACCTTGGTTCAAGGTATAAAGGATTCCTTTGTTTTTAGACTCAGGCACTACTTATGCAGTTACAGTTCACTTTGTCTATAAATGTTACTAGGAGAAATAGAGAAGTAGAGTAAACTAGCCATCTACAGGTGTAGCTAGCCCAGGTATTCACTGGGCTCAAAGCTAGGACTGTATGCAGTCTTACTGTGCATGGATCTGGTGTAATCTCAAGAGTTGGCACACCTTGGAAGGCATCGAATAAGATGTGGGGTATCAGAATAAACATAATTGAAAGCTGTGGTGCTACAGATAAGGCAGCATAACTGCTCATTCCACTAAAGATGTGTAAATCCCAGAAGTATAGAGAAATGAAAAATTGCATTTACCGCATAGCGCGGTCGGCCTCCTCTCTGCGTGTTCCCCTCCTTCCCTCTGGCTTGGAGCCTCGTGGTCCACGCTGTCCCAGCTTTCACGATTGGCCTGGGCCAGCTCCACGGCTGACCGGTGGCCTGCCCTGACCACGCGGTGTCCGCATGGTCTCTCAGATGGCGCAGTTCCCTTCCGTCCTACTCGGGGGGGGGAACCGCTAACCTCTGCATGCAGCCTGGCCGCCCCTCCAGCGCCATGCAGCACCGTCTGTACCATGACTCCTCGCGCTTGGTGCACATTTTTTGGGCCTCTGGTTGGGCCTACTCCTCCCCCTAGACGCTCTGCTCCGGTGCCTAGAGGGACCTCCTATGCTCCACTCCTCTGCACTAGGCGTAGGGAGGGCATTTCGGAGGCCCGGGTACAGATCAAGAGGTCACATTCTCCTCTCGTGGGGGCGCTCATTCCTTTTCTGCCTCGTGGTCTGGCCAGGTGTGGGGGGAGAGACAGAGAGAGAGAGAGCACCCGCTGGGGGGAGGGGCTAGGACTTCCCCGCAGCTCCTTGGTTTCAGCAGGGGAAAACCCTGCTGGACATCTCATTCCTCCTACGGGGCTAATGGAGGCAGTCTAGTGCAGTGTTTTTGGGCTCTGAGCCCTCCTAAAGACCTGCGTTGACCCCCAGCCCCCGTTGCCTACTTTGTGACTCCGAGATTGCACCATAAACAAGTTCAGATCAGGGGGGAACTTAGACAGTACACCTGCCTTGAAAAAAAAATATATATATTATGGAGGATTTTTTAGACTGGGCGATCGGCGTTGCCTGGGCCCCCACTCTCCCCAGGGTCCCTCCACAGCGACCCTCCTGGTGACACTCGCTCCTCTCCTCTTCCCTCCCTCCTCATGGGGGTAAAGTGAGGGGGAACTTAGACCATTCCTCTGGGTCTACTTCTTCACTGGCTTGGGTCCTCCTGAGCGACCAGTGTAGGTAGCCGCCTCCACCGGACTCTCCTTCCTCTCCCCGGTCTCCACGGCTCCCTCCCATAGCGAGCCATGGCCCAGACCGCTGAATCCAATCATCTTTTCCCTTCACGGCCTCATGGTGGGGGTCCTCACATAGCACCCCACCTCCTGCATACTATCTCGGCCTAGGGAAAGTCTACTTCATTGGCACTGGGGGGGGGTTAAGAGGGGACCGCCCGCTGGGCTTCGCACAATTCCACTCTAAGATTTCCTTCTCTCTTCCCCAGATGGTGAAAACAAAGAAATGCTCCTCGTGCAGTGCCACCATCCTGCCCCAAACTCCGGGTCCTCTCTGCGCGGCCTGCCTTCTGGACGACGACGATTCTTCTCTGGAGCAAACTCCGCCCATGGGCCCTGGCAACCCGGGGACCAGCAACCCCACATGGATGAACCCTAGCTCCCTCCTAATCCAAAATCAACAGGCCACGGTTGCCATGATGGAGAGCCAGCAGAACTTCATGCTCAAGATCATGGAAAAGCTGGAATCCCTCACCCAACACAGGGAAAAGCCAACCAGCCCCGAACCAGACAGGGCAGGAGGGCAACCAGAGGAGCTTCCGCTCCCAGAGGACACCACTCCAGATGTCCCAATCGACAACATGCGTGAAGACGGGGAGAAGGACGACACGGGAGAAGAGAATGAGCCAGACTCGGATGAGGAGGACATGGATCTCCAGGCGACCCCCTTCCTGACATCGAAGTTATGCTCCTTTGACACGATCCCAGGGCTCATGAAGATTATCAAGGCCACCATGGGTTTCGACACCCGAAGAAAGCAGGCCCGAGTCAAAGCTAGACCCCTTGATTCAACTGAGACAGTCAACCACTGAGACCTTTCCAGTGTGCCCCGTGATAGAGGATATTTTCAGTAAGGAGTGGCAATCCCCCGAACCGGGCAGAATGTCAAACCATAAAAATCTAGACAGGATGTATCCAGTCCAAGGGGAGAAATCAGACGCCTGGTGCAAGGCTCCCACCATTGACCCCCAGGTGGCGGCCCTTAGTAAAAAGACTGTATTACCATGTGGGACAATAGCACTCAGAGACCCAATGAACAAGAAGGTCGAGGACATGCTCAAGAAGGCTTTCAAGATCGAGGGCACCGCCGCTAAAGCAACCACCATGGCCATCTACATGGCCCGAGCACAGATCTGCTGGCTCGAGGAGCTTCAAGAGCAAGCCACCCCCAAATTGAGGGAGGCAGAACTTCTGGAATGTACTTTGGATGCAGCCAAATACTTGGCCGACATGGCAGTAGACACTCTGCGCCTTCATGCCAGGGCTACCGCCATCACCAACCGTGCTCATAGGGCACTATGGCTGAAACTATGGGATGCAGACAATGAGTCAAAGATTCTGCTCCAGAACTTACCTCTGCGGGGGAAACATGTTTTTGGGGAAAGGCTACAAGAGTATTTGAAACAGAAGGAGGAGGGCAGAGACCTCCTCAAAAATAAGTCCAGGTTTTCCTACCTCCCCTCCTTGAGGCGGAGATTTTGGGGGGGGAACAAACCATATCAACCACACAGAGACGCACAGCAATCGGGCCATTCCTTTTGAGGCAGAGGCACCTCCTCCAGCTTCCATAGCCCATACCCTCAGACCTATCAGTCCTGCTCCTTCAGAACCCAAGGTTAAAGATCCAGAGGATGAGGTAGAGGCTACGGGGTAAGCAACAATGACTACCCTCTCCCAGCACCACAGGGCCAGGACACCTATCCAGCTGTGGGACAAAGACTAACCCTGTTTGCTCACCGCTGGCTCCACACAACATCGGACAGGTGGGTTCTAGACGTGGTAACCAAGGGATATTCTATAGAACTATTCCCACACTCACATTCCCCAAAGATTCATCTCCTCCCCCATAACCAGGAGAAGGGCATCCCCACAGCAGGTCCAACAGATCCTGTCAGAACTGATTCGGAACAGGGCCATTCAACCCATACCGGTGCCGGAACAGAATCAAGGAGTGTACTCAATTTTCTTCCTAGTACCCAAGAAATCAGGGGAGCTCCGGCCTATCCTGGACCTCAAGCACCTAAACCACCACGTGGTCTCGCACCATTTCAAAATGGAAACCATCTGATCCACCCTTCGATGCATCCGGGTAGGCGACTTCCTCACGTCCATAGACCTCAAGGATGCCTACCTCCACATTCCCATCATTTGGAAACACAGACAATTCCTTCGCTTCCACATCCTAGGCCACCACTTCCAGTACCAGGCCCTGCCGTTCAGCCTCTCCTCGGCCCCAAGAGTCTTTATCAAGGTCTCCATAACCTTGGTGGCCAGACTAAGGGAACAGGGACTGGACATCATCCCGTATCTGGACGACTGGCTCATACGGGCCCGGTCTAAAAGACAGGCACGGATACACACAGAATCTGCCCTGCAAGCACTCAAGGACCATGGCTGGGTGGTAAACTGAGAGAAGAGCCACCTCATCCCCTCCCAGCAGATTGAGCATCTGGGAGCGCTCATCAACTCGGCGCAGGGGTGGGCGAAACCATCCTCCTCGAGAATTCACATCCTGAAAGACCTAGCCCGTCAGATGAAGGCCCAACACAGCACAACAATGGGAAAGATAGCCCAGTTGCTGGGCTGCATGGCCTCATGCATAGACCTCGTGCCCTGGGCCACGTGGCGCATGCGTCCACTCCAAACTTATGCCCTGACTCGGGGGGCGCCGAGCAAACACAACCTCCAGGTGGGGGTACCACTACCCCAGGCTGTGAGACTATCCTTGGTATGGTGGACGGTGGAGGCAAACTTGTCCAGGGGAGTCCCCCTGGAGGATCCTCACCCTATCGTCATAGAAACAGACGCGAGCCTCTCTGGCTGGGGAGCTTGCCTGGGAGACACAACAGCACAGGGCCTATGGTCACCAACAGAGTCGGAGCTCTCCATCAACATACTGGAGATGAGAGCCGTGTTTCACGCTCTAAGGGCATTCAAACATCAGGTACAAGGGCAGTCGGTCCTAATCTGGTCCGACAACCGAGTCACGGTGGCCTACATAGCAAAGCAAGGTGGGACCAGGAGCAGAGCTATGCTGAGGGAGGCAGCGGCAGTCCTCAACTGGGCCCAAGCCAATCTCAGACACCTGACCATGGTTCATCTAGCAGGAAAGCTGAACGTCCACGCGGATTGGCTCAGCAGGCAACAGGTACACTCGGGGGAATGGCGATTACCCCCGGACCTATTCCAGATGATCCAAGCGACATGGGGAACCGTGACCATAGACCTCATGGTTACATGGGAGAATGCCCAGGTCAGAGACTACTATTCGCACTTCAGGGACAGTCTCTCCCAGGGAACGGACGCCCTGTCACAACCTTGGAGGCGGAGCAACGCCTATGTATTCCCACCGCTTCCCCTGATCCCCCAGGTTCTAACCAAGATACGGGAATCACGACACACAGTTATCCTGGTGGCCCCCTACTGGCCACACAGGTCATGGTTTGCAGCGGTCCGAGAGATGTCACTTGCCAGCTTCAGGACACCCTACCGAACAGACATGCTCTCACAGGGGTCAGTGGTACACCCGACCCCACAGACCCTGAAGCTCAAGGCCTGGCTCCTGAGAGGAGGAGGCTGAGGGCAGCGGGCTACCATGATTCCGTCATCAACACCCTACTCCAGTCCAGACGGTCTTCCACCACCTCCACGTACAGGAGACAATGGTCTATTTTCTCCCAGTGGTGTCTGGAACAGGGCAGAGTGCCCGAGCAGACCGACATGGCTAACATCCTACTGTTCCTCCAACAAGGAGTAGACAAGGGATTAGCACTCTCCTCCCTCAGGGTGCAATTATCAGCCATAGGGGTGGCTACGGGTCTCATCGGGGAATACACCCCAGGAGCTCACCCTGACGCCACTTGCTTTTTAAGGGCGGTGGAGATCCTCCGCCCGAGGACTCGACCGACCGTCGCCCCGTGGAACCTACCGCTAGTTCTAGAGTCCCTCAACTCCGCCCCTTACGAACCCCTCCTCGAGGCGGACCTGTTCTAGATCGGCCTCAAGACATGCTTCCTGGTGCAATCTGTTCGGCTAGGAGGATCGGAGAACTCGGGGCCCTGTCCTGCGCAGAACCTTATACAGTGTTCACCCCATTAGGGGTCCACCTGAGAATGGTCCCAGCGTTCCAGCCAAAGGTATCCACTGGCTTTCACAGAGAACTACCCATCGAGCTACCCACCTTCCCGGAAGGGTCTCAGCAGGGCCCCAGTGCAGTCCTATATTATCTGGACGTGGGATCCGCCCTCTCTGTGTACCTGGCCAGAACCCGTCCCATCTGCAAGACAGAGAGACTGTTCATCATCTCTAAGGGACAGAGGCAGGGCAGGACCACCGCCAAGGCCACCATTGCCGGGTGGCTAAGGAGAGTCAGCCAGAATGCCTACATAGCAAATCAGATGACTCCCCCCAAGGGATCAAGGCTCATTCCACCAGAGCAATCGCCACCTCCTGGGCGGAAAGAGCTAACGTATCCTCAGAGGACATTTGTAGGGCTGCCACATGGAGTTCCCTCCACACGTTCACCAGGCACTACAGACTAGAACAGCTGCAGGCCATTCGGCCCACCTTGCCACTCAGGTCCTGGCAGCAGCATCCTCAACCCTCACTTAGTCCACTCTGTTCCCCTTGATACTTCACTGCTTCTTATCTACCCATGAGGTAATTTCTGGAGTGCTGGATGCCAAATCCAATCACACAATGGGTGCTTACTTCACCTGATAAAGGTGATTGTGTTGGTTGCATCCATGGCACCCAAGGCCTTCCTTTCAGAGTGCTCAGAGTGACCGGACTGGACTAGGGGTTCTCACCCATGGCAAGTCCTACAGGGACAAACAGCTAATGTGTTTCTTTCTTAAGGTGAATCTACCAGTTGGACCTTCGGGGCCGAGATTAGACTGTAATTAGTAGGGAAAGAATAAAATCTTGGCCCACGGGCCTTTGATATTATGTCGTGGTCCGCATCCTTCTTTCCGACCATCTCTCTTGTTATCATCCTTGACTGTGCCTAGGTTGTATATTTCTTTCTCTTGTACTAACTGACCTTAATTTTCAGCTGTGGAAGATTCGAACTGGAGAGCAGGGGTTTCTGGGACCTGGATATGCTAGAAATTTGATCTGGGTCAGTGCATCACTAGCCTATCAGGTGGGCTAAAACCCATGAGGTAATGTCTGGAGTGCCATGGATGCCAACCAACACAATCACCTTTACCAGGTGAGTAAACACCCATTTCTGCTGTTTCCCTGACAGTTGTTTTGGGGGAGTTCAGAGTTTTAATACCCATACTGTGAAATACCCATGCAGTGTAAAGAAGGACTAACCCTTATGTGAAAAAATAAAGTAACTCTTGGTTTTCTACCAAATAAATAGCATTGATGCCAAGGGTCTTAGAGTGTCAAATTAGTACACCAGGTATAAACTATTGTATTCTACCATAATGTCTGTACCTGAACCTTGTGTCAGTGGTTAGTCTATATCTTGTAAATCTCTGCACATTGATTCCTTGTTTCTGTTTAGTAGTTTTGCTGCCTTGCTCTCTGACCATTGTTGTTATATTAAACTATTAGACTACGTGCTGCTAGCTATATTTTTTGCTGCTACTAATGTTTTTTCCACAAGTATATTCTGCCAGGATCAGCCAGTCATCATCCCCAACTTATCCCGGTTGGTACATACCTCCCCTAGGACTTGCTAGCTCAGTCCCCCAGGGCCAGACAGAAGAGGTCCACTCTCCCCCCACCCACAAACATGCATCCAGACTGCTGGGCCTGAGTGGCAGTGCAGACTGGGGAATAGGCCAGGCTTCATATTCCAGCTCCATTTTTTCCCCATTTTTCAACCTGCCATACCTCCCTGACAGTGGGTACAGCCCCAATTATTGCCTCACTTGCTACTGACATGCCCCTGTGGAGGAGAAAGCTCCCTGGTCCACTACAGGGATCACTAGAGTGATCAATCCTGACACCTACCCTCCTTGAGCTGCATGGCAGTGCCTTCCCAGCCCTCAGGACAGACGTCCCACTTCCTAGATTGCTCCTAATTGTGGGTCACCAGCATGGGAGTGTGAAGCATTACCTGTGGGCCATCAGGCAGCCTTGATGCTAATACTTTGCCTGTATAGGTTATTGCTGCTTATTGCCTGTACTATGTTGGTGCATTTCGTTATATTGTATTATGTCACTACTTGCTAATTGTATGTTACAACTGTCTTCATCTCCTGTTTGTTTTGTGCATTCCTCCCGTGTGCATGAAAATTGTTATTGTCTAGTACACTTGCTTGGTTAACAATAGTAAAAAAAATAAGAATAAATAAATAATCTCAGGCTACATTATAACATTTTAGTATATGAATTTGGGTTTCAATAGGCACAAAAGTATACAAAAAATTATCGGTAATATAATCACTTACAAAGTGATAATATTATACTTCAAGAATGATAATACTATCATTCAGGTCTCGTAATATTACCATTCGGGACCTGAACTATAGTATTATCACCAAATGACAACAGTGCATGCACTAGTCTATCTCCCCCACATCTTCCAAAGTGTGCCTTCCGATTGGCCACTTTTCCTGAGTGGGTGGGCAGAACAGTTTTTAAAACATGGCGGCCAGTCTCACGCTAAGTGAGAGAGTTTGTCCTATGCAGCATTTCACTTCAAAAATGAAAATATCTGGTCGATTCTACATCCCAAGAACACGGAAAAGGTAGGATCTGACAAGCAAACAAAAAAAAAAACAGTTTTGGATGGCTGACAGGGTTGACCGTCGAGCGGGAGGGAGGAGACGGAGGGAAAACAATGCGCAAGGGCTCCGAGTCACTGCAGCAGTCAGCCAGCATGGAGAGACTCCTTTGCTACAGAAAAAAAAAACTCAAATCCATATATTTAAAAAACACAATGTCTAGGTCACTCGGCATTACCAGTGACATACCATCTTGAGGTTCTGGACACACATGAACCTCTCGATGGTATTACTCACTGGTAATGCCCAGTGTTCTATCCATTATTCACTTTATAAATCTCATATGTGTGTAACCTCCCCCCACTGACCCCCCCCCCCGTTTCTACCAGCAGGGCTGCTCCTCTCACGTCTAGGCACCACCGGGAGGGGGGTTGGGGTAGTCACTACAAATATCTTGTAAAACTCTGTGTGGACCCATTACTTCTACTACAGAGCCTAACATCCTAAGACAGGCAAACCAACTGTAGCAACTACCTGGCTCACACCTGGGGGAACCATTTAGCATGGCCATTAACCTGGGTCCCTGGGAGAAAACATTTGCTTAACATTATGCTAGGTTTGTACTTCTGGTCACTGGCACCCACGTAAATCCAGAACTGGAAGCAATAACTGCAATGTCCAAACCAGGTTGGGATTCTAGTGTGTGGCTTTTATTTACATAACACAGAGAATAACAAAGCAAAGATGGCCCCCCACAGGGCTAGTCTCACTGGTAATGTGGATTACTGAGGTACAGAGCACACTTCCTCACTATGAATCCTCAGGTTCTGAACAGACCTGGGCACACACGGCCCAAACTGGTACACTTCTCTTCTTTTCCTTGACTTGGCACCCTGACAAGTACTAGGACACTTTTTCATATTGCATGGAGATTGATGGTGGCTCACTAAACCACCCACGAGCACATTCCAGCTCTCAGGGAAAATCCAAAATCCCACAACTGGATGCTTTCCTCAGGCATTGGCCAAATGCACAGAGAGAAAACATAGGTCCCCAAACTGAACCCAGAGAGATAAACCTGGTTACTCCAGATGGTGAGTTTCCCATCTTTTGCTCCCAAATCTATACTCGGTCATTCATTTGCTTACAACACCTTTCTCTGAAACACTGTTTGTAGGTGTTCTCTCGAAATGTTTCACACATTTAACATTCTACTTTTCACTGGAGGTGTCCTGACTTTAAAAGTACTGTAAGCGGCTATGTCTTTACCTTAGACCCCCCACTGTTGCAGATGCTTCTAAGTCATACACAGTCTAAAAGTTCTGTGCTTGGCAAGTCTTTCTTTGACCCCACAGTAGGCAGATACTTTTACTTAGCACACTGTCTCAGTGAACATAGTCTCTGTTGCAGAGCAAAACCCACCATGGTATACAGGTGCCCCAGGGCTTCTTCCCACAAATGTCTCAGGTACTTACAGAACAAAATGACTCTCAGGCAGCTTCACCCTCTCCAGGCTGGACCAGGAGATTGCCCCTGAATCCTGGAATTCTCCCCCTTCCCTCCAGGGATGGGGCACTGGAATAACTTCTAGGAATGGTCTCTACCACTTCCTTCTACAGGTCTTCTGTGTTCCTCTCTAGGGTGAGAACACACAACCCATTTTTCTACGGTAGCTCTATATCAGAGCTAAACTCTGAGAAGCTGCCCTCTGCAGCAGTCCTCACTCTCCTGAGTTTCTCTTGAAACCCGCTTGAATCTCCCAACATTCTACTGCTAACCCCTGCAGCTAGCATTCCATTGTGACTTATGCTGCTGTGAGAATTCTATGGTGACATCATCATTCCAGCTCAGCTAAAACTGAAAACAGAGTGAGACAGTGTGAAACCCATTTAACTGGCATCTCACAAGCTGCCTTCTCCTGCCTGCCACTGATTCTAAGTGGGAATCTAGTAACCCCTGGGAACAAGGGGGTTACACCCACCCTCGGCCACGAAAATGACTGTCTGCAGTCATTACTTACCCAGCCTCAGACCATCCTACGCTATGTGTTGACTACAAGGAGGTAGTGCTACCTTCTCCCCTACCATGTGCCAGGCACAGGCAGACAAAACTTAGGGCCCAGAGGCCATTGGCTGATTCATCAGCTCCTACACTATGATCTTACTATGGTAACCAGTGGCCCTGGAAGAACTGTCCAGAGCATATCCCTAATAGACCAGCACTGCGGCCCCTACAGCAGGTCAGAACCACAGTCTGTCTATCCCCCAACCCTCTAGGGAAAATGTATCTGACCAATACAAACCTACCTAAAAAAGGGGAGCTTCCCCCCATCCCTAGACACCTGCAAGCCAAACAAAGGAGCTAACACTACATCTAAGCATTACACTCCCACAATCCCCCAGAGCTACACCTGTGGAAGGAAAAGTTAACACATGTTAACAACAACACTGTACTTTAAACACAACACTTTAAAGCACATGAGGAACTCCGATGAGTCCCTCCAATCCTCTTCTTGTATTTGCTTCTGTCCTCGTCAGGAACCACTTGAAAGAGAAAAGAAAAAAGCACACCCCTAATCTGCAAACACAGTACACAATCATAACCCTTACCATCAAAACACTGGAGAATCCCAAAAAATATTTTTTAGAAAAGTAGAAAACAGTAGAAAAACATCAACATTATATACAATGCACATTTTGGGGATGAAATGCCCTAAATGTCCCACTAGTGACAACAGTGCCTGAAGGCAAGTCCAAGAAAGAGTCTCACCTGGGCCGGAGCCCGGTGAAGCACAGTTCTTGTAGGACTGTAGTCCCAAAGGGACAGTCTTTGAAGAACAAAAATGGTACGGCACCTGGATCTCCAGCCAAAGACTCTCCCTGGCAGCATTTTTAGGATACAGCGGTGTGGAAATCTTCTGGAAATGACAGGATGGCACATCTGGAAACTGATGGGATGATGTCATCTAGGAGAAGGAACCTTGGAACAGGAAAGGAACAGCTGGTCTGAAGTCATCCGAAATATCAGGTGATGAATCTGGAAACAGCAGGGCTGATGTCCTGTCTGGATGATGTAATCTCTGGAAGGCCAGACGTTGGAACTGGAAGGCACACTGCAAGGCTGACCAATCTGGATGCATATGGATCCTGGAACACCAGACTGGCAGAACAACATGGGTATGGCAATGGCTGGATGGCAGCACTGGCTGCCACTGCTCTGCTTTCTACTTGGTAGGCATGGGCACATTCACAGGAAGTTGGTTGCATTGAGGGTAGCACCACAATGGGTCAGGTGCAAGAATTATTACCCTGTCTGGGCGCTCATAATTCACATTGAAGAAAGTCTCATGACCCTTTCCATCCATGACCCGTACAATGTCTATGAACAGTGTCCTGCCCACTTTCCAATACTTGAATTTGTCTTTGATCACTTTGTTTCTGACATATCAAGTTGCACCTGGATGCAAGTGTTTTGTTGCTTCTTCCACTATCCAGGCTTTCTTGTTTTTCTCAATCTCCTCCCAGACTCTCCAAAGAAAGGTAGGAAAGGATATCCCATAGATCTCATTTGTCTTCCTATGAACAAGTCTTTTCTCCTTACTACTCTAGGTCAGTTCAAGACCACTGGCCTGGCTTGGGGGTGGCCAGTCCTGGCTTTGCCAGTGTTGCACGCTCAATGCTTATGAAAAATGGATCTCTGACTCCTCCTTGTGGGGACAGGGCTGTGGAGTCACTAATCTCTTCTTCTGGCTCCTCCGAGGCAACAGCCCGAGGCTGTGGACTAGCATCTTCTTCATAAGGATACATAGTTCCCCCCCTCCTCTTCTTCACGGAGGATCTGAGCCCAGGAGTGAGCAGCCATCCTCACTCCCAAGACTGTCCACTCTTCACTGGGCGCAGAGGTCAACATCTCCCATTCTAGAGTCTCTCACATCTCATCTTCTCCTATGAGACTAGGGCTTGGCCCCTCTTTCCATGGATCCGCTGATGCTCCCTCTGTCCATCTGTGACCCGGGGATGGAGACATCATCACTGCTCTGCTCTGCCTGTACATCCACACCCTCTTCCTTTGTGCCACATTCTGCTGGGCTTCCCCCAACAGGCTCCACCTGGTACTGTGTGCTGTCACTTGCAGGATCTTGAAGCTTTGTCCATGTGGGAGCCAAACGAATCCTGGGTGCATTAGTTAGGCCCTGCTTCTCTAGGCACCCAGAACAGTGAGGATTCATGAAGACATCCCTTCCAGCCTCAAGACACATTATGCATACTCTCACTAGGTATCCAGGAATCGCAACATAAGGAGGCAAACATCCCCCATAGAAACATCTCTCTATGTCTTTCAGCTTGTAAACCTCTTCCACTATCATAGCCCAGGCATGATCCGGGTAGCGGGATGATCCCGAAGCCATGGCTGCAGAAATAAAAGACACAAAAGTTCACTGTTATCTCAAAGTTCACTATGTTTGGTAAAAGTTTCATAAAATGGCTCCCCTGCTGCTGTGTTTACATTACTACCCCACCCCGTAATGGCAGCAGCAGCACTCCTGGTGCATCAACATTCTGTCTCTGACTCAAGCCACTGCGCATCCGATTTACTGCATACTGAAAAAGTTTACTCAAACTGCACAGACTGCACTGTTCTGCTTCCCCAGCACATCTATATGATTTTTCTAGAACTTTAGATTAGCTTTTGACCACTTGTTCTTGCTTAAAGTTACTAAAGCCACAGTATTTCGTGAACAGGATTGCCTATTTTATTGCATCTCTCATACAACCCACAGTCTCTCACTTTGCCCAGAAAATTACAATGTTGCTGAATCCATAATCATGCTCACAGTCTAATGCTCAGAATTCTTGTTTAGGTTGGATTAACTTTACACAGTCCTTCTTTGCAAAACAATTTCACTGTTTACACACAGATCCAGCTGGCTTTAGAAAAAAAAATCACACCCAGTTTGAGCTGTTTTCTGAATGGTACTCACTGAATCAGTAGCTGGCATTTACAATGGAAATTTCAGCCTACAGCCAATCCTGGAGGCCTCTAGATTGAAACGGGCTGGCAGTCCTGCCGATTGTCCTTGTGAACACCGTGCTTTCTCCCCAATTAATCGGAATATGGGTTGAGCCCGATTTTAAACAGAAAAGTCTAATATTTTAATTTTATAACATTTGCAGTCACCATGACGTTCCTCCTGGCAAGCCAGCTCGTACACCACTCACTGTCTCCCTCTCGAACACTGGGCAGCACTCTGAAGCTGGATAGGGGGCTGGACTGATTGCAGTCTCACCAATCACTCAACGCCATGCAAAGGAGCCTCTTTCTCCTCTCGTGCTCTTTTCTTCCATGGCGATCGTCAAGTAGGCTAAATTTAAACTGCAAAGCAACTTTTTTTCTTTCCAACTATAACTCCTTGGTGGGAGCACCATTTTAACCATTTTTCATGACAATTTCTCTAGCAGCTCCCCCAGTCCACACAGCAAGCACTTTAAACTTCTAGGGCACAAATGTCTCTTTGTTTCCCACAGTTCTCCATACTTTTTTCTTGTCACAACTTGAAAATTAAAAGCTGGCAAACATTATTTTTGATGCAGGACAAGGGGCACACACAATCTGGCTTTACATATCCTTCATAAATGTTGACACAATTACAGCAACACATGAACAGCAGCACACAGCGGCACATACGGATGGCACTTCTCTGGTCAATCCCTTATGTGCAAAGCTTCCGATTTTTTGGGCTACCTACTGCCAGACAGACAAAACGCTAGCCACAATCTGAGCAAACCTTTCTTGTTTTCTCTCAAAATCCAAACAAATCCTCAGTGGTGCCTCCATTTTGTAACCTCCCCGCACCGGCCTCCCCCTTGTTTCTACTAGCAGGGCTGCTCCTCTCACATCTAGGAGCCACTGAAAGGGGTGGGGGTAGTAACTACAAATATCTTGCAAAACTCTGTGTGGACCCATTACTTCTACTATGGAGCCTGCCATCCTCAGACAGGCAAACCAAGTGTGACAACTACCTGGCTCACACCTGGGGGAACAATTTAACATGGCCATCAACCTGGGTCCCTGGGAGAAAACATTTGCTCAGCATTGTGCTAGGTTTGTACTTCTGGTCAGTGGCACCCAAGTAAATCCACAACTGGAAGCAATAACAGTAATGTCCAAACCAGGTTGGGATTCTAGTGTGTGACTTTTATTCACATAACACAGAGAATAACAAAGCAAAGACGGACCCCCACAGGGCTACAGTCACTGGTAATGCAGATTACTGAGGTACAGAGCACACTTCCTCACTATGAATCCTCAGGTTCTGAATGGACCTGGGCACACATGGCCCAAACTGGTACACTTCTCTTCTTTTACTTGACTTGGCACTCTGGCCAGTACTAGGATATATTGCATGGAGATTGATGGTGGCTCCCTAAACCACTCACGAGAACATTCCGGCTCTCAGGGAAAATCCAAAATCCCACATCTGGGTGCTTTCCTCAGACATTGGCCAGATGCACAGAGAGAAAATATAGGTGCCCAAACTGAACCTGGAGAGGTAAACCTGGTTACTCCAGATGGTGGGTTTCCCACCTTTTGCTCCCAAATCTATAATCGACTATTCATTTGGTTACAACACCTTTCTCTGAAAAACTGTTTGTAGATGCTTTCTCAAAATGTTTCACACATTTAACATTCTACTTTTCACTGGAGGTGTTATTACTTTAAAAGTTCTGTAAGTGGCTATGTCTTTACCCTAGACCCCCACTGTTGCAAATGCTTCTAAGTCATACACAGCCTAAAAGTTCTGTACTTGGCAAGTCTCTCTTTGACCCCACAGTAGGCAGATACTTTTACTTAACACACTGTCTCAGTAAACATAGTCTCTTTTGCAGAGCAAAACTCACCATGGTATGCAGGTGCCCCAGGGCATCTTTCCACAAATGTCTCAGGTACTCACAGAACAAAACGACTCTCAGGCTGCTTCACCCTCTCCAGGCTGGACCAGAGGATTGCCTCTGAATCCTGGAATTCCCTCCCATCCCTCCGGGGATGGGGCACTGGAATAACTTCTAGGAATGGCCTCTACCACTTCCTTCTACAGGTCTTCCGTGTTCCTCTCTAGGGTGAGAACACACAACCCTTTTTTCTAAGGTAGCTCTATATCAGAGCTAGACTCTGAGGAGCTGCCCACTACAGCACTCCTCACTCTCCTGAGTCTCTCTTGTAACCCACTTGAATCTCCCAATGTTCTACTGCTAAACCCTGCAGCTAGCATTCCATTGTGGCTTATGCTGCTGCGAGAATTCTATGGTGACATCATCACTCCAGCTCAGCCAAAACTGAAAACAGAGTGAGACAGTGTGAAACCCATTTAACTGGCATCTCACAAGCTTCCTTCCCCTGCCTGCCACTGATTCTAATTTGGATTCTAGTAACCCCTGGGAACAAGGGGGTTACATGTGAATTTAGCTAATCAGCATTTGGAACAGCAAGGCCTCTTGTCCAGCATATACTTGTAGACTCATGTGGAGGGCAACATCGTCAAAAGAACCTTCCACTTCTGAGGTGGGGAAGGAGTGTTACACTCACTTTTTAAAATAAGAAAAATCTACTGTGAAACTTATTATTAGTAGCTTTAACAAGCTTAAGTGATTTATAATAACTGGGCTTCTTTTTTTCCCCATAGGGAAATCCAGTTAAAATTTGCCATTAAAAACAGCTGCTTATGACGACAGTCTCATGCTGGGTTTCCCTAAGAGCCCATGTGCACATTCAAGCTGCTGCAACATACGTGGCTGGACAGTGAAAATGCCAGCCGACACTTTCAACTCCCAGCCAGTAAGGACCTCAGGCTGTGGCCTGCTCCATGGGGGTGGGAGGGGTGGCTTACAGTGGAAAAACAGAAACAAGCAATTGTATAAAACAAAGCCTGGGGGACTGAGTAAAATGCAAATTGTGTTCACACCCTCAGTGTGTGAAGCTATTATAAACCCAACAAGCTTTTCTCTCTGGGTTTATGTAGCATCCCATACCTTGGTGTGTCAATTCTCATTTTTCAGAGCACCCCAGACAATATTCTATACATAATAAGATTATTGCTGCTGTGAAAGATGTTTCATCCGGTTAAGCAATAAACCATGACAGAGTGTGGGTTATGCTGTGATTTACCCACTCTTGGTGTGGCAGCCTCGTGACCAACTCTGCACCAGGAGTGCCTTCCTTGTGCTCCCAGGTCACACCTGTAAACATGCTTTCAGCTTAGTGTATCTCTCCTGGTAAAATAACACAAAAAAAGTTGGTAAATCCCAGCATAACCCACACCCTGGAGTGTTTTATTGCAGTTATACAAAGTGTCCCTTTTTAAATGTCTAAAAAAATAAAAAAGAAAAAAAGTTTTCTTTTTTTTTTTTATCTTTTAAATTGTTTTTAAGGATTTTATATGTCCATCAGAAAAAACAGTCCTTTGTAGCTAGGGAGACTTAATCTCCCTATCTCAGCATGTCCCTTCTGGTCATACCTGTCAGCAGTCTTTGATTACAGCTGACCTCCATAATTTAATAATGAAAACTGCTTGCCCCTGCTGCCTGCATTTAAATGTCTAATGTTAGCTGGCTGCCTGTATAGCAATGCCTAATAATCAGTTCCAGATAAGCAAAAACAGTTACCATCCTGGCCGCAGAAGACAGAGCCAAATGTTGCAGTGACAGTTTCCTAGTCGGAGGGCTAAAGCTATGGGAGGCTCATGATCGCCACCCCCCCCCCATGATCCCCCTTCAGCTACTGGCATATTTTAACTGTCTGCCGAGTGCTGAACAGAGGAAATTCTTTAATCAGTTGTGTATTACAGACTGTTACCATGCTGACCATTGAAGACAGATCCCTGGACACATTGAAACAACAACACAGTGACAGTTTGTCAGTCAGAGCTCTCTGAAGCCATGGGAGTCTTGTGCTCGATTCCCATGATCCCCGTTCAGCTACTGGCATATTTTACCTCTCTGCTGAATGGGGGAACCTTTTTATTTATTGAAAATGAAGGCTACAACTCATAGAAATCATGGCTGAAGACTGGAGCCGTGATAGTGGGCATGCACCCATGCATAAGTGCATGCCCACTATCCCCGCTCGGCTTTTCTGCAACGATTTCTATAAGTTGTAGTGCTCATTTTTAATAAAGAAAGAAAGAATTTCCTCAGTTCAGCATTCAGCAGAGACATACAATATGTGATTATCTGAACGGGGGTTGTGAGAGGTGAGGACAAGCATCCTGGGGCTTTCTGCAGTCAATCTTTAGCGGGAGTTAATATGACAGCATTTTTTTTGAATTTCAGGGGTTGGATTGATTTTTGGCACATGCGGCTGACTGGGTCTTTATCCATGACTTAAGCAGGAATTTACTCACAGATAATATACCCAGACAGACAGTCATGTTTCTACGTTTTAAATTGCCATTGTATAATATAAAATAATCATCTTGCACAATTTGGTTAGACTGAACCACTCAGCTTCATTGTATAGTCCTCTCACCCAAGCTACTATACAGTGTCGACAACACAAAAGTGTCCCATGGCCTTGAAATGCTACAGTGAGGTAACCATGCTGCCACAACTCCATTTTCTTCAATGGTAAATTGATACAATTACCTCAAGGTACCTTAAGTTATACTGCAATTTTAAAGGCAACGTTTTAATGGCTAGCACTACACATTAGGTGATACTCTTAGGGTCTGATTCAGAAAGGGTCAGGATGGTGTATGAGACAGTGTAATGCCAAAGTTGTGGATGTTGGATGGATACTTATTTGTAACATAAACTACTGTATGTGCTGGGCAGAAGTGAAGACATATCCACACAGCACAGCACTGCCATGCTGTACTTGAGTGTGCTGGGACATAAGCATGATTTGTGCATACAGACACTGACCAACAACTCCAGATAAAGGGTTCAATGTGTAAATTACAGGCTCCAAAGCTAAAGCACCATGGGGATGCAGTATAAAGTGATGGCGTATCCCCTTTAGAGCAATACGCTAGACTCACATCACCACGCTATATGTAGTCTGTACATTTCCACAGTTCTTGCTATTAACAGTTCCTCTCCCTGTCTCCTCACCCCAGGTCACACCTGGAAATGAGCTTTAACACTGCATTCTCATAATATGCTGTATACCTACTCAGTAATAAGAGTCCAGTCTACCCCAGTGTGAGTCCACAGTAATTATATTACCTGCATTGGGCCAGAGTTGTAAAATCTAGGTACAGCACTGTACTTCCTGAAACCTGGACAGAGTATCTGAGTAATGCTTCCTTAAATGTGATTAACCAACAAATGCCAGTTCCACAGAGATTAAGTTAGTAATGGCATTTCAGAATATGGATAAGCAGTTGAAAACAGCCCTATGCCATTGGTCATGGCAGGTGAACTTTGCTATTCTTCATTTATTTAATGGCCATAAATTACTGTAGGCAGTTTATGCACTTCCATTGTCTAACTCTATACCTAATTTGTGATCAGGGGCCTTGAGAAGGGGTAGGAGAGCCAGGAATACTGCATTTGGGAACAAATGACCTGGCAGGAAATATGGTAGATATAGTTCAAAGGAGATTTGAGGAGCTGGGGCTGATATGTGTGGAGGCAAGAAGATCAGTAACCTTCTCAGAAGTACTTCAAGTACCCAAAGTGAGCACTGCAAGGAAACCGAGGATAGAGGAATTTAACATGTGGCTAAGAAACTGGTGTCAGTCCAAAGGGTATGGGCTGCTGGGGGAGTGGGGAAGGACCTGGGAGGACAATGATCTCTATGCTAAGGATAGGCTACACTTAAGTGAAGAGGGAATGAGGGTATTAAAACAGAGACTGGGGGAATGCATAGCAAACAAAGGGAATTTAAACTAGGAGTAGGGGGTGGCAAGTGGGCAGGAGTCATGCAGGATCCACAAGAAGGGAAGCCGAATGAGCTTACCTCTATGCCAGCAGCAAGGGACTAAGGGAGAGTTCAAGGGGGTATGCTAGAAAGGGAGAGCAGGTAGGGAGTGGGGGGAAGGAAATGGAGTGGAAGCTAGAAGCCTGGGGAACAAAACAGCAGAGTTACAGGCACTCACGGTAGATGGGGAGGTGGACATGGTAGCCATCGCCAAACATGGGCCACCCATTACCATGACTTGGGCCTGGCAGTACCAGGGTATCGGATATTTTGCAGGAATAAAGTAAAAGGGAAAGGTGGGCAGGTGGCGCCATATGTGATAGAAGGACTAAAGTGTGTCTGGGAGGAGGTGGAGGAGGGCAGTATGGAATCATTATAGATGCAGCTCCAATATTCCAAAAATAGGACTCCCAAGGGATGGGAGTGGTGTACATGCCACCCTCTCATTCAGAGAAGCTGGACAGGGAACTAGTGGAACAGTTCAGAAGAACATGCGGGAAGGGTAGCACAGTGATTGTGGGTTTCTTCAACATGCCAGAAGAGGACTGGGGAACCCCAGCAACCACGAATAGAAGGGAGCAGGTACTTCTGGACACCTTCCAGGACAGCTTGCTACTGCAAATGGTCAACAAGCCCACCAAGTTAGGGAGCACCCTAGACTTCATGCTGGCTAACGGCAAGTCTGTGAGGGAGCTGGGGGTGGAGGAACTGCTGGCAGGGAGTGAGAACCACTTAGTGTGGTTCACGATAAATATGGGCAAGGAGTGAGTAGGAATGGGCACATGGGTGTTAGACTTCAGAAGGACAAACTTTAGGAGGATGGGAGGAATAGTAAAGGGATATCTGGAAAGAATCCATCAAAATATGGACCCTAGCCAGAGGTGGGAGGTCATCAAACTGGGGATTGAGGAGGCAACCAGAACCTGTACCAGTGTCCAGAGTAAGAGGCCTAGGGCCAAGAAACTTAGCTGGGTGAGCAAAGGGGTCATAGAAAAAGTAAGGAAGAAAAGGACAACCTTTAAGAGGTTCAAAAAAACAGGGAAAGGGGAGGGCATAGAGGATTACCGGAAGGAGTCTAAGGAGGTGACAAGGGCAGTTAGGGCAGCCAAGGTGTCTAGGGAGCTCAGGCTAGCACAGAGCAATAAGAAGAGGGAGAAGGACTACTTCAGGTACATCAGGGAGAAAAGGAGTTATAAGGACCAAATCATAATGATTAAGAAGGATGTGGGGGTGGGTGGAAATGGGCACAGAGCAAGTAGAAGCACTAAAAGAATATTTCTGCACAGTATATACTAAGGAGAAAGAAGGGGCTGTACCCAAGGGGGAGGGAGGGTAGGCATGGGGGTGACAGATGAGATAATCACAGTGGGAAGAGTACTGGGGCTTGAGGGCACTAAGGGTGGACAAGGCACCGGTCCAAATGGCATACACCCCAAGGTGCTGAAGGAGCTGACAGAAGTACTGGCGGCGCCCTTGGCAGACCTGTTCAATGCCTCCTAGGATTCAGGGAGTGTACCTCAGGACTGGAGGATGACGCATGAGATACCATTCCATAAGAGTCATCCCAAGGATGATCCAGGAAACTTCAGACCAGTAAGCCTTACATCCATCGTGGGAAAGCTGATGGAGTCAATCCTGAAGGAAAAGCTAGTTTTACTTCTGGAGACTAATGGACTGCAGGAAGAAAGACAGAATGGGTTTATCTCAGGCAGATCCTGTCAGACCAACATGGTGGAATACTATGGAAACATAGAAATGTAGACTTTGACAGCAGATAAGGACCGCTTGGCCCACCTAGTCTGCCGATTTTCCCTACCTACTGGATAAGCTGCAGATCCTAGTTAACCCAGTCTATTTCTTCCTACCCCCCACAAGAATTGCCTTATGTGTGTCCCATACATTTTTGAATTCTCCCACAGTTTTAGACACCACAACCTCCTCAGGAAGCTGTTCCATGTGTCCACCACCCTCTCTGTGAAAAAATACTTCCTCACATTGCCTCTCAGCCGTCCCCCCTCTATCTTCAAATTCTGTCCCCTTGTTCTTGCACATCTCTTTTTCTGAAAGATGCTACCCTCTTGAACTTTGTTGATTCCACTGAGGTACTTAAAAGTTTCTATCATGTCCACCCCCCCCCCCCCCTTCCTCAAGGGTATACATATTAAGCTCTTTCAGTCTGTCCTCGTATGGCCTCTCTTGCAGACCCTGCACTATTTTACAGTAGTTGCCCTCCTTTGGACTGCCTCCATCCTGTCTATGTCCTTGTGGAGATGGGGTCTCCAGAACTGGATGCAGTACTCCAGATGGGGTTTCACCAACTGTCTGTACAGAGGGATAACAACTTCCTGTTTTCTGCTGGTGATGTCTCTCCCTATGCATCCCAGTATCCCCCAGCCCTCCCTATTGCCTTCTCACATTGCTTGCTAGCCTTAAGGTCATCTGATATGATTACCACCAGGTCCCTTTCCATTTTTGTTATTGTTACTACCTCCCCCATTGTGTATTCTTCCCCTGGGTTTTTGTTTCCAGGTCCATTATTTTGCACTTTGTATTGAATCCAAGCTGCCATACTTCTGACCATTCCTCCAACCTTTCCAAGTCCCTTTTCATCCTTTCCATGCCTCCTTGTGTATCAACCCTGTTGCAGATCTTTGTGTCATCTGCAAATGGCATACTTTTCCTTCCAGTCCCTCGTCAATGTCACTTATAAAGACATTAAAAAGGATTGGACTCAGTACTGCACCTGCGGTACCCCACTAGTAACCCCCCTTTCTTCAGAGTGGATTCGGTTTACTATTATCTTCTGTGTTCTGTTGTCAAGCCAATGTTTTATCCAGGCTACCATCCTGGGACCCACTCCCAGACTGGCTAATTTGTTTATTAATCTTTTATGTGGGACTGTGTCAAATGCCTTGCTAAAGTCTAGGTAGGCCATGTCCACAGCCCCTCCCTGGTCTACTAATTTGGTCACCCAGTCAAATAAATAAATTAGATTCATCTGACATGACCTTCCCATTTTGAACCGATGCTGTCTTGGGTCCTGTGCCCCACTGGCCTCTAGGTACTCAACAATTCTTTCATTCAGAAGTGATTCCATCACTTTCCCTACCACAGAGGTCAAACTGATAGGTCTGTACTTTCCTGCCTCTGTCTTGCTCCCACATTTGTGAAGGGGATTCACATCCACCCTCCTCCAGTCCTCAGGTACAACACCATCCTCCCATGATTTGTTAAAAAGGGTAGTCAGGGGTGTCACTAGTTCTCCCCTTAATTCTTTTAGAATTCAGGAGTGAATCCCATCAGGCCCCTTTGCTTTGTCCACCTTCAGTTTTAGGAGTTCTTTCAGAACCCTTTCTTCTGTGAAAGGACTGGGATCGACCCACCTATTCAGAGTGCTTCTGTTAATTGGATTCGGTACCTCCCCCTTCTCCCTTTTTGTGAATACTGAGCAGAAGTATTCGTTCATTATCCCTGCTTTTTCACTGTCCCTCTCAGCCCACCCACCATCCATTCTATTCAGCCTCACTATTCCTCCTTTTGTTTTTCTACACTCCCTAATGTACATATAAAAGGTTTTATCCTCCTTCTTAACCAAGTTGGCTATCTTTTCCTCAGTTTGGGACTTTGTTATTCTGACTGCCTTCCATGCTTCCTTCTGCCTTAACTGGTACAGTTCTCTGTCCTGCTCCTTCTGTGTTTCCTTATACTTCCTAAATGCTATCTTTTTCTCCCTAACCTTCCCTGCCACCTCTTTTGAGAACCATAGTGGCTTTTTCTTTCATTTTGATTTGTTTATTTGCTTCACACAAAGGCTTGTTGCCTCTGTGATGGAAGTTTTGATGTGTCCCCATTGTTGCTTCACCCCTTCTTCTTGCCTGTTTGCTATTGCTTTTCTAAGGCACTCTGCCATCTTGACTGAGTAACTAGGTAATTAGACATGGCCCATGCAGTAGATGTCCTGTACCTGGAACTCAGCAAGGCATTTGATTCAGTGCTGCATGGGAGACTAGGAAGTAAGCTGGAAGGCATGGTGGTGGGGATGAAGATGGTGGAAGGAGTAGTGAAGTGGCTACAAGGGAGACAGCAGAGGATGGTGGTGGGTGGAGAGCTCTCATCTCTGAGGGCAGTGACAAGTGGGGTGCCGCACAGCTCTGTGCTGGGGCCAGTGTTGTTTGGAATATTCATAGCAGACATCTTGATAGGCATGAAGAGCAAGATCAGTCTGTTTGCAGATGACACTATGACACTAAGATGGGAGCAGTAGTGGATGACTTAGGAGGGTGGAAGGGGTTGCAAGATGATCTGTCAAACTTGGAGATCTGGTCAGACACTTGGCAGCTGGGGTTCAATGCCAAAAAGTGTGAAGTGCTACATGTCAGTGTGAAAAAAAGAAGGAGCTACCAGTTGGGGGGGGTTCAGTAACTCAGCACAACGTAGGAAGGCAGCTACAAAGGCCAACAGGACACTGGGTTGTATTGCCAGGGGTATATCATCCAGGAGGGGGAGGTGATCCTGCCGCTATTTAGGTCACTGCTTAGGCCACACCTGGAGTTCTGCATGCAGTACTGGTGCCCATACCTGAAGATGAACATTAGGAGGGGGTGCAGTACAGGGTAATAAAGGTGATCCAGGGGCAAGGGGGCATACCCTACAAGAGTAGGCTGAAGGAACAGAACATGTACTCCCTGAAGAAGAAGAGAGATAGGGGAGATATGTTTGAAACCTTCAAGTACTTGAAAGGAATAAACAAGACAGTCACGTAGGGGCTTTTCAAGTTATGAGGGGGGGAGACATTCGAGGCCATGATCTGAGATTGAAGGGAGGAAGGTTCAGGAGAGAAATGAGAAGACACTTTTTTGCAGAGAGGGTGCTGTCTGGCTGGAATGCATTGCCTGTGGAAGTGGTATCCTGAAGAACAATGGGCTGCTTCAAAAGGCGATGGGACAGGGCAAGGGGTAGGGTCACGGGACGGGAGGGGGAGAGCTGCAGTATAGACCATGAGGCCCTTATCTGCTGGCAATTTCATATGTTCGTATAATTCCCATGCCCAGCAGCAAAGAGGGGACCGAGCTGCCTGGCATGCTACTGTCCGCAGCTGCATGGGGGCCCAGAGTCTGAACTTTTCTGGGGGCCTAGAATTCCTTTCAAGAGGCCTGTGAGTGATACCTGGATATGAAAGAAGTTAAATAAAACAATTCATTCATTCATTCATTCATTCATTCATTCATTTTTCATTCATTCACTCATTCATTCATTCACTCATTCATGCATGTGAGAGTTCAGTTGGGTTATTGAGCTCTCATATGCATGACACATTGATATTGTAGCCAACATTGCTAATACAAAACTGGGCTTACTGTACTGTAACAAGCATTGTCTTACCAATGAAGCACTAAAAGTTGCTGTTTTCAGCTCAGTGCTGTCATTCATTGACTACAGCCTAGCTGTATATGGTGCTGCTATTCCCACTGCGCTCCTATGTATTATGACCACATTTAACAAGGCCTGTAGACTTGTGTAGATGGCTGACAGGCTTACTCATACATGTGCCTTATACACCCAATCTGGCTGACTCAATCTAGAGTGTAGACTAAAATACCAGGTCTGCCTACTGGCTAAAATGTCCGCCCTAGATATAATGCCTCCAGGAGGGCAAAATCTCTTCACTTCCACCAGTTCAGCCAGAAGTACAAGGTTGTTAAACAACCACACCCTCAAAATCCTCTTCCGCCTTACCACTCGGGGTCAATGCTCATTTGAATACAAAGCACCGCTCTGGCTTAACTTCCTGTCAGAAGACTTTCATAAAGAAACTCAGCTGGGACCTGTTAAGACAAATCTACATGTGCTTCTAGTAACCACCAGTAACTGTGACTGTGGAACCTAACTCCCTTGCTCTGCTATCCTCCCTAAGGACTATGTGATCTCTACCGTGGCCTCCTCAGTGCATCCTGTCTATGTAGGATCTACCACTGCCTTTTCCTCCCAGCCTAGTCTCTGTCCCTCCCCCTCCTCCTCCTCTCACCCATTCCCTCTCTCTCTCTTCACCCTACCCCCTTCACACTTTTCTTTCTATCACTCTACTCCCTAGCTATCATTGCTTAGTTAGTACCGCGACAAAAAAACTGTTGATAAAACATGTTCTTGCCAAGTTCTCTGCACTCTTGTGTGGTTGCCACCAAACAATTTTGTTCCATTATGTTGTCTTCTGTTTAACTCACTGCTATTTTTCTTTACCCTGTAAATACCCATTGTAACTTATTAGGATGTTTCTAATCTGTTATCCCCTTGATCTATGTGTGGACATTATTTTTGTAATGACGTGGCGCCTCTGTTAATAAACCTCTGGCTCGAAGACATTTCCAAAATGCAAATAAATAAAACTGTGGAATAATAAATCATACTCCAGTGTGATGTGCTAAGGAAATTACTATTACTTACATTATTTAGTACCAGGGGAAGCTCATTCAGCGCACCTACTGCTAAGATTACCCTTCAAACAGGTGAACCTGCGGTGAAACATGGAATGTGTTGCTCTATCAGAGTTTCCTGTGACAGACCTGTTTTAGTACCAGCTGATGTCATTTGATGTTTACAAGTCTGAGCCACAGCCAAGCTGTGGTGGAAACAGAAACCTGCACATTGCAAAGTACATACTAGTCCTTGTAAGCAGAACATGGAAAAATATTGTAGAACTGAAGAAAAAAACACCTAACGTGTTTTCTCATTTGATCTTCTAAGCTCCTCCATTGCATGCATTGCCCCTTAGGAGGTCCTTCCACTTGGTCCACTAGGCGACTTTTGCTCAGAATAGAGAAAAAAAGACCCAATGAGAGTAAATACATCTTGGCATTCTTCCAGCGACCCAAGAAGCAGTTTTATCAGAGTTGAGGTGGAAGGATCAAGTTAAAAAGTATCCCCAGTTTTTAAATGGAAGATAGGGATAAACATTCCCCCCCCAGCTCCTTTGTTATTTCTATCAGATGCAGAAGTTCAAATCCTCCAGTACAGTTCTGATACTGGGCTGTCAATGCTACATGGGGAACCCTAGCCTGGATTTGTAGTACCCTGTGGTTTGTTCCAAGGTCCCTAGTCTCAAAATATGGGCCACTGCTGCAACTCTAATGCAGTACTCCATCTCAATAGCTAAACAAAACAAGCATTTGTCAATGCCGAATGTTGCTTGCTGGCATTAACAGTGAAAGTGCAAGAGTTAGACAGATGCAGCATTGGAATGGCAGTGAAGTATTGAACTGACTCCAACTCCACCCCCTCCCTGCAGAGATGGACAGGCACTGGGGTGTGCCTTTGGGTCGTCACCCATAACGGTAATGACATTTCACCTCACCCTACCCTGCAGACACTTACAAGTGTCAAGGTGTGCTTTGGGGTGTTCGGGCTTTACATTCACCTCATTCCATAAGGAAATATGCTGAAATGGGTGCAGTATAGGAGAATGGGGTGAACTGTGGGGCTAAAGGGTCCAAGGTGCACCACAATGCCTTTCACTGGCTGCAGGGTGGGGGTGGATGTGGAATGGCATGAGCATTACTGTCAACAATCCCAAGTCACACCCCTGATGTCTGTCAGTCCCTACAGGGTAGGGCGTTATGGTTGAAAACCCTAATGCCCTGGGCAATTCTTGGTATTTTTACTCCAAGTTTTCAACATGGGCTTTTTGTGACCCCACTGCATGAACAGTGACACTATCAATCTATTAGCTGAAAGGTGATTTTGCACAGCAACTGTGCCATTTGGCACCACAGGTGTGAAAACGCATTTCAAACAGGATGTGAAAAATGACAGCTGTACTGTTCATGAGGAGGTGTAAAAAATGGCAAAGTTGAAAATCTGGAGTGAAAATATTAAAAAACTGGTGAGGTCACGGGCGTGTGTAGAAACTGTGCAATGCACCTCCGTAATGAAATTAGTTTGGGGATTTTTTACTGCAGATTTTCAACATAGGCATTTTGGGACCTCCTCTAATGAACAGTGTCACTGTGATTTTCTTACTTTGTTCCGAACACTGATTTCCCACAGTGACCACACTATTCTGCGCTGGAAGTGCGAAAACACATTTTGGCCAGGGTGTGAAAAATGACATCGGTACTGTTCATAAGGAGGTGTGGAAAAATACCAATGTTAAAAATCTAGACTGAAAATATTACAAATTCGTGAACCTACAAGGGTGCATGGAAATTGTGCAATGTATGCTTGTAACACAGTCATTTTATGGACGTTTGTCACCAAATTTTCAACATAGCCAGTTTAAGACCTCTGCTCATGAACAGTTTCACTGTGATTTTCTTAATCTGTCCTGGACATTGATTTCACACACCTACTGCATCATTGTGCGCTACATGTGCAAAAACACATTTTGGGTGAGATGTGAAAAATGGCAGCTATACTGTTCGTAAGAAGGTGTGGTAAAATAGCAATGTTGGGAATCTGGAGTGAAAATTTTACAGATTTGTGAAGTTATGAGGGTGCGTGGAAACTGCACAATGCACGCTCATAGCACAGTCATTTAATGGACTTTCGTCACCAAATTTTCAACATCGGCATTTTAGGACCTCTGCTCATGAACAGTATCACTGTGATTTTCTTAATCTGTCCTGAATACTGATTTCCCACAGTGACTGCGCTATTCTGTGCAGGAAGTGCAAAAACACATTTTGACCAGGTAGTGAAAAATGACAGCTGTGCTGTTCATAAGGAGGTATGGAAAAATGCCAATGCTGAAAATCTTGAGTGAATATATTACAGATTCGCGAAGTTATGAGTGTGTGTGGAAACTGCGCAATGCACACTCGTAAAACAGTTATTTTTTTGGATTTGTTTCACCAATTTTGCAACATAGGCTTTTTAAGACCCCGCCTCATGAACAGTGGCACTGTCATTTCATTAATCAGGCCTGAAAAGTGATTCCACACAGTGACCAGAAAATGACCTTTTGGGACTGAATAACTCCATGACAGTGGCTGAATTCGTGAGGAGGAGTCCCAATAACCCCATGTTGAAAATTTGGTTGCAAAATTCCCAAAAATGCCTGAGATATGCACCAAAGTTGAAAAAACTCTATATGGCGTTGAGGGCCATAAAATGAGAATTGTTAAATAATTTTATTGCTAAATGATTTTATTAAAATATTTTGATGACTGCCTTACACAGTATCAATACTGTAAGGTAGAGAAGTCAAGTTACTACATATGCAGGATCACCATGTACTCTCAATATAAGTTTCAAGTTCAAGTTTCCAGTTTATTTGCAGGAAAGCACCATTGAAAACACTCATTTACAAGGAGGTCCCTCCTAATAAAATAATAATAAGGTGATATAATCCCTAATGTGATTTATTTTGACATCTGAAATCTCAAGATGTAGCCAATATGTAATTGTATCAGATGTAGTAATACCAGGGGTTAACTCTTCTGCTTATTTTTCAAAGAAACAATTATTTAAAAGCATTGCATACTGCAGCACATTTACATTTTTCACAATTCCAGTAGGGCAGTGCCTGTACTGATCAATGCCTCATAGGACTTTTCCCAATTTGTAGAGGATCATTTTCAGTTTCCCACTGCAGAGGTAATAGTAAAAGAAATCCAGACTCCTGTTAACTTTTCCACCAGTTGACTGCATGTAGAGCTATCTTTTGAGTATAACTTCTCTGTGAAGTCACAGGGTGGGAATTAAATAAAAAAATTCCTGAAGCCATAATGATCTGTACTGACTGGTCCAGCTGATCCACTGTCCACACTTTCTGCATGTGAGAAACACGTAAGTGGAGTGCTGGACCACTTAGTAATTAAATGATTATTGTAAATCTCTGGCTCTGTCAGTTCAGAGCTGATCCCCTCTGTCACAGTCCTGACCCCCTGCTATCTTTACAACATGCAGCTGGCACAGCTTGAATCAGCATGGGAAGATTAACCCCTTCATACCTGAATTCTTTCAGCCTGAAAGACAGATACATGGCTCTTTTTCAAATTACTTCTATATAATTCTGGTGAGAAGTGGTTAAAAAGGGCAATCTACTTTAGCCCAAAAAACTGGGGCTGCCTGTTACATAGATGCTGCTGGAGCAGTATCCATTCTTACTTTAAGTATTGAAGAGATTCGGGAGCTGCTGTACCTCTGGTAAAGAATGCAGCTGTCCCCTCAATGCACACCTCTGTGTGCGTGTGTATATGTGTGTGTGTGTGTGTGTGGGTGAGTGTGAGAGAGAGAGAGAGAGAGAGAGAGAGAGAGAGAGAGAATATGGGTGAGGCAGTGGGAGATAGCAGCTGCAGACTAATGTGTTTACAGAACCCAGCTGATTGTGACGTGAGTTTCTTTGAGCATAACGGCATCTCATTAACTGGCCCCACTGAAGCAATGTGTTTCTTGCACATGCGTGCAAGCAACACAAAAAGTTCTGCAACAGTGAACCTCTACCTAACCTGCTCAGTTTTTCTCTGTGCCAGATTTGAGATTTTCATTCATTTTACAGTAGTTTCAGATGGTGAAAATCATACACTTTAATATACTGTTGGTGTTGATTTTTGGTCATTCAGCATAAACTTTCCTGCTAAAGGCTGTAAAGTGACTGTAACAGTAAATATTTTTATTTTTATTTTATTGGTATCTCAGATTACAAATGCATTTGAATCAGAGGTTCTTTTTATGAAGGTTCCAAGTCAGGAAAGTAAAAACAGTTGGCATAATGAGGAGAAAGAAACTTAGCAATGCAATATCATGACATGTATGGTGTCATGTAATGCACAACTCAAATGAGTGCACAAACAGGTAATATAGCAGCGAGCGAATGACTTTGTCCAAATTAACTTGTAAGGGGGAGACTAGTTAAGAGAACAGTTAGAATAGAACAGGGGGAGAATAGTTAAGATGGAAGAGTGACAGAAAGGATGATAAGGGAAGGTGGACAAAGGGGGAACAGGTGTAGGGTGTGGGGAGAGTATGGTAGCATGTAAGGCACAACTCAGTGAGTTTACAAACAGGTAAGTAGCAGTCAATAAGTGACTTTCTCAAAATAACTTGTGAAGGGGAGAGTAGTTAAGCTGGAAGAATGTCAGAAAGGGTGATAAGGGAGGAGGAGGGGGATAGGCGTTGGGTGTTGGGGGTGGGGATAACAAATGGTAGATTCAGAGAGACACAAGGTTAGAGAGATGTGAGGTGGGAGGGGGAGATATAGGAAAAGGGAGAGGGTGGAATTTAATACCACCAATCAAGGAGAAAGGTGAATGTAGGATAGCTAAATAGTGTGTACGGAATAAGGAGGTTGTAGGTGAACGGAGGCAGATAGTGCCTTATACAAAGATAGCTTAGGGAGGGCAGTCACAGCTGCAGAACACAATCAGGTGTTGGTGGAATTTAACCTTAAAAGGGCAAAGCTTCGATTCAGCAGTGATATCAGATGGCAGGCCATTAAGTAGGGTCGGGGCCCTACACATGAATGTACACTGTGCCTGTGAGGTCTGGCAGAAAGGGACAAGGTAGAACAGTTTGGACGCACTACAAGTACTATGAAGGATTGAAATCCATACAGCAGAAGGCCGAGTGATAGGAGATGTTAGGCCCAGGCTGATTTTTTTTGCCAAAAGGCAGGTCTGGTAGGTAACACTGCTGTTAAGGTGCAACCAGTTAGTCTGTTCATATAGGGCACACGTGAGAATGCACCAATGGGCCCTATATACCAGTTGGCAGGATTTATTTAGTGCTATAGTGATTATCTGGAGGGTGGTATCAGCAGATGCTCCATAAAAGATCAGACCAAAGTCAACTATGCATATGATTTAGCTAGTAACCGCTAGTCGGAGGGCTTTCGGGGTCAAGCAATGTTTGTGCTGATGTAGACTCCCGATCCTAGAGTTTATTATCTTAGAGGTTAAGTTAATATGTGTGGTATAAGACAGTGAGCTATAAAGTATAAGGTGGTAACTCAATGAAAAACAGCTGTATACTTGTAAAATAAAAAAAACATGGCTCTAAATATCTCCACAACTTTCAACCAATTAATGAAGACATACACAACTTTTAAAGGTACTGTAAACCCAAGTTCCCCATGGAGCACTGACAGCCCAATGTCAGAAATGTATTGAAGGCTGTGTAGTCTTGCATCTGTTTCATTTAACAAATGCAGTGGGGAGAAGCATTGACCGATGGATTCCATCTGAAAAGTGGAGATGTCTTTAACTGGATTCCCCTTCCACAACTCTGATCAAACTGCCTTTTTGGCCTCTTCAGATGTATGGCATACCATGATGACTGTTACATCTCTTGGTCAACTATATTTACAATATTTATGTAATTTTTGTTAACCGGGAAAGGAGGGCTAGATAAGTCTGCCTATTTTTCATCTTCCCAGGGCTGGGGGGCGGGTGGGTATGGATGCAAACTGACTTATTGAATCAGGTTAAGCTGTTGCTCATATCATTAGACAAGAAATGTGGCCTGGACACCAAGGAAATTCCCATAATATTTTTGAGACGTGCCATGGGATCTTTAGTAAGCAGTTAAAGTGCAGTACCCACTTCATGCTCCAGTAAAGTGTCAGTATTGGAATTTAACCCAAGTTCCTAGTGTTCAGCTAGAACCACAACCTTCTAATATTCCAGCTCTAAAGATAAGTGTACATATAAAAAAAGACAATGCTATCTTCAATCATGGGGAGGTATTGTAACAGCAGCACTGTGGTATGAATTAACAATTTCCCACCACTTTTTTAAGAGGACACATATAATTAATCATTAACCCCACACACACACACAATATCGATCTTCCACTGTATTTTCAGGCCTTTGAACAATAGCCTGTCATCACAGGATTCATTTCTGCCACCCTCTCAACAATTATTTGGTGGATTTCAGAATCACAGTGCCACCCTCATAGCTAAATATTGGTTAGGCTCCCTAGTCCCCTACCTCTCTTCCCACCTCTCTCCAGCCAATTCCCTAGGCTACTCCCGCTGCCATAGAGACACACATATTTTCCACCTCTCACACCTCCTCTCTGCCACTGGTCAAGCTGCCTTTTCCTACCGTCTCCCCCTCCTATGGAACAATCTCCCACCCAACCTTCACCAGGCCTCCTCCCTATCAGACATTAAACAACTCTTCAGGCTCCTCCCTTCCCCTCCCTGCCCTAGATGCTCATCTGGACCCACCCCAACTCGGGCCTAGCCTACCCTCGGATGCCTCTTTTGGTCAATATTTTGCACACGTCTGCCTCAAATTATATTACTGCTTATCTATTGTACAATTTCTGTGCTAGTTTACATAATGCTGTAATACTACTACTTGTAAATGCTGTATATATAAAGGTTTGTAATATACTGTAAATACCAATGTTAGAAATGGAATGTCTTTATGCTGTTCTTAACTTCTGTTCAAGCAACAGTTATACTTTACTGCACACTCTGTGTAATGTCTTGTTGTTGTACTTAACGTCTGTAACAAGCAATTGTTGTACTTCTCTGCCTACCTCTGTGTACACCTTGTACCCGGGTCGCACCTGGAAATGAGCCTCAGCTCAGTGTGCCTTTCCCAGTCATGAATTTAAATAAATACAGTGGCATACCCATGTTGCATAAAGAATGACAACCCCTTCTGCAAAAAAATTAAGTAGCCCTTGGGGGCATGCCTCAGGCAGCTAGTGTTGGAACCCACTCGGGAGGGCACAATCTTAACATAGAAACATAGAAACATAGACTTTGACGGCAGATAAGGACCGCTTGGCCCATCTAGTCTGCCCCTTTCCCTACCTACAGGATAGGCCGCAGATCCTAGTTAACCAACAGCCTATTTCTTCCTACCCCCCACAAGAATTGCCTTATGTCTGTCCCATGCATTCTTGAATTCTCCCACAGTTTTAGACACCACAACCTCCTCAGGAAGGCTGTTCCATGCATCCACTACCCTCTCTGTGAAATAATACTTCCTCACATTGCCCCTGAACCGCCCCCCCATCTTTAAATTGTGTCCCCTTGTTCTTGTACGTCTCTTTTTCTGAAAGATGCTACCCTCTTGGACTTTGTTGATTCCACTGAGGTACTTAAAAGTTTCTATCATGTCCCCCCTCTCCCTTCTTTCCTCAAGAGTATACATATTAAGCTCCTTTAGTCTCTCCTCATACGGCTTCTCTTGCAGACCCTGCACCATTTTAGTTGCCCTCCTCTGGACTGCCTCTATCCTGTCTATGACCTTGCGAGATGGGGTCTCAGAACTGGACACAGTACTCAAATGGGATCTCACCAACTGTCTGTACAGAGGATAACAACTTCCTGTTTTCTGCTGCTGATGCCTCTCCCTATGCATCCCAGTATACCCCCACTGACTTCTCACATTGCTTGCTAACCTTAAGGTCATCTGATATGATTAGCCCCAGGTCCTTTCCTTTTAGTTGTTGTTACTACCTCCCCCATTGTGTATTCTTCCCCTGGGTTCTTGTTTCCCAGGTGCATTATTTTGCACTTCTTTGCATTGAATCCTAGCTGCCATACTTCTGACCATTCCTCCAACCTTGCCAAGTCCCTTCTCATCCTTTCCATGCCTCCTTGAGTATCAACCCTGTTGCAGATCTTTGTGTCATCTGCAAAGAGGCATACTTTTCCTTCCAGTCCCTCTGCAATGTCACTTATGAAGACATTAAAAAGGACTGGACCCAATACTAAACCCTGTGGTACTCCACTAGTAACCCCTCTTTCTTCAGAGTTTACTCCATTTACAATTACCTTCTGTGCCCTGTTGTCCAGCCAGTGTTTTACCCAGGCTACCACCCTGGGACCCACTCCCAGGCTGGTTAATTTGACTATTAATCTTTTGTGTGGGACTGTGTCAAATGCCTTGCTAAAGTCTAGGTAGACCATGTCCACAGCCCCTCCCTGGTCTACTACTTTGGTCACCCAGTCAAAGAAATCTATTAGATTCGTCTAACATGACCCTCCCGCTGTGAACCCATGCTGCCTTGGGTCCTGTGCCCCACTTACCTCTAGGTACTCAACTATTCTTTCCTTCAGAAGTGACTCCATCACTTTCCTTACCACAGAGGTCATACTGACAGGTCTGTAGTTTCCTGCCTCTGTCTTGATCCCACTTTTGTGAAGGGGAATCACATCCGCCTTCCTCCAGTCCTCGGGTACCACACCATCCTCCCATGATTTATTAAAAAGTGTAGCCAGTGGTTTCACTAGTTCCCCCCTTAATTCTTTTAGAATTCTGGGGTGAATTCCATCAGGCCCCATTGCTTTGTCCACCTTCAGTTTTAGGAGTTCTTGCAGAACCCTTTCTTCTGTGAAAGGACTGGGATTGACCCCCTATCAAGAGTGCTTCTGTTAATTGGATTAGGCACTTCCCCCTCCTCTTTTGTGAATACTGAGCAGAAATATTCATTCAGTATCCCTGCTTTTTCACTGTCCCCCTCTGCCCACCCACCGTTCATTCTATTCAGCCTCACTATCCCTCCCTTTGTCTTTCTACGCTCGCTGATGTACCTATAAAAGGTTTTATCCCCCTTCTTAACCGAGTTGGCTATCTTTTCCTCAGTTTAGGCCTTTGCTATTCTGACTTTCCTCCCTGCTTCCTTCTGCCTTAACTGGTACAGCTGTCTGTCCTGCTCCTTCTGTGTTCCCTTATACTTCCGGAATGCTATCTTTTTCTTCCTGACTTTCTCAGCCACCTCTTTTGAGAACCATAGTGGCTTTTTCTTTCATTTTGATTTGTTTATTTGCTTCACACAAAAACCCAGGGAAAGAGTACACAGTGGGGGGGGGAGTATTAACAGCAAAAAAATGGAAAGGGATTGGGGCAGTCATATCAGATGAACTAAAGGTAAGCAAGGAGTGTGAGAAGGCAGTAAGGATGGCTGGGGGAATATTGAGATATATAGGGAAAGGCATCTCCAGTAGAAAACAGAAAGTTATTATTCCTCTGTACAGATAGTTGGTGAGACCCCATCTGGAGAACTGTGTGCAGTTCTGGAGACCCCATCTCCACAAGAACATAGACAGGATGGAGGCAGTCCAGATGAGGGCAACAAAAATGTTGCAGGGTCTGCAACAGAAGCCATTTGAAGAGAGACTATAGGAGCTTAATATGTATACCTTTGAGGAAAGGTGGGAGAGGGGGACATGATAGAAACTTTCAAGTATCTCAAAGGACTCAACAAAGTCCAAGAGGGTAGCATCTTTCAGAAAAAGCGATGTGCAAGAACAAGGGGACACACTTTGAATATAGAGGGGGAATGGCTCAGGGGCAATGTGAGGAAGTTTTTTTTTAACAGAGAGGGCGGTGGACACATAGAACTACCTTCCTGAGGAGGTCGTTGGGTCAAAAACAGTGGGGAAATTCAAGAATGCATGGGACAGTCATAAGACAATTCTGGTGGGGGTGGGAGGCAGTAAGCTGTTGGTTAACTAGGATCTGCAGCTTATCCAATAGGTAGAGAAATGGACAGACTAGGTGGGTCAAGTGGTTCTTATCTGCCGTCAAAGTCTATGTTTCTATGTTTGGTTTTACGGCAAATAAAATGTATAGATGCCTAACACCCTAAGGAATGTGGAATTAGTACAACAGATATAAATTACAGTATTCAACAATAATGTCTGTACCTGCACCTGAAACTGGTACCAGTGCATGTTCATATAGCCAGTGCATCTCTGACTCTGCACTCTTCACTGATTCCTTGTTTCTGCTTAGTATTGTTGCTGCTATAGTACCTCATTCTGTGGCCATTGTTGTTATATGATGCTATTATGCTATGTCCTGATAGTAATATTTTCTGCCACTATGTATTTAACTGTATAAGTTATTTTTGCTTATTGCCTGAACTTTGTTATGCATTTTGCTGAGTTGTTTTATGTCACTATTTGCTAATTTCATGTTACAACTGTCTTAACCTACTGTTTTAATTTTATTGTGCTCTCCCAGGTCATGCCCGAAAATAAGCATCATAATAATCATATAATGTATGGTAGAACGTTGTTATTCCCTAAAATCCATTTTTTGACAGTGTTGTTATACCATTGATGTGATGTCACAATGTTGTTATACCATCGTGGGTACGTCACATCGATGGTACAACAACTCAGAACTCTCACGCTCTGCTGTCACCTTGGCAGCATGGCTGACTGCACGCTCCACTAGTCTGAATAGCTCTGATTGAATTGACAGTTCCCCCACCCCCACACATGCATACACACCATCCATACCAGTCCACACGCATCCTCTCTTCCCAGTGTTATTAGCCAATCCATTAAAAAAACAAGCATTTGTCAATGCCGATTGTTGTCACGCTGGCACTGGCATTGGCAGTGGCGGAGCTAGTGACGCATAATAGGAATGGCAGTAAAGTATTGAAGTGACACCAACCCCACCCTTACCCTGTAGAAAGTAATAGGCATTGGGGTGTGCCTTTGGGTTGTCAGCTGTAAAGCTCATGCCATTGTACCTCACCCTACCTTGTACATACTGACAAGTGTCGGGTGTGCTTTGGGGTCTTTGGGCCTTGTGCTTACCCCATTCCATAAGGAAACATGCTGATGTAGGTGCAGTACAGGAGCATGGGGGTGAAATTTGTGGCTGAACAGTGCAAGGCGCACCACGATGCCTGTCAGTGGCTGCAGGGTGGGGGGGGGGGGAGGAATGGCATGAGCATTACATCCAGTGATCCCAAGTCACATCCCTGATGCCTGTCAGTCTGTACTAGGTGGAGTGCTACAGTTGGAAGTCTTAACACCGTAGGCGTGTGGTGGTAGTTTCACTCCATATTTTCAACATGGGCTGCTTGTCTGGCCACCTCATGAAAAGCGGCACAATCACTTTGTTAGCTTAAAGGTGGTTTTGCACAGTGTCTGTGCCATTTGGTGACAAAGGGACGAAAACACATTTTGGGGCAGGATGTGGAGAATGACAACTGTATTGTTCATGAGGAGGCATTAAAAAATGGAAACGTTGAAAATCTGGAGTGACAATATGAAATATTGGTGAAGCAATGAGCATGCATACAAACTGCGCAACACATGTCCATAACCCAATTATTTTTGGGAGTTTGTTAGCCACATTTGTAACATAGGCAGTTTGGGACCTCCCCTTATGAACAATGGTGCTGCGATTTGTTAATCTGTCCCAAAAGTTGATTTCCCACAGCGACCACTCCATTGTGCGCCACAGGTGCGGAAACACATTTTGGGCAGGATGTGAAAAATGACAGCTGTACTGTTCATAAGGAGGTGTGAATAAATGGCAGTGTTGAAAATCTGGCATGGAAATATTGCAAATTTGCGAACTTACAAGGGAGCGTGGAAACTGCACAACACACGCTTGCAACACAGTCAGTTTATGGACTTTTGGCACCAAATTTTAAACCTAGGCATTTTGGGACCTCTGATCATGAACAGTGTCACCATCATCTCCTCAAACTGTCTTGAAAACTGATTTCACACAGCGACCGGGCTATTCTGCACCGCATGTGCAAAAACTCATTTTGACCATGATATGTAAAATTGAAAGCTATACTGTTCATAAGGAGGTATGGAAAAATGCCAATTTTGAAAATCTGGAGTGAAAATATTACAAATTCACGAATTTACAAGCATGCATGGAAACAGCGCGATGCAAGCTTGCAAAACTGCCATTTTTAGGATTTTTCCCACCAAATTTGCAACATAGGCAGCTTTTTGAGAGCCCCCCTCATGAACAGTGGCACTGCTGTTTCATTAATTGGTCCCAAAAGGTGATTCCATGCAGTGACTGCGAAATCACCTTTCATGGCTAATTAATACCCTTGACAGTGCTAGAATTCCTGAGGAGGGGTCCTAAAAACCCCATGTTGAAAATTTGGTGCCAAAATTCCAAAACATGCCTGAGGTATGTATCAAAGCTGAAAAAAAAACTATTTATTCCATTATACAGCTTATCGGCATTTCCTCAGTTCGCAGTCAACTTTGAAGAGTGCAGATGTGTTCCCGGTGCACCGAAGATCATCGTGCTAGACTCCAGAGGTAAGTATGGGGTGAGGGGTGTGGGAGGTAGGGTGCACAGTGGGTGGAGTGCGGGTTGTGGGAGGGGCAGGGTGACCATGAGGGACTGTTTTCTTTTACAGGTTAAAAAACAGGCAGAAGCTTTGGCACGCTGGGGTGGGTGTGTCACCTAAGTGTTTTGTGGAGGTGCTGGCAGCCAGCAGAGTTGGGCACCCCATCGGCACACAATGAAAGGGGGCAAGTGCGAGGTTGGTCACCCCCTCAGCACATAACAAATGGGGAGGGGGATGCATTATGCTGGTGGCATAATACATTGGGGAAGGGCATGCTGACAGGGGGATTGGGTACCCCAGAAGTCAGCAGTATGGCCGGCAGTGTGCCACCATGTTCATTTTGTTTTTCACCACCAGGGAAAGCACGTCAGGAGGTCCACTGCGTATGATGAGCTTAGCTTGCATTTCAGCAGAGCTTTTGTTTGATCCCATTGCCACATTAAGTATGTATGGTGTGGCGCCGGCATGCAGGCTGATTGGGGAATGAGGGCTGCACCTACTGATGCGTGCCCTGCATTCACCCAACAGTGACCGTGCCTGCAAATCTGCACTATCACAAGATGTTGGCTCCGCAAGCACGCCAACATAAAAAAGATGTGTAGTAATGTTTTTTTTCTCTAGTTTCCTTTTACATCTGCTGTAAATTAACAGAGTTTTGCTGCACCACATATACTTCACGGCCCTATCCTAAACAGAGTGAAGTGACAGTTTCCAATTGTGATCAACACCAATGACTTTTCTTAGTTTGAAATATCGCAGAGTTTAAGTTTGATACTTTAAAAAGTTTAATGTTTTGTTTTCTCGGTTGTGTTGTCAGCACTAATGACTTAATAAAAAAGTTGTTTTAATAAACCTCTACTGGCTCAGAGTATGCAGCACAAGGTAAGACAGTTCTTACCCTGACCACAATGTCACTTAGCAAAGTGTTTTGTTATGAATTTGGGAAAACTGACTGCTGGCATTGATGCCCATAAACTATAAAAGATAAAGTATGGGCATTGATGACCAACTGCACTATGCTCATTTCTCATGGTCTCCATGACAACCTGGGTAAGCCACTCAAGCTGTGCTCTTGAGGTTTGCCTTAGTTCTAATGGAAACCACTCAAAGTAAGCATAGTGTGGTTCTTCATCACTGCCATACATTATCCTCTATATAGTTTTTAAGCAAAAATATATTTTAACCTCCTAAGATTCATAATCAGCACTGTCTTGTGCATTTCTTGCTTCACCAGTGTATCTGGTCACAAGTATCTAAGCCAATTAGAAAAAAAAAATATTTGTGTGAGAAAAAATTTAAGGGCTCCAAATGGTGCCTCCAGTGGGTCTGCCAGTCCCTGTCCTGCCAGTTTTGTGCAATTCTTGTTTCGTCAGTGCATGTGGTCACTAGTTTCAAAGCCAATTAGCAGGGAAAAAAAATATTTGTATGATAAAAAAAATCCAGGGCTCCAAATGGTACCTCCAGTGGATCTGTCAATCCCTGTCCTCCCAGTCTTGTTCATTTCTTGCTTTGTCAGTGTGTGTGGTCACAAGTTTCTAAGCCAATTAGTAGAAAAAAAAATATTTGTGTGAGAAAAAAAATTCAGGGCTCCAAACGGTGCCTCCAGTGTATCTGCCACTCCCTGTTCTACCAGTCAGTCTTGTGCATAAATTCCTTGCTTTGTCAGTGTGTGTGGACTAGATTTGTGTGAGAAATAATCAGTGTTCCAAATGGTACCTCCAGTGTGTCTGCCAGTTCCTGTCCTGCCAGCCTTGAGTGTTCCTTGCTTCGTCAGTGTGTGCAGTCACTTGTTTCTAAGTCAGTAAAGAAAAAAAAAAAGATTTGTGTGAAAAAAAAATTCAGGGCTCCAAATGGTGCCTCCAGTGTGTCTGCCAGTCACTGTTCTGCCAGTCTTGTGCATAAATTCCTTGCTTCATTAGTGTACGGACTAGATTTGTGTGAGAAAAAAAATTCAGGACTCCAAACGGTTCCTCCAGTGGGTCTGCCAGTCCCTGTCCTCCCAGTCTTGTGCATTTCTTGCTTTGTCAGTGTGTGTGGTCACTAATTTCTAAGTCAATAAGTAGAAAAAAAAATATTTCTGTGAGAAAAATAATGCAGGGCTACAAACGGTACCTCCAGCATGTCTGCTAGTCCCTGTTCTGCCAGTCTTGTACATAAATTCCTTGCTTCGTCAATGAGTGTGGACTAAATTTGTGTGAGAAAAACAATTCAGTGCTCCAAATGGTGCCTCCAGTCAGTCTGCCAGTCCCTGTCCTGCCAGTCCTGTGCATTTCTTGCTTCATCAGTGTGTGTGGTCAGTAGTTTCAAAGCCAATTAGAAGGAAAACAAATATTTATGAGAGAAAAAAAATTGAGAGCTCCAAATGGTGCCTCCAGTGGATCTGCCACTCCCTGTCCTGTCAGTCTTGTGCATTCCATGCTTCATCAGTGTGTGTCACCACTAGTTTCTAAACCAATTAGTAGAAAAAAACATTTCTGTCAGAAAAAAAATCCAGGGCTCCAAATGGTGCCTCCAGTGGGCCTGCCAGTCCCTGTCCTGCGAGTCTAGTGCATTTCTTGTTTCGTCATTGTCTGTGGTCACAAGTTTCTAAACCAATTAGTAGAAAAAAAAATATTTTTGTGAGAAAAAAAGTCCAGGGCTCCAAACGGTGCCTCCAGTGTGTCTGTCACTCCCTGTTCTGCCAGTCTTGTGCATAAATTCCTTGCTTTGTCAGTGTGTGTGTGGACTAGATTTGTGTGATTAAAAAATTAGTGTTCCACACGATGCCTATAGTGGGTGTGCCAGTCTCTGTCCTGCAAGTCTTGAGCATTCTATGCTTTGTCAGTGTGTGCAGTCACTTGTTTCTAAGTTTGTAAGGAAAAAAAAGATTTGTG
Source organism: Neoceratodus forsteri (assembly GCA_016271365.2). Classification (NCBI taxonomy): domain Eukaryota; kingdom Metazoa; phylum Chordata; order Ceratodontiformes; family Ceratodontidae; genus Neoceratodus; species Neoceratodus forsteri. The sequence goes on from CM028136.1 coordinate 133,485,389, forward strand.
TGAGAAAAAAAGTTCAGGGCTCCAAACGGTGCCTCTGGTGTGTCTGCCAGTCCCTGTCCTGTCAGTCTTGTGCATAAATTCCTTGCTTCATCAGTGTGTGTGGACTAGATTTGTGTGAGAAAAAAAATTCAGGGCTCCAAATGGTGCCTCCAGTGGATCTGCCAGTCCCTTTCCTGTCAGTCTTGTGCATTCCTTGCTATGTCAGAGTGTGTGGTCACTAATTTCTAAGCATTCCTGGCATCCCTTCATTGCATGGAGTGGCTAACAAATAATGAGCTACCTCACACAACGAAATATGGCTCACCACTGGATCTCTCCAAATCATTGGGATGCAAATACCTAGACAATATACATATTGCAGATGCAGCTAAATATCGTTCTGATCGAGCAATCAGAGAAATGGTTCTCTCTCTGTGTGAGGTGGTCAGGAGATCAGTAATTATAGATTTGAAATCTGCCAATTTTTTTTTTCTTATTTGGTGGACGAAACAACTGATATTGCCGTTATGAAGTAACTCATTTTGTGTGGCATTAACTGCAAAGGAGGGAAACCCAGTGTTTGTTTTCTGGGAGTTGAGGAAATAATTGAAGGAAAGGCAGACACAATAATTAAAAAATGCTTGTGTTCTCTGATAATGATGGACTCTCAGTTGATTGCCTTGTAGGGTTGGGCAGTGATGAAGGAGCTGTTATGCTGGGCAGGCAAAACGGAGTGGCTACAAAACTGAAAGAAGTCAGCCCAAAGCTTGTTGAAAATTACTGTATGGCTCATTGGGAGGCCTTGGCAGTAAAGTCAGCAGCAAATGAAGTGAACGCCATTAAAAAGTTTAAGCAAACACTAGATCACTTATACAGATATCATGAAAATTCTGCTGTTCACATGGCTGACCTTAAAGAAATTCAGCAGGCAATGGAGAACCCTGTTTTAAAGCCAAAACAGGCAAAAGCAGTTAGGTGTCTGCCACATGATGCAGAATGTGACACACTAAGGAAGATGTTTCTGTCTGTCATTGCATTCTTGCATGGAGAGGCCTCTGAAAGGCATGATCCCCAAATTCTGGGCACAGTAAAAATGGTGGAAAACTGGGAGGTTTTTTTTCATTTTATGTATGATGTGTGACATACCTACACACCTTAGCATCTTATCTAAATGCTTTCAGACATCAGCTCTGAATTTTATTACTATAAAGAGGCATTTAAATTCTACTTTAGAAATTCTTAGGGCATGTCTACTCATACCTAATCAGTACTTCTCCATATCGACTGAACTAGTACTCCTAAATGATAATGGCCTGAACTTGCCATTTAGTGAAGCACAGTTAAATTATTTCAAAACCTCTGTGCATGACAATTTTAGTAGGGCCCTAATTGCTCAAACTGAGTAAAGGTTTCCAAGCACAGAACTCTTGGATACGTTCAGAATATTTGACCCCAGCATGATACTGGAAGGTGATATTGAAGAGTTGGAAGGCTATGGTAGTGACAACCTTGACATTATTCTTAGTCACTATGCTACTGTTATGGATGTAGATGCTTCTACACTGGAATGGGCTTCTTTGCGTAGTCTCATGCTCATGGAAAATATGGTCTTTAAGACCATTTCAGATGTACTGCACTCTCTAACTACTAAATACAGTATGTACACCTGTATCCAAATATATCTACTTTTGCAGAATTGGCAATGATAATACCAATGTCAACTGCAGATTGTGAGAGGGAATTCTCTGCACTAAATATAATAAAATAGCAGACATGGAATGGATTAGGTACCAGTGTGCAAAATGCACTTATGATTATCTCAATTGAGGGCCCTGATGTTGACAATTTCCCTTATTTGGAAGTGGCAGCTCATTGGGCAGGACTGCAAAACCATAGATTACATCTTGACCTTGCAGGCACTAGTAAAGAGATGTAGTATGAACCAAGAATAATGTCAAGATGATCACAAAATGTTGCCTGTCCTGCAAATTAATGCAGAGGTTCTCCAATATGTTACACAGCTTACCACACTTCGTTTGCTACTGCAACACACTAGCCAAGACCTCTATATCAGTTGTATTACTCCTGTTTTTTCCTCTATATGCAAATACATCCAGTGACTGACTCTGCCCCCAGTGCTCCCCGAGGCTCTGCCCCCAGCCCCACCCCTTTTACCAATGCTCTATATTTTTCCGCCAATGTATAACACTGATGCTGGAGGGCTTGAGGGAATGGAAAGTAGACAAAGCACCAGGGCCAAATGGCATACACCCCAGCATGCTGAAGGAGCTAGCAGAAGTCCTGATGGAGCCCTTGGCAGGCATGTTCAATGCCTCCCTGTACTCAGGGAATGTACCTCAGGACTGCAGGATGATGCACATGATACCACTCCATAAGACTGGCAACAAGGATGAGCCCGTAAACTACAGACCGGGAAGCCTGATGGAGTCAATCCTGAAGGAGAAGACAGTTTCCCTTCTGGAGACCAATAGACTGCAGAAGGGTAGACAACATGGGTTTGTCTCAGGCAGATCCTGTCAGACCAACCTCGTGGAATGCTATGACTGGGTAACTAGGCAATTAGACATGGGCCATTCAGCACGTGTCCTATACCTTGACCTCAGAAGGAATTTGTTTCAGTGCTGCATGGGAGACTAGGAAGTAAGCTGGAAGGCACGGGGGTGGGGGTGAAGATGATGGAATGGTTAGTGAACTGGCTGCAAGGGAGACAGCAGAGGGTGGAGGTCGGTGGGGAGCTCTCATCTCTGATGGCGGTGACAAGCAGAGTGCCACAGGGCTCTGTGTTGGGGCCATTGTTATTTGGGATATTCATAGCAGACATCTCAATAGGCATCAAGAGCAAGATCAGTCTGTTTGCAGACGACACCAAGATGGGAGCAGTAGTGGAAGACTTAGGAGGGTGGAAGGGGTTACAATATGATCTGTTAAAATTGGAGACCTAGTCAGACACGGCAGCTGGGGTTCAATGCCAAAAAGTGTGAGGTGCTACATTTAGGTACAAAAAAATGAAGGAGGAGCTACCAGTTGGGGGGGGGGGAGTTCTGCTAGCTACAACAGAGGAAGAGAAGTATCTGGAGTGATTATAATGGGCTCAATGAATAACTTAGCACAACATAGGAAAGCAGCTGCAAAGGCCAACAGGATGCAGGATTGTATTGCCAGGGTATATCATTTTGAAGGGGGGAAGTGATCCTGCCGCTATATAGGTCACTGGTTAGGCCACACATGTAGTACTACATGCAGTACTGGTGTCCATAACTAAAGAAGGACATTAGGTTACTGGAGGGGGTGCAACACAGGGCAACAATGGTGATCCAGGGGCTAAGGGACATATCGTACAAGAGTAGGCTGAGGGAATTGAACATGTACTCCCTGGAGGAGAGGAGAGATAGGGACGATATGACTGAAACCTTCAAGTACTTGAAAGGAATAAACAAGACTGGCATGGAAGGGCTTTTCAAGTTAAGGGGGGGGAGAGAGACATTCGAGGCCATGATCTGAGATTGGAAGGAGGACAGTTCAGGAGAGAAATGAGAAGTCACTTTTTTAATGAGAGGGTGGTGTCTGGGTGGAATGTATTGCCTTTTGGAAGTGGAATTCTGTGGAACAATGGGCTGCTTCGAAAGGGGATGGGACAGGGCAAGGGGGAGGGTCACGGAAGGAGGGAGGGGAGGGGGAAGCTGCAATATAAGGGATGCTAGCTGCACAATCGAGCAGACTTGATAGACCATAAGGCCTTTATCTGCTGGCAGTTTCATATGTTCGTATAATTACTGGGGCCCAGCACCAAAGAGAGGTTCGAGTTGCCTGGTACGCTTTGTACGCAGCTGCATAGGGGCCCCAGAGTCTGAACTTTTCTGGGGGCCCAGAATTCCTCTCAAGGGGCCTGTGAGTGATACCTGGGTATAAAAGAAGTTAAATAAAACCATTCATTCATTCATTCATTCATTCATTCATTCATTCATTCATTCATTCATTAGTGAGAGTTCAGTTGGGCTATTGGGTTCTCATGTGCATGACACATTGATATTGTTGCGAACATTGCTAATACAAATCTGGGCTTACTGTACCATAACAAGCACTGTCTTACCAATGAAATGCTAAAGTTGCTGTCTCTAGCTTAGTACTATCAATCATTGACTACAGCCTAGCGGTATATGGTGCTGCTAATCCCCACTGCACTCCTACATATTATGATCACACTTAACCAGGCCAGTAGACTTGTGCTGAGAGCTGACAGGCTTACTCATACATGTGCCCTATACGCCCAGTCTAGCTGGCTCAATCTGGAATGTAGACTAAAATACCAGGTCTGTCTACTGGCTAAAAAGTCTGCCCTAGGTATGATGCCTCCTGGAGTGCAGAATCTCCTCACTTCCATCAATTCAGCCAGGAGTACAAGGGGCTTAAACAACCACACCCTCAAAATCCTCTTCCGCCTTTACCACTGGGGTCAATGCTCATTTGAATACAGAGTGCCGCTCTGGCTTAACTTCCTGCTGGAAGACTTTCATAAAGAAACTAAGCTGGGACCCCTTAAGACAAATCTATGTGCACTTCTAGTAACCACCAGTAACTGTGACTGTGGTACCTAACTCCCTTGCTCTGCTATCCTCCCTAACAACTATGTAATCTCTACAGCGGCCTCCTCGGTGCATCCTGTCTATGTAGGATCTACCATTGCCTCTTTCTCCCAGCCTAGTCTCTGCCCTCCCCCCCTCACCCATTTCCTCTCACTCTCTTCACCCTACTCTTGCACACTTTTCTGTCTATCTCTCTACCCAGTAGCTATCCTTGCTTAGTTACTACTGTGACAAAAGAACTGTTGATAAAATTTGTTCTTGCAAAGTTCTCTGCACTCTTGTATGGTTGCCACTGAACAATTTTGTACCATTATGTTGCCTTCTGTGTAACTCATTGCTATTTGTCTGTACCCTGTAAATACCCATTGTAACTTAGTAAGATATTTCTAATCTGTTATTCTCTTGATCTATGCCTGGACATGATTTTTTGTAATGATGTGGTGCCTCTGTAAATGAGCTTCTGGCTCATAGGAAATTCCAAATTGCAAATAAATAAAATTGTGGATTAATAAATCATACTCCTGTGATGTACTAAGGAAATGACTATTACTCACATTATTTAATAATGGGGAAGCCCATTCAGCACACCTACTGCTAAGATTACCCTTCAAACAGGTGAATTTGCGGTAAAACATGGAAAGTGCTGCTTTATCAGAGTTTCCTGTGACAGACCCTTTTTAGTACCAACTGAAGTAATTTGATGTTTACAAGTCTGAGCCACAGCCAAGCTGTGGTGGAAACAGAAACCTGCACATTGCAAAGTACATACTAGTCCTTGTAAGCAGAACATGGAAAAATATTGTAGAACTGAAGAAAAAAAACACCTGCTAATGTGTTTTCTCATTTGATCTTCTCTGCTCCTCCAGTGCATGCACTGCCCTATAGGAGGTCCTTCCACTTGGTCCACTAGGTGACTTTTGCTCAGAATAGTGAAAAAAAGTCCTAATGAGAGTAAATTCATATTGGTATCCCCTACACGTCCAGAGACCAAAGAAGTAGTTTTATCAGCGTTGAGGAGGAAGGATCAAGTTAAAAAGGATCTGAGTTTTCAAATGGAAGACGGGGATAAACAACCCCCAACCCCCAGCTCCTTTATTATTTCTAGCAGATGCAGAACTACAAATTCCCTCAGTACAGTTCTGATACTGGACTATCAATGCTATGTGGAGAACCCTGGCCTGGATTTGTAGTACCCTGTGATTTGTCCTAAGGTCCCCATTCTCAAAATATGGGCCATTGCTGCAACTCTAATGCATTGCTCCATATCAACAGCTAAATAAAAAAAGTTCTGCAACGGTGAACCCTGCCTAACCTGCTCAGTTCTTCTCTGTGCCAGATTTGAGATTTTCATCCATTTTACAGCAGTTTGAGATGGTGCAGTTCATACACTTTAATATACTATTTGTGCTGATTGTTGATTATTCAGCATAAACGTTCCCACAAAAGGCTGTAAAGTGACTGTAACAGTGAATATTTTTTTTTATTTTATTGATATCTCAGATTAGAAACACCTTTGAACCAGAGGTTCTTTTACCAAGGTTCCACGTCAGGAAAGTAAAAACAGTTGACCTACTGTAATGAGGAGAAAGAAAATTAACAATACAATATCAAAACAAGTATGGTGTCATGTAATGCACAACTCAAATGAGTTCACAAACAGGTAATATAGCAGCCAGCGAGTGACTTTGCCAAAACTAACTTGTAAGGGGGAGAGTAGTTAACAGAACAGTTAGAATAGAATGGGGAGAGAATAGTTAAAATGGAAGAGTGACAGAAAGGATGATAAGGGGAGCTGGACAAAGGGGGAAGAGCTGTAGGGTGTGGGGGGAGTATGACAGCATGTAAGGCACAGCTCAGTGAGTTCACAAGCAGGCAAGTAGCAGTCAGTAAGTCACTTTGTCGAAATAACTTGTGAAGGGGAGAGTAGTTAAGATGGAAGAATGTCAGACAGGGTGATAAGTGGAGTAGGAGGGGATAGGTGTTGGGGGCTAGGAGATGAATATTGGTAGATTCAGAGAGAGAGACAAAGTTAGGGAGAGGTGAGGTGCTGGGGGAAGAAGCATAGGAAAAGGGAGAGTGTGGAAGTTAATACCACCAGTCAGAGAGAGGTGAATGTAGGAAAGCTAAATAGTGTGTACGGAATAAGGAAGTTGTAGGCGAATGGAGGCACTTAGGGCCTTATACAAGGATAGCTTAGGGAAGACAGTCACAGCTGCAGAGTGCAATCAGGTTTTGGAGGAGTTTAGCCTTAAAATGACAAGTTATGATTCGGTAATGATGTCAGAGGGCAGGTCATTAAGCAGGGTCGGGCCCTATACATGAATGTGCACTGTGCCTGTGTGGTCCAGCAGAAAGGGACAAGGTAGAACCGTTTGGACACACTACAAGTACTACAATGTTTGGAGTCAGTAGATGAAGAGACTGAGTGTTGAGAGGAATTAGGCCCAGGCTGAATTTTTTTCAAAAGGCAGGCCTGGTAGGTAACCCTGCCCTTAAGGTGCAACCAGTTGGTCTGTTTACATAGGTTGCAAGTGAGTGGCCTATGGGCCCCAAATACCAGTCAACAGCATTTATTAAGTGTTGTAGTGATTCTCTTGAGGCTGGTATCAGCAGCAGCTCCATAAACAACCAGACCATAGTCAACAATGGATAGGATTGAGCTAGTAACCACTAGTCGGAGAGCTTCAGGGCCAAGCAGTGTTTGTGCTGTTATAGAATCCTGATCCTAGAGTTTATCATCTTAGAGATTAAGTAGACATGCATGTTATAAGATAGTGAGCTATAAGGTGTAAGGTGGTAACTCAATGAACAATGGTTGCATACATGTAAAATAAAAAACATGACTCTAAACATCTCCACAACTTTCACCCAATAAATGAACACATGCAAAACTTTTGCAGGTACTGCAAACCCATGTTCCCCATGGAGCAGTGACAGCCCAATGTCAGAAATGTATTGACGGCTGTGTAGTTCTGCATCTGCTTCATTTGGCAAATGCAGTGGGGAGAAGCATTGACCCATGGATTCCATTTGAAAATTGGAGATGTCTTTAACTGGATGCCTCCTCCACAACTTTGATCAAACTGCCTCTTTGACCTCTTGGGATATACCGCATACCGTGATGACTGTTACATCACTTGGTCAACTATATTTAAAATGTTTATGTAGTTTTTGTTGACTGGGAAAGGAGAGCTAGATAAATCTGCCCATTTTCAGTCTTGTCCGGGGAGAGGGGTGCTATATGGATGTAAACTGACATATTGAGACAGGTTAAGCTGTTGCTTGTATCATTAGACAGGAAATGTGGCCTGGACACCAAGGAAATTCCCATAATATATTTTAGAAGTGCCATGGGATCTTTAACAATCCGTTAAAGTGCATTACCCCTTCATGCTCCAGTAAAGTGTCAGTACTGGAATTTAACCCAAGTTCCTAGTGTTCAGATAGAACCACAACCCTCTAATCTTCTAGCTCTAAAGTTAAGTGTACATATAAAAAAAAAGACAATACTGTCTTCAGTCATGGGGAGGTATTATAACAGCAGCACTGTTTTATAAATCAGCAATTTCACCCTCTTTTTTTAAGAGGACAAATATAATTAATCATCATCACACCCCCCACACACACACACACAGAATACAGGTCTTCCATTGTATTTTCAGGCCATTGAACAACAGCCCATCATCACAGGATCCATTTCTGCTACCATCTCTACAATTATTTGTTGCATTTCAGAGTGTTTTTAACCATACTGTGGAATACCTGTGCTGCATAAAGAATGACAACTCCTTCTGCAAAAAAATAAAGTAGTCCTTGGGGGCATGCCTCAGACAGCTAGTGTTGGAACCCACTCGGGAGGAAGCAATCTTAGATCTGATACTCTCAAAAAGGGATGGAGAGAGGATCTAAGATCTAGAAGTGGTAGCCATCTGGGAACAAATAACCACCAAACAGTGTTGTTCATGATAAACACAGCTACAGAGCCAAGACATACAAATGTGGGGGTACTGGACTTTAGGAGGGCTGACTTTGTCAAAATAGGAGAGTGCATCAGAAAAGCACTAGCAAATAAGCAAGAAGGAGGAGTAGAGGAACAATGGGGTAACATCAAAACTGCCATCACAGAGGCAACAAGCCTTTGTGTGAAGCAAATTAACAAATCAAAATGAAGGAAATGACCACTATGGTTCTCAAAAAAGGTGGTGGTGAAGGTTAGGGAGAAAAAGATAGCATTCAGGAAGTATAAGGAAACACAGAAGGAGCAGGACAGAGAACTGTACCAGTTAAAGCAGAAGGAAATGGGGAAGGTAGTCAGAATAGCAAAGGCCCAAACTGAAGAAATGATAGCCAGCTCAGTTACGAAGGGGGATGAAACCTTTTATAGGTACATTAGGGATCGTAGAAAGACAAAGGGAGGGATAGTGAGGCTTAATAAAGGGGAAGGTGAGTGGGCAGAGAGGGACAGCGAAAAAGCAGGGATACTGCAAAAATTCTTCTGCTCAGTATTCACAAAAGAAGAAGAGGGGGTGGTACCTAATCCAATCAATAGAAACACTCTAGATAGGGGGGTCGATACCAGTCCTTTCACGGAAAAAAGGGGTGTCAAGAACACCTAATACTGAAGGTGGACAAAGCAATGGGGCCTGATGGGATTTACCCTAGAATTCTAAAAGAACTAAGGGGATAACTAGTAACACCGCTGACTATCCTTTTTAGCAAATCATGGGAGGATGGTGTGGTACCTAAGGACTGGAGGAGGGTGGATGTGATTCCCCTTCGCAAAAGTGGGAACAAAGTAGAGGCAGGAAACTACAGACCTGTTAGCTTGACCTCAGTGGTAGGGAAAATGATGGAATCACTTTTGAAAGAAAGAACTGTTGAGTACCTAGAGGCCAGTGGGGCACAGGACCCAGTGCAGCATGGGTTCATAGCAGGAAGGTCATGTCAGATGAATCTATTAGATTTCTTTGACTGGGTGACCAAAGTAGTAGACCAGGGAGTGGCTGTGGACATGGCCTACCTAGATTTTAGCAAGGCATTTGACACAGTCCTATACAAAAGATTAATAAACAAATTGGCCAGCCTGGGAGTGGGTCCCAGGGTGGTAGCCTGGGTAAACAAGATCTGGGCAGAGCTGTTGTGAGCTCTTACCTGACTAAGTGGCAGAGCTGTGGCATCACGGCTCTGAGGACAATGGCATGTTACAGAGTGGCGGAGGTGACAACTGAGCACCGGAGCAGCTGCAGAGCAGCAGTGATTTGTTAGCCACCCACGAGATGGCAGCAGGGGTGAAACTGTGCATGCGCAATACTCAAGCATGTGCAGTTTTACCGAAAGTGCAGTCACGAAGAAATGAGCTGTGGGGAGGGGGACAACCTTGGTGTGAGGGGGGAGCTCCATCTTGGAGGACAGCGCCTATGGCAGCAGCACAGTCCTGATGTTGCCACATCACTGTAGGAGAACACAGGGTCATGTTTTGGAGCTGACCCACTGTTCTCCTGTAGTGATAGCCAAATATTTGCAAAGCTCCACCCACACAGCCGTAATAATTGGATGGAGAACAGGACACAGAGAGTAATAGTAAATGGAATCCATTGCAAAGAAAGGGGGTTACTAGAGGGGTACCGCAGGGTTAAGTACTGGGTCCGGTCCTTTTTAATGTCTTTATAAGTGATATTACAGAGGGACTGGAAGGAAAAGTATGCCTTTTTGCAGATGATACAAAGGTCTGCAACAGGGTTGATACACAAAGGGGTGGAAAGGAAGAGAAGGGACTTGGCAAGGTTGGAGGAATGGTCAAAAGTATGGCAGCTTAGATTCAATGCAAAGAAGTGCAAACTATTGCAACTGGGAAACAAAAACCCAGGGGAAGTGTACACAAAGGGGGGGGTATTAACAATAAAAATGGAAAGGGACTTGGAGGTAGTCATACCAGATGACATAAAGGTAAGCAAGCAATGTGAGAAGGCAGTAAGGATGGCTGCGGGGATACAGACAGTTTGTGAGACCCCATCTGGAGTACTGATGCAGTTCAGGAGACCCCATCTCCTCAAGGACATAGACAGGATGGAGGCAGTCCAGACGAGGGCAACTAAAATAGTACTGGGTCTGCAACAGAAGCCATATGAAGACAGATTAAAGGAGCTTAATATGTATACCCTTGGGGAAAGGAGGGTAAGAAGGGACATGACAGAAACTTTCAAGTACTTTGGTACTTTGGTACTTTGGTGGTGTGGGACAAAAGAAGGTGTCTAGCCCATCGTGGTTGTCCTCCACATTTGTGGATCATTGAGTAAGTCCCTAGTTGGTTAACCATTTATCCAGTTTATTTTTGAACGTAAGTATGTTAGGCGAGTCAACTATTTCCTGAGGTAATTTGTTCCATATTCTGTGTGCTCTTATAGTGAAAAAATTCATTCTTTTGTTGGTTTTAGCTCTCATAATCTCCAGTTGTCTATTGTGTAGTCTTGCAGCTGTTTTTCTAGTGGAATATTTGAGGCCACAGTTTTGCATCTGTTCAGTGTTTGCTGTGATTTTGAATAATAATAATAGGTCCCCTCAAAGTCTTCTTTGAGATAGTGTGTGTAAACCTGTTTATTCTAATCTAATAGTGTAATTGAGTTTAGAAAGGTGGGGTATTAATTTTGTTGCCTTGTGTTGGATACTTTCGATCTTATTGATGTCAGAAGTTAAATAAGGGTTCCAAAAGGGGGAACAGTAGTCCAAGAATGGTCTAACATGAGATTTGTAGAGTGGGAGTAGACATTGTTCAGTTTTGTTTATGAAAGTTTTATTGATCCTTCTGAGAGTGACTTTTGCTTGGCTGGTTATTTTGATGCAGTGTGATATGGAGGACAAGTTGTTATTAACCAGGATACCTAAGTCTTTTTGTACTGAAGATACTTTAATAGCCATGTTATTTAAGTAATATGTTTGCAGTGGATTGTTTTTTCCCAGGTGGAGAGTTGCACATTTGGAGACATTAAAGTACATCTCGTTTATGGATGCCCAATGTTCAATTAACAACAATTCTGATTGTAGGCCAGAGTCTTTGGTTTGGTTAGTAGCTTTTCCCCCAATTTTGGTGTCATCAGCAAATTTCACCATTTTGTTGTTACTTGATATGTACATATCTCCTATAAATAAATTGAAGAGTACAGGCCCGAGCACAGAGCCCTGGGGGACCCCACTGTTCACTCCTCTATCCCTAGACATTACATTGTTGACCCTGACTCTCTGAGTTCTGTTGTTCAGCCACTGGTTTATCCAGGAAGTTAATATGGGTGACAGCACTATTTTGATAAGTTTTTTAATCAGTAGGGTGAAAGACTTTATCGAGCATTACTATAGTCAATATAATATAGCGTCCATAGGTATGTTGTTGTCTAAATGATAACTAATGTGTTCATAAAAGAAATGAGTTTGTTACACAAGAAAAACCCTGTTTGAAGCCATGCTGGTATATATTGGTTATTTTAATAGTGTTAGTTCATGTTCTATTTTGGTCTTGATGATTTTTTCCATAAGTTTACATGGGATGGACGTCAGGCTTATGGGTCTGTAGTTTTCAATCTTTGAGTGGGAGCCTTTCTTGAAAATTGGTGTAACTATTGCTGTGTGCCATTCATTTGGTACTGATGATTCATTCAGTGATTTATTGAATAGTATTTTTAATGGTTGAATGATCTCGTCTTTTGTTTCCAGTAGGAATCTGGAACTGATTCCATCTGGTCCTGTGCTTGTGTGTTTTTTAAGAGTATTTATTGCTTTCTTTATTTCTTCTTCTGAAATGTTTTCTGTGTTTGTGTCAGTAATAAGGGGTACAGTTATGATTTCTGATTTATGTGTATAGACGGTGGAAAAGTAATTATTTAGCTCAGTGGCTGTTTCGATATCTGAAGCAATGGTTTGTGAATTTACGATCAAAGGTCCAATTTGGTTATTACAGTTCTTTTTTTTTGTTTAAGTAAGAATATAGAGTTTTGTGGGAATCCTTTGTATGTGCTATCTTGAATTCAAGGTTGCGTTTGGCTATTGTTATATGTTTTTTAAGTTCCTTTACTGTTTGTCTATAGGATTTTAATATTCTGTCTGTTTGAGATACTGATGACTTTTTAAGCTTGAAAAAAAGTTTCTTTTTACGGATTATTAAGGTTTTTATGTGTTTATTAAACCATTGAGAAATTTTTCCTTTATTGTTGTATTTAAGTCTCTCAGGGATATGTTGTTTGTCAAGTTGTAGAATTTATTGTTTTACTATTTCCCATACTTCGTTTGTTTTTAAGGGGGATAGAATCTGCTCCCAATTGGTTGTTCCCAGATCTTGCTTAATATGGTCAAAATTTGCTTTGTGGTATTGCTTTACTTTAATATTGTTTATTTTAGGTTGTGAGGGTAGCTGAATTGAGAAATATATAGTCATGTGGTCGCTATTTCCAATTGGCGGCAGTATTGTTATATCAGATATTGAGGTTTCTAGGTTGGTGATGACAAGATCTGATATGTTCTTTTCCCTAGTTGACTCCCTTACTTTCTGTTTTAAACCTTGGTCGGTTACTGCAGACAGGAATAGTTTGCCATGTTGATTTAGTCCAGTTAATGTATTCCAGTTGATAGTTGGCAGATGGAAATCTTCTAGTATTAATGTGTCATTTTTATCAGAGAATTGCTGTATTTCCTCAGTAATCAGTCTGGTGGTTTCTAAGTCAGAGGCTGGTGGTCTATAGCAGGTTCTGATCAGTATTTTGTAAGAACATGTGACTTGAATGTATACCCACATATTTTCTAAACAGGGGTTGGAGTCTTTTTGGTAGGGTTTTAAGTCATCTCTTATGTACAGACTGACCCCTCCTCCTCTTTTTTTATTGTTTCTGTTTTTGAAAAAATGTTTGTAGCCTGGTATTTCTGTTGTCCATATTTTTTCTGAGTTACCCCAAGTTTTGGTTATAGGTATTATTGCTAATTCTAGAGTGTGTGTTAGTATTTCCAGTTCGGCATGTTTGGGAATAGTCATGGATCTTGCATTGAAACTGAGTATGTTAAGGTTATGATTTAGTGGTGTGTTTGCTTTATTAACCAGAGATTGGGATGAATTCCCAGACTCCCCCCTTTTTTTTAGTATAAATGGGTATTTATGTAGGCATTCATTTGTTGTCCAAGTATTGTACTCCCTCTTCTACTGAGGTGTAGCCCATCCCAGCAGTATAGGGATGGTCTGTTTTCAAATTCTTCCCAGTGGGTTAGACATTTAATGTCTTGTTTGTAACACCATTTTTGTAACCATTCATTTAAGGCTTTGATTTTTTTGGTGGTATATTCGGTGGCTCTAGGGATAGGTAGCACCTCTGAGATACATACTGAGCATCCATGTTTGCTTAGGATGTTGTTTAGTGCTTCAATATCCTGTTTGATTTGTGTAAGATTAGATTCTTTAATGTCATTAGTGCCTGCATGAATTATCACCAGAGGGTTTTTTTTCTGCTTTGGCTAATATTGGTTTTGCCATTCTTGTTATATCTGCTATTCTGGCCCCTCTGAAACTCGAACACATTCTTTGCTGTTTATCGGGATTGCATATTGGTCTATCAAGGTAATTAATGATAGAGTCTCCTAATACAATGACCTGTTTTTGTTTTATTACTGTATTACCCGTGAGGGGTGTTTCTTTTATTTTTACATTGGTTTTTTCAGGTGTATTGTTTTTGTGTTGTGAATTTGATTGAAAATTATGTTTGACACGTTGTGGGGGGAAGGGTTGGTGTATCTAAGAAAGTTTCAGCCTTGTCTAATCTATGTCCATCGGTTTCTTCAGAATTTATGGTTCCAAATGAATTTTGCAAGACCAGTTCTTGGTTTTCTGTATGCAGATTTTTGTTTTTTGTTTTATGCTTTTTATGGGGGACTTTAGTCCAGTTTTCATCGGGTTTATTGTTTGAGGGGGTTGAGGAAATGACTGGTGATTCTGCTAAGTTGGAGAAGATGAATTTATTTAGTGATTTATCAAGGTGTGGTGGGTCTTCAGAGATTTGAGTGGTGGATCCATTGTTTTCAACTAGCAAAGACATCTGATCTATATATTCCTCAAGTGCTTTTATTTCAGGTTGCAAATTATCTTTTGGTAGTAGGCGTTTGATTTCATCCTGAAGTTTTTCTACCAATAGACATCTGTCACAAACAAAACTAGGTGTTTGTTTTCCTGTAGTGTACATGAGGCATGTTAGACACATTTTGTTTGCTTTCTTCATTGTGTTAGATAGTATTAGAGTTTGCCCTAAGTTATCATTCAGGGTATAGAGAAAAACTTATAATTTGGTATTGTGTTAAGGTAGAATTACCTGATTTCACTCAGGGTGGATGGCAGTCCCCTTTCCCATTTTCCCCAGGAGACACGGAAGACACGCAATGTGTGTGTCTCTTCGGCATCTCATGTGCCCATGCCCCGCTCTCCCCTTCGCTAGTGTGAGCGCTTTTGAGCAGTCTGAAACCGGAAGTACGGTAGCGCTACTTCCGGTTTCGCGATATGGAGATTGTAATTGTTTAGTGCTTAAATCAGCCTTTAAGAAGGCTTTTGATTAGTGGTGTCAGGATTTGTAGTCCTGCAGATAGTTTTGTGCAGAGTAAAAGCCTGTAAGGCTTCAAAATCATGGGACCAGGAAGTGGGAGGTGAAACAGTCCTCCAGTGTCCCAGAATTCAGTGCCAGAAAATCAAGGAGCTTGCCTCCAGCAAGAAGACACCCCTCTCAAAATAATATTCAATTACACAGTGCTCAATACAAAAACATACAAGTTTGCATTTGGTTGTTTCATAGCATAGTATATCAGTAACTCAGTCACAGTGGTTGCTTAGTCTGAGGGGCGCTCGCTAGTGCGAGCGCTTTTGGATGATCTGAAACCGAATGCGTGTAGCGCTACTTCGGTTTCGCGATATGGAGATTTTAATTGTTTAGTGCTTAAATCAACCTTTAAGAAGGCTTTTGATTATTGGTGTCAGGATTTGTAGTCCTGCAGATAGTTTTGTGCAGAGTAAAAGCCTGTAAGGCTTCAAAATCGTGGGACCAGGAAGTGGGAGGTGAAACAGTCCTCCAGTGTCCCAGAATTCAGTGCCAGAAAATCAAGTACCTCAAGGGAATCAACAAAGTCCAAGAGGGCAGCATCTTTCAGAAAAAGAGATGTGCAAGAACAAGGGGACACAATTTGAAGATAGAGGAGGGATGGTACAGGGACAATGTGAGGAAATAATTTTTCACAGAGAAGGTGGTGGACGCATGGAACAGCCTTCCTGAGGAGGTCGTTGGGTCAAAAACAGTGGGAAAATTCAAGAATGCATGGGACATACATAAGGCAATTCTGGTGGGGGGAAGGAAGAAGTAGGCTGTTGGTTAACTAGGATCTGTAGCTTATCCAATATGTAGGGAAATGGGCAGATTAGGTGGGCCAAGTGTTGTTTATTTGCCATCAAAGTCTATGTTTCTGTGTTTCTATGTTTGGTTTTCTGCCAAATAAAATGTATAGATGCCTACGGCCCTAAAGAATGTGGAATTTGTACAATAGATATCAATTTCAGTATTCAACAATAATGTCTGTACCTGCACCTGAAACTGGTTCCAGTGAATGTGTATACAGCTAGTGCATCTCTGACTGTGTACTGTTCACTGATTCCTTGTTTCTGCTTAGTATTGTTGCTGCTATAGTACCTTGTTCTGTGGCCATTGTTGTTATATGATGCTATTATGCTATGTCCTGATAGTAATCTTTTTTGCCACTATTTATTTAACTGTATAAATTATTTTTGCTTATTGCCTGTACTATGTTGTGCATTTTGCTGAGTTGTTTTATGCCACTATTTGCTAATCTCCTGTTGCAACTGTCTTAACCTACTGTTTTATTTTTTTGTGTGCTCTCCCAGGTCATGCCTGAAAATAAGCATCATAATAATCATATAATGTATGGTAGAACGTTGTTATTCCCTAAAATCCATTTTTTTGACAGTTTTGTTATACCATTGATGTGATATTACGATGTTCTTATACCATTGTGGGTACATCACATTGATGATACAACAACACAGAACTGTCACGTAGTGCTGTCACATTGGCAGCATGGCCGATTGCATGCTCAACAAGTTTGAATAGCTTTGATGAAATTGACAGTCCCCCCCCCCCACACACATATACTACATACCAGTCCACACTCACCCTCTCTTCCTGGTGTTATTAGCCAGTCCATTAAAAAAAAAGATGTGTAGTTAAGCTTTTTTTCTCTAGTTTCCATTTATATCTGCTGTAAATTAACAGAGTTTTGCTACACCGCACTTACTTCACTGCCCTATTTTGAACAGAGTGAAGTGACAGTTTCCAATTGGTCAAGACAGTCATGTAATCAACACCAAAAACTTTTGTTAGTTTGAAGTATCGCAGAGTTTAAGTCTGATATTTTAAAAAGTTTAATGTTCTATTTTTTTCTGTTGTGTTGTTAGCACTAGTGACTTAACAGAAAATTTGTTTTAGTAAACCTCTACTTGCTCAGCATATACAGCGTAAGGTAAGACAGTTGTTACCTTGACCACAATGTCACTTAGCAAAGTGTTTTGTTATGAATTTGGGAAAACTGACTGCTGGCATTGATGCCCATAATCTATAAAAGACAAAGTATGGGCATTGATGAACATCATTATGCTCATTTCTCATGGTTTCCATGGCAACCTGGGTAAACCGCTCGAGCTGTGCTCATGAGGTTTGCCTTAGTTCTTATGGAAACCACTCAAAGCAAGCCTAGTGTGATTGTTCATCTATGCCGTACATCATCCTCTATATAGTTTTAAAGCAAAAATATATTTTTAACCTCCTAAGAGTCATAATCAGCATTGTCTTCTGCATTTCTTGCCTTGTCAGTGTGTGTGGTCAATAGTTTCTAAGCCAATTAGTAGAAAAAAATATTTGTGTGAGAGAAAAAATTCAGGGCTCCAAACGGTGCCTCCAGTGTATCTGCCAGTCCCTGTTCTGCCAGTCTTGTGCATACATTCATTGCTTCATCAGTGTGTGTAGGCTAGATTTGTGTAAGAAAGAAAATCAGTGCTCCAAACAGAGCCTCCAGTGGATCTGCCAGTCCTTATCCTGCCAGACTTGTGCATTCCTTGCTTCGTCATTGTGTGCAGTCACTTGTTTCTAAGTCAGTAAAGAAAAAAAAAAGATCTGTGTGAAGAAAAATCAGGGTTCCAAACGATGCCTTCAGTGTGTCTGCCAGTCCATGTCCTGTCAGTCTTGTGCATACATTCCTTGCTTTGTCAGTGTTTGGACTAGATTTGTGTGAGAAAACAAAATTCAGTGCTCCAAATGGTGCCTCCTATGGATCTGCCACTCTCTGTCATGTCAGTCTTGTGTATTCCTTCCTTTGTCAGTGTGTGTGGTCACTAGTTTCTAAGTCAATTAGTAGAAAAAAGTATTTCTATAAGAAAAAAAAATTCTTGACTCCAAATGGTTCCTCCAGTGGGTCTGCCAGGCCTTGTCCTGCTAGCCTTGTGCATTTCTTGCTTCGTCAATGTGAGTGGTCACTAGTTTCTAAGCCAATTAGTAGAAGAAAAAATTTGTGTGAGAAAAAAATTCAGGGCTCCAAATGGTGCCTCCAGTGTGTCTGCCAGTCACTGTTCTGCCAGTCTTGTGCATAAATTCCTTGCTTCGTCAATGTGTGTAGACTAGATTTGTGCGAGAAAAAAAATTCATTGCTCCAAACAGTGCCTCCAGTGGGTCTGCCAGTCCTGATCCTGACAGTCTTGTGCATTCCTTGTTTCATCATTGTGTGTGGTCACTTGTTTCTATGTCAATAAAGAAAAAAAAATATTTGCGTGAGAAAAAAAAAATCAGGGCTCCAAATGGTGCCTCCAGTGGTTCTGTCTGTCCTGACAGCATTATCAAAACTTTCATTCTGTTGTAGTAAATAAATACAAAGCAGGCTTAGAAAAAAAAAGCTTTACTGAACTTATCCACACTGCCCAAAACTAAATTTGATTTCAAATTAAATCAAAAATGGAAAAATCCAGATCTAGATGACAGTCATGAGATCACAGTGCCTGTTGGTCCAGTCGATATTGATGTCCAAGATTCTCCCTGTCCTCTTCCTGTAATACAGAAAAAAACACCTCTAAGCAAATAGCAACAGGTTTTTACACTGGCTGGCTTAACAAATACTGTTGGTTACAGTACAAAGAAAACAATGGCATGTTTTGTGCATTTTGCATAAAACACAAACAGATGCCCAAATCAGGAACAGTTTGGGTAATGAGTGGGTGCAAGACATTCAGAGAAGATGCTATAAAAAGGCATCAGAACAGTTCTGTCAGTGTCGTTGCTTTTGAACTGGAAGCTAACTGCAGGATTTCAGCTGCAAAATGTGGACTAGAGCAGGCAATGCAGCAGGCCCTGACCCTGGAGCAAAAAGCTTTTGTGACATCCCTTCGTTGCATGGACTGGCTAATAAACAAGCATTTGTCAATGCCGAATGTTGGCTTGCTGGCATTGGCATTGGTAGTGCAGGAGTTAGAGAGATGCATAATAGGAATGGCAGTGAAGTATTGAACTGATGCCAACCCACCCCCACGCTGCAGAGACTGACAGGCATTGGGGTGTCCCTTTGGGTGTTGGCCATAGTGCTTATGCCATTTCACCTCTGCTTATCCTGCAGACACCGACATGTGTCGCGGTGTGCATTGGGGTCATCCGAAGTTACAAGGGTGCATCGGAAATATGCAACGCACGCTTGGAACACTGCCATTTTATGGGCGTTCAGCACCAAATTTTCAACATAGGCATTTTAGCACCTCTGCTCATGTACAGTGTCACTGTTATTTCCTCAAAGTGTCCCAAGAAGTGATTTCACACAGCAACCACGCTATTCTGCGCTGGAAGTGCGAAAATACATTTTGGGCAGGATATGTGAAATGACAGCTGTACTGTTCATCAAGAGGTGTGGAAAAATGGCAATGGTGAAAATCCAGACTGAAAATATCACAAATGCACAACGGTACGAGCGTGCGTGCAATCTGCCAATGCACGCTTGCAACACAGTCATTTTATGGAGTATCATCACCAAATTGTCAACATAGGCATTTTAGGAGCTCTGCTCATGAACTGTGTCACTGTCATTTTCATAATCTGGCCCAAACACTGATGTCCCACAGCGACTGCGCTATTGTGCGCCGGTAGTGTGGAAACACATTTTGGGCAGGATGGGGAAAGTGACAGCTGTACTGTTCACAAGGAGGTGTACAAAAATGGCAATGCTGAAAATCCGGCATTAAAATATTGCGAATGCGAGCCTGCATAGCAACTGTGCAACGCACGCTCGCAAAACAGGCATTTGTTGGATTTCTTCACCAAATTTGGAACATAGGCTTTTTGAGAGGCCACCTCATGAACACTGGCACTGTCATTTCGTTAATGGGTCCCAAAAGGTGATTTCGCACAGTGACTGCGAAATCACCTTTTGAGGTCGATTAATGCCATGACCGTGATATAATTCATGAGGAGGGGCCCCAAAAACCCCATGTTGAAAATTTGGTGCCAAAATTCCAACAAATGCCCGAGATATGCAACAAAGTTGAAAAAACCCTATTCATTCCATTATACAGCTTACCGGCATTGCCTCAGTTCGTGGTCGGCTTTGAAGAGTGCAGACGTGTTCCCAGTCCACCAAAGATCATCGCGCCAGACTCTGGAGGTAAGCATGGGGTGACGGGGGTGTGGGGAGGCAGGGTGCACAGTGACTGGGTGCGGGTGGGGGGCAGAAGACTATGAGGGACCTTTTTGTTACAGGGAAGAAGAAAACAAAAACTAACATTGCGGGACAGTTTTTCTTTTCGGGTACTTGGCTAACTGTTTTGGGGGTTGCTGCAGCCGACGGGGATTGGGCACCCTTGTTGGCAGACAATGGGGTGAAGTTATGCCGACGGATTGGGCACCCTGTTGGCACACAGTGATAGCGGGGGTAGGCAAGAGCCGGGGAGGATTGGGCACCTCCCTCCACATAGCAAAAATGGGAGGGGCTTCTGTATGCCGATGGAGATGGGCTCCCCATCGGCAAATTTCTGCGGCCACAGAAAGCCACCTGGTGGATTGGGCACCCCCAAAGTTGGCCATTGGGCGGCCGTCCGCCATGCTGCTAATGTGGCAGCATGCAGGAAGGGTCCGCTGCATCTGACGAGCTTTGCTTGAATAGCAGCGGACCTTTCCTTAGATGTGCTTGCCACATTAGCATGCATGGTGTGGCACCGGCATGCAGGCTGATTGGGGAATGAGGGACGCACCTACTGATGCGTGCCCTGCATTCACCCAACAGCGGCCGTGCCTCCAAATCTGCACTCTCCCAAGATGTTGACTTACGCGCAAGCGCGGCAAGCCAACATAAAAATGAGCTGCCTCACACAATGAAATATGGCTCACCGCTGGATCTCTCCAAATCATTGGGATGCAAATACCTAGACAATATACATATTACAGATGCAGTTAAATATCGTTCTGATTGAGCAATCAGATAAATGGTTCTCTCTCTCTGGGTGAGGTGGTCAGGAGATCAGTAATTACAGATTTGAAGTTTGCCAATTTTTTTTGCTTATTTGGTGGACAAAACAACTGATATTGCCGTTATGAAGCAGCTCATTTCGTATGGTATGTACTGTAAAGAAGGGAAGCCCAGCATTTGCTTTCTGGGAGTTAAGGAACTAACTGAAGGAACGGCAGACACAATAGTTAAACGAGCTTTTGTCAATGCCGAATGTTGATTGCTTTGGTCCGTTGAGCTCGCTCAATGCCCCTCTGTCAGTCGCTCATTCTGTTTGCCCCAGTGCTGCAGGTTGCCCTTTTGTACTGGGATTCTGCCTGCATTGGCACCTTTTTCTGCCCACAAAGAAATCCGCAGCAGTCCAAACAGAGGTCTGTTGCACTCACTTACTCCCCCTCCCTCACTCACTCGTTCTGTGTCTCCCAGTGCTGCAGGCTGCCCTTTTGTACTGGGATCCTGCCTGCATTGGTGGCTTTTTCTGCCCACAAAGAAATCTGCAGCAGTCCCAACAGAGCTTAGTTGAGCTCGGTCACTCCCCCTCTCTCACTCGCTCGATCCTAATCTGTCCCAAACACTGATTTCCGACAGCGACTGTGGTTTTCTGTGCCAGAAGCATGAAAATACATTTTGGCCAGGATGCGAAAAATGACATTTATACTGTTAATAAGGAGGTGTTGAAAATCTGGCGTGAAAATATTACTAATTTGCGAAGTTACAAGGGTGCATGGAAACAGCACAATGCATGCTCGTAACACAGTCATGTTATGGAGTTTCATCACAAAATTTTCAACATAGGCATTTTAGGACCTCTGCTCATTTACAGTGTCACTGTGATTTTCTTAATGTGTCCCAAAGACTGATTTCCCACGGTGACCGCGCTATTCTGTTCCGAAAGAGCGAAAACACATGTTGGCCAGCATATGAAAAATGACAGCTGCACTGTTCATAAGGAGGTGTGGAAAAATGGCAATGTTGAAAATCTGGAGTGAAAATATTGCAAAGTTGCGAAATTATGAGCATGCATGAAACCTGTGCAACGCACGCTCGTAACACACTCAGTTTATGGACTTTTGTCACCAAATTTTAATATAGGCATTTTAGGACCTCTGCTCATGAACAGTGTCACTGTGGTTTTCTTAATGTGTCTTGAACACTGATTTCCCACAGCAACCGCGCTATTCTGCGCTGGAACTGCGAAAACACATTTCGGCCAGGATGTGAAAAATGACAGCTGTACTGTTCATAAGGAAAAGTGTAAAAATGGCAATGTTGATAATCTGGAGTGAAAATATTGCAAATTGGTGAAGTTACGAGCATGCATAGCAACTGCGCAATGCACACAAGTAAAACAGTAATTTTTTTTTTATTTTTCCCACCAAATTTGCAACATACACTTTTTGTGACCCCACCTCATGAATACTGGCACTGTCGTTTCATTAATCGGTCCTGAAAGGTGATTCCGTGCAGTGACTGCGAAATCACCTTTTGGGACTGATTAACGCCATGACAAGAGGAGGGGTCCCATAAACCCCATATTGAAAATTTGGTGCCAAAATTCCAAAAAATGCCTGACATATGATACCCTGTTTATGCCATTATACAGCTTACCAGCATTTCTTCAGTTCGTGGTCTGCTTTGAAGAGTGCAGACGTGATCCCGGTCCACCAAAGATCGTCACGCTGGACTCCGCAGGTAAGTAGCGCGGGGTGTGTGGGGAGGCAGGGTGCACCGAGGGTGGGTCCGGGTCATGGAGGGGGCAGGGATACTTAGGGACCATTTTCTTTTTTACAGGTTAAAAAACAAAAACACATCATGGGATTTTTTTTAGGGGGCATTTACCATGCTGGGGTGGGCTCAGCATGCCAACCGAGTGTTTTTGGGAAGCAGCTGTAGCCAACTCAGGATTGGGCACCCGTCAGCACAAAAGTGGGGTGGTACAAGAGCCAAAGGGGATTGGGCACCCCTTGGCACAAATCTACTGCTTTTTGTGGGGGGACCTTATGCCGATGGGGAATGGGATCCCCCATCAGCAATGTGAACTAGGATGGGGACTGAGGCCAACCGGGATTGGGGCCCCCGTCGGCAAAAACACACTGTTGTGGGGGGGCACATGCTATTGAGGGGGATTGGGCACCCCCTCGGCAGTGGATGCTGATTAATATTGTTTGTGAACACAGCAGCAAGCCACCACCATGTTCACAAACAATATTACAGTAGCAACGGTCCGCCCAGCAATGACGGGTCACTCCCTCATTGCAGCTCAATGGCTGATGCTGCAATGATGAGGCAGACCCTGATTGCAGCGGCTGAAACATTTCAAGGTGGTGGCATGCTGGCTGAACTAGTGTCAGCAGCAGTGTGTCACCCCATTGGGGAAAGCGGGCCATGCCTTTAAAGGCTGTGGAGGCACTGGCCACAATAGTGCCACGCCTCCACAACCTGCTTCTGGCAAGCTGCCACAATATGTTTCTTTCGCATGCACGCAATCAACATAAAAATGCTGGAGTTCTCTGATAACAATGAACTGTCAGTTGATCGCCTTGTAGAGCTGGGCAGGGATATAGGAGCTTTCATGCTGAGCAGGCAAAATGGAGTGGCTAAAAAACTGAAAGAAGTCAGCCCAATACTCGTTGAAAATCACTGTATGGCTCATCAGGAGGCCTTGGCAGTAAAGTAAGCAGCAAATGAAATGAACGCCATTAAAATGTTTAAGCAAACACTAGATCACTTATACAGATATTACAGAAATCCTGCTGTTCACATGGCTGCCTTCAAAGAAATTCAGCAGGCAATGGAGAACCCTGTTTTAAAGGCAAAATAGACAAAAGCAGTTAGGTGGCGGTCACATGATGCAGAATGTGACACACTAAGGAAGATTTTTCCATCCGCTGTTACAGTCTTGCATAGAAAAGCATCTGAAAGGCATGATCCCCAAGCTGTGGGCCTAGTAAAAAATGGTGGAAAACTGGGAGTTTTTTTTCTATTTTATGAATGATTTGTGACATACTTACACACCTTAGCCTCTTATCTAAATGCTTTCATACATCAGCTCTGAATTTTACTGCTATAAAGAGGCATTTAAATATCACTTTAGAAATTCTTAGAGCACGCCTACTGGTACCTGGTCAGTACTTCTCTGTATCGATTGAACTAGTACTCCTGAATAATAATGGCCTGAACTTGCCATTTAGAGAAGCACAGTTAAATCGTTTAAAAACCTCTGTGCATGACAACTTTATTAGGGCCTTAATTGCTCAAACTGAGTAAAGGTTTCCAAGCCCAGAACTCTTGAATACGTTCAGCATCTTTGACCCCAGCATGATACTGGACAGTGATATTGAAGAGTTGGAAGGCTATGGTAGTGACAGCCTTGACATTATTCTTAGTCACTGTTATTGTTGTGGATTTAGATGCTTCTATACTGGAATGGGCTTCTCTGCGTAGTCTCATGTTCACGGAAAGGATGACCTTCAAACCATTTCAGATGTGCTGCACTCTCTAACTACTAAATATGTAGATCTGTATCCAAACATATCTACTTTGCCAGAACTGGCAATGATAATACCAATGTCGACTGCAGATTGTGAAAGGGGTTTCTCTGCACCAAATTGAATAAAACTGCAGGAACTAAATAGGTTAGGTGCCAGTGTGCTAAATGCTTTTATGATTATCTCAGTTTAGGCCTTGATGCTGACAATTTCCCTTATTTGGAAGCAGCAGCTCGTTGGTAGGACTGTGAAACCATAGATTACATCTTGACCTTGCAGGCACTAGTAAAGAGATGTAGTATGAACCAAAATTAATGTCAAGGCTCTCACAAAATGTTGCCTGGCCTGCAAATTAATGCAGAGGTTCTCCAATATGTTACACAACTTACCACACTTCTTTTGCTACTGCATCACACTAGCCTAGGCCTCCATATCAGTTGTATTACTCCTCTTTTTTGCTTCATATGCAAATGTATCCATGACTGACTCCGCCCCTATTGCCCGCTGTGGCTCCACCCCAGCCACGTCCCTTTTATCACCGCTCTATATTTTCGGGATATGTGTAACACTGGTAATGGAGGGCTTGAGGGCACTGAGGGTAGACAAGGCACCAGGGCAAAATGGCATACATCCCAGGGTGCTGAAGGAGTTGGCAGAAGTCCTGGCAGAGCCCTCAGCAGACCTGTTCAGTGTCTCCCTGGACTCAGGGAGTGTACCTCTGGACTGGATGATGGCGCACATGATACCGCTCCATAAAAGTTGCCCCAAGTATGAGCCAGGGAACTACAGACCGGTAAGCCTTGCATCCATCCCGGGAAAGCTGATGAAGTCAATCCTGAAGGAGAAGACAGTTTCCCTTCTGGAGACAAATGGACTGCAGGAGGGTAGACAGCATGGGTTTGTCTCAGGCAGATCCTGACAGACCAGCCTGGTGGAATACTATGACTGGGTAACTAGACAATTAGACATGGGCCATTCAGTAGATGTCCTATACCTGGACTTCAGCAAGGCATTTGATTCAGTGATGCATGGGAGACTAGGAAGTAAGCTGGAAGGCACGGGGATGGGAGTGAAGATGGTGGAAAATGGGTAGTGAACTGACTGCAAGGGAGACAGCAGAGGGTGGTGGTGGGTGGGAAGCTCTCATCTCTGAGGGATGTGACAAGCAGGGTGCCGCAGGGCTCTGTGCTGGTGCTGGTGTTGTTTGGGATATTCATAGCAGACATCTCAATAGGCATCAAGAGCAAGATCAGTCTGTTTGCAGATGACACTAAGATGGGAGCAGTAGTGGATGGCTTAGGAGTGTGGAGGGGGTTGCAAGATGATATTTCAAAATTGGAAACCTGGTCAGATACTTGGCAGCTTGGGTTCAATGCCAAATGTGCAAGGTGCTACATTTCGCAAAAAAAACAAGGAGGAGCTACCAATGGGGGTTGTTCAGCTAGCCACAACAGAGGAAGAGAAGGATCTGGGTGATCATAATGGGCTCAATGAATAACTCAGCACAACATAGGAAGGCAGCTGCAAAGGCCAACATAATGTTGGGATGTATTACTAGGGGTATATTATCTAGGAGGGGGAGGTGATCCTGCCGTTATATAAAAAGCACAAAAATGGGAGAGTACTGCAACAACAAGTGCTGACTTCAAAACCCAAACAGAAAAACACAAAATGAAGAGAGCAGCTGGTGTAAGCAATGAATGGAGATGGCAAAAGTTTACTGCATAAATGTAATGGAGCCCATGGATACTTTCCCTGGTACTTTGGGTCTTACTCGTGATCCTTCTTCAGGGAAAGAAGGGTCATGAGTAAAATCCTAAGCGCCGGGAAAAGTAGCTGTGGGATCCATTGCATTTATGCAGTAAACTTTTGCCATCTCCATTCATTGCTTACACCAGCTGCTCTCTTCATTTTGTGTTTTTGTGTCACTATATAGGTCACTGGTTATGCCATACCTGGAGTACTGCATGCAGTACTGGTTCCCGTACCCGAAGATGGACATTAGGTTACTGGAGGGGGTGCAGCATAGGGCAACAAACGTGATCCAGGTGCTATGGAACATACCCTACAAGAGCAGGCTGAGGGAATTGAACATGTACTCCCTGGAGGAAAGGAGATATAGGGGAGATATGCTTGACACCTTCAAGCACTTGAAAGTAATAAACAAGACAGACACGGAGAGGCTTTTCAAGTTGGGGGGTGGGGAGACATTCAAGGCCATGATCTGAGATTGGAGGGAGGAAGGTTCAGGATTGAAATGAGAAGACACTTTTTTATGGAAAGGGTGGTGTCTGGGTGGAATGCATTGCCTGTGGAAGTGGTATCCTGAAGAACAATGGGCTGCTTCGAAAGGGGATGGGACAGGGCAAGGGGGAGGGTCACGGGAGGGGGGAGGGAAGCGGGACAGCTGCAGTATAAAGGATACTAGCTTCACAATCAAGCAGACTTGATAGACCATAAGGCCTTTATCTGCTGGCAATTTTGTATGTTCACATAATTCCTGAGGACCGGCACCAAAGTGTGGTCCAAGCTGCCTGGCATGCTACTGTACACTGCTGCATAAGGGCCCCAGAGTCTGAACTTTTCTGGGGGGCCAGAATTCCTCTCAAGAGACTTGTGAGTGATACCTGGATATGAAAGAAGTTAACCAAAACCATTCATTCATTCATTCATTCATTCATTCATTCATTCATTCATGCATGTGAGAGTTCAGTTGGGCTATTGGGCTCTCAAATGCATGACACATTGATATTGTTGTGAACATTGCTAATACAAATCTGGGCTTACTGTACCATAACAAGCACTGTCTTACCAACGAAGCGTCAAAAGTTGTTGTCTCTAGCTTAGTGTTATCAATCATTGACTGCGGCCTAGCAGTATATGGTGCTGCTACCCCCACTGCGCTCCTACATATTATGACCACACCTAACAAGGCCTGTAGACTTGTGCTGAGGGCTAACGGGTTTACTCATACATGTGCCCTATATGCCCAGTCTAGCTGGCTCACTCTGGAGTGTAGACTAAAATACCAGGTCTGCCTACTGGCTAAAAAGTCCACCCTAGGTATGATGCCTCCTGGAGTGCAGAATCTCCTCACTTCCACTCAATTCAGCCAGGAGTACAAGGGGCTTAAACAACCACATCCTCAAAATCCCCATAAGCTGTACCACTCAGGGTCGACGATATTTGAATACAGAGTGGCGCTCTGGCTTAACTTCCTGCCGGAAGACTTTCATAAAGAAACTAAACTGGGACCCCTTGAGACAAATCTATGTGCACTTCTAGTAACCACCAGTAACTGTGACTGTGGAACCTAACTCCCTTGCTCTGCTATCCTCCCTAACGACTATGTAATCTCAATCGTGGCCTCCTTGGTACATCCTGTCTATGTAGGATCTACCACTGCCTCTTCCTCCCAGCCTAGTTTCTGTCCCTCCCCCTCCTCTTACCCATTCCCTCTCACTCTCTTCACCCTAACCCCTTCTCACTTTTCTCTCTGTCACTCTACTTATTAGCTAACCTTGTTAGTTAGTACAGCGACAAAAGAACTGTTGATAAAACATCTTCTTGCAAAGTTCCCTGCACTCTTGTATGGTTGCCACTGAACAATTTTGTACCATTTTGTTGCCTTCTGTTTAACTCATTGCTATTTGTTTGTACCATGTAAATACCCATTATAACTTAGTAAGATGTTTCTAATCTGTTATTCTCTTGATCTATGCATGGACATGTTTTTGTGTTTGCTTGTGCGCTTGCACAAGAAACACATTGGGACTGTACCGCATTTCAGAGGTGTGTCAGGGACGAGTCCAATGCTGAGCATTGCACAGTGGGCGCGACTGTGACACACCAATGAATGCTGAAGCCCACTGTGACAGCCATTGGAATTTCACAGTGGAAGCTGGCCTTCATTGAGAGGAAAGAACCGCACCAATGAGAGAGTACTCTTCATTTCTGTCATTTGCATAGCGGCCAATACAACCCAGATTCCTCACTCTGCTGCTGTCATCCCACTCCCTCGGTGCTGCTTGTCCAGCATCTGTTTGCCTTGTTCTCCCCACTATCTTTGTTGTTGCTGATCATGGTGCATGTCTGTTCCCCTCTCTGCTCCCTCCCATTTCTGTTTGCTTCTCTGTTCCCTCCCGCTATATGATGTTTCCCTCCTCATTTGCTGCTTGTTTGGGGCTGCCTGTCCTTTCTTCCCCTGTGTTTGTGTCATCCTCCCCTCTTGCTTTGCTGGCAGCTCCTTGTTGTGTCTGGAGGCTCTGCTGCCACTTGTCTCTGGTCACCTGCCTCCTGCTCCCATTCATGTGTCTGCCTTTCTCTGTGTCAGCTTGCCCTCAGGCCGTTTGTGCCTTTTCCCCTTCTCCCCTCCTCCCCTTGAGCTGCTTGCCTCTGTGTCCATTTGTCCTGTTCTCCCCACTCCTTTTGTTGCTTCTCCCAGTGTTTTTTTTTTTTTGTTTGTTTTGTTTTGTTACCACAGACACATCTGTACTCTTCAATGTTGGACCGCGAGCTAAAGACATGGGTATAATTCAATGTATTTCAATACAGTTTTGAATATCCTGCCACAAATTGTTTGAGACTAATGACTAGAGACCCATGTAAATCGCAATTGTGAAATACAACATAAAACGAAATGTGGTCCATAAAACAAAATCAGCAGCTTTGTAAAAACAAAAAAAAACCCTGCAGTTTTTCCAAATTCTCCATTTCAGCTGACACCTTTCCCATCCTATTCCCGGCCCAACAGCACCTCATTTCACTTTTATTAAATCCATTAACACTTACTCTGTTTCTGTGATCAGTCCTTTTCACGCTGTGTAAATCCTGTAAAATATTCAACCTCAATTAAGTCTCAGCTGAATCTCAGAATGCAAACACATGGTTACTGCGCCGTTAACAGTGTCCGACTGCTCTTGTTCCATTTCCCAACCCCCATACTCATCTTCATCATTAATCTAGAGTCCTACAGCTCCCTTTCCGTTTTCCATACCAGTCTCCCTGCTTTATCCATCTAGTAGCACTTTGCTTGCAGGACTGACTAAAGTGTTTTGCTTAATGGAAATTCCTGCTCCTGTGAACGAACACCTCCCATTCCCAGCTCCTCGTACCCTGTACCCATCCCCAGATAGCAGTGCAGGACTGCCTAAAGGCTTAAGGTAAATTCACATATATAAATGTTTATATTGCAATCATATTTCTGCAAAATGGATCAGAGATCTGACTGAACAGTGAGAGTAGTTTACTTTGTTCTGGCAAGTTGGTTGATCAGTGAGGTGGCTAGTGTTTTTTTGGTTTTTTTGTGATGTTCTCTCTCAGTGCTCCAACCGTTCATATTAATTAAATAATAACACAATTCATCATTCAGTTATTGAGTAAATGTGTGAGTAAATGAGTTCAGAAGTCAGACATTTAAACTCCTTAAAAAGGCTTAAGATTTGTTTGAAGGTCACTACATGCGTTTGTGTGCAGGTAGCATTTGTACTGTGGTGTTCTGCTGTGTTCACTGTGGTAAACATGACGAAACTGCATATTAATATTGCAAAGAGATGCAAGGAATTTGAAGATTATGCTGTTTTTGCTGCTTGATATATATGACGTGTGTTTTTTTCATTTTTTTTTAACTGAAATGTAATAATCACAAGCATATACTAAAAATTCCCTTCTAACACCTACTGTTGTGAATATTGTTACTTTACCTGCATTTTTAGAAGATATAAACATTGTTGCATATACTAAAAATTCCCTTCTAACACCTACTGTTGTGAATATTGTTACTGTACCTGCATTTTTAGAAGATATAAACACTGTTGCATATTTAAGGAATCTTTTTACCTACAACTGTGAACTTTGCCCCACCGATGAAGTACCGGTAAACACAGGCAGTACACACATGAATGTCACAGTGGGAGCTGGCCTAACCTTGAGAGAAATGAACCGCACCAATGACAGAGTGTGCTTCATTCCTCTCATTTGCATAGCAGCTGTTACAATCCAAATCCCTCTCTCTGCTGCTGTCTTTGTCGTCGCTTCCTCACTCCCCAGCTGACCCACTGGCTGCAGATACATCCCTCCCACTTTCTCCCTCTTCTGCTGTCCTCCCCGCTCCCTCATTCCCTGGCTGAAAATAAACATTCATGATTTTGCTACTGCCCCTCTGAACAGCAGGAGGAAAAGCCGGTGAGACAGAGAGGGGTTTGCAGGTACACCGAAGCACTGAACTATGAGCTTGCAGGAGGGAAAAGCAAAGCTGCTTTGATCATGGTGGTGGGTGATTGTAGAAGAGGAGAACAGAAGGAGAGCTGCCTGCAAAGTCTGCAGCACACAGGTATAGGAGTCGTTGCAGAATCCCCTATCGATCCAGGAGAAAAACCACCGCAGAGGTCATTGCCAGTCGGAGGCTGCCATTACTCGAGACACTGATGGATCTTTCTACCAGTGAAGTCTAAGGACCCTTGCTCAGGGCACACAGATGTAACTGGCCACTGTCACCTGGCTATGATCACTGCCTGCCCCAGTTACCTCTGAGCACGCAGTCCTGAAACACAACAGTCAGGTGGTCAGCGAATTGTTGCGACCGAGTTCCCTGCATCCAATGTGGCCTCGGCTCTGCGACTAGCCGGGAGTGACGACAGATTGATCACAGCAGGCTGGAGGGAGATGCTTTCTGGGGCTCGGCGCTACCCCACTGCCATCACTGATGCACTGGGTAGCCATTGTGGAATCACCCCTGAATCAGAATGAGGCACACCGGCACCGAACTGGAGAAGATACAATCAGAAACCCTGACGGTGGCACCAAACTGCTGTCACCTCCCCGGCACCCTGAGAGAGGCATCCTGTTACCCTGACTTCGAACCCTGGGGGGGGGGGGCACAGTCTTTCCTGCTCTGACTTGGCCAACTCCTCCATGGCTGTCCTGATGAAAAAGAAGTGTAAATTCCACACCACTTTCACCCTGGAGGAGCTGACCGCTGTCTTCTTCATCAATGCAGTGCTGTTCTGTAAGATCCAGCCACTGGACAGCGGAGACTTCACTGACCTGTTATCCAGATAAGGACTCTTACCCTCCCCCCTTCTGGTCTGTGTATTCCTTCCTTTTACTGCCCTCCTCCCCATGTATTCCCTCCCTGTACCCCTCTTTAACCCCACACAGTTAACACTGCCACTGCATTAACGTGTAACAAATTAAAACGGTCCCTTATCATCTCCCTGGTCCCCCCTTCCCCACCCCCACCCACACTCTGCACACCCCACCTCCCTGCACTCATGCCTCATCTGCCTCCTCTTAAGCCCTGTACCCCTAGGGCATAAATTAATAAAAAATAACTGCTGCCAGAGCGGCGATCGGAAAGGAGGGGAGGAGGTGCTTTCTAACAGGCCTCCTCCACCTTCTGCTGGTTTCATTTGTGACTCATCTGCCTCCTCTTAAGGCCCCTAGGGCATACATTAATAAAAAAAATGCTGCTGGAGCGGCGATCAGGAAGGTGGGGAGGAGGCACTTTCATTACATGCCTCCTCCTCCTCCCGCTAGCTCACGCCTTTCCCTGTCTCCCACCCCTGGGGAGTAGGCCGCAGCCTAAGCTTCGTATGGGCTAGGAGTTCTAGACCACCAGCAGGCATTCTAAGTATTGCAGGGTCACGCTATTGGCAGTCTGCTCAGAACTCCAGCTTGTTTCTCTGCTGCCACTACAAATAAACCCTCATCACTGTCCACAGCATACCTAGGGCTCAGGGAAGCCCCT
Source organism: Neoceratodus forsteri (assembly GCA_016271365.2). Classification (NCBI taxonomy): domain Eukaryota; kingdom Metazoa; phylum Chordata; order Ceratodontiformes; family Ceratodontidae; genus Neoceratodus; species Neoceratodus forsteri. The sequence continues at coordinate 133,517,758 of CM028136.1, forward strand.
CTTACACCCAGGAAGGGTTTTACATTTATTTTAACATAAATGTGGCCTCAGAACATCGGGGCTAGCCCACTAGGCCACCAGGGCAATCTTTATGTTGTACCCCACCTTAAGGGGCATTTACAAGCCCCACTGACCACCAATAGTACTTTTATTTCTACAGAAGGGCTAACAGCCTCCAGTAGCCCACTTAGGCTACTAAATAAATTACTGGCCACTCGATCACCACTAGAGGCAAAGCATCCCAGCTGAGCCCCCATTTCCCTAACCTCATTCCCTTTTTTCTCCTTCTGCTTTATTATTGCTTTTTTATCCAACTAACCTATTTCTCTTCTATTTTTGCAGGTCTGACCGAACGATGGCTTCTACCTTAATCAGTTAAGTATTACTTTTATTTCTATCCTATCCCTTCTGCCCTGCTGGTCCCCCTAACAGCTGTGGATCATTTGTGACTCTTTTTATGTTTTATTTTACAGGTCCCTTGGCGTTACTGCTTTGGACATCTACCCAGGCACCCTGCAGCAGGTAAGCCCCTTCATGTAACCTTACTTTGGGTGGATTGACTGCAACAGGTGTCCATGGCCATTACAGCCACCTCTGTTGCCGTTTATCTGTCCTGGTAACCGCTTTCTGCTTGTGGCCGGTGGGGACTGCAGAAAGGCTTGGTAGAGCAGTAAGTTCACTAACCCTTCTACTTCTGTAATTGTTTGAGACATGCAAAGTTAACAGGGAGATGTAACCATGTCCACACATATTCCGGACTTACATTCAGGTGTTCTGCTCAGGTAGATGTCCATGGAAACATAATCACAGATTGCATGTGTTATGACCCAGCATTTTCAGCATGGCTAGAACTTCACAACACCTCATGAATATGACAGTTGTAATTTTTCAAATGTCTTCTCGCATCCTGAAAGGTGATTTCGCAGTCACTCCTCTTAACCACCTTTTGGGCAGGAGTTGAACATTTTTTCCGCCATTGCGCATGAGAAGACTATATTGAACATGTGGCAAAAAATAAATAAATAAATAAAGTTATCGGGCTATGTTGCATTTTGCTAACACAGCCTCATAACTTTAATACACCCCTGGCACATACACCATGCAAACAAACATTCGGCATTGACAAATGCTTGTTTTGTAATGATGTGGTGCCTCTGTAAATGAGCTTCTGGTGCAAAAGCAATTCCGAAATGCAAATAAATAAAATTGTGGATTAATGAATCATACTCCTGTGATGTACTAAGGAAATTACTATTATTCACATTATTTAGTACTGGGGAAGCCCATTCAGCACACCTACTGCAAAGATTACCCTTCAAACAGGTGAACCTGCGGTAAAACATGCAATGTGCTGCTCTATCAGAGTTTCCTGTGACAGACCCGTTTTAGTACCAGCTGAAGTCATTTGATGTTTACAAGTCTGAGCCACAGCCAAGCTGTGGTGGAAACAGAAACCTAAACATTGCAAAGTACATACTAGTCCTTGTAAGCAGAACATGGAAAAATATTGTAGAATTGAAGGAAAAAGAACACCTGCTAATGTGGGTTCTGGTCAGTAACATCACGGAACAAAATAAAGTGGACAAAAATAAAGTGGAAAAAACAGTGTCACCATCAATATTGGTAGCACAAAATGTAGTGTGCCAGAACAATACAGGCCACATGACACGCAGGTAGCAAACAATGTCCACTGCATGGAAGCACTGCACTGGAACACACAGCAGCAGACACCCATGCACAGGAACAGCACAGGGGTGCAGGGAGATGGAACAGGGCAGGGTGCAACCACCACTGGGGGAAGCAGGCCACTGGGCACTTACCATGGTACTCTAATGGCACAGGCACCCACATGGTGGGGTACCCCCACCCAGAATGCTGAGTGATGGAGAACATGCACCGGGGTAACCACTGGAGGACAGGTGGACCATGGCCACCATGTGGATAGCCGTGTATAATGCAAGGGGCCAGGAGCACAAGCCAGCATGTCTTCAGCAACACACACAACACACAGGACAGGTGAGATGGCATGCAGGCTTGTGCTCCTGGCCCCTGTGGCAGTAGTGCAGTGTCTTGGTGGATGTTGTTTGCTACCTGTGTGTCAAGAGGCCTGCATTGTTCTGGCATGCTTCATTTTGTTCTGCCAATATTAATGGTGACACTGTTTTTGCCACTTTATTTTTGTCCACTTTATTTTGTTCTGCAATGTTACTGGCCAGAACCGTTAAAAAGGATCACCAGTTTTCAAATGGAAGACAGGGATAAGCACTCCCTGCCCCCCCCCCAGCTCCTTTATTATTTCTAGCAGATGCAGAACTACAAATCCTCTGGTACAGTTCTGATACTGGGTTGTCAGTGCTATGTGGGGAACCCTGGCCTGGATTTGTAGTACCCTGTGGTTTGTCCTAAGGTCCCTATTCTCAAAATATGGGCCATTGCTGCAACTCTAATGCGGTGCTCCATCTCAACAGCTAAATAAAAAAAGTTCTGCAACAGTGAACCCTGCCTAACCTGCTCAGTTCTTCTCTGTGCTAGATTTGAGATTTCCATCCATTTTACAGCAGTTTGAGATGGTGCAGTTCATACACTTTAATATACCATTTGTGCTGATTGTTGATCATTCAGCATAAACTTTCCTACAAAAGGCTGTAAAATGACTGTAACAGTGAATATTTTATTTCTAATTTTATTGATATCTCAGATTACAAATACCTTTCAACCAGCTGTTCTTTTACTAAGGTTCCACGTCAGGAAAGTAAAAACAGTTGACATACTGTAATGAGGAGAAAGAAACTTAACAATACAATATCATAACAAGTATGGTGTCATGTAATGCACAACTCAAATTAGTTCAAAAACTGGTAATATAGCAGCCAGCGAGTGACTTTGTCAAAACTAACTTGTAAGGGGGAGAGTAGTTAAGAGAACAGTTAGAATAGAATAGGGGGAGAATAGTTAAGATGGAAGAGTGACAGAAAGGATTATAAGGGGAGATGGACAAAGGGGGAAGAGGTGTAGGGTGTGGAGAGAGTATGGTAGCATGTAGGGCACAACTCAGTGAGTTCACAAACAGGTAAGTAGCAGTCAATAAGTGACTTTCTCAAAATAACTTGTGAAGGGGAGAGTAGTTAAGATGGAAGAATGTCAGAAAGGGTGATAAGGGGAGGAGGAGGGGGATAGGTGTTGGAGAGTTGGGGATGACAAATGATAGATTCAGAGAGAGACAAGGTTAGGGAGAGGTGAGGTGGGGGGAAGAGGCACAATAAAAAGGGAGAAGGTGGAAGTTAAAACCCCCAGTCAAGGAGAGAGGTGGACATAGGAAAGCTAAATAGTGTGTACGGAATAAGGAGGTTGTAGGCGAATGGAGGCAGATAGGGCCTTATGCAAGTTAGCTTTGGGAGGGCAATCACAGCTGCAGAGTGCAATCAGGTGTTGGTGGAGTTTAACCTTAAAAGGGCCAAGCTTTGATTTGGCAGTGATGTCAGAGGGCAGGCCATTAAGCAGAGTCAGGGCCCTATACATGAATGTGCGCTGTGCCTGTGTGGTCCGGCAGAAAGGGACAAGGTAAAATAGTCTGGACACACTACAAGTACTATGAGGCTTTGGAGTCAGTACAAGAGGAGGCCAAGTGGTGGGAGGTGTTAGGTCCAGGCTGATTTATTTTTCCAAAAGGCAGGTGTGGTAGGTAACTCTGCCTTTAAGGTGCAACCAGTTGGTCTTTTCATATAGGTCACACATGTGAGTGCACCTATGGGCCACAGATACCAGTTGGCAAGATTTATTTAGATCTATAGTGATTTTCTTGAGGGTAGTATCAGAAGCAGCTCCATAAATTACCAGACCATAGTCAACTATGCATAGGCTTGAGCTAGTAACCACTAGTCAGAGGGCTTCCGGGGTCAAGCAATGTTTGTGCTGATATAGAATCCCGATCCTACAGTATATCATCTTGGAGATTAAGTAAACATGTATGTTATAAAATAATGAGCTATAAGGTGTAAGGTGGTAACTCAATGAATAATGGCTGCATACATGTAGACTAAAAAACATGGCTCTAAACATCTCCACAACTTTCAACCAACAAATGAACACATGCAAAACATTTAGAGGAACCGCAAACCCAAGTTCCCCTTGGAGCACTGACAGTTCAATGTCAGAAATGTATTGACGGCTCTGTAGTCCAGCATCTGCTTCTCTTAACAAATGCAACAGGGAGAAGCATTGACCCATGGCTTCCATTTGGAAGTTGGAGATGTCTTTAACTGGATCCCCTTCCACAACTTTGATCAAACTGCCGCTTTGAGCTCTCAAAATCTAAGGCATGCCATGACGACTGTTACATCACTTGGTCAATTATTGAATCAGGTTAAGCAGTTGGTGGTTTCATTAGACAGGAAATGTAGCCCGGGCACCAAGGAAATTCCCATAATATTTTTTAGAGGTGCCATGGGATCTTTAACAATCAGTTAAAGTGCAGTACCCCCTTCATGCTCCAGTAAAGTGTCAGTATTGGAATGCAACCCAAGTTCCTAGTGTTCAGCTAGAACCACAACCTTCTAATCTTCCAACTCTAAAGTTAAGTGTACATATAAAAAAAGACAATATTGTCTTCAGTCATGGGGAGGTATTATAACAGCAGCACTGTTTTATAAATTAGCAATTTCACCCTCTTTTTTAAGATGACACATATAATTAATCATCATTCCTCCCCACACACACACACAAAATATAGGTCTTCCATTGTATTTTCAGGCCATTGAACAATAGCCTATCATCACAGGATCCATTTATGCTACCCTCTCAACAATTATTTGTTGGATTTCAGAGTGTTTTTAACCATACTGTGGAATACCCATGCTGCATAAAGAATGACAACCCCTTCTGCGAAAAAATAAAGTAGCCCTACAGGGGACATGCCTCAGACAGCTAGTGTTGGAATCCACTCATGAGGGAGCAATCTTAGACCTGGTACTCTCAAACGGGGATGGAGAGAGGATCTCAGATCTAGAAGTGGGTAGCCATCTGGTAACAAGTGACCACCAAACAGTGTGATTCATGATAAACACAGCCGCAGAGTCAAGTCATACAAAAGTGAGGGTACTGGACTTTAGAAGGGCTGACCTTGTCAAAATGGGAGAGTGCCTCAGAAAAGCACTAGCAAATAGGGAAGGAGGAGTGGAGGAACACATCATAACTGCCATCACAGAGGCAAGAAGCCTTTGTGTGATGCAAATAAATCAAAATGAAAGAAAAAAACACTATGGTTCTCAAAAGAGGTGGTGGGAAAGGTTAAGGAGAAAATGACAGCATTCAGGAAGTATAACGAAACACAGAAGGAGCAGGACAGAGAACTTTACCAGTTAAAGCAGAAGGAAGTGAGGAAGACAGTCAGATTAGTAAAGGCACAAACAAAGGAAAAGATAACCAACTCGGTTAAGAAGTGGGATAAAACTTTTTATAGGTACATTAGGGATCGAAGAAAGACCAAGGGAGGTATAGTGAGGCTCAATAAAGGGGAGGCTGAGTCGGCAGAGAAGTACAGTGAAAAAGCAGGGATACTGAATGAATACTTCTGCTTAGTATTCACAAAAGAAGAGGAGGGGAAGGTACCTAATCCAATCAATAGAAGCACTCTGGATAGGGGGGTCAATACCAGTCCTTTTACAGAAGAAAGGGTTCTGAAACAACTCCTAAAACTGAAACTGGACAAAGCAATGGGGCCTGATGGGATTTACCCAAGAATTCTAAAAGAACTAAATGGAGAACTACTGACTCCACTGACTACCCTTTTTAACAAATCATGGGATGATGGTGTGGTACCTAAGGACTGGAGGAGGGTGGATGTGATTCCCCTTCACAAACGTGGGAGCAAAGCAGAAGCAGGAAACTACAGACCTGTTAACTTGACCTCAGTGGTAGGGAAAATGGATGGAATCTGTAGCCCATGACATGGGGCGTCGGCAATTGGGCACCTACAATGACAGTGACCTAATCCCCAGCGCATGTCATCGGGGCTACAGTAGTGTAGGGTGGCCGGACGGGGGGGTTGGCAAATATAGTGACTGGATGTCGCTATACGTATGTGCACAGGGGGGAGCCAGCACACACAGTGAGGGGTGGGAGGGGATGTGACGGATGGTGCTGCGGTGGGTTTCTGAGCTGACCCCATGGTGTGGTGGGTGGGTTGGTGACATTGGTGGGTAGGGTACTGGGTTTGGGTCCTGGCGCTGGTGTGTATTTGTAGTGCCCAGCCCAAACCTTTTTTTTAAAATGTTTTTCACCCCCCCTCCAACATGCACCCCCCTGGAGTTGAGAATCCTTAGTAGGGGGGGTGTGGGGGTCACAGCCCCCACATAAAACATTAAAAAAGTAAGTTCCTGGTGTCATTTTGCTGTGCGCCAGGGTGTCAGAGTGGCAAAATAAATTTTCGGCACTATGACTTCACAATAACGACAATCGCCTTTAGGCTTTTGCCATTATCACATAAACCCATGGAATCACTTCTGAAAGAAAGAATTGTTGAGTACCTAGAGGCCAGCAGGGCACAGGAACCAAGGCAGCATGGATTCACAGTCGGAAGACCATGTCAGACGAATCTAATATATTTCTTTGACTGGGAAACCAAAGTAGTAGACCAGGGAGAGGCTGTCGACATGGCCTACCTAGACTTTAGCAAGGCATTTGACACAGTCCCACACAAACGAGTAATAAACAAATTATCCAGCCTGGGAGTGGGTCCCAGGGTGATAGCCGCGTAAACAAACTTCGGGCAGAGGCTGTAGCGAGCTTTTACCTGACTAAGCAGCAGAGCTGCAGCAGCTAGGCTCCTAGAGCAATGGCAGGTCACAGAGTGGTGGCAGCAGCAATGGAGAACTGGAGCAGTTGCAGAGCAGCTGTGGTTTGTTTGCCACCCACAAGATGGCGGCAGGGGCAAAACTGTGCATGCGCGATACTCGAGCTTGTACAGTTTTACCGGAAGTGCAGTCACAAAGAAGTGTGCCGTGGGGAGGGGAGGGGAGAGACCATGCTGCACAGGAGAGCTCTGTCACTGAGGACAGCACCTATGGCAGCAACGCTGTCCAGACTTTGCCGCATCACTGTAGGAGAACACAGGGTCCAGTTCTGGAGCTGACCTGCTGTTCTCCTTCAGTGATTGCAAAACATCTTCAGAGCTCTGCCAAAGCAGCCATAAAAATTGGCTGGACAACAAGACACAGAGAGTAATAGTAAATGGAGTCCACTCCGAAGGAAGGGGGGTTACTAGTGGGGTACCGCAGAGTTCAATACTGGGTCCGATCCTTTTTAATGTCTTTATAAGTGACATTGCAGAAGGACTGGAAGGAAAAGTATGCCTCTTTGCAGATGACACAAATATCTGCAACAGGATTGATACACAAGTGGGGTTGGAAAGGATGAGAAGGGACCTGGCAAGGTTGGAGGAATGGTCAGAAGTCTGGCAGCTTAGATTCAATGCAAAGAAGTTCAAAGTAATGTACCTTAGAAACAAAAACCCAGGGGAAGAGTACACAATGGGGGGAGTTAACAATAACAAAAATGGAAAGGGACCTGGGGGTTGTCATATCAGATGACCTAAAGGTAAGCAAGCAAAGTGAGTAGGCAGCAAGGATGGGTGGGGGGTACTGGGATGTATAGGGAGAGGCATCGCCAGTAGGAAACAGGAAGTTGTTATCCCTCTGTACAAACAGTTGGTAAGACCCCATCTGGAGTACTGAGTAAAGTTCTGGAGCCCCCATCTCCACAAGGACATAGACAGGATGGAGGCAGTCCAGATGAGGGCAACTAAAATGGTGCAGGGTCTGCAACAGAAGCCATATGAAGAGAGATACTAAAGGAGGAATATGTATACCCTTGAGGAAAGGGGGTGGGTATGATAGAAACTTTCAAGTACCTCAAGGGAATCAACAAAGTCCAAGAGGGTAACATCTTTCTGAAAAAGAGATGTGCAAGAACAGGAGGACACAATTTGAAGAAAGAGGGAGGATGGTTCGGGGCAATGTGAGGAAGTATTTTTTCACAGCTAGGGTGGTGGACACATGGAATGGCGTTCCTGAGGAGGTGTTGGGGTCAAAAACAGTGGGGGAATTCAAGAATGCATGGGACAGACATAGGGCAATTCTGGTGGGGGGGGGGGAAGAAGTAGGCTGTTGGTTAACTAGGGTCTGCAGCTTATCCAATAGGTAGGGAAATGGGCAGACTAGGTGGACCAAGCGATCCTTATCTGCCATCACAGTTTATGTTTCTGTGTTTCTATTTCTGGTTTTCTGCCAGATAAAATGTATTGATGCCTACAGCCCTAAAGAATGTGAAATTTGTACACCAGATATAAACTACAGTATTCAACAATAATGTCTGTACCTGTACCTGAAACTGGTGCCAGTGGATGTACATATAGCCAGTGCATCACTGACTCTGTACTCTTCACTAATTCCTTGTTTCTGCTTAGTATTGTTGCTGCTATAGTACCTCGTTCTGTGGCCATTGTTGTTATACGATGCTATTATGCTATTTCCTGACAGTAATATTTTTTGCCACTGTTTATTTAACTATATAAACTAAGGTGTTTATGTTGTTATGTTAATACTGTATAATCTATGCCTTACCATGCCCATACGCTGTGTTGAATCTGTAACATTACTGCTCTTATCTCCCACAAGGTGTTTATTTTTGTTATGTTAATACTGTATAATCTATGCCTTACCATGTTTCATATGCTGTGTTGAATCTGTATCCTCACATGAACTGTAACATGTCTAATTTGTACAATGTTGTTGTATGTACCTAAATCTATTATTCCTGTACTCTCCCTGGTCCTACCCGGAAATAGGCAATTGTCTTGTCTAGTGTACCTACCTGGTTAACAAAAGCTAAATAAATAAATATTTTTGCTTATTGCCTGTACTTTGTTGTGCATTTTGCTGTGTTGTTTTATGTCACTATTTGCAAATTTCATGTTACAACTGTCTTAACCTACTGTTTTAGGTTTTTTTTGTGTTCTCCCAGGTCATGCCTGAAAATAAGCATCATAATAATCATATAATGTATGGTAGAACATTGTTCTTCCCTAAAATCCATTTTTTGACAGTGTTGTTATACCATTGATGTGATGTCATGATGTTGTTATACCATCATGGGTACGTCACATTGATGGTACAACAACTCAGAACTCTCACGCGCTGCTGTCACCTTGGCAGCATGGCCGATTGCATGCTCCACTAGTTTGAATAACTCTGATTGAATTGACAGTCCCCCCCAAACACACACACACACACACACACACACACATATACACACCCTCCATACCAGTCCACACTCACCCTCTCTTCCCGGTATTATTAGCCAGTCCATTAAAAAAAAAAAAAAAGATGTGTAGTGAAACTTTTTTTCTCTCGTTTTCTTTTACATCTGCTGTAAATTAACAGAGTTATGCTACACGTCACATACTCCACAGCCCTATCCTAAACAGAGTGGAGTGACAGTTTCCAGTTGGTCAAGACAGTCATGTGATCAACACCAATGACTTTGTTCTTCACACCCAAGCGACCGCTGAGGCGGTCGTTATTTACGTAAGTCACAGGATGAAAATTTATTTTGGTACTATGAGTCCCCAGCACACAGCAAAACGGTGTCAAGGACTAGCATTTTAATGTTTTATGCAGGGGCTGTGCCCCTGCACCCCTTACTTAAGAATTCTCAACTCCAGGGGGTGCATGTCATGGGGGGGGGTGCAAAATGTTGAAAAACAAAATTAGTGCCAGTGCAACAAAAATGTACCTGCACCCATAGTGTACCCAAACCCAGCACCCTGCCCACCCAAGCCGTGAACATACCCACCATGCCACTGGGCCAGCTCGGCAGCCCACCACGACACCACCCCTCAAAACCCCTCCTGCCCCTCACTAAGCATGCTTGCTCCCACCCCTGCGTGCATATGTTTAACAACATCCTGTCGCTACATGCACGATCCCACCCTATCCAGTCACCCTACTTCATCAGTAGCCCCCATGATTTGCACTGCGATTGAGTCGCCATTTTGCTGTTCACTCAATCACAGTCACACATGTCATGGGCTAGTGCTACCATGACTTTTCTTAGTTTGAAATATCTCAGAGTTTAAGTTTAATGTTTTAAAAAGTTTAATGTTCTGTTTTTTCTGCTGTGTTGTCAGCACTAGTGACTTAATAGAAAATGTGTTGTAATAAACCTCTACTGGCTCAGCGTATGCAGTGCAAGGTAAGAGTGTCGTTACCTTGACCACGATGTCACTTGGCAAAATGTTATGCTATGAATTTGGGAAAATTGACTGCTGGCATTGATGCCCATACACTATAAAAGACAAAGCATAGGCATCGATGACCAACCACACAGTGCTCATTTCTCATGATTTCCATGACAACCTGGGTAAACCGCTCAAGTGGTGCTCTTGAGGTTTGCCTTAGTTCTCAAGGAAACCACTCGAAGCAAGCCTAGTGTGATTGTTCATCAATGCCATACATTATCCTCTATATAATTTTTAAGCAAAAATATATTTTTCACCTCCTCGGATATTTAAAAGACAGCTTTTATAACTTTTTGTCGGTAATGACTCAGTTCATTAAAGATAACCACCACTCATCACAATACTTAAACGTCTCTTCCACTGAGGATACCTTTTAATTGTAAACATTGTATTGACACTGTAGAGGCATTGTGATGATACTAACACGTGCTTCTGATGGTAAATAGCAGTGCATAACTCCAACATGTACAATTTTATCATAGTGGGCATTCCAAGGGTGCAAGAAGCTTTAACAATTTTAAAATGGCATACAGTATCTCAGCTCAAGAATGAAAGAAAATGAAAAGGAAAACTGGCCCCCCGAGGCTTGGTCCTGGGCCCCTTACTCTTTTCCATATTCTTAAACAACCTCCCACTGACCTGCTCGAACTCAGCCATACAAATGTATGCAGACGACACCATTCTGTACGCCTCCGGCCCCTCCACCAGGGACGTGTTTACAGTCCTCCAACAGAATTTTGATGCCGTTCAAAAATGGCTCAGGTCAAATCAATTAGTACTTAACTCAAAAAAACCAGTCTCCCTAACCTTTGGCTCACAACCTAGACTCTCCCGCCTCGCTGCTCCCCCCACCTTCCACACCCTGGATGGGTCCACTTTGGAGGCCTGCACCTCCTTTAGATATCTGGGAGTTTGGCTTGATCAATATCTTGATTATTCTGTCCACATTGACTCGCTACACAAAAAACTGCACCCCAAACTGGGAGCTCTTCATCGGAACAAAGGGTGTCTGCCCACCATGGTCAGGAGTGAATTAGTGCATAAAATGATCCTTCCTATCTTTGACTACGGTGACGTGGTCTACAGCTCAGCACCTTCATCAACCATGGCCTGCTTAGACACCCTCTTTCACTCCTTCTGCCGCTTCATCCTGGAATGCCCCCCCCACCCATCATTGTGACCTTTACAGCGTCTTAGATCTCCCTTCACTCGAGGCCCATTGTCAGATAAACTGCGCAAATGTCATAGCCAAATTCTGGACTAACTCCCTTCCCTCATCTCAGCTCTGTCTTGACAGCACAACCCTCCCTGACCTACTCACTCAGGTGCTCCGACTCCATGCTACTCCAACTCCTTTTCATGCACACCTCGAAGGGCCAATCAGCTTTCAAATATCTCTTGCTCAAACTCTGGAAAGACCTCCCTGCAGACATCAGGCTCACCCCCACCCCAAGGCTCCTTAAACCGCTCCTCCATGACCATTTCTTAGACATATGCAACTGTTACCAACTACCCAGACCCACTACCAAAGGGCATCTAACTGTACCTTGACAGTACTACACTATCAGCAACTTTACTGTAAACTCTGCCTGTTTATACTCCGAGGTACTTAGGTCTTAACCTTGTAATAGCTAACTGTATACGCTGGGGTCTTAGGACCTAACCATGTTTAGCTAAACTGTATCAAATATGTATGCTCCTGCATGTACTTATCCTGTGTATTCTCTATGTAACCCCCAGGTCGCATCTGGAAACGAGTGATCCCGGCTCAGTATGCTTGCCTGGTTAATCTCTTAAATAAATAAATTCGCAACATAGGCTTTTTGAGACCCCACCTCATGAACAGTGGCACTGTCATTTCATTAACCAAACCCGAAAGGTGATTCCACGCAGTGACTGCCAAGTCACCTTTCGGGACTGAATAAGGTGATGACAGTGCACATGTTTATAAGGTGGGGTCCCAAGAACCCCATGTTTAAAATGTGAAGCCAAAATTCAAAAAAATGTCTGAGATATCCACCTAAGTTGAAATCCCCCATTGATGCCATTATATAGCTTACCGGCATTTCTTCATTTTGCAGTTCGGCTTTGAAGAATCCAGATGCGTCCCGTTCCACAGATGATCACAGTGCCTGACCTCCAGAGGTAAGTATGGGGTGAGGGGGGTGCGGGGAGGTGTGGTGCACAGAGGGTGGGAGCGGGTTGGGATGGGGTGCAGGGGACTACAAGGGACTGTTTTCTTTTTTAAAGGGAAAAACAAAAAACAGATATCGAAGGATGGTTTTATTTCATTACAGGTGAACTAAAAAAAATGTTGGGCACACTAGGGTGGGCTCTCAGTGTGCCCCATGAATTTGGGGTGCTGATGCTGATGGGGATTGGGCCCCATTGGCAATGAAAGTGTGTGGGGTTGGGGAACATGCTGACATGGGGGATTGGTCACCCCCGATGTTGGTATGGGGACTGTTTGTAGCAGACGGCAGGAGCTGCCTTGTTTATTGAAAAGTTTTACCAGGAAAGGCACACTGGGGAGGCATGTCATCTGCCGCTGCATGACAAACTTGTCTCTGATTGCAGCAGCAGATTTCTTTCAACTTGGTGGCACTTTCTATAATTTCTGTCTCAGTACTAGCATGCTCATTAATTGGGGGATGAGGGAAGCACCCACTAAAGCATGCCCTGCATTAGCTAATACTGACACACCTCTCAATGTGGTATTATAGAAAAAAGGTTGCATGTACCTGCATGCAACACAACATAAAAACTTAGAACATAGAACATAGATTTTGACGGCAGATAAGGACCGCTTGGCCCACCCAGTCTGCCCATTTCCCTACCTAATGGATAAGCTGCAGATCCTAGTTAACCAGCAGCCTACTTCTTCCTACCCCCACCCCCTAGAATTGCCTTATGACTATCCCATGCATGCTTGAATTCCACCACTGTTTTTGACTCCACAACCTCCTCTGGAAGGCCGTTCCATGCATCCACAACCCTCTCTGTGAAAAAATACTTCCTTAAATTACCTCTGAGCCGCCCCCTTCTATCTTCAAATTGTGCCCCCTTGTTCTTGCACACCTCTTTTTTTGAAAGATGCTACCCTCTTGGACTTTGTTGATTCCCTTGAGGTACTTGAAAGTTTCTATCATGTCCCCCTCTCCCTCCTTTCCTCGAGGCTATACATATTTAGCTCCTTAAGTCTCTCTTCATATGTCTTCCGGTGCAGACCCTGCGCCATTTTAGTTGCCCTCCTCTGGACAGCTTCCATCCTGTCTATGTCTTTGCGGAGATTGGGTCTCCAGAACTGCACGCAGTACTCCAGATGGGGTCTGACCAGCTGTCTGTACAGAGGGATAATAACTTCCTGTTTTCTACTGGTGATGCCTCTCCCTATGCATCCCAGTATCCCCCCAGCCCTTCTTGCTGCCCTCTCACATTGCTTGCCCATCTTTAGGACATCTGATATGACTGCCCCCAGGTCCCTTTCCATTTTTATTGTTGTTAGTATCTCACTCCCCATTGTGTACTCTTCCCCTGGGTTTTTGTTTCCCAGGTGCATTACCTTGCACTTCTTTGCATTGAATCTAAGCTGCCATACATTTGACCATTCCTCTAACCTTGCCAAGTCCCTTCTCATACTTTCCACCCCACCTTGTGCATCAACCCTGTTGCAGATCTTTGTGTCATCTGCAAAGAGATATACTTTTCCTTCCAGTCCCTCTGCAATGTCGCTTATAAAGACATTGAAGAGGACCGGTCCTAATACTGAACCCTGCAGTACCCCACTAGTAACCCCCTTCTTCAGAGTGGACCCATTTACTATTACTTTCTGTGTCCTATTCTCCAGCCACTCCTTACCAGGCTGTCATCTTGGGACCCACTCCCAGGCTGGCTAACTTGCATATTAATCTTTTGTGTGGGACTGTGTCAAATGCCTTGCTAAAGTCTAGGTAGGCCATGTCCACAGCCCCTCCCTGATCTACTACTTTGGTCACCCAGTCAAAGAAATCTATCAGATTTGTCTGGCATGACCTTCTCGCTGTGAATCCATGCTGCCTTGGGTCCTGTGCCCCTCTGGCCTCTAGATACTCAACAATTCTTTCCTTCAGAAGTGATTCCATCATTTTCCTACCACTGAGGTTAAACTAACAGGTCTGTAGTTTCTGTTTCTGCCTTGCTCCCCACTTTTGTGAAGGGGAATCACATCTGCCCTTCTCCAGTCCTCGGGTACCACCCCATCCTCCCATGATTTGTTAAAGAGGGTAGTCAGTGGTGTCACTAGTTCTACCCTTAGTTCTTTAGAATTCTGGGATGAATCCCATCAGGCCCCATTGCTTTGTCCACCTTCAGTTTTAAGAGTTCTTTCAGAACCCTTTCTTCTGTAAATGGGCTGGTAACAACTTTTGTATCCAGAGTGTTTCTACTGTTTGTTTTAGGTACCTCCCCACTTCCTTTGTAAATACTGAGCAAAATATTTGTTTAGAATCTCTGCCTTTTCACAGTCACCCTCTGCCCACCCTCCTCCCCTTTATTAAGCCTCACTATCCCTCCCTTGGTCTTCCTTCGCCCCTGATGTACCTATAAAAGGTTGTATCCCCTTCTTAACTGAGTTGGCTATCTTTTCTCGGTTTGGGCCTTTGCTGTTCTGACTGCCTTCCCAGCTTCCTTTGCTTTAACTGATACAGTTCTCTGTCCTGCTCCTTCTGTGATTCCTTGTACTTCCTGAATGCTTTCTTTTTCTCTTGAACCTTCACTGCCACTTCCTTTGAGAACCATAGTGGTTTCTTACATCGTTTCATTTTGTTTATTTGCTTCACACAAAGGCTTGTTACCTCTGTGATGGCAGTTTTTATTATTCCCCATTGTTCTTCCACCCCTCCTTCCTGCCTATTTGCTAGTGCATTCCTTAGGCACTCACCCATTTTGGCAAAGTCAGCCCTCCTAAAGTCCAGTACTTTTGCCTTTGTATGACTTGACTCTATTGTTGTGTTTATTGTGAACCATACTGTTCGATGGTCGCTAGTTCCCAGATGGCTACCCACTTTACATCTGTGATCCTCTTCATCTCCATTTGAGAGAACCAGGTCTAAGATTGCTCCTCTTGAGTTGGCTCCAATACTAGTTGTCTAAGGCATGCCCCCTGTAGGGCATCTAGAATAACCCCACTCTTTGAAGTGGCTGCTGCAACTGCACTCCAGTTAACATCTGGCATATTCAGATCACCCATCAGCAATATCTCCCCTTTTTCTGCCATTCTAAGTGTTCTTTCTATCATTTTCTTGTCCATTTCCTCCCTCTGAGAAGGGGGTCTGTATACAACCCCTGTGTGGATTGTGGTGCCATTGCCAGTCTCCAAATTTACCCACAGTGCTTCTTCTCCTCCCTGTTTTCCCTTTTGTTCTGTTGCTTTGATTCCTTCCCTTATGTAAAGAGCTACTCCTCCTCCCCTTTTACCCTCCCTGTCCTCCTGTAGATAGTATATCTTGGTATGTTTACGTCCCAGTCATGGTTTTGTGTGTACCATGTTTCTGTGACTGCCACGATATCCAGATGTTCCTCCTCCAAGGAACATTTTTTCTCTGTGCTGTACAATGTAAAGTGTGGCCACTACCACAATAAATATTTACAAATACACCCATGCTGCCTTGTACCTTACTAGCCCTACCCTAACTGACTGACACCCAGAGGGACCAGGTGGGCATTAACTGTACCAAAACAAAGCAGTGACAGTTTAGAGTGGGACTTGCCTTGTGTGCGAGTTTCTGGGACACTTGGGTGCCAGCGGTTTGGGGTAAGGAGGAGTTTTGTGTAGACTGACAGGATATTAAAGTAAAAAAGGAACCAAACTAAACTGAAAATGTACTTTAAAAAATATACTTCATTTAGGTACACTTGTAAGTGACACACCTAGAGGAAACAAGTCTTCGATGCTGGGACTCGGGAGTGGGCTGAGCTAAAAACTGTTGGTGTATGAATTCTGTGTGAGGTACAGCAAACAAAAGAAACAAATAAAAATAAAAAACAATCTTGAAAAATTAAATTGAAAAAGAAGTGAGTGAGAGTGGTCTGGGGACTGAATTTGTGGCCTATGGTCTCGAGGCTGGGCACTGCCTCTTGCTGAGCTGAACAGCTTTCACAATAACATGTGAGAGAAACATAAACACAGCTTACAGTGTGTTGTTTGTCCCCTGTCTCTTCATTCCCAATCCCATAAACCAAGGGGATGCACAGTGGGATACTGAAAATAAATTTGATTTGCATCATAGAAAGAGTGAGTAAGATGACACTATGAAGAACAGACTACAGACTCTTTTCTCAATGTGGTTAGCAGCAGCAGGAGCAGCATCTTCTGGCAAAACACACAAAAAATGCATTCTACAGATAAAAGTAATATTGAATTGTCTGAGTTTATTCCTTTGGCAAGGCTATGACAGCAGCTGATGTTCATCACTCAACTGAATTACACATTGAAGCTGGTGCATCTGTTTCACTATCTAAAAAAACATAGTTTTAAGCCAGTGGACAGGATATCTAAAGACAAGAAATATGACCAAGAGAAAAGAGCCAGAATGTTCCAACCTCATTGGTTGACCACTTTCAAGTGGTTAAGATATGATGAACAAAAGGACCTGATGTATTGTACAGTATGTGAAAAATATCCTAGTACTGCAATACCAGCCTTTTCTAAAAAAACAAATGTGTTTGCCACAGAGTCAAGTAATTTTAGGATTTAGTCACTATGTGCACAGGACAAGTCCAATCTGCATGTGCTGTCCCAGAATCAACATATTCTTGAAAATGGACAACGTGCAGTACACTGTGATGTCAGTGAGTCATCACTTTATCAAACTATTGCCCAGTTGGAGGAGGCTACTAAGGTCAAGATGAGATGCCTGTTTAATACAGAGTACTCCATTGCCAAAAATCTGTGCCCTTGCTCCGACATGGATTGGCTCTGTTAATTACAGAAGAAAAATGGGATTAAGCTTGGTTCTAATTATACAAACAATAAGCGAGTCAGGGACTTTGCAGAGCTATAGCTGCTGTTCTATCCAAGACACAGATGCAGACTCTTTCTAATGCTAAATATGTGACAGTTCTGGCTGATGGCAGTACTGATGCCAGCATCAGCAAATGGGAAAATGCGTTTCTGTGTTTTGAAGAACCTAACTCAAAAGACGTGCGTACATTCTTGATCCAGACTGTACCCTTGGAATACTCAAATGCAGAAGGTGTCTTTAATGCAATAAGAACTGCATCAGATTCAGCACATCTTCCTCTCACTGACCTAACAAATGTGAACAGTCTGGGGCCACTTCTTATTTCTGCCAATTTTGCTGGGGCAAGTGTAATGATGGGTGAAAGGGGTAGAGCCATTGCAAAGTTATGGACCACTGTCCTCACATCATAGCCATCCACTGTGTTGCCCATAAGCTGGAGTTGGCAGTTCTCGATATGATGAAAACAAACCCCTTTATATCAAAGCTTGAAAATATTCTCAAGGGAATTATAGTCCCCTAAAGAATGAGTGCCTTTCAAGAAGGTATGTGCCACGGTCAGCAACACCAACACAGCGAACTACATGCCTGTCGACAAAATCTACAGTTTGCCGACAGGTTGCTGTGTTGGTGCGCCTGACAAAGGGGCACACTGTCTCCCAGTCCTGCACCCCCTCCTGAATCAACTCCTACTCAGAGTTGAGATTCTAAAGTACTGGGGGGGCAGAGCCCCCCAAATCGGGGTTGGGGGGTGAAGCTCCCCCCCATGAAAAAACGGACCAGGAAACAATCGGGATTTATGTCAACCGCAACTTGCATTCAACATAAATCCTGTCGATGTGATGCCAGCCAACAAAAGTGTTGTTGAACCGGCATTGTAGGGCTCTTCAAGAAATTACAAATGTGATAGACGCTGATCTGGCCCACTTCAGTGCAATTAAACAGGTGAGATGGCTTGCCAGCGGATCACTTTCAGTCCATGCAGTTCAGGTGAACCTACCCACAGTAGCTCAGCACTTGAAAAAAAAAAGTTCATCTGGTGCTGATAGTTCAAAAGCAAAGGTTCTTTTAAGAGAGGTAACGAGTAGGCACTTTGTCAAATCTTTGTATATCCTGTAAGATTGTTTGCCCATACTGAAACACCTGTCACTGAAATTTCAAAAATAAATCTTAATGATTCTAGAAGTATCGCACCTCATTGAGACCTGCCTCCTCCAGCTGACGGAACTGAAATCAAAGCCAGGAAATTACATGACGGCTTTCCTAGGTCATTACAAACCTCAACACAGATGCATGGACTATGTAATTACAAAGAGGGGAGGTGAGGAGAAGACCGTTCTATTCACATTCAGAGGCAACTGTCCAGAAATAAATTCTGGAACAGATACACAACTGCAGACTTTAGTAGATGCAGCAATAGCTTACATCGATGAAAGATTTCAAAATTTCTCAGAGGTGCCTCTGAAATGGTTCATCTGTCTGGATGTTAAGCAATTTGGGGCAGGATTCACTAAAAAAGGCACAGTGCTGTGCGAAGGTTTGCACTGCACCCCACTCTTGTGCTGGTGAGCAGTCCTGCTATTCACAGTCAGATAGCATGCCGTGCTATCCGACTGTGAATAGAGTCAGGCCGGGCAGCGCTAACCCAGGAAAAGCACCAGTAACCCCAGTAACACTGCCCCTACAGCCAGCCAGGGGAATGGGCTGGCAACAATAGTGCTCATGTTCTAACTTCCTGTTCTCTAAAGTAGCCATGCAAAGGTCAGGCAACTAAAATGGTGCAGGGTCTGCACCAGACGACATATGAAGAGAGACTTAAGGAGCTTAATATGTATAGCCTAGAGGAAAGGAGGGAGAGGGGAGACATGGTAGAAACTTTCAAGTGCCTCAAGGGAATCAACAAAGTCCAAGAGGGTAGCATCTTTCAGAAAAAAAGGTGTGCAAGAACAAGGGGGCACAATTTGAAGATAGAGGGGGGATGGCTCAGAGGTAATGTGAGGAAGTATTTTTTCATGGAGAGGGTTGTGGATGCATGGAACAGCCTTCCTGAGGAGGTTGTAGAGTCAAAAACAGTGGTGGATTTCAAGAATGCATGGGATAGTCATATGGCAATTTTTGGGGGGTGGGGTAGGAAGAAGTAGGCTGTTGGTTAACTAGCATCTGCACCTTGTCCATTAGGTAGGGAAATGGGCAGACTGGGTGGGTCAAGCGGTCCTTATCTGCTTTCAAATTCTATATTTCTATGTTTCTATGTTTAAATGAGCCCATTGGGAATGCAAGTTGCTATTGGCCTTTAGCATGCCTATTATGGACCCATTTGTATGACTTTTGGGTGGCTTAGTGTGGCCCCCCACCAACCCATGCCCCATGCAGCTGCATTCCCTGGTGGTCTATTATCCCCCATTCTCTGATCACCATCCACAAAGAAAGAAATATACCCCTGCAGTCTAGGGTCCCCCCACCCTCCCCGATCGCTGACCCCATGAAAAAGAATTTTCCAAAGTGTAGTGGTCCCCCCACCCTTCCCGGTCACTGATCGACATCCTCATATGCCATAATAATTTCTGTAGTGTAGTGGTGCCCTCTCCTGCCCTGATCACCCACCTGATATGTTAGAAAAATGTTCTATAGTGTAGTGGTGCCCTCCCCACCCTGATCGCCCACCAGATAGGACAAAAAAATGTTCCATATTATAGTGGTGCCCTCTTACCTCTCAGTCACTGATCACCATCCCCATAAGTGAAAAAAATCATTCCCTGGTAGTCTAGGATCCCACCCACACACTCCCACCCCAGCCAGTGTGACCCACCACCCCGCTCCCCCCATCCCAAATGGTGAGCGGTGACCAGCACAGCCCTCCTCATACCACTGTGGCTGGCTGCCAACTGAGCCCTCATGGAGCACTTACTATATATAGTATGGCTCATTGACTGTAATTGGTCAATCACAGTCAATGAGCCGTACTGCATACAGTACGTGCTCCATGAGGGCTCAGTTGGCGGCCAGCTATGGTGGTGTGAGGAGGGCTGTGCTAGTCGCTGATCACCAATTGGGATGAGGGGGAGCATATTGGTGGGTACCCATGGATGGGGTGAGGGGGTAGAGATGCTAGATTACCAGGGAATTTTTTATTTTTGCATTTGGGGATGGCAATAGGTGACCGGGAAGAGCACCACTACATTATAGAAAATTATTCTAACCTTTCAGGTGGGCAATCAGGGTGGGGGAGGGCACCACTACACTATGGAAAATTACTATTGCTTATAGGGTCGGTGATCAGAGAATAGGGAAGGGGGCCGAAGTACCTCCGCCAACCACTAGGGTTGCATGGGTTACCACCAGGTTTTGGTTGGAGGTAATTTCTCCATGGAAGGGACTTTGCAAAAGTCCCTTGTGTGGAGCAAAAGCTTTGTAAATTGCAGTGCAGGGATATGCAGGTCCCCTCCCCCTCATTTGCACTGTGGTCCCCCTGCCAACTTTGTCTGGGCGCAAACACAGTTTGCAGGGGCAAACTGGGCTTTGTGAATACCAGCTCTGGGCAAAGTTTTGTGAATCTGGCACCTGATCTCCCAAGAGAACAACTTGGAAGAGTTTGGGACCACTGAACTGGATAATTTGGCTCATACTTTATTTTTTTCACTGAAGAGCAGCAGGGAAATATTAAATCAGAATATGTTGAATTTAAGGCACTGATGAAATCTGCACTTGACAAACCCTGTCTGCAGGTCTATACAAGGCTGCTGAAAGAAAAACCACCCCAGACTGCTCACATTCTGGAGTTCATGGAAATACTACTGGCAATGAGTGTGTGCCCACTGCAAAGTGAGAATGAGTGTTCTCCATTCAAAACCTCATAAAGACTAAAATAAGGACATGGCGGGCTGATGATACACTACAGGTGCTCCTTCAAATAGCTGTAGGGTTCCGAACTATTTGACTTTGCTCCAGATCCAGCAATCGACCACTGACTGCTGTCTGCTCCAGGCACTTGACAGGTTTATAAGCATGC
Organism: Neoceratodus forsteri; assembly: GCA_016271365.2. Classification (NCBI taxonomy): domain Eukaryota; kingdom Metazoa; phylum Chordata; order Ceratodontiformes; family Ceratodontidae; genus Neoceratodus; species Neoceratodus forsteri. Next base: position 133,539,059 of record CM028136.1, read on the forward strand.
TGCTGTTGTTGCTGCTGCTACAGCCGATACTTCTGTATCTCTTACTAGTAGTACTCCTGCTCCTTCATCATCCTCCTCCTGTCCTAGTTCTACCAGTACGCTTGATGCTGAATGCAGTTCTTCTGAGTAACTTCTCATTCTCATTGTCTTTCTAATTATTCTTTGCTTTTTACTGGGACTGGCACTTGACCTGGACTTCAGCTCAACCTGTATCAGTTTGACAGTAACATTTTAAAATACACAATTTTTACTGTTTTCAATAGTCTACATATATGTAGTATTAACAATACAGCCCCCACACCATTTACTTTGTTGCTATGTAATGTTTTTAAAATTTTGCTTAAAATATGTCCTTTCGACCATGGACTACCACTCGCAACACTGAGACTACCAGTTTTGGCTGGGCCAGAGTTCCTTAGACTAGCACATAAATTTTAAATTTGTTGATCCCTGGCATGTGGGGCAGTAGGCACAGCAGGTGGAGCGAGAGAGAGAGAGAGAGAGAGAGAGAGAGAGAGACCGGTGAGGGGAAAATGTCAGAGAGAGTTAAAAGCCAATTTAAAAAAATCTCAAAAATAAGTTTATTTTTTAAAATGCAGAACCATATACTAAATAAAATAACAGATAGGGAACTGTGCACCAATGAGGCAGTGTTTCCATCTCACGGAGTTGATGACATCATAGGGTCCTCTCAAGCTTTGCTGGCTAGGTCTATGATGTTATCAACCCCCTCGATGGAAACACAGCCTTGCTGCAGAGTTCCCTATCCATTATTCCATATATAGTATAAGGTAGAACCCAGTTGTACGTGGAGTTCCATGCTTGCAATATGCTTGTTATGCTGCAGTAGTGATGTCTTAGAAAATGGGCTATATGATTGGCTGGTACCCATGCCAGGGGGGTACATTAACTTTCAATAGATGCCCAGGAAATAAAAAGTGCCAGCCCAAGTGTCCCTTCACTCACTGAAGTATTTGTGTGCCCACCACCCTGCTTGTTGATTGGCCAAAACACCATGTCACCATTTGAAATCACCGCCATTTTTTTTCCTCCTCGCTTAGCGAGGGATCGAACTCCCCCATCCAGCAAAACTGTCTTGTTTTTGAAACATTCAGTGAGGCTCATCACCTTTTCCCCATTTTCCCAGTCTCTATATTTATTTAAAAATGCCCAGATATAGATTAATAAGCAACATCTCTAATATTAAGCACACACTAAAGCACAATTTCATGCCATACCGGAAGCAGCTTCCCTGCTTATCCCGGCCGCGGTAACTCTCCACTTTACAAACAGCTCAGCACTGCATCCAACATCGCTACCGCCTCTACGCAGAAGTTCACAGAAAACACACACATCAAAACGCAGAAAGAAGCGCTAGTCGCAAAATCTTTTTTTTTCCCCAGTCAGCAGTCTGTCGGCAACCAGGTGAACAGTCTGCTGCTCGCAACACATGCCACAACACACAAAGGTCGACCATCCCTCCCGAACTCAAACTGTACCTCTGCCATGTCTCCTGAGTGCCGTACCTCCGTATTTTGGCAGTTTCTTTCTTTTTTCTTTCCAGTCAACACAGTTCCCTTCGCTTTACAGTAGCCTGCTCATTACAGTATACTTCCGGATTTGAAACTCTCGCCACATCGCAAAACCAATTTAAAATAAAAAACGAAGGGTACCTTTCTTCATATACATCTCACCACACTATGTTTTCAATTCCAAGTCGCCCATCAAAAAATAAAAGAACTGCACTATGAAACATAGAAACATAGATTTTGATGGCAGATAAGGACCGCTTGGCCCACCCAGTCTGCCCATTTCCCTACCTAATGGATAAGCTGCAGATCCTAGTTAACCAGCAGCCTACTTCTTCCTACCCCCACCCCCTAGAATTGCCTTATGACTATCCCATGCATGCTTGAATTCCACCACTGTTTTTGACTCCACAACCTCCTCCGGAAGGCCGTTCCATGCATCCACAACCCTCTCTGTGAAAAAATACTTCCTAAAACTACCTCTGAGCCGCCCCTCTTCTATCTTCAAATTGTGCCCCCTTGTCCTTGCACACCTCTTTTTTTGAAAGATGCTACCCTGTTGGACTTTGTTGATTCCCTTGAGATACTTGAAAGTTTCTATCATGTCCCCCCCTTCCTCCTTTCCTCGAGGCTATACATATTCAGCTCCTTAAGTATCTCTTCATATGTCTTCTGGTGCAGACCCTGCACCATTTTAGTTGCCCTCCTCTGAACCGCCTCCATCCTGTCTATGTCCTTGCGGAGACTGGGTCTCCAGAACTGCACGCAGTACTCCAGATGGGGTCTGACCAACTGTCTGTACAGAGGGATAATAACTTCCTGTTTTCTACTGGTGATGCCGCTCCCTATGCATTCCAGTATCCTCCCAGTCCTCCTTACTGCCCTCTCACATTGCTTGCCCACCTTTAGGTCATCTGATATGACTACCCCCAGGTCCCTTTCCATTTTTGTTGATGTTAGTATCTCACCCCCCATTGTGTACCCTTCTCTGGGTTTTTGTTTCCCAGGTGCATTAATTTGCACTTCTTAGCATTGAATCTAAGCTGCCATACATTTGACCATTCCACCAACCTTGCCAAGTCCCTTCTCATCCTTTCCACCCCACCTTGTGTATCAACCCTGTTGTAGATCTTTATGTCTTCTGCAAAGAGACATACTTTTCCTTCCAGTCCCTCTGCAATGTCACTTATAAAGACATTGAAGAGGGCCAGTCCTAGAACTGAACCCTGCGGTACCACACCAGTAATTCCCCTTTCTTTAGAGTGGACGCCATTTACTATTACCCTCTGTTTCCTATTCTCTAGCCAATTTTCTACCCATGCTACCATCTTGGGATCCACTCCAAGACTGGCTAACTTGTATATTAATCTTTTGTTTGTGACTGTGTGAAATGCCTTGTTAAAGTCTAGGTAGGCCATGTCCACAGCCCCTCCCTGATCTACTACTTTGGTCACCCAGTCAAAGAAATCTATTAGATCTGTCTGACATGACCTTCCCACTGTGAATCCATGCTGCCTTGGGTCCTGTGCCCCTCTGGCCTCTAGGTACTCAACAATTCTTTCCTTCATAAGTGATTCCATCATTTTCCCTAACACTGAGGTAAAATTAACAGGATGTAGTTTCCTGTCACTGTCCTGCTCCCACTTTTGTGAAGTGGAATAACATCTGCCCTCCTCCAGTCCTCAGATACCACACCATCCTCCTATGATTTGTTAAAGAGGGTAGTCAGTGGTGTCACTAGTTCTACCCTTAGTTCTTTTAGGATTCTTGGATGAATCCCATCAGGCCCCATTGCTACAGTCACACTCTGCCCACCTCTCCTCCCCTTTACTAAGCCTCACTATCCCTCCCTTGGTCTTCCTTTGCTCCCTGATGTACCTATAAAAGGTTTTATCCTCCTTCTTAACTGTGTTGGCTATCTTTTCCTCGGTTTGGGCCTTTGCTGTTCTGACTGCCTTCCCCTTTTCCTGCTGCTTTAACTGATACAGTTCTCTGTCCTGCTCTTTCTGTGATTCCTTGTACTTCCTGAATACTTGGGGGTCATGACAATAGGAAATTTCCCATAAAAAATGAAATGACAGATTCTGAGCTCCTATCATTTTTTGAGACAATGGGATCAATTATCAAAACTTGGCATGAGCTGTGAAAATGGCAGTTTGCACCAATCCCCGGTGCACCAGGGACCCTGCACCCACTTCTGTATCTTTTATGGTCCAGGCAGCAAAGTCCCACAGCTTATGGCATCTGTGGCCATGCACCAAAAAGATGATACATCTGGATGGGAGCCGCAAGCTTTGGGGTGGCCATGCACCACTGTAGGATGTCCCTGGTGGCTAGTGGTCTCCCACCAGCCCCGATCTCCTTTTTATTAAATCTAATCATGTCCCTGGTGGTCTAGTGGACCCCCACCCATCCCTGATCTACCCATATAAAATAAATATATACAGTAATTTCCGGATGGTCTGGTGAACTGCCCACCCCAGCAGGCAGTGACCCACCAGCCCAGTCCCCCCATCCCATCCCCAAGCCAATGACCAACACAGCCCTCCACTCTCCACCATGGCAGGCTGCTGACTGATCTGTCAATGAGCGTGTACTGTACAATCAGCTGTTATAGTACATGCTCCTTGACAACTCTGTCAGCAGCCAGCTGTGGTGGAGAATGGAGGGCTGTGTCAGTCGCCATCTTGGGGGTGGCATGGGGAGAGTTGAGTGACGGGGCACTGCCTGCTGGGGCAGAGGGTTGGGTGGTTCACTAAATCACCAGGGAATTATACAGTTATATTATATGGGCAGATCAGGGCTTGGGAGGAGGGGTCTGCTAGACCAACAGGAATATGATTAAATTGAATATAAAGGGGATTGGGGCTGGAGGGTCTGCTAGACCAACAGAGATGTGAATAGATTTAATACAAAGGGGACTGAGGCTGGGGTGGGGTCTGCTAGACCACCAGGGATGTAAGTAATTTTAATAGAAAAGGGATCAGGGCTGGGTGGTCTGCTAGAGAACCAGGGGCATGCACAATATTAAGAAAAAGGGTATCAGGGATTGGGAGTGACAGTGGCACATGTTCCCTCCCACCCAGAGAGGGCTCCAGGGGTGGTGCAAGTGATGTAACCCTTCCAGAGGACACATCTCTAAGAACCCTTAGACCAGCCATGACTGATCTAAGGGTACTAAGAATTTTGCCCTCTGGGAGAGTTTTGAGAATCCTGAATTAGGGGATATGGCAGTTTGCATCTGCCATAAGCCCCCTAGTGCCATGTTGGAGCCCATTTTGTGCTGCAAGGATGGCACAATCCCCCTTTGGTGCATACAGCCTGGGTTTGATACAGGCTGCATTTGAGAATTGCTCCCAGTGCATATTTTGGTGCAAATGGCACCTTGCTCCATTCCTTGTGGCACGAGCCCCTTGTGCCATTCTTTGAGCTTTGAGAATTCGGCCCAATGTGTCCTAGTGTGATGAGGTCCACCTCGAAAATGAGCTTGCTCAAGGTGATCGTCTGGTTAAATAAAGACTTTGATTGATTGATTGATTGATTGTTGGCACACTATTAGAACTCCTATTAAAAAGTAATCATTCTAAATGTCAGATCTCTAGCTCAAAAGAAGGCTGAGTTATGACCAAATTAATAAATTTAAAAAATGTCACTGAATTTTGCCAGATTTTAAATTTCAGTTATTTTGTTCTAGTTTTGAAAATGCATGTTTGAATGATACCAACTTTGGCAGGTATACAGGTACTAACAGTTTACCAAACGTAGCAAATTTCAGAGTCCTACATTGAAAGGGGGTGAGTTATGAGTGGCCAAACATTTAATCACAATTTTATTTTCAGTTATTTCCATCTAATGTTGAAAATTCCTATCCAAATTTCTCCACTGTGTCAGGATTTAAAGAAACATGCAGCATGGGAATGTGCACTAAAAGTTTTAATTAGCAGCTTTAAAAGGGCCTGTGCTATAAGTAGCCAAATATTTTGCCACAATTTCAATTTTAGTTATTTTAGTATAATTTTGAAAGTAGTCATTAAAATATTATAGAAGTTTGCAGGCATACATATTATTAACACATTTATATATGTACCTAGTTTCAGAGTTCTAGCTCTAAGGGTGCCTGAGTTATATTCAGATAAACATTTCCATAAAATTTCCCACAAAAATAAAATGACATACTTTGAGCACCTATATTTTTGAGATGATGCATCCCAATGTCATGCTTTTTGATAAACTATTAGAGCACCTATTGATAAGTAATCATTCAAAATGTCAGATCTCTAGCTTAATTGAAAGCTGAGATACAGTACATCACATTAAACTGTTCCCTCAACTCACTGGTGTAGCATTGTTCAATGAGTTTCCTAATCTGTACAGTGTTTAATTCAATGAATTAGTAAAAGTTTAGTATTGGTTTGCAACTAACTGTTAGGACTATAAGCTTTATTTTCAGCTGAGTGCTTATGAGTTTCATTTCAGAAGGCAGACTAAACAACTCTTAAGGAATGCTGTGGTATTTATAAACAATGCTCTTAAGGAATGCTGTGATATTTATAAACAATGCTCTCAAGGAATGCTGTGATACTTATAAACAATGCCATGAAAATGCATTGCATAAACACTGCAAAACAGCTACTGCCATATCACAAAACAGGTACATGTGAGTTGAATAGGCAGTGAAGAATGTTTCAAAAATAATTAAAAGCTTCAACAATTCAAGCTGCCACTGCAGTAGAATCACAAAAAAAAATGCTACACCAGTGAACTGATGGAACAGTTTAATGTGACTTGTACTCTACAACCAAATTAATAAATTTCAAATATTCTGCAAAATTGTGATGAAATTCTGCAAAAATTCACCAAATGTCATGGAATTCCATAAAAATTCCACAAATACAGAATTTTCTCATTCCACACAGCACTACAGTACACTGATCCTGATGTCACAGGAAACTTGCAAAATTGATCTGGGAGCTCACACATCCTCCCCTCCAAAAAGATTCCTGGACTAGCTACACAGCAGAAACTAGATTGAAATGACAACAGACACTAAATGATATGTACTAAAATGTTTACTGTAAAGACATGTCTCTGTTATCCTGGGTATTTCATTTTTGTTTTAATTTATTGAGGCCATGGATTACACCAGTGAGCTGATGCTCATTTATAGGTTCCACATGAGTTACATAGACAATACATTATTTGTTCTTGTAACTGGGACTTGCCATATCCAGGGCATTTCTTGCATGCATTACAGAGCTAACTGGTGATATCTGTGCCCTGAGGTGATATCTAAAATTACCAGGACAGATCAAACCCAGGGTCTGGCCTGCATGGCTTACTGGGTCACTTTCTAACAGCATAGGTGGGTTTGTAGGGCTCTGTTCAACATTGCAGGACTCCCCCAGCTGTAGATCCTGGCAATGCTTCTCCAGGCAGCTCACCAGTTGTTGCTCCCCCCACCCTCTGTCAACAGAGCCTGGCTAGTGCTGGGTCACAGTGTGGGTTGACCTCCAGTACCCTACACAGCACCCCCCCACAGAAAGAGTGTTCCAATAGGCCACATGGTGCCCTGTCATGACAAGACAATGACTTGGGGGTATGGTTGGATAGCCATCTGAATTCCTCTACCCATGTCGACACCATCTGCACTAAATTACATCCCAAACTGGCTGTTGCCTATTGGCATAAAAACAGTTTCCCCCTCCCCACCTGCTGAGATCTGGTATCCAAAATGATTCTATTCATTTTTGATTATGCCGATGTGATATATGGCTGAGCCTCACAATCATCCCTTGCCAGACTAGACACACTGCTAAACCCTTTCTGCTGCTTCGCTACTGCCTCCTCCCCCCTTATCCACCACTGTCTCCTTTATTTCATCCTCTCCCTTGTGCCTTTACCTTACCAGAGAATGGTTCAATGTGCATCCTTTGTTGCAAAGTTCTGGTTTGGAACCCTCCCCAAGTATCTCTCCTCCTGCCGCTCCAAACCTGCTACCTCAACCTGCTCCATTCCCCAGAGATCCACACACATTTTCAATTGCTCACCCCCACTCTACTATTGGTCAGTCTGCTTTCTCCTTTCATTTTCTTTTTCTCTTGAATAAACTTCCTTCTGACCTCCAACTATCCTCCTCCTTTTTCTCTCTTAAAATGCTCCTCAGACTTCTACCCCATCCACAGTGCTCTCAGTGCTGCCAACTTTCTCCACCTTAAATAATCAAAGTCTCCCCCCTTAGTGGTCAAATCCTCACATTCTCACTCTTCCCTCTTTTCAAATGGGATTCCTGCATTGTCCTGAGTACTTTGCTCCTGCATCTGTTTTATCTTGACTCTACTACTGTAACTGTGGTTTATTTATTTATTTAGTTTTTGTTGACCGGGTAAGTGCACTAGACAAATCCTGCCTATTTTCAGGCACAACCCGGGGGGAAGGGGATACAGATGAATGCCAACTAACCTTGAAACAGATTAAGCTGTTAGTGGTATTTTTAGTGAATGAGGGAAATTTGGCCAGGACACCTGGCCAAATTTGTGTTTTTTTTATTTGTACTCCTGTATCAGACTATCTACTGTTTTGGGGTCTTGTAACCATGACCCATGACTGCTAACTTGCAAGTGTTGTTTTATGTCAATTTTATCGCTAAGTAACCCTTTACCTGGGCCACACCTGGAAATGAGCCTCAGCTCAGTGGTGCCTTTCCCAGTTATCAACTCTAAATAAATAGATCAATAAGATGAGTGGACATCAGCAAACATCACACAACCATAGCATGAGTCAAAAGGGAATGCAATAGTGAACTGTGTAGTAAGCTGGAGTGACTCCACCACCTTCCAATGAGTGCCATCCTCATTCCTGTGACTATTCCTATCCAGGATCAGAGTTATGGGGAGGTAGCATGTAGGAGATCAGCTTTGGCCTTGGACCTTTCATCTTGCCCATCACTGATATGCTGTGTCAGATAGACTGTGTGTGAGTCACCTAGCACAGGGAAATGCCTTTGGGCCCTTTCCCCACATATTTATGTAACCCCCTTGCAAAATGGGGGTTCCTAAAGCTTCCCCAGGGCTTGGATAAATACTCTGTGCCTGGTTAGAGTTCGGTGTTAAAGCCGTTTAAATGGGGAGCCAGTCAGCACTTTACAAGGCCTCCGAATACTGTCTCTTTAAGGGCTGCTTGGGTTTGCAGTCATAATTGATCAGGGAGGGGGTTTGAGTGTTGCTATGCTTGAGTCCCGCCTGGGCTGCTGATTTTTCGCTCCATTGCTGCCATTGCTAGTGGTGCAGGGGGAGCTTTACAAGGGGATGTGAATGTTGGCTTTAAATACTGGGAAATAGTAATGACAATGTAGTGTTCTAACCTGCCTTGTTTTGCAGCACAGAAGGTTTCGATTGCCTCCTTCATTTTGGTCCCGAACTAGTGAATTGGACCAATCAGTACCTTGGGACCCTACAGAGCTGACTGACCAATAGGGGAACTGTTTGTATTTGAGAGAGGTATTATGGACTATGGCACTTTTTCGCTCCACTGAGAGCTAAAGGAAGTGACTTGCAGGTCTCACAAGCCAATGGAAGTGGGTAGCACCGAACTGAAAGAAGAGCCCCTTGTTGCTGGAGGGCAGATGCGTTGTGGTTGGTGAAGGAGAGGAGCTGTTCTCTAGCTGGAGAGTTTTGACACGGGAGCGCATGAAGGCCTGAAGTGGCCTGCTTGTGTTTCTGGGCCCAGCGGATTAAATCTGTCGGCGAGCGGTCAGAGGAGGCTGTGCTTTACAGCTACCCACCAGGCTCTCGACCTGTAGGAGGACTGAGAAGATTGCTGAATTGCGCCGTCCAAGAAAAGTGGAAGCTGCCAGCAGTATCTCCATGGCTGTGAATTTGTGGGAGCATTGGAAGCAGCTGCCTGGTGTGGTACCCTCTGTTGTTGTTTACCATATAAATGTGTAAGAAGACCGGTGAAAGTCAGGCTCCATCCTGGTAGCGGTGAAGGAATCGTTATTTGCTGGGGTTGTGAGTACTAATTCAGGGTCGCTCCCTGTAGGGTGTCTATGCAGTGGTTTCAGTGCACCATTTAACTTCGTATTACTTAACTGAACTTTCCTCTTACTTTGACCTGCTCAGGACTGTTATGCTTGTGTGTGCTAAGGGCCCCAACCAGCCGCCACATGTGGACTAGCTGCTAGGGCTTGGGTACCCCGAGATAATTAGCTGTAGGGTTAGGCCTGTGCACAGAGTCCTAGGTAGATAAGTATAGTGATAAGCTAATCTACTTGATTCCCCCTGTCCTTGTTGTTTTCCCCCTGAATAAATCAGATTGCTTTTTGTACAGCTACATCCTGGCTATTGTGTACATTAATGGTGAACTGCTGCCTGGTGATTGCAACATAACTGTGCCTTACTTTACAGGGGGTCCCTGAAGGAGCTGGAATATATTTTCCGTGGGGTAAGTGTACTGGTGAACAGAATTGTTGGTACCCAGTGTGAGTCACTAGTGGGACGAAAGGGGGGTTGCAGAAGCTCAGAGGGCTGTAACCGTGGTAGTCTTAACTGTGCTAACCCCGACCTCTGGGTGGAGGTACCCGTCAATGGATCTGGGCCCCTCAACCTGCCTCTGTGGGGGCAGACAGAGGTAGTAGCCCTAAGGGTAGAGCCCCCTGGGGGGTTACAAATTGGAGGCACCACTGGGATTAGCGTCCCCTAGTGGCTCAGTGAGGAGATACCCCAAAGATGGAAAAAATGGAAGGGGATATGTTGGAAAAAATTAAGCTGGGACCCATCAAAACCATGGTGCACAAACTAATGGGTTGGGGTGAAGCAGAAGAGCTAGATTCCCAGAAGATTGTATTATTGTTAGATGTGCCTTTGGGTACCTCAGCTGCTGATATTGTCTCTGTTGCAGAATGAGTAAAGTGTTTGGGTAAGGTTGAAGTGAAAGGGAGTATGGCTGATTTGCTTGACCAGACATTGCAGGTGCTACTCCTATGCAGTGTGGCCATCGACCCTGAGGAGGTACCTCCTGTACTTTACCCGGGGGGTGCGTCCCAGGGGTGGAGGCTAATCCATATCTGAAGTGGGTCAGTCACTCCTGGGGGGTCTCCTCAAATGAACAGTTTTAAAGATAAACTGCTTAAATTGTTAGCTGTGGAGGGGAGGACTTCCCAGGAGTTGCTACAAGCCTTAGATCTGTCCAGTGATACTACCCCTTGGGGTTCCCCGTGCACATCCCCTTGCCCACCCAAGAGTTCAATGTTGGCTTCTCTGCCCCTGGCAGTCCCCTCTATACAGCTAGATTCCTACCGTAAATTAAAACTTTTCTCTGACACGGTACCAGTGCCTTCCGGGAAAGATGACCTGGAGGCCTGGATGGACTATGTCACCCCTTTGGTTCAGGAGTGGCAATGATCTGAGGGGGAGAAAATGAAGAGGCTGATGGAGAGTTTGCAGGGTCCTGCCTTAGAAGCCATTCGGTTCTTCTGGGCCACCCATCCGGAAGCCACTGCTGCAGAGTATCTCTCTGCTTTGGAAGGGGTTTTTGGGAGTACAGAGACTGGAGAAGATTTATTATGGAAATTCAGGTCTGCTAAGCAGTGGAGAAATGAAAAACTGTCTGCTTTTGTTACTAGAGTGGAGAGGGCCTTGCAGAAGGCTTATAGAAAAGGGGGAATCACTGCTACAGCCCTGAATCAGGTTCGGTTAGAACATGTTTTAAAGTCTGCCAGATTCTCTAGTGTAATGCTGCTGAAACTCAGGTTGCATGATCGGCGGGCCACCCCGCCTGAATATTGTCAATTGATGAGGGAAATTTGGAAGTGGAGACTGTTGAAGAGGGGTGGGAACCCTGTGTGGGGGCAGTGAACCCTAGTGGAACCCCTGAGTCTAAAACCTCTGAGGAGACTGGCTCACCTGGAGGGTCCAAGGGGTCCCCAGATTTCCCAGGTGCTGTGGGGATGCGGGTTGTTTCCTCTGACCCCTACATGGAGGGTGAGTTGAGGGCTGAGATCAGGAATTTACGGGAATTGGTGAGGGACTTAAAGCAGTCTACTGTGTACCCTACTCAGCCTGGGGCCCCTGAGTCATGTAGAGCCCTGAACCCTAGCCCTAGAGAGCTTCCTCCCTTCCCTCAGGGCCCCCCTCAGCATAGTGATCCTCGGGACCCTAAGTTTTGTTATCACTGTGGGGAAGATGGGCATTTCCAGCCTGACTGCCAGAGGCCGGAGAATTTAAGGAAAGTTAACAGCAGACTGATCGCTCGACACCGCCAGACCCAGTCTTGGGCCCCCAAGAAAAGTTTTGTGACTCAGGCCCATGCCCACTGGGCTACCAATGTTGCTACCCCCAACTGGTCTGATGTGGTTGGGCCATCTATTGAGACCAGGGTGCGGGTAAATGGAATTCCCACTCGAGCTGTACTGGACAGTGGCTCCCAGGTGACCATCATGTTTCAGGACTGGTACCAATTGCACTTATCTGAAGTGCCCCTGCAGCCTCTAACTGGTCTACATGTATGGGGGTTGAGCGACAAGGCCTATCCATATTTGGGGTACATCCATGTCTGGTTATCTTTCCCTGCAACTGTGAATGAAATAGATGAGCAAGTGGAAACCTTAGTTTTAGTTTGCCCACCCACTGGACTGTACCATGGGGTGCCCTTGTTGATTGGGAACAACACACATGTTTGGACATCGCCCAAGTTGTGCTCAGAGAAGCAAGCATTCCAGACTGGGCGAGCTTTGAGCATATCTGCTGTGATTCAAAAGGTCAGGGCCACTCAGAAGAAGGGTAGTTTGAGGAACCTCAAGGCCCTGTGGGGTGGTGTGGAAAAGGATCCGCTCCGTGGTACTCTATTCCCAAATGCACAATGTGTTTTGTATGGAGAGGACGACTAAAGACCGATGTCAAGAATAAGTTGTTGATGCTGGATGCACCTGTGGAAGGAGGATTACCTGAGGGTTGTTACTCAAACCCAGCATTCTGCCGGCTAGGGCCATGCATATGTTGAGGGTGATGGTTCAAGTGCACAATGTGTCTGATAAAGAGATTCCAGATAAGAAGAGAGGTGTAGCGCTGGCTAGCGTTCATTATTACCAGATACTGCTGTATTACCAAATAGAAAGAGTTCCCGGATGGGTGATAGAGTTACTCCTGATCTGTTTTGATTGTGATTCTCTGCCCGCTGACTAGAAATGAAGGGTCAGTGAGAGGCTTGCCAAGAGGGACCAGGTTTTTTCCCTGAAGGAGTGGGATGTAGGATGTGTACAAGGGACTGAGCATCACATTCGACTGCACGATGAAAGACCTTTCAGAGAGAGATCCCGACATCTGGCTTCTGTTGACATAAATGATGTAAGGCGGCATCTGCAAGAAATGTTGGCTGCTGATGTAATCCAAGAGTCTAGGAGTCCTTATGCCTCCCCCATCGTAGTAGTAAGAAAAAAGAATGGGACAGTTCGGATGTGTGTTGACTATCATACTTTGAATAGGCGGACCATTCTGGATCAATATACCATGCCACGCATACAAGATGCCTTGGATTGTTTGAATGGTAGTAAGTGGTTCTCTGTATTGGACCTTCAGAGCAGATACTACCAGATCCCAATGGCCCCAGACGACCGGGAGAAGACTGCTTTCATTTGTCTCTTAGGCTTCTATGAGTTTATTCGGATGCCTCAAGGAATTTCGGGTGCTCCAGCCACTTTCCAGTGCTTGATGGAATGAGCTGTGGGGGACATGAATCTACTCAAGTGTTTGGTCTATTTAGATGACGTTATAGTGTTTGGCCGATCATTGGAAGAACACGAGCAACGATTATTCAAAGTCCTGGATCGGTTGGAGGATTTTGGCCTTAAATTGTCTATTGACAAGTGTCAATTCTTCCAGACTTCCATGAAATATGTGGGCCACATAGTGTCCACCGAGGGCATAGAGACTGACCCTGGCAAGGTGGAGGCATTGACCACTTGGCCTCAACCCAGGAATTTAAAAGAGCTGCAACAATTCCTGGGGTTTTGTGGATACTATAGGCGGTTTGTCAGAGACTATTCATGAGTAATTCGCCCCCTCCTTAATCTCACTCAGGGTATCTGCCTACCTATAAAAAAATATAAAAAGGTATGTACACTGCCTGAAAAGAAGTACTTTCGCCAAACGATATGTTCGGGATCGATGGATTGCTGAGGTGAGGAAGCTTTTTACGACATCATATATCAACTTACTCACGCTCCAGTACTGGCATATGCTGACCCAGTCAAGTCCTACACTCTTCATGCTGATGCCAGTCTACAAGGATTGGGGGCTGTGTTATACCAGGAGCACTCGAATGGGCTGAGACCTGTAGCGTTTGCCAGTAGAAGTCTGATGCCTTCAGAGAAAAATTACCCCGTGCACAAACTAGAGTTTTTGGCTCTAAAGTGGGCCATTGTTGATCAGTTTCATGACTATTTGTATGGTGCCAAGATATTAGTAAAGACTGATAACAACCCTCTGACCTATGTACAGACCTCTGCCAAATTGGATGCTACTGGGCATAGGTGGCTCTCTGCCTTGGCCACTTATGATTATGCTGTAGAGTACTGGGTGGGCCTAAACCATATAGATGCGGATGCTCTCTTTCTCTGAGGCCTGCGTCCCAGACTGAATGGGTCCGGTTGTCTGAACCTGATATAAGAGCCCTCTGCCAGAAATTTGACAAAGAGAAACAGGTGTCTCCTGATATGGTGGACTGTGTGGTAGATTGTCTGGGGCCACTGGAAAGCTGTATACCTGCTGCTTACTGTCATTTCTCTGCCTTGGACACCTGCTTCCTGTCGCAACTCAACAATGATGATCTCCAACAGGCTCAATCCTGTGATCCTATGATAAGAACGGCTGTAGAGGTTTTGCGGGCAGGAAGGGATGTATCCAAACTATGTTCCACTGACATACAGACTGCTTTGTTGTATAAAGAGGGGCCCAAGTTAAAGCTGATCAACCAACTACTATATAGAGAGACTGTGAATAAGGAGGGTCAGGTACACCGACAACAACTGGTGCTGCCAGTGGTTTTTAGAGAGCTAGTTCTCAGGTCATTGCATAATCAAATGGGGCACCTGGGCATAGATCGAACACTTGACTTGGTACAGGCTCGATTCTATTGGCCGAAGATGAGTGCGGAAGTGGAACAGTATGTCAAGACCTGTGGTCGTTGTTTGCAAAGGAAAGCGTTACCCTAGAGAGCTGCTCCACTGGTCATCATTATTACTAGTGCTCCTATGGAACTGGTCTGTATTGATTTCCTAAGTTTAGAGCCTGATCTGAAAAGTGTTAGCAACATAGTGGTGGTCACTGATCATTTCACCCGGTACGCACAGGCTTTTCCGACCAAGGATCAGAAAGCAACTACAGTGGCTAAGATACTTGTTGAGAATTTTTTTCATCCACTATGGGGCTCCACAGCGGATTCATTCCGATCAGGGAAGGGACTTTGAGAGTCGCTTGATTAAAGAGATGCTATCTTTGTGGGGGGTACGAAAATCACTAACCACCCCCTATCACCCACAGGGAGACCCTCAGCCTGAAAGGTTAAATCTTACATTGCTTGACATGCTGGGCACCTTACAATCAAAAGATAAATCGAGATGGAGCCAACAGATCAGCACTTTAGTTCATGCCTACAATTGTACTAAAAGTGATGCCACAGGGTTTTCCCCCTATCGACTGATGTTTGGAAGAGAGGCTAGATTGCCAGTGGATGTGTGTTGGGGTTTCCCCTGATGGGGTGTGAGCAGAAAACCATCTACAGTACGTACAGAAATTAAAGGACCAATTAAATCATGCCTACCAACTGGCCCAGACCATGGCTGCTAAATGAAATCTGGCTAACAAGGAGAGATATGACAAAAAAGTGAAAACAGTAGAGTTGAGAGAAGGGGATAGAGTGTTGTTGAGAAATCTGGGACTGCATGGCAAACATAAGATTGCTGACAGATGGCATCACCTCCCTCATATTGTTGTGGGACAGCTGGCAGACCTACCAGTGTATAAAGTGCGGCCTGAAAACAATTCAAAAGATGTGAAAACCATACACAGAAATCATCTGCTGCCAATTGGGCAGATCTTGATTGAAGCTGACCCTTCCTCTACCTCTCCTTCCAGGCCCATGACTAGATCTATTACTAAGAGAGGAACCAAGCCCATGGAGCCTTCAACAAGTCCACCAAGGGAGTCTTGCCCAACCCCCCTGCAGAAGGAGATGGTCAACACTCAGTGTCAGAAGACAGTGAAGATGATGTTGAATACTATCCCTCTTATGAACTAAGTCAATTGTTTCGGGGCAATCCCCTTATTAACTCAGGAACTGAAGCTGGCCTATCTGTGTTGATTGAGCCCTCTACTTTTTCCCTGGAGGAAATGCCTCCAGAAGATGAATAGGATAGCAGACAAACTCAAGGGGCTGAGTCCTTAGGCTTGGCTGAACTGTCTGGCCTGGCTGAGTTATCTGACTTTTCAGAATAAGAGAGTGAGATGGGGGAACAAGGCAGCAATATGTCAGAATTGGAAGGATATTTGGAATGCCCTGATGGTTCCCCTTTAGTACCTAAACAGCCCCTGGATGAGCCCAGTGGGGTGGGTTCAGGGATAGAAGGTCAGGCCCCTAATAGTACTATGTGTATCTAGCCTGATCCCCTTGAAGGGATTCCCGTTGCTAATTTCCCTGACATGGAAGTGGAGTCAGGGCCTAGTTCAGAATCCCTTGAGACCCCTAGATGATCCGGCCGACAGATATGGCCAGTAATCAAGTTGAGCTATGAATCCCTGGGTCAGCCAGTGGATGTGCCCTTAAATGTGGTTCACAAGGGGGTATATGTGTCCCCAAGTTCTTTGCCTAAGTTAGCCTTGGGGTATAACTCCAGATTGTTAGTATTACCCTTTGAGTGTAGTGTTTCTGCTCAGGGTGATGCACCAGTGACTAGAAAGGAGGGGCTTCCCCAGTCCCTGTGCCATAAGCAGGAATTAGTGACCTGATTTGAAAACAGAAGGTAAACTAGAGTTATGTGTACAATGTGTATGAATCATAATATATTGTTAATGTGATATTTCTGTATGTGATTTAAAATGTGATGTAGTGTTAATTGGAGTGTTCGCCTAAATGGCCACAGGGGTAGTTGCTTGACGCGGACGTCAGCTTTTCCAGACCAGGGAGGGTGTAACCCCCTTGCAAAATGGGGGTTCCTAAAGGTTCTCCGGAGCTTGGATAAATGCTCTGTGCCTGGTTAGAGTTCGGCGTTCAAGCCGTTTAAATGGGGAGCCAGTGAGCACTTTACAAGGCCTCCGTATACTGTCTCTTTAAGGGCTGCTTGAGTTTGCAGTCATAATTGATCAGGGAGGGGGTTTGAGTGTTGCTATGCTTGAGTCCCGCCCAGGCTGCTGATTTTTCACTCCATTGCTGCCATCGTTAGTGGTGCAGTGGGAGCTTTACAAGGGGATGTGAATGTTGGCTTTAAATATTGGGAAATAGTAATGACAATGTAGTGTTCTAACCTGCCTTGTTTTGCAGCACAGAAGGTTTCGATTGCCTCCTCCATTTTGGTCCCGAACTAGTGAATTGGACCAATCAGTACCTTGGGACCCTACAGAGCTGGCTGACCAATAGGGGAACTGTTTGTATTTGAGAGAGGTATTATGGACTATGGCACTTTTTTGCACCACTGAGAGCTTAAAGGAAGTGACTGGCAGGTCTCGCCAGCCAATGGAAGCGGGTAGTGCCCGAACTGAAAGAAGAGCCCCTTGTTGCTGGAGGGCAGATGCGTTGTGGTTGGTGAAGGGAGAGGAGCTGTGTGCTTCTGCGCTGGAGAGTGTTCGCGAGGGAAGCACGTGAAAGCCTGAAGTGGCCGTTTGTGTTTTCGGCTCCAGTGGACTAAATCCGTCGGCGAGTGGTCAGAGGAGGCTGTGCTTGTACAGCTACCCACCAGGCTCGACCTGTAGGAGGACTGAGAAGATTGCTGAATTGCGCTCGGTCCGAAGAAAAGTGGAAGCTGCCGTTGCAGTATCTCAGTGGCTGTGAGTTTGTGGGAGAATTGGAAGCAGCTGCCTGGTGTGGTACCCCTCTGTTGTTGTTTACCATATAAATGTGTAAGAAGGCCAGTGAAAGTCAGGCTCCATCCTGGTAGCGGTGAAGGAATCATTATTTGCTGGGGTTGAGAGTACTAATTTAGGGTCGCTCCCTGTAGTGTGTCTATGCAGTGGTTTCAGTGCACCATTTAACTTCGGATTACTTAACTGAACTTTCCTCTTACTTTGACCTGCTCAGGACTGTTATGCTTGTGTGTGCTAAGGGCCCCAACCAGCTGCCACATGTGGACTAGCCGCTAGGGCTTGGGTACCCTGGGATAATAAGCTGTAGGGTTAGACCTGTGCACAGATCCCTAGGTAGATAAGTACAGTGATAAGCTAATCAACTTGATTCCCCCTGTCCTTGTTGTTTTCCCCCTGAATAAATCAGATTGTTTTTTGTACAGCTACATCCTGGCTATTGTGTACATTAATGGTGAACTGCTGCCTGGTGATTGCAACATACTGTGCCTTACTTTACAGGGGGTCCCTGAAGGGAGCTGGAATATATTTTCCATGGGGTAAGTGTACTGGTGAACAGAATTGTTGTTACCCAGTGTGAGTCACTAGTGGGATGAAAGGGGGGTTGCAGTAGCTCAGAGGGCTGTAACCATGGTAGTCTTAACTGTGCTAACCCTGACCTCTGGGTGGAGGCACCCGTCAATGGATCTGGGCCCCTCAACCTGCCTCTGTGGGGGAAGACAGGGGTAGTAGCCCTAAGGGTAGCACCCCCTTGGGGGTTAAATTTAGCATGCATTGGACAAGGACAGTCCTTGAAGGCCAGCATTTAAAGGACCACTCACAGCACCTATAAACTATAAAAGCTTGTGTTGTCAGAAAATAGCAGGCAAAGAATGTTAATAATTTTTAAAAGTAGTCCCTTGTTATTCCAGATGCATTTTTCTTTTTCTGTGTGCTCATTAGGTGGTTTTCTGCCTAATTTTATTGGATGTGATGTGAAGAGCAGTGCTTTACCTGCAAGCAGACATACTGTAGAGTATCTAGTAACTTCTATTCCTCACACTACATCATCAGCGTGTGACCTCACTCATTGTTTCAACACAAGCCCTGCTGCCTGACTGGTAGAATGTGAAAGAAGTTACCAGTCAAGCGGCAGGAGACTGGCGCTTCTTGGTTACCAGTGATGTCACAGTCAGTGAGGGCACAATGTTGATGATGCATAGGGAGGAACAGAAGTCTATATCAGCGTCCAGGCAGAGTGCTGTCCCATGCACCATTCCTAGCACTGTCAGGGAGAAGATCTTCTAATTAGAAAAACAGAAAAGAATTTACAGAAAAGAAAAACAATATGTACTTCTGAAAGTTATTAATAATTCCAGCCAGTACACCAGCTCTTTAAAATAAAAAAGTGTTTTTTTTTAATTATTTGTATTGAGTCAGTGCTCTCATAATCTGCCTTTTATGCTGTACAACTTTGCACAAGGAAAAGCCCCTGATTATCTCCAGGTCTGCCTTATATAGTTAAGCAGTGCCTACTATCTCCGTTCAACAAATGGACTCACCTTTTCAGCTCCAAGAATGATACGTGAATTTGGTAACAAACAAAACGAAAGCCTTTGCATTTACAGCACCAGACATCTAGAACAAACTCCCCCTCCGGCTGAGGAATGCTTCTAGCTTGCAAGTGTTCATGTCCAGTCTTGCCAGCCACCTTGTAACTCCCTGTATTTGTTTTTGGTCCAGTAGCCCCTCTCCCCAACTGTGATTATATTGCATAACAGTGTCCATGCTTTTTATTTGCTGTGGCCCCACCTTGTTAGCTTGCTAGGATTACAGTTTGGATGTATTTACCTTTGCAGTTTGTTTCTTTCCTTATATATTTTAGCCCATATGTAACTATTCCTGCTGAACTATTGATTTATTGATTTATTGAATATAATCGGAATTACAAACCTTTGAGTCACAGACTCTTTTGCAAAGGCTCCACGTCAGTTACATGGGGTGGAGGAGGACATATACAGATTAAGACAAACAAAACAGGCAGTGTACACATTTTCAGTACTGTCAAACGCAGTCCAGGTTTGCTCTTATAAAACAGAGGGACAGATTAATCAACATTCTAGATATCCTATGTCAGAAACTAGTAGGGTGCAGGTACTTGGGGTCAAGAGAGGCCCTGTGTCAGTAGATGTGGGGTGCAAAAATTAGCCACAGGTGCACTTAGCACTTTCAAGTATTAGAGCTTTGAGACCCATTTTGAAAAGAGAGATGCTGAGGGTCTGTGAGAGAGGGGGTGGTAAAGTATTGAGCCAGCGAGGGGCACAGTGGCAGAATGATCTCTGCCCTATGGAGGTTCGACAAAGGGGGACTCGACAAGAAGGGATAGTTGTGAGCCTTGTGGTGCACCTGGGGGGGTGCAGCACTGATAATGAGGAGTAGGCCTTTGGGGGCTATCTGGAGTTGTATTTTTTTTAGAGAGGATGCATTTGTGGTACCTTAGTCTTTGCTGGAAATTTAGCCAACCAGTCAGAGAATAAAAGTCACAGATGTGGGTGAGTCGGTCGCTGCCTGTTACTAGCCGGCATGCTTTGTTCAAGGCTACGTTTATACTGCTTAGCGTGGTGGGTTCAGTGGAGCCATATATAACAATCCTGTAGTCAACGAGGGAGAGGATGGAGGAGTTGACTGCAAGAAGCATAGCCTGCGGAGGTAGGCAGTGCTTGAGACAGTAAAGTATGCCCACTCTCGAGCTGACAGCGGAGGAGAGGAGTTGGGTGTGACTATGGTAGGAGAGAGAGGTGTCTAATGTGATGTCCAGGTATTTGAAGCTTGATACGTGTTCCAGCGGGTCACCTAGAGAGTTCTTAATAAGTAGTGCCAACTGACTATGTGGGCTTTGACGATGAGCAAAGATCATGGATTTCGTTCTTTTATAGTTGATGATCAGGCGGTGGTCTGTGAACCAGTTCTCTAGTTCACAAAAAAAGCCCTGTAAGGCCAATTGGAGGGTACTTGGTTGAGAATGCTTCCAATACAGTACCGTGTCGTCAGTGTATAGTAGTAGATGACCACTACACGCCTTCGGGAGAGAGCTGAACCTGTGAACCTGTTTAGAGCTACTGTCATCCCCAGAACTCCCATGAAATAGTGAAGCTGCATCTCATGTGTTTATCCCATTTAGAGTAATTTCAAATACACAAATAAATCAATAAATAAATCAATAACTCGATTAACAAATACGTCAATCATAAATACATGTTGAAGGGAGTCATTAAGTTACATTTTTCTGAATGTTTTTTTATGGTGCACCATTTAATAAGCCTGGGTAGCCCAATTTAGATGAGCCTGTTGATTCAGTGGGATTCTGGTTTCACCTAATATTTTGCAGCTTTGAGAACTGAAACACATGGAAGCTAAGTACATGTTTATGGTTACACGGTGAGTAAGACACTCTAGTGAGATTTGAAACTGGGTCTCATGGTCTGTGTTGGGTAAGTTACTTTTAAAAAGTTATCAGTTATAGTTACTAGTTGCTGTCCAAAAATTTTATCAGTTATAGTTACAGATTATTGGGATATAAAAAGTAATCAGTAACTGTAATTGTAATGCATATAACATTTCATATGACTTTATATTACTTTTGATACATGAAGTTCGTTTACTCATGGATTGTATTTATGAGGTCTTGGAACACACAGAAATCATCAAAAATAACAGGAATGGAGCCTTAGACAAGAAAATCAATTTGTATGTTATTTTATTCCATGTTTTCCATGGAAAATAGGAAAACCGTTGTTGCACATAAAAAATAATGTAAACATGTCATGTCACATTATAACAAAAGCACATCACATCATGACAAGATGAAACATATTTCTTAAAAATATGAGCCATACTACTACATATTAACTTATCTATTATTACTATAATAGTATATTATGCCTAATTTTCTTATTACAAACATGGATGTTGCTGTTCCCTATTGTCACGTGTGGAAAGCTAAAAGTTGGTGTTACAACTTCAATACACAAGTAAGTCAGTAATAGTATGACAGTACGTACGATACCTCATCTGATTTGACTTTCTCTTTGTCTCTCCATTTCTCTGTCTCCCATTCCTTTCACTCTCTCTACCTTTCTTTCTCCGTCTTTCTCTCTATCTCTCTCTACTCCTTCTCTGTCTTTCTCCATCTTTATCTCTCTTTCTCTCCCTCCCTGTGTCTCTCTTTGACTTCCTTTCTCTCCATCTCTCTCTCTCTTTCTCTCTATGTGTCAGGAAGTGCTTACATCACAGCTACTTAACAGCCAATAGCTCTGGAAGAATCTTACAGACCTTGATAAAAGTACTAATTTTAGCAGGCTCATCAGATAACCTCATAGTCTTCAGGTGAAGCTACCTCTGGCTGAAAGCTGCAACACTGGACTTAAGATTTGCAAGAAAGTGAGTAGTGCTCACAACAGAGGGAGGTGAACTTTACAATTTACAATTGTCTTTGGTTTGAAGCAGATTCCTTAGGAAAGTTAATATTCTTCAGGTGGAGGATACTTCTAACTGAAGGGTGAAATAAGCAACTTAGAATTATCAGAAAAGGCAGTCTTTCAATCAACAGGGGGAGGTGGAGTTTGCTTTACTTGTGTTACAAGTGTTAAGGTTTTCAGTGCAGGAAGAGTTTAAACCCACATAGGCTAAATACTGTTTTCTGTGTCTGCCCTTCTGCACAGCTGACTTGTTTTGGGGCTGACTGTTTTCAGAGTACAAGTCACCAGGCTGTTTTGGGGCTGGGGAGGTTTACCTGTGTCTGACTTGGATGTTTGGATTTTTCTCTGTTTGATTAGCAGGGTATTTTCTCTGTCAAATTGGTTTGAAGCAGTATTACAAATTGTCGTGTATGGCATCTTGATGACAGGAAGGCACTCATCGCATCGGTAGGTCAGAGCGTTTAGCTGATTGTTTCGTGAGGGCACAGTTTAGGCCCAACCCCTTCCTACCCCTCACCCCACCCACCCCTGGAAATAGTTCATTTATACCTGGGGTTATGACATCATTTCCTCAAGAGGGCAAGGTACACATCACTGTCATATCCTGTCTAGCACACTGCACTGACAATATAAGCATACACATTATATAAATACATATATTTCTATATAATGCACCAATCACACACACAAAAAAAAAAAAACTAAACAAGGTAGACAGTTATGAGGGGAGTAGTACAATGTAATGACTGTGGGGCAGCAGTCTTCCGGGAGTCTTTCTGGAGGCTGAGATGCTGCCCTGTTTGCAGACAACTATCTGCCCTGAGGGAGGAAGTTGCCCATCTTCAGGCCACACTGGACAGTGGCAAGGGAACCTCCCCCATCCGGGGAGCACCACAGCCACCACCACTACCTCAGAGGTTGCGAAGAAAGACAGCAGTTGGACCACAGTGGGCTCAGGAGGGAGGTGGTGGAACAGAGGCACCCAGTCAGTTGTTACACCACAATCCATACACCATTCTGAGGAGCATAGTTCCCCATGGATGCACCCAGAGGAGACTAAGGATGGTGCAGACAACTGTCACAAGGAGGCCCTCAGGAAGGAGGCAGAGGGCACCACAGGGAAAGAAAGCAGCTCCTGGTGGGGGACTCAATTATTAGGGGGATAGAACTGGGGGAGCAGGGAAAACTGAAGTAAGGTGCCTGCTTGGTGCCATGGCTTGGAGGGACAGGAAGAGCATCCTTAGGATCACGAGAACAGTTGCACGGGAGTCTGAGCTGGACATCATTGTCCACCTAGGGACAAATGACTTGGCTCATCATGAGATTAGAGCAGTGCAAAAGGACTTTGTAGAGTTGGGTAGGGGCTTAAAACAAGTAGCACACACAGTATCCTTCTCAGAGGTGCTGCCTGTCAGTGGCATGAGTGAGGTGAGGGTACTTTGCACCATGCAGTTTAACAAATGGTTGAAAAAATGGTGTGGAGCACAGGGGTTTGGCTTCATTGGGGACTGGGGTTTCACCAGGAGGGACACCAGCCTATACTGGCAGGATGGTCTGCATCTGTCCAGGAAGGGAACAAGTCTTTTGGGCAATCGGTTTAAATGCTTCATTGGTAAGCCTTTAAACTAGTCAAGGGGGGAGGCACTGATAAGCAGAAGGAAAATCCCAGCCTCCCCCTACAAAACAGGGTACTAAATGAGAAAAAGACCAAGGTAGAAAGGTCAGTGGGGTTGCCACTCAGAAGGTAAAGCCATCAAAAATGGAGAGCAATGAGTACCAATGCCCGTAGTCTGGGTAACAAGCTTCCTGAATTAGTGGCCTTGATGGAGGAGGAAGATCTGGATATTGTGGCAGTCACAGAAACATGGTATACACAGAACCATGACTGGGACGTAAACATACCAGGATACACTATCTACAGGAGGACAGGAGGGTAAAAGAGGAGGAGGAGGAGGAGGAGGAGTAGCTCTCACATAAGAGAAGAAATCAAAGCAACAGAACAAAAGGGTAAACAGGGAGGAGAAGAAGCACTGTGGGTCAATTTGGAGGCAGGCAATGGCACCACAATCCGCACAGGGGTTGTATACAGACCCCCCTCTCAGGGGGAGGAAATGGACAAGGAAATGATAGAAAGTATACTTAGAATGGCAGATAAAGGGGAGATATTGCTGATGGGTGATCTGAATATGCCAGATGTTAACTGGAGTGCAGTTGCAGCAGCCACTTCTAAGAGTGGTTATTCTAGATGCCCTACAGGGGGCATGCCTTAGACAACTAGTATTGGAGCCCACTCGAGAGGGAGCAATCTTAGACCTGGTTCTCTCAAATGGAGATGAAGAGAGGATCACAGATGTAGAAGTGGGTAGCCATCTGGGAACTAGGACCATCGAACAGTATGGTTCACAATAAACACAGCAATAGAGTCAAGCCATACAAAGACAAAGGTACTGGATTTTAGGAGGGCTGACTTGCTAAAATGGGTGAGTGCCTAAGGAATGCACTAGCAAATGGGCAGGAAGGAGGGGTGGAAGAACAATGGGGAATAATAATAAAACTGCCATCACAGAGGTAACAAGGCTTTGTGTAAAGCAAATAAACAAAACGAAACGAGGTAAGGAACCACTATGGTTCTCAAAGGAAGTGGCAGTGAAGGTTCAAGAGAAAAAGAAAGCATTCAGGAAGTACAAGGAATCACAGAAGGAACAGGACAGAGAACTGTATCAGTTAAAACAAAAGGAAGCTGGAAAGGCAGTCAGAACAGCAAAGGCCCAAACTGAGGGAAAGATAGCCAACTCAGTTAAGAAGGGGGATAAAACCTTTTATAGGTACATCAGGAGCAAAAGGAAGACCAAGGGAGGGATAGTGGCTTAATAAAGGGGAGGAGGGTGGGCAGAGGGTGACTGTGAAAAGGCAGAGATACTAAACAAATATTTTTGCTCAGTATTTACAAAGGAAGAGGAGGAGGTACCTAAAACAAACAGTAGAAACACTCTGGATACAGAAGTTAATACCAGCCCATTTACAGAAGAAAGAGTTCTGAAAGAGCTCTTAAAACTGAAGGTGGACAAAGCAATGGGGCCTGATGGGATTCATCCCAGAATTCTTAAAGAACTAAGGATAGAACTAGTGACACCACTGACTACCCTCTTTAACAAATCATGGGAGGATGGGGTGGTACCTGAGGACTGGAGCAGGGCAGATGTGATTCCCCTTCACAAAAGTGGGAGCAAGGCAGAAGCAAGAAACTACAGACCTGTTAGTTTAACCTCAGTGGTAGGGAAAATGATGGAATCACTTCTGAAAGAAAGAATTGTTGTGTATCTAGAGGCCAGAGGGGCACAGGACCCAAGGCAGCATGGATTCACAGCGGAAAGTCATGCCAGACAAATCTGATAGATTTTTGACTGGGTGACCAAAGTAGTAGATCAGGGAGGGCTGTAGACATGGCCTACCTAGACTTTAGCAAGGCATTTGACACAGTCCCACACAAAAGATTAATATACAAGTTAGCCAGCCTGGGAGTGGGTCCCAAGATGACAGCCTGGGTAAAGAATTGGCTGGAGAATAGGACACAGAGAGTAATAGTAAATGGAGTCCACTCTGAAAAAGGGGGTTAGGAGTGGGTACCACAGGGTTCAGTATTAGTCCGTCCTCTTCAATGTCTTTATAAGCAACATTGCAGAGGGACTGGAAGGAAAGTATGTCTCTTTGCAGATGACACAAAGATCTGCAACAGAGCTGATGCATAAGGTGGGTGGAAAGGATGAGAAGGGACTTGGCAAGGTTGGAGGAATGGTCAAATGTATGGCAGCTTAGATTCAATGCTAAGAAGTGCAGGTAATGCACCTGGGAAACAAAACCCAGGGAAGAGTACACAATGGGGATGAGATACTAACAACAACAAAATGGAAAGGGACCTGGGGTAGTCATGTCAGATGACCTAAAGGTGGGCAAGCAATGGGAAGGCAGCAAGGAGGGCTGGGGGATACTGTGATGCATAGGAGAGGCATCACCAGCAGAAAACAAGAAGTTATTATCCTCTGTACAGACAGCTGGTGAGACCACATCTGAGTATGCGTGCAGTTCTGGAGACCCAATCTCCACAAAGACATAGACAGGATGGAAGCTGTCCAGAGGAGGGCACTAAAATGGTGCAGGGTCTGCACCGGAAGACATATGAAGAGAGACTTAAGAGCTTAATATGTATAGCCTCGAGGAAAGGAGGGAGAGGGGGACATGATAGAAACTCTCAAGTACCTCAAGGAATCAACAGAGTCCAAGAGGGTAGCATCTTTCAAAAAAAGAGGTGTGCAAGTACAAGGGGGCACAATTTGAAGATAGAAGGGGGGCGGCTCAGAGGTAATTTAAAGAAGTATTTTTTCACAGAGAGGGTTGTGGATGTATGGGACAGCCTTCCAGAGGAGGTTGTACAGTCAAAAACAGTGGTGGAATTCAAGCATGTATGGGACAATCATAAGGCAATTCTTGGGGGTTGGGGTAGGAAGAAGTAGGCTGCTGGTTAACTAGGATCTGCAGCTTATCCATTAGGTAGGGAAATGGGCAGACTGGGTGGGCCAAGCGGTCCTTATCTGCCATCAAATTCTATGTTTCTATGTTTCTATGTCCCTCTGTCTCTCTCTCTCTCTCGCTCTCTGTCACCCTCTCTCTCTGTCCTTCTGTCTCCCTCTCTCTGTCTCCCTCTCGTTCTCTCTCTCTCTCTGTATCTCTCTCTTTCTCTTTCTGTCTGTCTCTCTCTCTCTCTTTCTGCCTGTCTCTGTCTCTCTTTCTCTCTGTCTCTCTCTCTCTTTCTCTCTCTTTGTCTTTCTCTCTCTCTCTCTCTCTCTGTCTCTTTCTGTCCGTCTCTGTCTCTCTCTTGGTCCCTCTCCCTGTCTCTCTCTCTCTCTCTCTCTCTCTCCCTGTATCTCTTTCTCTTTCTGTGCGTCTCTTTCTCCCTGTAGTAGTAGTAATAATAATAATAATAAATTTATTTGATATAGCGCCTTTCACTTATCAAGGCGCTGTGCAATCGAATAAAACCAAACACAATAAATACAGATAAAATCAAGAAAATACAGAGTAGGCTTTTTCCCCATAAAAAGGTCTTCAGTGCCCACTTGAAACACTCCACTGTCCTGCACTCCTGAAGCTGACAGGGCAGAGTTCCAGAGGGTAGGTGCTATAAACCTAAAGGCATGCACACCAGATAACATTAAACTTACCCTCAGAATCTCCAGCAACCCCTTGTCAGCCAAGTGGAGCTGTTGCACAGGGGTGTAGGGAACCAGAAGCTCTTTCAAGTAATCAGGACCCTATCCTGTGTAGGGCTTTGTAAGTCAATAGACCTACCTAAAAGGTGATCCGCCATTGAATAGGCAGCCAGTGCAGATCATGCAGCATGGAGGTAATATGCATTCTCCTAGAAGCCCCAGTCAACAAACATGCTGCAGCATTCTGCACTAGCTGTAAGAGGTAGATATCAACCCCAGGAAGCCCTGAGTAGAAGGAGTTGCAGTAATCAAGGCACAATGTCACAAAGGTGTCGACCAAAACAGGGAGGTCACTAGACAGAACAAGGTGCCTAATCCTAGCAATGTTCCTAAGATGGTAAAAGGCCAGCTTGACAACTGCCGACACCTGATGACGAAGGATCAGGCCATCGTCAAGCACTACTCCTAGGTTACACACCCATTCAGAGGTAAGAACCTGGGCCCCCCCAGGACTAAACTGGAGGGGAGATTAGTCCTCAACCCCTCTGATCTATGACCCGGGTCCACTACCCAAACCTCAGTCTTACCTGGGTTCAACTTTAAACCGCTGGTACTCATCCAATCTTTTTTTTTAAATTCAAGTTTATTGAAGTAATGTTGGCACAAAGACGATAACCACATTATACAAATGGTAACCTGTAACCTTGCAGTGCCACTTACAATGGACCATCACAGATTAAGCAAAACATTTTTAACAATATAAACCCCCCCTCTGTTTGGATACCTTTGCCTGCCCTCTTACTCCCCCCCCGCTCTAATCCTAAGAGATTTAAGATGGATCCGCTCGTCAGCGTACGTGCCAGGATCGACTAGTCTTACAATGGTCGACTAAGATTGGAGCAAGTAGAACGCTTGGAAGGGACTCCATACCCACTCAAATTTCACAAGGCTGCCCCTTCTCAAGGCACCGAATTTTTCCAAATTTAAATTGAAAAGTAATTCTTGTAACCATTCTACATAATTGGGTGAAGTATTATCCAGCCAATATTTAAACACTACTTTCTTGACCGAAGATGATATCAAGGCCGTGTAATATCTTCGGGCTTTAACAGCGATACCAGTATAATCACCTATCAGGCAAATTTCTGGGGTAAAGTAATGCTCGATGCCCAGCAGGGGATCCGCCTTGTGTTTAATTTGGCCCCACAGCCCTCTTACCAGTGGGCAATCCCAGAAAATGTGAAACAGGTCTCCATCAGCCTGCAGACAACGGAAGCATGACTGGTCAGATCTACGTCCGACTTTGTGCAATTTGGAAGGAGTCCAGAACAAGTTGTTTAAAAAGTGGTATTGCATGATGCGTAATCTGTCCTGGGTGATATACTGGTACGTATGCCGCCATATAACATCCCAGTTCCTTCCTTGGTCCCCAAAACTACTCACCCAGAATCTAGGTTTATTGTCGATGCCCGCATAAACTTGGTCAAACAATGCCTTATAGACCTTGGAAACCGCGTGTGGCTCCCAGGCCGTATAGGCCGAGTCGAACCTTTCCCATTAACCTTCTTCTTCCTTAAATTGCTCTTGACATTGTCTAACAAGTGTTTGAGTTGGTATATTTTGAAGGTTTGGTTAGGGCCTCGTTATACTTTGCTAGAATTTCTGTCACTGTGAGACACCTGTCCCTTGCATAATGTCCGCAATCTTCAATCCTTTCAAGAAGGGAAGCCAGGATTCGCTTATCGTTTTCACCCCAATCCTCAGGTTGGGATTATGACATATTGGCTGGTATTTATCTGCACCCAGAGAACAGCGGAGGGTAGCACATAACTGTATGTGTGTGTGTAAGGAATCTTTAATTGGGGTGGCTGCTAGTCTAGAAGGGAGAGTCCTTAATGGGGAATAAAGGAGAGCTTTTGGGTCTACCCCCACCCGCTTTATCAACTCTTTTTCCAGTTCGATCCAGGATGGTACATACGGCAGCAGTTCCAAGTCCCTAGAGGGCAGGAGCCAATGTAAATACTTACAGAGACTACTTGCCCAGTGATATAACCCAAAGTGTGGCAACCTTAAACCAGCTGTCTCCCTGGGGGCAGCAAGTTTATGATAAGCTCTACGAGGAGGTTTCCTTTCCCAGATAAACTCCGAGATAGTTGAGTGTACTGCTTTGTGCCATTTTAGAGGTAACCAAATGTTGAGCATATTTTAGGGATAAAAAATCCTCGGCAGAACATTCATCTTGATTATATTTATCCTTCCCCAGAGAGAGAGCGGAAGTCTGCCCCATCTGTCCAGGTCTTGTTTTATAGTTACCTTAAGGGCATCCAAATTAAGTCTCACCATTTTGGCCTCTGATCTTGCCAAAACAATACCAAGATATTTCAGGACGAGTGAAGCCCACTGTATACCCATTTCCGAGATATCAGACTTGAAAGGTTTCATATTAAGGGGGAATATTTGGGTTTTCCCTATGTTAATTTTGTAGTTAGATAACTTGCCATAATTCACAATGTTTTCTAGAACTGCCGGTGCTGAGTCTCGGGGGTGGCTAATATGGAGTAGGATGTCATCCGCAAATGCTGAGATCTTAAATTCCTGCGCCCCGATTTTTATCCCCATAATCCTGGGATCCTGCCTAATCTTACATAACAGGGGTTCTAGGTATAAGTTGAACAACAGGGGGTATAAAGGACATCCCTGCTTGGTGCCTGATAATAATGGTAAGTTTGCTGAAAATACTCCATTGCAGTATATTTTTGCAGTCGGGGATCTATATAAAGCAAACACCCAGTTAATGAATAAAGGAGGGAAGCCAAATTCCTCCATAGTCAAGGACAGAAACCTCCAATCTACTCTGTCAAATGCTTTCTCAGCATCGACGGACATCAGTCCACATGGGGCTTTGCTATCCTCAGATGCTGAGAAAATGTGAGATAATTTACGGAAATGGTCTGATGCCAATCTACCGTTCATGAACCCCACCTGATCTAGGTGGATTAGACTAGGAAGGACCTTAGCTAAACGGGCTGCTAGTATTTTCGCTAATATCTTAACATCATAATTAATTAATTAAGGCTATGGGCCTATAGTTTGGGACCTTGTCAAGTTCTTTCCCTTCTTTAGGGGTAAGCACAATCAAAGACTCAAAAAGGTGACTATCAACAATTTCAGAAGTAAGAATACTATGGAATAGCCTTTTTAACCCTGGGCATAGCTGGTGCCTAAAACATTTGTAAAAGTTCGTCGAGAAACCATCCGGCCCAGGGGCTTTGTCTGCTGGAAGCATCTTTATTGCGTCTAATATTTCAGAATCTGATATAGGGGAGGAGAGCCTCTCCTTCTGGTCCTCGTGCACTCGAGGCAAATTGCATGTAGAAAGATAGGCCCTCACTTCCTCGCTACTTGGCCTATTGGGCATAGGGCTATACAAGACCCTATAATATTCCTCAAATTCTTTTACAATCTCATAGGGGGTGGTTTTGATGGACCCATCTGCAAGGGAGGATATACTTTGGATAATTCTGGATGATTCGGTTGCTTTGAGTCGCATAGCGAGAAGGCGGCCTGCCTCCTCACCTTGATCTAGATACAGGGCTTTCGTTTTATTCATGGCATATTCTGCTTTTTCTCTCAGAGTCTCATTATATTGGCTCCGGAGCCTAACTAACTTCTCCCTAGTTTCTGCTGGAGTGTTTTTTGATAAATCATTCTCCAACTCTCTGATCTGGCTCAACAGTTGTCTGGCCCAACTCTCTCTTTTTCATCCTTCTGCAGTGATCTTGATGAACTCACCCCTTAATACACATTTTAGAGCTCTCCATTCTATGTCTCCCCTACTCGTCGTGTTGTAGTTTTCCTTCTCGTATTGCGCAACTCTCTGACTTATACTATCTCTAGTCTCCGCAGAGTGGAGAAGTTGGTTGTTTAACTTCCAGATGGTTTGCTTAGGTGTGTTAGGGGCAAGGTTAAGGGTGCAGCTAACCATGGAGTGGTCCGAGATGACCCCTGGAATAATTTTACAATCTATCAAACCAGGAAGCATGCCCTGACTCATCAAGAAGTAGTCTATGCGAGACCTGGTTTTGTGGACCTCCGATAGGAATGTGAATTCCCTTTTAGAGGGGCACAAAACACTCCACCGGTCACATAGGCCCAGATTGTCTGATAGATCTCTGATGGGTCTCTGGGCTGGAGAGAGACCCCTACCTCACCTACGTTCTTTATCCATTTCTGAGTTAAAAACAAGGTTCCAATCACCACCTAACAACATAGGAAGGTGAAGAAAGGGGGACAGGACTTTTAGTAGTTCCGTGAAGAACCCAGGAGAATCCCCGTTTGGGCCATATATACTACCCATCATGATTCTTGTTTGATTTATGTGGCCTACTACTAATATGTACCGTCCCTCTGGATCTACCAGTTTCTCCTCACACACAAAGGGAATATTCCTAGTTATTAAAATAGCTACCCCCCCTACTGACAGTGCTATCACCGGCTGCGTATACCTGGCCCATGAACTGATGCCTCAGTACATTAGATTCCCTCTCTAATAAATGTGTTTCCTGCAAACATATTATTTGGGCTTTTTGCAACTGCAGGTGTCGTACTCATCCAGTCTTGGATTTCTACGAGGTAGCTGTTCAGTACCGAGATAGCACTAATCTGGTAGGGGGCAAAAGACAGGTAGAGCTGGGTATCATCTGCATAGCAGTGAAACCTCAGCCCATGCCTTCTTACAATGCCTCCGAGGGGCAGCATATACACTGCAAATAACATAGGAGACAGCACCGAGCCCTGACGTACCCTACAAGGCAGAGAGAAAGCTCCAGAAGAAAAAATACCCGAGACAACTCTCTGTGTTCTTCCAGCGAGGAAAGATGTAAACCATCTGAGGACTGAACCCAACAACCCACAAATGGGCCATAAACGCTTGAGCAGAATCCCATGATCCACACTGTCAGAAGCTGATGATAAATCAAAGAGAACCAAGATGGAATGGTGTCTCTGATCTCTAGCCATCAGGAGATCATTGAGCACCCGAACCAGAGCAGCCTCAGTGCTATGCCTCTTACGAAAACCTGATTGGAGAGGTTCATATAAATTATGGATGGTTAAATGGTTCTCCAGTTGAGCTGCCACAACTTTCTCAATAACCTTCCCCACAAAAGGAAGGTTAGAGGTAGGCCTGTAGTTTGCTAGGTTCTCTGGGTCTAAAGAAGCTTTCTTCAGGAGGGGTGTCACCACCACCTCCTCCTTCGGGGAGCATGGAAACTCACCTGAGTCCAAAGAGCACCAGACAATCTGAGCTAAGACCGGGCCAATGATGTCACTACAACCCAAAATCAGGGAAGTGGGTCCCGGGTCTAAACTACAGCAAGTGGGACGCATCCCCTGGATAAGCCACATAATATCTACGAACTCCGACAGATCAAAGGTACTCCAGGAAACTCTGGGCTTGTGACTAAGCACCGATCAACAGCATCCCCCATAGATTGAGGTTGGTGGCATTCCTGCCTGATGTCAGCCACCTTATTCGCAAAGAAATGAGCAATCTTGTCACACTCATTTTGTGAAAAACTCGATGGGACTGTTGGCAAGCTGGGTTGCACAGCCTGTCAATAGTTCTGAAGAGTTGAGCAGGTCGGTTCCATGCAACAGTGATTTCCCTGGACAGGAATTCTGCCTTTTTACAGGAAATTTCTATTTGATAGGGTTTATAATGCTCTAGCAAAATAAGGTGGTCGGCATCTAAGGGTGTCCTCTGTCAATGATGCTCTAACCTATGCCCCTGTCTCTGCAACTCCCTTAGAGTCCCATCAACCATGGGGCCCCAGGGCGATGCG
Organism: Neoceratodus forsteri; assembly: GCA_016271365.2. Classification (NCBI taxonomy): domain Eukaryota; kingdom Metazoa; phylum Chordata; order Ceratodontiformes; family Ceratodontidae; genus Neoceratodus; species Neoceratodus forsteri. The sequence goes on from CM028136.1 coordinate 133,572,159, forward strand.
GGAGGGGGCGAACATTGACAGGAGCAATCAGATCGACAGCTGAAAAAATGACCCTATTATAGGCCATGACTAACTGTTTAGGATCTGTGCTAGTCTTGCCCAACAACGAGAGGTCTATCACCGCCTTCAGGTCTTCAGGGATGACATCCCACAAAGGGCGATAACTGACCATCTCCACAGGGGCTGACCTACCTGGGGGGCTGAAAAATTGAACCCAACGGTGTAGTGGTTGGACCAACCAAAAGGTTCCACCACCAAGTCAGAGGCCTTGATCCCCAGGTGGAAGACCAAATCAAGAGAGTGACTGCCCTTATGAGTAGCTGAGGAAACAACCTGTGTGAAGGCCAGAGATGTCATCACTTGGAGGAAGTGTTGACCAAAAAGCGAGGATTCGTTGTTGACCCAGGCATTGAATTCACCCAGAACCATCAGTCTGGGTGACTCCAATGCCACGTCTGCAGCGAATTCTGCTACTTCTTGCAGGAACAGCTTCTCATCACCTGGTGGATGATAAATAAAAGCTATCCTGCACTCCACACCAGTTACCACAGTACATTCAAATGACCCAGTTTCCTCAACTGGTACTCCAGATAGGCCCAATTCGCTCTTAAAACAAACTGCAACCCCCTTCCTGCAGTCCAATCTCGGGTGATGTATAACAAAGTACCCAGTGGGGACAGCGGCCTCTAAAATAGGGGCAGCATTCCCATCTAACCAGGTCTCGGTAATGCAAACTGGATCTGCCCTACCAACAAAATCTGCAATAAGAGCAGTCTTGTTGCAAACAGATCTGGCATTGCATAACAGCGCCTGAGTTGGACAAGGTTGGAGAGCTGTCCCAACTGCTTGCCCTAACAAAATGGAGGTGCCCTTTGCTATGGGAACCAGAATGGGATCACAACATTCCAGACACCATTTTGCCCCAGGCATCTTCTGGTCCTGACCACCCCAATGGGAGAGTGCCACTCATCCGGGCTCCACTGTCCGTGACCCCCCACTCAACCCCAACTCCCACCCCTGCGAGCAATCCCCAGCGCTAGACAGTGCTGGTAAATAAAAGCAGGCGGGGGGAGAAGAGAATGGGTGGAGAGTGTGGAGAGTGGAGGCTGAATAGCGCAGGACAGGGGAACAAGCAGGCACATTCCACCAAAGATTATAACAAAATAATAGAGAAAGCACCTAAAATTCCTAAATCCAAAGGAGGGCTGGAAACAATTAAAAATCCTAAAAAACCCCAAACAATAATAACTTAAACAATATTCCTTATCTAACAAAACATATAAAGCTACCCTACTCCCACGATTGGATGATTTTCAGATCCCAAAAAATAAAAATAATACAATAATACAATCCTCTCACACAGGATATAAAGTACACACAGATGTAAATTGACCCCCTCCTGCAGCCCTCTCACAGCCAAGGAAGAAGGAAAATTCTAGGCATTCCCACTGCCCAGAATAAACAAAATAATCAAACATCAACTGAAATAAACAAAAATAACAAAATGTAAAAAATAAAATAAAATAAAATGTGGGCACCCTGGTCTTCTCACCACCAGGGGACCACAAAACAAATGAATAAAAATAGGGAGAAAAGTCATTCAGCAGTAGGGGAAGCCACAAAATAAATCCGATCAATATAAGTCCAGGCAGAAGCTTCTGATGATCCAACATAGGTTTAAAATCCAATGTCTAAGTCAGAGAAGATCAAGCAATAAGGATCCCGCGTACCTCAACTAGTACGTCCAAAAAACAGCCACATACAGTCTCAATCCAAGTCCATAAGGAAAACCAAAAAGTCTCTAAATAAGACCAAAAATATATACAGGCCTAGCCGCTGGGAGTGGGAGCGCCCCCCCCACTCACCCTCAAATCACCTAATCAGGCTCAGTTATACCACCAAGACCTGCAGCTACAGATATCCCGAGGCCAGACCAATAATTCAGATCACGGAATAACTTAGGGGGCCCCCCACTAACCCATAACTCCCTAGGGAAAAAGTGAGGGCAGCTCCTGCTCGGTTCCAGGTAGCAAACCCAAGATTACCCAGGCACAGAAAGGGTGGGGCAAAGCCTCCAACAACCAAACTACTGCTATGGCCCTGCTCCTAAACTCAGATAAACAGTTTTCATGAACAAAAAAAATCTCGGAAGAAAGAGGGGCACTGATCAATGAATCAGACCCCCTCACTCACAGTACTCCAAGGCACCACCAAGAATTCCTTCGGCCAAATTCTTTGAGATTGCACTGTAAAAAAGTCCCAGTTTTTCCCCGACCAACACTGTCAGGATCATCCATTAAAATTTTCATCCAGGGTGTGAAAACCAAACATCAGGAAGAAATAATAAAAAATCCATGGATCCAAAAGAGCAGATATCCAGGAAACTGGGAAAAAACAGAAGCAGACCCAGCAAAGAATCCACCAAAATCCACAAATTTTACTGTCCACTGTCCACAACCTTTTATCAGGGTAAAATACAGCTCCAGTAAAAGCAATTTGCTTTCTCCTTAAACATAGGCACCGGGGTAGCAACCAGAACAACTGCTGACAACGAACAGCAGATAGGAAGAAATATGACTCTGGCGAGAAAACTCGACTTCACCCATGAAAGAAATGCCAGAGCAACGGCCGGCAACAAGCTGAAAAGAAACAACCTCGAAAACCGAACCATAAAGTAAAACAACAAGCATTTGTCAATGCCGAATGTTCGCTTGCAGGTATTTGCAGTGGAGTTTGGCACGTATGATTTGGCACGATTGCTGGTATTTGCACAATAAATTTTCAGCATGACCTTTTTGTTACCCCCATTGTGCGCTACATAGGCGGAAACACATTTTGGGCAGCATGTGAAAAATGGCCGCTGTACTGTTCATAAGGAAGTGTGGTAAAATGGCAATGTTGAAAATCTGGAGTGGAAATATTGAAAATTCACAAACTTACGAGCGTGCGTCGGAACTGTGCAACACACGCTCATAAAACAGTCATTGTTAGGAATTTTTTCAGCAAATTTCCAACACTGGCATTTTAAAACCCTCTGCTAATGAACAGTGTCACGGTTATTTTCTTACTGAGTCCCATACATTGATTTCGCACACCAACTGCGCCATTGTGCACTACATGGGCGGAAACACGTTTTGGGCAGGGTGTGAAAAATGACAGCTGTACTGCTCATAAGGAGGTGTGGTAAAATGGCAATGTTGAAAATCTGGAGTGAAAATATTGAAAATTCGCAAACTTACGAGCTTGCATAGGAGCTGCGCAATGAACACTCGAAAACAGTCATTTTTAGGAATTTTTTCACCAAATATTCAACACAGCAATTTTAAGACCTCTGCTCATGAACAGTGTCACTGTGATTTTCTTAATGTGTCCCATACATTGAGTTTGCACACCGATTGCGCCATTGTGCGCTACATGGAGGAAACATGTTTTTGGCAGGATGTGAAAAATGACAGCTGTACTGCTCATGAGGAGGTGTGGTAAAATGGCAATGTTGAAAATCTGGAGTGCAAATATTGAAAATTCGCAAACTTACGAGCATGCGTAGGAACTGCACAACGAACGCTCGTAAAACAGTTATTTGTAGGAATTTGTTCACCAAATATTCAACATAGCCATTTTAAAATCCCTGCTCATGAACAGCGACACTGTGATTTTCTTAATGTGTCCCATACACTGAGTTCGCACATCGACTGTGCCATTGTGCACTACATGGGTGAAAACATGTTTTGGGCAAGATGTGAAAAATGACAGCTGCACTGCTCATAAGGAGGTGTGGTAAAATGGCAATGTTGAAAATCTGGAGTGAAAATATTGAAAATTCGCAAACTTACTAACGTGCATAGGAACTGCGCAATGAACACTCATAAAACAATCATTTTTAGGAATTTTGTCACCAAATTTTCAACACAGCCTTTTTAAGACCTCTGCTCATGAACAGTGTCACTGTGATTTTCTTAATCTGTCCCATACATTGTGTTCACACACCAACTGCGCCATTGTGCGCTACATGTGCGGAAACACATTTTGGGCAGGATGTGAAAAATGACAGCTGTACTGCTCAAGAGGAGGTGTGGTAAAATGGCAATGTTGAAAATGTGGAGTGAAAATATTGAAAATTCATAAACTTACGAGTGTGCATAGGAACTGCGCAACGCACACTCGTAAAACAATCATTTTTAGGAAATTTTTCACCAAATTTTCAACACAGCAATTTTAAGATCTCTGCTCATGAACAGTGACACTGTGATTTTCTTAATGTGTCCCATACACTGAGTTCGCACAGCGACTGTGCCATTGTGCACTACATGGGCGGAAACACGTTTTGGGCAAGATGTGAAAAATGACAGCTGCACTGCTCATAAGGAGGTGTGGTAAAATGGCAATGTTTAAAATCTGGAGTGCAAATATTGAAAATTCGTAAACTTACGAGCATGCATAGGAACTGCACAACTCACGCTCGTAAAACAGTTATTTGTAGGAATTTGTTCACCAAATATTCAACATAGCCATTTTAAAATCCCTGCTCATGAACAGCGACACTGTGTTTTTCTTAATGTGTCCCATACACTGAGTTCGCATAGCGACTGTGCCATTGTGCACTACATGGGCGGAAACACATTTTGGGCAAGATGTGAAAAATGACAGCTGCACTGCTCATAAGGAGGTGTGGTAAAATGGCAATGTTGAAAATCTGGAGTGAAAATATTGAAAATTCGCAAACTTACGAATGTGCATAGGAACTGCGCAATGAACACTCGTAAAACAGTCATTTTTAGGAATTTTGTCACCAAATTTTCAACACAGCCATTTTAAGACCTCTGCTCATGAACAGTGTCACTGTGATTTTCTTAATCTGTCCCATACTTTGTGTTACTTTTACCGGCCCCTGCGCCATTGTGCGCTACATGTGGAAACACATTTGGGCAGGATGTGAAAATGACAGCTGTACTGCTCATGAGGAGTGTGGTAAAATGGCAATGTTGAAAATGTGGAGTGAAAATATTGAAAATTCATAAACTTACGAGTGTGCATAGGAACTGCGCAACGCACACTCGTAAAACAGTCATTTTTAGGAATTTTTTCACCAAATTTTCAACACAGCTATTTTAAGATCTCTGCTCATGAACAGTGACACTGTGATTTTCTTAATGTGTCCCATACACTGAGTTCGCACAGCGACTGTGCCATAGTGCACTACATGGGCAGAAACACTTTTTGGGCAAGATGTGAAAAATGACAGCTGCACTGCTCATAAGGAGGTGTAGTAAAATGGCAATGTTGAAAATCTGGAGTGCAAATATTGAAAATTCGCAAACTTATGAGCGTGCATAGGAACTGCGCAATGAACACTCGTGAAACAGTCATTTTTAGGAATTTTGTCACCAAATTTTCAACACAGCCATTTTAAGACCTCTGCTCATGAACAGTGTCACTGTGATTTTCTTAATGTGTCCCATACATTGAGTTCACACACCGACTGTGCCATTGTGCGCTACGTCTGCGGAAACACGTTTTGGGCAGGATGTGAAAATTGACAGCTGTACTTCTCATGAGGAGGTGTGGTAAAATGGCAATGTTGAAAATCTGGAGTGAAAATATTGAAAATTCATAAACTTACGCGTGTGCATCGGAACTGTGCAATGTACGTGCGTAAAACAGTCAGTTTTAGGAATTTTTTCACCAAATTTTCAACACAGCCATTCAAGACCTCTGCTCATGAACAGTGTCACTGTGATTTTCTTAATGTGTCCCATACATTGAGTTCAACACTCGACCGCGCCATTGTGCGCTACATGTGCGGAAACGCGTTTGGGCAGGATGTGAAAATTGACAGCTGTACTGCTCATGAGGAGGTGTGGTAAAATGGCAATGTTGAAAATCTGGAGTGAAAATATTGAAAATTCATAAACTTACGCGTGTGCATCGGAACTGTGCAACGCACGTGCGAAAAACAGTCATTTTTAGGAATTTTTTCAGCAAATTTTCAGCATTGGCATTTTAAAACCTCTGCTAATGAACAGTGTCACTGTGATTTTCTTACTGTGTCCTGTACATTGATTTCGCACACCGACTGTGCCATTATGCACTACATGGGTGGAAACACGTTTTGGGCAGGATGTGAAAAATGACAGCTTTACTGCTCATAAGGAGGTGTGGTAAAATGGCAATGTTTAAAATCTGGAGTAAAAATATTGAAAATTCATAAACTTATGAGTGTGCATAGGAACTGCGCAACGTACGCTCGTAAAACAGTTATTTGTAGAAATTTTTTCACCAAATTTTCAACATAGCCATTTTAAGATCTCTGCTCATGAACATTGACACTGTGATTTTCTTAATGTGTCCCATACACTGAGTTCGCACAGCGACTGTGCCATAGTGCACTACATGGGCAGAAACACTTTTTGGGCAAGATGTGAAAAATGACAGCTGTACTGCTCATAAGGAGGTGTAGTAAAATGGCAATGTTGAAAATCTGGAGTGCAATATTGAAAATTGCAAACTTATGAGCGTGTATAGAACTGCGAATGAACACTGTGAAACAGTCATTTTTAGAATTTTGTCACCAAATTTCAACACAGCCATTTTAAGACCTCTGCTCATGAACAGTGTCACTGTGATTTTCTTAATGTGTCCATACATTGAGTTCACACCGACTGTGCCATTGTGCGCTACGGTGCGGAAACATGTTTTGGGCAGGATGTGAAAATTGACAGCTGTACTTCTCATGAGGAGGTGTGGTAAAATGGCAATGTTGAAAATCTGGAGTGAAAATATTGAAAATTCATAAACTTACGCGTGTGCATCGGAACTGTGCAACGTACGTGCGTAAAACAGTCAGTTTTAGGAATTTTTTCACCAAATTTTCAACACAGCCATTTCAAGACCTCTGCTCATGAACAGTGTCACTGTGATTTTCTTAATGTGTCCCATACATTGAGTTCACACACCGACTGCGCCATTGTGCGCTACATGTGCGGAAACACGTTTTGGGCAGGATGTGAAAATTGACAGCTGTACTGCTCATGAGGAGGTGTGGTAAAATGGCAATGTTGAAAATCTGGAGTGAAAATATTGAAAATTCATAAACTTACGCGTGTGCATCGGAACTGTGCAACGCACGTGCGAAAAACAGTCATTTTTAGGAATTTTTCAGCAAATTTCAGCATTGGCATTTTAAAACCTCTGCTAATGAACAGTGTCACTGTATTTTCTTACTGTGTCCTGTACATTGATTTCGCACACCGACTGTGCCATTATGCACTACATGGGTGGAAACACGTTTTGGGCAGGATGTGAAAAATGACAGCTTTACTGCTCATAAGGAGGTGTGGTAAAATGGCAATGTTTAAAATCTGGAGTAAAAATATTGAAAATTCATAAACTTATGAGTGTGCATAGGAACTGCGCAACGTACGCTCGTAAAACAGTTATTTGTAGAAATTTTTTCACCAAATTTTCAACATAGCCATTTTAAGATCTCTGCTCATGAACATTGACACTGTGATTTTCTTAATGTGTCCCATACACTGAGTTCGCACACCGACTGTGCCATTGTGCGTTATATGGGCGGAAACACGTTTTGGGCAAGATGTGAAAAATGACAGCTGCACTGCTCATAAGGAGGTGTGGTAAAATGGCAATGTTGAAAATGTGGATTGAAAATATTGAAAATTCACAAACTTACGAGTGTGCATAGGAGCTGCGCTATGAACACTCACAAAACAGTAATTTTTAGGAATTTTTTCACCAAATTTTCAACACAGCAATTTTAAGACCTCTGCTCATGAACAGTGACACTGTGATTTTCTTAATGTGTCCCATACATTGATTTAGCACACCGACTGTGCCATTGTGCACTACATGGGTGGAAACACATTTTGGGCAGGATGTGAAAAATGACAGCTGTACTGCTCATAAGGAGGTGTGGTATAATGGCAATGTTGAAAATCTGGACTGTAAATATTGAAAATTCGTAAACTTACGAGCTTGCATAGGAACTGCACAACGCATGCTCGTAAAACAGTTATTTGTAGGAATTTTTTCACCAAATTTTCAACATAGCCATTTTAAGATCTCTGCTCATGAACATTGACACTGTGATTTTCTTAATGTGTCCCATACACTGAGTTCGCACACCGACTGTGCCATTGTGCGCTACATGGGTGGAAACACGTTTTGGGCAAGATGTGAAAAATGACAGCTGCACTGCTCATAAGGAGGTGTGGTAAAATGGCAATGTTGAAAATGTGGATTGAAAATATTGAAAATTCACAAACTTATGAGCATGCATAGGAGCTGCACAATGAACACTCGTAAAACAGTCATTTTTAGGAATTTTTTCACCAAATTTTCAACACAGCCATTTTAAGACCTCTGCTCATGAATAGTGTCACTGTGATTTTCTTAATGTGTCCCATACATTGAGTTTGCATACCGACTGCGCCATTGTGTGCTACATGGGTGGAAACACGTTTAGGCAGGATGTGAAAAATGACAGCTGTACTGCTCATGAGGAGGTGTGGTAAAATGGCAATGTTGAAAATCTGGAGTGCAAATATTGAAAATTCGAAAACATACGAGCGTGCATAGGAACTCCGCAATGCACGCTCGAAACAGTCATTTTATTGATTTTATCACTGTTCATGTTTGTGAATGATAAGTACTGTCATGGCATTATTCAGGCCCAAAGGGTGATTTCATGCAGTGACTGCAAAATCACCCTTCAGTCCCAATAACGCCATGACAGTGACATCATTCATGAGAAGGGGTCCCAAAAACCCCATGTTGAAAATTTGGTGCAATAATTCCAAAAAATGCCTGAGATATGCAATAAAGTTGAAAACCCCCTATCTAGCCCATTATACAGCTTACCGGCATTTTCTCAGTTCACGGTTGGCTTTGAAGAGTGGAGACGTGTTCCTGGTCCACCGAAGATCATCGCGCTGAGCTCCGGAGGTAAGTATAGGGTGGTGGGGGTGTGGGGCAGCTGGGTGCACCGTGAATAGGTGTGGGTTGTGGGAGGGGGGACTGGGAGAAGCGCTGTGGGACCGTTTTTGGTTTACAGGTAAAAAAAAGACTATGTGGGACATTTGCCATGCTGGGGTGGGCTCCCTGCATGGCAGAAGGATGGCTGGGAGGGTGAGGAGCCAACAGGGGATTGGGCACCCCCATCGGCAAACAACGTGGGATGTTTGCCATGCTGGGGTGGGCTCCCAGCGTGGCAGAAGGATGGCTTGGGTGGTGGCTATGGAGCCGACAGGGGATTGGGCGCCCCCGTCAGCAAATAACGTGGGACATTAGCCATGCTGGGGTGGGCTCCCAGCGTGGCACCAAAGATTTGGGGGGGCGGCGTGACACGGGGGGGCAGTGTGACCCAGGGGGCGGAGTGACGCAGTGCTCTGTATGACAGCGGTGGTTTCTTTGAAGAGAAGACCACCGCTGTCATACATTGCCCTACATCCATTGGTGCAGGATCGCCATGCCTGCTCAATGGAGCAGTGGATTGAAAGGGAGAGGCACACCTCCAAAGTGTGCTACTCTCCCAAAACGTTCTTTGCGCATGTGCGCAAGCGAACATCATAAAATGAACAAACTAAGACAAACTAAGCTAAAAATACGATAAATGAAAATAAAATAAGAACAAAATAAGGCGGAACTAAGCAAAACAAAGCTGCCTCGTAATGGGGGCTAGTCCAGCAAGACCGCCATCTTGGCCAGCATTTTAAGATCAGACATGTCAGCAGTTGCATTTGGCTAGATAGAACAGATACTCCTTTAGAGCAAATGTCTCTCTCTCTCTCCCTCTGTGTCTCTCTCTCTCTCTCTCTCTCTCCCTGTGTGTGTGTCTCTCTCTATCTTCCTGTCTCTCTCTCTCTGTGTCTTGCTTTCTCTCTCTCTCTCTCTCTCCATCTCTCTCATTCAGTTTCAATAAAAAATAGAGTGATGTAAAACCCCAGTGCTTGCTTTGTCATGGTAAGTTACATCAAGCAAAATAAAATACTAGTAATCAAATGTTACACTCGGTACAACTTGAGTATAGTACCATATTTAAGTGCCTTTTTTTTGAGAGTGGTGTTAGGAGAGAAGGGAAGCTTGTCCATGCAGTCCAGTCTCATTTATCCAAACTGGTCTATTCCCTTTAAGTGTCCTTTCATAGTAGCTGCTAAGTCATCGACTTCCCACACCCATGGTGAAGTTGTTGAGTTTGCCTCAACTATAACTGGTGGTGGGGACAAGTAATTGTTGTCAAATCTTCTTAATATTTGGAAGACCTGAATGTGGCTGAGAAGATAACTGTGCCAGATTGTTATGGGTGCAGATGTGTAGTAACTAGTGACTTCACACCCACACAAGTATGAGGTGTCAGTGACAGGTTTAGCCAGTGTCACTGTGCGGTATGTGTCTGAGGAATGTGTGAACTGTGCGCCCACCAAGCACCATGCTCTTTTGTGTGTGGCCCATGCCCCACCCAGCCACATTACTAGTTTCTCAGTGCATTCTCACTGCCGCTTTCTGCTTTCTGGCATGATTTTGTCATGAATGAGTGCCTTTGGCCATTGACTGCACTCCGTCGAGCAAGACGATGAATGATGATGATGACCATGGCATTACGGCATTACCATTATTATGATTGTCTGCGTGAAGACAGAAGACCTCACGAGGATGATGATGATGAATATTACAATAGAAAAAGCAGAACATTTCAATGAAAAATGCTGGACAGCCACATATCCTTACAGCTGACAAAATACCTGTTGTTAGTATGCGAATAGAATGACATTGGATACGTTATTGTTTTGCTTGTTCACCCTTGTTTCTGGTTTTCATATTTTGGTTAACTCAAAATGTAAAGCTAGCCAGCCAGCAAGTGGCCCCAGAAAGTGCTATCAACAACTACAATGTGCTCTTGTGCTGTGTAAACAGTGAAAATTGCCAGCACAATGCATGTTCACCTCATATCAGATCATGTAAAGATGAATAACATCATGAGCTACAGTAGCCTGTGAGCAGCAGAACATTTGAGTATTGCAATAATTAAGCTAATTATTTAGGGTGAGATAAATGCAACTGCAAGACAACATGAGATGCTCATGCCTGATGCTGTTAAGCTACTACTGTCGATAGTCTAGTCAAGACTGATAATAGAAGACAATAATATGCTTGTTGTCTAGGAAAGATAGGAATTGGTTAATCAAGTGTGTGTGCTGCTACTACTACTACTACTACTACTGCTCCTGTTGTTACAGATGATACAATGGCTGTTACTCAGGTGCTTGTCAGCTACACTGACATAAAGAGACTAACCGAATCATGCTCATTGACTGACTCATCAAGGCAGCATGGGAAGGGACTGAGGATAGGGCAGCTAGGTCAGTGGCAGACAGGCGGTGCCTGTTGGTAAGCCAGAGCAGATTGGTAGACTGTCAATAGACCTAACTGTATCATGCTCCTTGACTGATTTGTGTACCGCAGACAGTGTGGACAGAGATAAATGACTTGTGACATCAGAGGCAGTGGTGTCTGTCAGGGTGTCTTTTTAAACTGGACAAGGAGACCATCATGATCATCAAGAGACTAAACTTAATCATGTTCATGATGAGTAGTCTAACGCAGACAGTGAGGGAGAGTTGAGATAAATGGCTTAAAGTTGTGGTGCCAAGAGGTGGTGGTGGTGATTGTGTTTGTCAGTGTGTATTTTTAAGATGAACAAGTAGACCATCATCAAGAGAGAAGAGGCTAAATGTAATCATGCTCAGTGATTGACTTGTCTAGAGACACAAGTGGACAGAGCGAGAACAGATAAGTTGCTGGTGTTGCCCATGTCACACCTGCCTGTTAAGCTACTTAGTAGAGAAGTAGACTGTTGAGAGACTTAACTTAATCATGCTGTTTGACAGACTAATCTACAGACAGCAGGGGATAGTTCAAATAAACAGGCAGTGACATCTAGATAGTGCTACCAACCTGTCACTACTGTGTTAACTTTTAAGCAAGTGTAGCAACACCAGTAGACCTAGACAGGCCTCACTTTTTTAAAGGATACTAATAATTTTGGAACCACTGTATGTTTCTTTATATACTTAGATTTGGAGAAGTAATTTTTTTTACTTAGCTGACAAACAAGCAAAGCAGCAGTAGCACACACACTCAACAACGTCATGCCATACATAACATTCTCAGTAGCAGTCAATGACCAGGACCAGAATACAGCAATGTATTCCCAGTAATTTATTTGCAGGGTAAAAGTAGCTGAATTTTAAAGTGTTCATCACCAAGTCTGTTTCATCTAGTTGTAAGGAACTGTCCATCAACACTAAACATTCTTTCTGCAGGAGCACTAGATGGTAGTGCAGTATTGTAATGCAGGAATGTTCACTTGATTGTTGGGAAGTTTTGTAAACTTTTAATATTTTTATTGGTGTCTTTCAGGTACTGCTACAGTTCATGAAGAACTCCACCACCACGGGTAGGTTGCTGAGTTTTGTCAAATTTGAAGAAATCATCATCATAATCCTCAGGATTGTCTTCAGATGATGGGCTGCCATGAACAGTATCTTCCTGATGTGACAACAACAGCACTTCATTCTCAACCATGTTTCTCACAGCTCATCCTTCCTCATCATTCCCTAGCCATCTTAGATGAAATTGTGGTAATGTAACCCTAGCTAGAATCAACTCTCTCTGCTCAAAACTGGTACTAAACAATCTACTGCTTTCAAAATTGCATCCAGAAGTGGCGATGCATACTATAATACTGGTCTCATATCAGGCAATTTTTTTTCAGAGCAACCAATGTTGGAAGAAGATAGCCCATGTACAGTAACTTATTGTTTCTGCCTGCAAAATATCTGAGTTTGCTAAAGACTGCATTACTTTGCCATACTTCACTAAGAAAGAAATGTCGTTAGTTCAAAACCTTGTCAGATCAAGTTCATCACATATGTTATTCCAATCTTTTTCATCTTTTTCGACAATGGACCTTATTTTGTCAACTGCTCTATAGTAAGAATTCCACATTGTGTCATTGGGGACAACTAGTTTCTTACCAATTGTGTCAGAGACAGTTTCACTGGCTTGAGAACTTCAATGTTCTTTGTTCCAAAGAGCTGACCATTTGGCCATTGTGCTGCGGAACACCTTTTGGAGGCAGCATTTGATGTAGCAGAGTGTATATCCTTCACTGCTATTAAGTTCAGGGTATGAGCCGCACAGCACTGATGAGAAGGAAGATTGTATGTCTCTTCCATGTCTTCATCCACATCATCTAAAATGCGACATACATCAGTGAAGCTTATAACATCTTCTGTGTCATTGTCTTCTTCAGCAGTAGGACTTCTGCTTCCCCCTGCCTGCTGCTGCTGCTGCTGCTCATGGTCATCATCATCATCATTATTTTCCTCATCGTGAACCGTAACAGTGCCAGTGGTTGGCATGATATTGTCAGAGCCAAACACGTGAAATGCTTTAACAAAGTTTGATCCATTATCTGTGACAGTTTTAACAACATTGTTCTGAATGCAATATTTCAAGTGTAGCTGCTCCAGTTTTGAGGCAATAACATCATAAGTGTGTCTGTCTTTTATTCTAATGCATGCCAGTGCTGCTGATTTTCTCAACAATGTTTTCAGTTCACATCTACCCAATGTACAGTGACACCTAGGTAGCTCCTATTATGTACTGTCCAAATGTCAGCAGTAGTACAGATGTGACATACATTGCTAAATTCAGTAATCAAGTTTGATTTCATGTTTTGGTACACTTTCTCTATTCTGTGTGACAGTCTGACAAATGAAGGCTGTTTAACAACACTGAATGACTGTAGATCTTCTACAACAAATTGAATAATAAGTCTGTCAACACAAGACTGACTGACTGACAAGGGAACTCTTTGTGGATTCAAATAATTGTTGTTGTAGAAAACATTCCTTAATTTTATTCACAGCCACTTCGGATGACACACAAGTTTCACTGCTGCTTGAGCTGGAAAATTCATCATCCACCTCTTCTTCATGATAATCGCGTGACCTTTTCAGAGCAAAGGTGGTCATGTCTGGATCAGTATGACCACTGCTGCTGCCTTTTGACACAAGTTTTTTGAAATTTTCCTAAGAAGAAGGGTGGATGTGTTCCATATTTTTTTTTTAAGTTTGACATGTTATTTTTTAAGGTTGACAGCAGCTTCACTTAGGGTATGCAAAGTTTACACTGAACAGAAATGTTTTTTCCCCTTATCAGATTTTACCTCAAAGAACTCTCCCAAATACCACTTTTGAAAAACAGACACATCCCGTAACTATGAGCCACTATGTGGCAGTGGTGGTGTAAAAGAGGATGAAGAAGAGGAGGAGGATGCATCTTGTCCTTCAGCCTGATCAGCCTCATTGTCGTGTTGTATTCCTTTCTGGTTAACAGACATGTTAACTGCCAAAGAACATGCCATAACATGAACACCTAAGCACACTGAAGTCACTGATGACACAGACACTGACAGGCAGACAGTGATACACTGCACACTGACACTGGCTACTCAGTAATTACAGTATGGTTTCCTTACAACTAAGATTACAGTTTTGAGACAAATTCAGTAATATAACAATAACTGTACATACTACCCATGTACGTGCTTCAGACAGTAAGAGTGCATCTAGATGGACAATCCATACATTATGTACAAGGCCACTGATTTACGGTGATTAAAACAATTAAATTCCGTTTTCAAGACTTAAGATTCTGGAATTTCACTCGTGATTGTTACTCTAATTTCCGGATTTTACCGGGATTCTGTTATCATTCTTTTAGTATGTACATAAATAATCAGAATTAAAGAAGGCTTAATATACAGAGCATTAAATAAAGCAAACTGAAAATAGTACAGGAGGAAATTAAAAGAAAAACAGACTTTTATATAGATTTACTGATCTGATAGAAATTGCCAGATTCCATGAAATCTTCATTTTTACTGGTTTTCAGGCAGCCCTAATTCCGGAATTTTACCGGATTTTCCGGTTAAAACCGAAAAACAGTGGCCTTGATTATGTATTGCGTATGGCTTGTTAATTATTGACTGAGCAATGCCAAACCCTGTTTTTCTTTCACTTGCTCTAGTTATGTAATAAACAGCAAATGACCCTGCCCAAGACTGCCAAAATGTAGACATGGACAAGAATCAGGGTCTTGGTATGAAAAATTCTGAATGACTTCAAAAACTTACAAGACTAATGTGTTCACACTGAATGAAAAACACTGTCCCACAATGTGAAAATGTCATTAATACTGTCTCTTTTTGCTGTTTACTGGCCTGCACCACCTGGTCTGACGCAATAAAATGTGCTGCTATGAATCTTCTGGCCTCTATCTCTGATATCTGCCTTAGCCTTGCTGAAGCATGAAGATTTGGATGATGATGATGATGATGTATAGTCAGATAGTTAGTTTTGTTTCTCACACACCTTTAAAAACCAGCAGATAAGAAAAACTATGGTATGCACACTTAACACAGCACACTGCCACATTTGTTCTAACTACAGTACAGTACAATCTCTCTTAATTAGCTGAACCCCACTTATCCAGACCATATCTCTCTATTAGCTGAACTGTAATAGTGTGCCTCAGTTGTCATTTGATTAATGTTATTAATACTGACCCTTGATTGTCCGGGGGACTAGTACGGACTGACAATGCAATGATTACATACATTTTACCTAAAAAAACACATTTTATGCATTAATAACAGCACAAGGTAATAGATTGTCAGTCAGTTCTCTTAACTTTCAAAGGTGATTGAAAACAGTTTTTGTAGGTACACCACCTTGAGATGCTTACCTGTTTTCCATTAAGTGTTGATTGGAACCAGTATTCTGATACAGTTAACTTCAGTGGTGAAAGAGCAATTCTTTGGTCCTCTTTAAATTAAATACTAGGAATATATTTTTCACTATTACTCACTATATGATAAATGATTGATAATGTACTGTATTGCAGAAGTTGCATTGCCACAACATTGATGTGTTAAGGCATGTGTGACATCACATGACCATAAATTATGTATTTTTTTACTGGTAAACAAATCAGAAATATACCAAAAAGCCTATGTCTGTGTTTTGTTTTTTTTAATCAGTGAATACAGTAAATATTTTCTATGTTGCTTTTGCTTGTATTTATTGCAGTATCTGCACAGGCTGCAGTCAGCAAGTGCAACACATGGCATGTTTTGATTGTAAATGTGGATATCGCAGTGCTGGTCAAGATGAGTATTAAGACAGTGTGATCGGCATCCGTGGACCTGAAACTTTCAGACACATCAATCACAGCAGTACAACAGTGCAGTGCATAAAACATGTACGTGCACACTGCACTACTACAGCTGAGTCAGCAACTATTGTGCAGTAAATGCTAAATATGCCTCTGCTGTCTGTAATCTCTCACAGCGGCCGACTCCAAAAACATCATCTTGCACATTGGGCCTGACTGATATAGGAATGTAGTGTGTACATTTTCTGTTAAGTATAACTAATACTATTGGCAATGTGTCTGAAACAGTTTAAGGTAGGTTAGCACAGCAGGCAGATGGGCACTGGGAACATTAAGATTCTTGCTGAATTGGGAGTCTGATGTCAGCATTTCAAAATATGCCATGCACTGACTCCCAAATGCTGTAGTGGATAACAAAATGTAGTTAATAATTTCCTATCAAATGTAAACAATAATAAAAGGAATTAAATGCAAACCCTCACAACCAGAACTTCAGAACCAACCAGAACATTAACAAATAAAATTCCAAGAAGTAACCAACTTGGACTATACAACTTCACTGTGTAGGTATAGTTAATTAAACTTATCAGAAGTGGTGAGCATTTCTCATCGTGCAAATGCAAGTGGATGTTGCAGTGCTGGTCCCCATGTGCTGGTGGAATGTTGCTTTTTGTTGTTACATAATTACAAGTCTGATATTGAGTAATTACTCCATCACTGTTGGTGACGGGTGAGGATGGCCATTATTCTCCATTCCACTGCACACAACAGTTTCTTGTGCAGTGCAATGGTCTGAATAATAATAGTGAAGTCACACATCACAGTCAATGATGCAGTACAAGTACTCAGTATCAGACTTTTCATTATTTCACAAACAATAACATTTCATGTATTGATGTAGTATAATTCCAATAGTACTGCCCTGCAGCATCAACTTGTGTTTGCATGATAAAACATCAACAATGCACATGGAAGTGGTGTGTAGTGTGTTGCCTAGCTGTACATCGCTGGTGAACCAAGTAGCAAATACTTAGAAGTGGCTGGAGCAGATAACCTGTGAATGGAGGTGACCATAAGCATGTTTGTCTGGCCGTGTGGTATGACAATCAATCCTTCATGTTACATCCACCCTATCCTGTGTGATGAATGTGATCATATCTACCCTACCACGTGTGATGAATGTGATCTTATCCACCCTATCCTGTGTGATGAATGCGATCATATCCACCCTATCCTGTGCGATTAATCTGATCATGTGTGCTTCAGGGTGGCACATCACAGGGCAAGGTGCAAGTTGAACTGCAAAGATCATAGAATAAGGATGGTCAGACTACACCAGAACATCACATGTTCACCTCCACTGGCGCTTACAAGTTATGTGCTCTACTACTTCTAAATGTGTTGCCACTTGACTTGAGAGAAGGGGTTGAACACTATCCTGTCCAGCTCTGTTTGTGCTGCTCTGGTGAAGATATCAAAAGGAGTTACATACTACCTAACATTAAAATGTAACAAACTTACCTCGTTCCACTTCACCAACAGACACTGAATGTGTGCTCCCCAGTCTATGAGTCAGCTCCCCTCCTCCTGACCATATCCCAGACACCTGGTGATACTGTTGTTCATAGTTCACCTTCACATAGTTGACTCTACTGCTGAGATGACAAGGGCCCAAGTTCCAACAAATCCTGCAATGGAAAAATGGACTGTAACGAACTTAAAAAAAAAAATCAAGTGTTCGGATTTCACACAATGCTTTACTCACTACCCACTGGCCCTGCCCCACCTGCACAGCAAAAAAACACATCCTATGCACTTTAGGGACAATTTTATGTTACGTTCACACAAAAATAAGGAAACTATAATACAAATATTATGCAAATGGCAGTAATCCGGAATTGTAACCCAATTCTAATAGTAGCAATTATGATTGACGGGGGCCATGTTACTGTTCAATTCAAGTTAATCAACCCATGGGGTCAATATGACACTCTGCTGTGCCTCGTGCCACATTACACCCCTAGAGGTTGATTAACTGGAACATTAACGTAACCCACATCGTTCATTACTGCTTAAATTTTAGATAGCTATATAACCACACTCCTCCATATAACATTCTGTTCTCTACTGATGTAGTAGCAGCCAGTAAACACGCCACAGAATAGAATACCCATCCATATCTATGTAGGCACCATGGTTTCATCACTGCATTTACCACTAGACCCTGGGCTGGCCTCACCAACCAGACCCATCCATCATGCTGTGATGGCCACCACCACCCCACATCTCCTTGTACTATGCATCATCACCCCACTGCCTACCACAGGAGATAGCTACCAGAGCAGCCGTCCACCCACCACCATAGCCTACCGGCCCACCACCACAGCCTACCAGCAATGTGAGTTGTTGTCAGAGACTGCACAGCTGACATCTCAGCTGGTGGCTGGCTGTAGGGGAGAGAAAGAAGGCTGGGCCATGCCAGTTTTTGTGTCCGATACAATGTTGTGGTGGTGAGTGACATATAGGCCTGGTGGATACAGCTGGCTGGGAATCACTGGACACCAGGGATTCTACATTCATATAGACTGAGTTTGGAGGGGTATTTGAGGGGAGGGTCGTCTTGACACTGACCTGACAACAGAATATTATAGCACGGCAGTTGAGAGGTATCTCAGGTACTGTATAATTTAGGAATGGATTGAGGATTTCTGGACTGCAGCTCTGAAAAACCTAAATCCAATAATTGGATCTGATGCTGATGCATCCATCTCTAAGTAAGTTGCATCCAAAACAGGAGCATCCCTAAAGTAAGATAAGGCAGAGTCACATGAGTGCACAACCTTCAACTCAAGTATCAAGATCTGTAGTAGTTATGACTTCCTTACCTTATGTATGCTGGCTTGGAACTGCTATAATTTTTACTGTCTTCTCCTGCTAACTTGATTGTGAAAATCCAATTGACCTGAAAATTAATTAATAGTAAAGAAGCATTAGAGTACTGGAAAGGCACTGGAAAGGAAAGGTAACACTGGTAAAACAAAACCAAATCAACTTCCACATTGACACTGTATATGTTGATATCCCCAAACATTGCACTATTTTAGTTACCCTCATCTAGACTGCCTCCAATCTATGTCCTATGCCATCCTTTCTGATATGCAGCACAGCATCCCTATCTCCCTGTTTCTCAACTCCTGAGTGCTCTGCCAGCCTTACGTGTACAGGAGGCGCTGGCAGTAGTCCCAACTCAAGTGGGATGTGTCTCTCTCCATCCCAGAATGAGCTTTGGCATCCTTTGACATGATGCCCCCCCCCAACTGGCCTGCCCCAACAACCTGGGATCATTCTCAAACCCAGATCATCTGCATCATGATGAGTGAACCTGCTAATGCTGTATGTTCAACAGGCCATCTTAGACTTGTCAAGTTAAAAAAAAAAATCTATTTCTTGATTACCTGTGGCACCTCCACCCTGACTCACCCATCTCCTTGACAGTACTAAATAAACACAAAGAATATTGTATCTTGACTGCCTGGTGTTCAGTCAGCAGCACCCCCCCCCCATCCCTGGCAAGCCTACATGCATACGAAATACCTATAATGCACACCCTGTCCAGTCGTCCCCCATCATGGTGGCCAGCACAGGATGAGGTGAGGCAGTTTGTGCCAAATTAGTGAATGAATGAGCAGCACAAATAATCATACTGTTTGCAATTTGGGCATTACACTGAGAAGTCTAGCCAAGGAGGATATAAGTGGGGGGCTGTGCTGCCACCAAGATGGGGGACGAGACAGGACAGGGAGTGCACCAAAGATATTTGAATGCATGGAGGTTTGCCAGGGATAAGAGAGTTGAAGGGATGCCACTCAACTTCGGGGAGCCAAGAAACACAGGATTCTTTCTGTTAATTTCGTACTGTTCAAGGAGGCAGGTGAGGGTGCAGGTGGAAGGGATGCTGCGCTGTGTATCAAGAAAAACACATGCTCAGATTAAGGTCCTTGACACAGCAAAAGAGAAAGTGCCTGGAAAACTGATGGTAAAATCCCACCACCCCCTCCACCCCCGTAGTTCCTTGAAAGCTGCTTATCCAGTCCAAAGGCAGTACAAGCCTGTCGCCTGAGCACTTTAGTGCAGAAACAATTAACAGTCTGTCAACCATCCCTAGGATTATATGGTGCAATGTGCTGCACATCTGAGTGTCACATTGCCCCTAGGGTGATTTACTGACTCTCTAACTGCTGGGAGTGCCTTTTTGCTATTATAATTTTTTTTTTTTCCAAAAGAGGAGTGTTAAACAAGCATTTGTCAATGCCGAATGTTTGCTTGCTGGCATTGGGATTGGTAGTGTAGGAGTTAGACAGCTGCATAATAGGAATGGCAGTGAAGTATTGAACTGAAGCCAACCCCGCCACCACCCTGCAGATACGAACGGGCATTGGGGTGTGCCTTTGGGTCATCAGGCATAATGGCCATGCCATTTCACCACACCCCACCCTGCAGACACTGACAAGTGTCACGGTGTGCCTTGGGATCTTTGGCCCTTATGCACACCCCATTCCATTAGGAAGTACGGTGAGATGGGT
Source organism: Neoceratodus forsteri (assembly GCA_016271365.2). NCBI lineage: Eukaryota > Metazoa > Chordata > Ceratodontiformes > Ceratodontidae > Neoceratodus > Neoceratodus forsteri. The sequence goes on from CM028136.1 coordinate 133,592,999, forward strand.
GTGGTATAGGAGAATGGGGTGAACTTTGGGGCCAAAGAGTCCAAGGCATACCTCGATGCCTCTCAGTGACTGCAGGGTGTGGAATGGTATGAGCATCACAGGCAAGAATCCCAAGTGTCACCCCTGGTGCCTGTCATTCTCTATAGGGTGGGGCGTTATAGTTGAAAAGCCCTAATACCTCAGGCATTCGTTGGTATTTTCATCCGAATTTTCAACAAGTTTGTTTGTGACCCCACCTCATGAACAGGGGAATATCAGTTTGTCAGCCGAAGCTGCTATGCACAGGACTACGGCATTTAGCACCACAGGTGCAAAAATATTCGAACAGGATGTAAAAATGACAGCTGTACTCTTTCATGGGGAGGTGTAAAAATGGCTATGTTGCAAATGTGTAGTAAAAATATTTAAAAACTGGTGAAGTGGCAGCGTACATAGAAACTGTGCAACGCACACCCGTAATATAGTTAGGTTGGGATTTCTACAGCAGATTGTCAACTCAGGCATTTTGGTGCCTCCGATCATGAACAGTGTCACTGTGATTTTATTTATCTGTGCCGAACAATGATTTCCCACAGCGACCACGCATCTCTGCACTGAAAGTGTGAAAACACACTTCGGCTATGTTGTGAAAAATGGCAGCTGTACTGCTCATAAGGAAGTGTGGAAAAATGCCACTGGTGAAAATCTGGACTGAAAATATTACAAAGTCATGAACTAACGAGGGTGCATGGAAACTGTGCAATGCTCACTCGTAACAGTCAGTTTATGGACTTTTGTCACCAAATTTTCAACATAGCCATTTTAAGACCTCTGCTCATGAACAGTGTAACTGTGATTTTCTTAATCTGTCCTAAACATTGCTTTCGCTCACCAACAGCACCATTGTGCGCTACATGTGTGAAAACACATTTTGGGCGACATATGAAAAATTGCAGCTGTACTGTTCATAAGGAAGTTTAATAAAATGGACATGTTGAAAATCTGGAGTGAAAATATTAAATTTGCAAACTTACGAGCATGCATAGGAACTGTGGAATGCACGCTCGTAAAAGTCATTTTTAGGAATTTTTTCACCAAATTCTCAACATAGCCATTTTAAGACCTCTGCTCATGAACAGTGTCACTGTGATTTTCTTAATTTGTCCTGTACACTGATTTCGCACACCGACTGCGCCATTGTGCGCTACATGGGTGGAAACACATTTTGGGTGAGATGTGAAAAATGACAGCTGTACTACTCATAAGAAGGTGTGGTACAATGGCAATGTTGAAAATCTGGAGTGAAAATATTGAAAATTTATAACTAACGAGCGCATGTGGAACTGTACAACGACGTCAAACATTCATTTTTTGAAATTTTTTCACCAAATTCTCAACATAGCCATTTTAAGACCTCTGCTCATGAACAGTGTCACTGTGATTTTCTTAATTTGTCCCGTACATTGACCTGCGCCCTGACTGCGCCATTTATGCGCTACATGAAGCAGAAACACATTTTGGGTGAGATGTGAAAAATGTCAGCTGTACTACTCATAAGAGGGTGTGGTAAAATGGCAATGTTGAAAATCTGGAGTGAAAATAGTGAAAATTCACGCCCTTACGAGCGTGCGTATGAACTGCGCAATGCACGCTCGTAAAACAGTCATTTTTAGGACTTTTTTCACCAAATTTTCAACATAGCCATTTTAAGATGTCTACTCATGAAAAGTGTCACTGTGATTTTCTTAATTTGTCCCATACATTGATTTCACACACCGAATGCGCCATTGTACGCTACATGGGCGGAAACACATTTTGGGTGAGATGTGAAAAATGACAGCTGTACTGCTCATAAGAAGGTATGGTAAAATGGCAATGTTGAAAATCTGGAGTGAAAATATTGAAAATTTGCGAACTTACGAGCCTGCATAGGAACTGCGTAACGCACGCTCGTAAAACAGTCATTTTTGGGAATTTTGGCACCAAATTTTCAACATGGGGTTTTTGAGACCCCTTGTCATGATTGATTTCACTGTCGTGGTGTTATTCAGGTCCAAAGGGTGATTTCGCAGTCACTGCACAGTCACTGCGCGAGTCACTCTGTGAAATCACCCGCCGGACCCAATAACACCATGACGATAGAATCAATCATGAGAATAATCTCAAAAACCCCATGTTGGTTACCATCAAAAAAATGCCTGAGATATGCAATAAAGTTGAAACCCCTATCTAGCCATTATACAGCTTACGGCATTTCCCTCAGTTCGCGGACGCCTTTGAAGAGTGCAGTTGTGTTCCGGTCCACCAAAGATCGCGCGCTGAGGTCGGAGGTAAGTATGGGGTGAGGGGAGTGGTGAGGCTGGAGTGCGCAGTGGGTGGGTGCGGGTTGTGGAAGGGCGGGAGACTCACCGTTGGACGTTTTCTTCACAGGAAAAAAAAGCAGGGCGGCGTGGGGCGTTTGCCACGCTGGGAGTAGCTCCCAAGCGTGGCACAAGGACGTTAATGGGGGTGGCAGTTTCGGCTGGCGAGAGATTAGGCACCCGTTGCCTACTGATTGCTTGCCACGCTGGGGTGGGCTCCAGCGTGGCACTCCTACTGGGGTGGGAGGACAGTGCAGCAGGTAAGTTTGGGCACCCCGTCAGCTATATGATTAGTTGCCACGCTGGTGGGCACCCAGCATGGCATTTTGTAAACATTTGGGGGAGGCGGAAGGAAGCAGCACAGCCGACAGGGATTGGGCACCTGTCGGCTATACAGTGCGTGCATGCGGACGCCGCCGCCTATGATGTTTGCGTGGGGAAGCTACGCCGCGTGAGCAGCCTTATCTTATTGCTGCTCATTCAAGTGTAGCTCCCCTTTCAATCATATGCCACTGCATTTTGGAAGCGATGTGAGACAGCTCCAAAATGCATTAACTGACAGGGGCCACGCCTGCCAGCACACTGACTGAATAGGAGGAGGAGGTGACACACCTCCGAAATCTCCGATGATGGCACTATGTTTCTTGCACATGTGTGCAAGCAAACATAAAAATGTATTTTGAATGTTTCAGTTTAGAGGGAGATTTTTAATAAAATAATTCTTCCACCAACAGTTTAAGAATGCTGCTTCAAAATCAGAATGCATAAGGCATTCCAGTCATTCAGTAGTGCAGATGATGGAATGCTGACAGGAATCCATGTGCCATGGTGATCAGGCTCAGGCTAGCCTATACATGACAGTGTAACTGAAGCTGACCTGACTGGACACCCATAAAATATCACTTTGACAGCACATTGAACACCGACCATTTTGTTTCCTAGTGCACAAGAACAGGAGGATGTACTAATCCTGATCATTCTGGGGGAACGCTGGGTACACTCACTGCAAGTTAACACAATTTTACAGAAAAAAAAATTAAACATTTTCATCCTGGGGACAGCAGTTTGGAAACATTCGGAGACCGAGACAGTACAGTGAGATAAACTTCAGATTGTGGAGGTGGGGGGTGGGGATGGGGGGCTGTACTGGGCCAGGGTCACGCAATCAACAGAATCACCAGCCTCACCCAAGAGGGATGGCACTGGTGAACATGCACTGACTTGCAGCATCAGTTCACCGTTGTTCATCACCCTCCTCCAAAAGGCACCAAACTGACCCAGCCCAGCCCAGCCCTAGGCATAACTGCTGAATCTACATCAGCTCATGGGAACTCCAAAGGAAAGGCATGCAAGCACCACATGCCTTCTTCAATCATGGTAGGTACATAGGCAAAGGCTAGCAGCAGGTGGGGTCTAGAGCCTAGAGGATACTCTCATGCCAGATGCCATCCCAGTTTGGGAGGAACTCATCCCGGGAAGAGAATAGCAGTCCCCCTCGAACAACCCTGATCACTGTGGAGTCCTGAGTTAACTGCTTACTGCTCTTCAGAATACAAAACTTAAACTGGAAGAACTAAAACTGGAGCTGAACACCCATAATTATACATTTCAGATAGCACAGAGCCTTTTTGTTTTCATAGCAAACAAGAACAGGAGGGGGATGTACTAAGCCTGTTGATTGTTTCAAAGGGAACAGAGAGTACTACACTGCAATTCTGCAATTTAATACAATTTTACCCCCAAAAAAAGTAAATGAGCATTCACATCCTGGGGACAGCAGCAGGATTTTACTTTGTAGATGGTGCCAAATATACATAACCAGAAAATGTAGTTCTGATCTGAATACAGGTGTCCAAAATACTGCATAAACTTTTTTTTTAAATGTTTGCTGTTTTGAGGGGTGTGGCTCAGTCAGCAAGCAAGATGGCCACTTAACAAATTTTTACAGAGCTCCCCAGGGCTAAATGACACAATTTAAACTGTTCTCATTTAGTTTTCAATGCTGCACTACTCATCAGTGAGGAGGCGACATCCCGCTAGTTTGAGGGATCTGCTTTCTTGGTCGATCAGTACCATTTTAACCCACTAGTATGCAGAGCAGTTTTCAAGTGATCTGACCTCACGGCGAGAGGCTATGGAACTCGGCCACACCCCTCCGTCAAAGAAATGTTTGCCAGCATGCTACAAAAAATGAAGAAAATTACCCTCACCTCCAACTCCACAATGACAGTGCTTCATCATTTGGATGTGAGGGGGGGCCACAATGATCAAAAGGTGGACACCCAGGAAGAAACTGTGGAGAGCCACTGCTATACAATGAGGGAGTAGGCAAAACAGATCCAAGAGCTGCAGGACAAAATGGACAATATGGAGAACAGGAATCACAGGAATAAACTGTGGTTCCTGGGGTTCCCAGGGGACTGTGAACAGGGACATATGACAGATTTCCTCCCGAAAAATCTGAAAATCCTGAACCTGTTGGAATGGGCCCACCTCACAATAAAAAGATGATACCTGGCTCTCCAACCAAGACCACTGGAGGGGGAGAGACCATGGTCTATCCTCGCTCACTTCCTGAACTTTGCGAAAAAGGAAGTTATTCAGGTGCAAGCCCAAGAACTGAGGAAACTGTATTGAAATGGACACAGAATCCTGATTTTTCAGGATTATTCAAGGATCCTGGCTCAAAAGAGAAAGGAGTACACAGAGGCAAGGAAGCGGCTACATGAGCTAAGAGTGCTGTTCTCCCTCCGGTACCCTGCGACTCTCAGATTAACTCACAATGGCACTGTCATAATCCTCAGCACCCCAAGTGCAGTGATGGACTTTATCAATAAATCATGGCCCCAGCAGCGAAGTCCCCATCATCCTCAGCCTACACACAGAAGAAGCAGATCACCACAAGGCTGCCAGACTACCCACTCTCCTGAATATTGTCCTGGGGCACATCCTAAAGCTGTTGAGTGCCCTCCAGCATTAGAAACGGTGGAAGAAGCAGAAGAGTTCATGCCAAGATACAGGAAATGCACGCAGCAGCTCCAGCACAACAAGAGGAACCACCCAGCCAAAAGGGAAAGGGAGCATGCAGAAGCCTATCAGAAAGACACCGCAGAGGAATCCTCAGGCTTAGTCACCTAGATTACTAGCCTGTACTTCTCCAGCAACAGGTACATGCCACTTCAGGGCCTAGTAAAGTCAGAAGACATAGTGTGTGGTCTTCCTATGGACACTGTCCCTCATGCTCCTGAACTATGCAATGGGACCCTGGAGCAGCACTCATGGGCCGCCTCACTGGAAGATTTGGCTGTGCTGTGCGAGGAGGCCACAGCTCACCCTTCAGGACTGTTACCGCTGACACACCTCTTGGAGCAGCGTACCAGACCGGCTGAGGATCCAGGAGCAGAAGGTCTGAACTTCCATCCACTGCCATGACCCAGTGCGAGGAGGATGCAGTACTCAGATAAGTGATGTTCTCTTTTTTGTGGGGTAGAGCTCAGGGGTAGATAATGTGGTTGGGACTCAGTCATGAGGGGCTGGGGAGCATTTAGTTTTCTTTTTCTATTTCATCTAAGAGCTCACACAGATCCATTCGAGACCTGTACCCCCTGCATGCATTAATCTCGACTCCAAGTAAACACCCTCTTAGTTCTTCAGGCTATAAGGGGGCAAAGGAGGTGTCCGGGCATGTCCCCTCCACCTTCCCCCCCTTTTCGCCGCTCTAGTCCCCAATATAGGGAGCACACTTAACTGTATACCTCGAGGGTAATGAATGTATGCCTCTGTACAGAGGGAAATCTTGTTGAAGATTTGCCCTGCCCCATCTGTGGAAGATACTAGAGCAAGTGTGCCAGAGGCATAGGGCTCTGGCCTTGTGCCTCCCCCACTTGGGTGCGGCACACCCCCTAGCTCATCCCCACAGGAGGTCCCCCCATCCTTTGGCCCATGTAAGACCTGGTTTGATAGTGATATAAGATTAAGACTCTCATGATTCCAAGGAGATACACCGCATCTGTAGTGCAAGGGGCTGCAGGACCAAGGTAAGAACTGTGGTAGGATCCCCAAACTCCGTAAGACTCCTTCCAGCTCCACCACTTGCAGGAACAAGCCTGCGGAGCAAGGGACCCTCCTCCCGGTCTCCCCCTCCAACCATCCCCAACCATCCCCAAACACTCCCCCCATGCTCCCAGGTCAGGCTATGGGTAGGGACAGGCTTCCTCCTTCTGCATATAACTGTATATAACTTTAGCTCAACAAGACTCCTTCCCCTTGAGCCTGTATTTGCTTCCCCCCCCATTCACCCCACTGCTTCCAACCTTTCATCTGGATTTCCTAAAAGAGATAGGGAGGGAAGGTAGCCTGCTCCACATCCTAGACCCCCACTTCAGAGTGTAGAGTGTTACATGCATCTGTTCAACTGGGACCCCCTTAGAGGTTAAACACAGTCCTGGGTAAACAGAGAGGATTAGGATGACCAGTGACTAACTCTCCCTCTGCTAACAGGAGATAGTAGGAAGGAAAATTCCCCCTTCACATGCTCCCAGGGATGCCAGACTGCCCAGCAGCTCTGGCTAAACCTAGCCATGGGTTCAGGCGAGTACCCAAGATAGGTTTTTGGTTTTAGTTTGGTGAATTGCTGACTTATTGTGTATAGTTTTTGCCATAAAGGTGTCAGGCTATAGTCCTGGGTTTGGACTTGGAGTGTAAGGGTCCTTAATTAGATAATTTCTGAACTGTTGGTTTCAGTGGTGCACTGCTAATATATAGAGTGAAAGGAAAGGACACTTAATCCCACCCCCAAAGGTGGTACCAACACATACTGTAGGTGCATATTGGGGCCCCACTTGGAGGAAAGCCACTTCACTGCTACGGTTGGGACTGGAGACCCAGTTATATTGAGGGACGGGTAACCCTGCTACACCATGGGGGTGGTCATTTGTCACACCTGGCATGTTAGGGGCTTAAACACCCCAGTCAAAAGGAACAAAGTCCTATCTCTCTTAAATGGCTACAGTCCCAAGTGACTTTCCTCCAAGAAACAAAACTTACCCTGAATGATCATGCTGCACTGGTCAAAGAGTGGGTGGGACAAGAAGTACATGCGGGGGCACCCACGAGGAAAGGAGGGGTAGTAATACTGGTTCACAATGCCATCCCATGGAAGCAGACAAAAATCGTGGCAGACACTGAAGGGAGATGGGTGCTGGCAAAAAGTGACACACCTACTGGGCTGATTGCTTTATGCAACAGCTATGCCCCCAACCAAGACGATCCCAGTTACTTCGACAGACTAGCAGAGGCCATCAGTGCCTTTTCTGCTCCAAACTGCCCACTGCTGATTGGAGGTGACTTCAGTCTCACTCTTGAACCACATTTGGATAGAAATGTTTCAAGCAGGGAAATCCACACCAGAGGGAGTCAAGCCTTACACCAGCTAATGAAGGACCTTGACCTCTTTGACACGTGGTGCCTTTTCTACCCTCGAGACCGAGACTTTACCTATCATTCAGAGACACATGCATCTTTCAGTAAGATGGACTTCTGGCTGTCATCCCCTTTATTAACCCAAAGTGTGCTGGACTCCTCAAACCTTCCCAGAATCATATCTGACCACAGCCCAGTCCAACTTCATTTCACCTGGTGCATGACCCCTCCCAAGGGTACCTGGAAGCTTGACCCAGTCCTTATGCGAGACCAGGATTCCCCTCTTGGCTTCAGAAGGAAACAGTTTCCTTCCTACAGGCTAACCCCATAAGTGACACCTCGGCAGGGAACACCTGAGAGGCTTATAAGGTCACCATTAGAGGTGCAGTCATGGGGTATGCCTCTAGAAGGCACAAGGAGATGGAGCACCAACTAGCTGAACTTGAGGCCAAACTGGCACAAGCTGAGAAGATATACAAAGCCCTAGCATCCCTGATCCCCACTCCAACATAGGCAGGCAGGTTTTGGGCCTGAGGATGGAGCTTAACCAGCTCATGACCAGGATGGCAGAAGGCCAGAAGCAGCTGTTCTCCGGCTTAAGCATAAATTTTGAGAAGGGGGTACAAAGCAGGGAAGGTCCTAGTGTACCAGCTGAGGAAGCAGCAGGTAGAACATCACATTCTGGGGTTAAAAGATGCTGCAGAACAAGTGGACACCACCCCGCAGGGAGTTAATGACATTATGTCCTCCTTTTACTCCAACCTGTATTCGTCTACTCATACTGACTTCTGCAGAGGGACTCTACAGTTCCTGGAAGAGCTGACCCTCCCCAAACTCTCTGACCAGGAGGCACTGAAACTAGAAAGTCCGATCATGGTTGATGAAGTCAGAACGGCCATAGATACCCTTAAGAAAGGGAAATCACTTGTGGGGAACGCTTTACAGTGGACTTTTATCAAGTCCTGTCAGACCAGTTAGCCCCCCTCCTAACCCTAATGTACAGTAAGTCAGAGGCATTGGGCTGCTTACCCCCCATGCTTAGAGAGGTTGTGATCATAGTCCTCCCCAAGAATGGTAAAGACCCCACTTCTCCAGGGAGCTATAGACCAATTTCCCTGATCCCTGTAATGAGACTACCTTCACCTAGTCTTGGCCAATCTGGGGGTATGGGAGGCATACAGAGCTAGGGTATGCTTGATATACACAGCACCAGTAGCCAGAGTCAGCACTAACCAGCTACTCTTGTCCCCATTTGCACTAGGCAGAAGCATCCGCCTGGGGTGCCCCCTCTAGCCCCTATTATTTGTCCTGGAGGCAGAACTACTGGCAGCGGCAATAAGGCAGCACTCTGGGATATGGGGTATGAAGATAGGCACTAAAGCCTACCAAACCCTAATGTATGCTGACAATCACCTTATTCCAGTAGAGTACACTGGACTCTCTCTCCTACTCCTGCTAATGCTCCTGGACTACTTTGTGCAGCTCTCAGGCCTGTGTCTTAACCAGACTAAGATGAGATGATCCCCCTTAATCACTGGTGCCAACAGAACATCTCCCTTAACCTGGGTCTGGTCTGGGCACCACAGGGAATCACATATCTAGGCATCAAAATCATTCCTCACATAGAAGATATATGGGAATCCAACTCATAACCTTTGTTGCAATCCACCAAAGCTGATTTCGACAAGTGGCACCTCCTCCATCTCACCATAGCCGGTAAAATTGCAGTGATCAAGATGATCACTGCACCAATATTCTTCTACCTCCTATCCCATATCCCTCTAGACCTCTCTGCCAGTTGGAATCAGGCCACTGATAGACTAGTAGGAGACTTCTTGTGGGAGGGGGTAAACCCAGATTTAGTCACAGCAAGCTATGTGTACACTTGTCCAAATGGGTGGAACCTCCCTGGATAAAGGGCTACAAAATGGTCTTCAAAACAGCACAGATATTACACTGGACTAGGCTGGGAGGTGAGCAGTCCCCTCAATGGGTTGACGTGGAGGCTAATAAGGGTCAAATGTCCAAGGCGGCAGCACTGTTCTTTGGTGCTGTTTTGGGCCTAGGGCATAAACTCCCCACCATTTCCTCCTCTGTCAGGTGCTGGGCACGATCCCATGGGAAGATGAGACTAGCATCCACTCCTGTCCATATTGCCCCTCTTTGGCACAATACCCCATTCTCATAGACAAATAGACCCTTTCTCTGATCCTCTTGGTGAACTAAAGGCGTCTCCAAGGTTGAACATATCCTGGATTTGCCTCACCAAACAGTAGCCTCCTTCACTACTCTACAAGAGAAATGGGGCTACAGAAATTGGACTTCTGTAGTTTTGTCCAAATTAGGAATGCTATCTGGCCCTTTCTCCACACATACTCCACCCCATAGCCTCCTAATGAAATCTCTAGGTAGCAAGCACAACCACAAGGATTAGCAGGGAGAATATATGCCAAATTGAGGGACTCCCTCTGCTCATAGTCAGAAGACTGTGAACAAATGGGAGACAATGCTGGGGACTATGATCGCTGAAGAGCATTGAGACAAAGCATGGTAGGATACCCACCAGTGGTACAGACACACTCGCAGTAGGCTTATACAAAAAAAAGATCTCACATTCATGGTACAGAACCCCGGCAATACTATACAAAGCCAAACTAATTGATAATGACAGGTGCTGGAGATGCAATATGCCAGGCAGGGATCTGTACCACATAGTCTGGGACTGCTCCAAGATTAGAAACTTGTGGTGGAGTGTCAGTCACTCAGGGACTCTAATCCTTCAGGCATTGATCCCACTCTAACCACTTTTCTAGATCCTGGGTATAAAGCTAATAACCCTCCAGCTTTACCCTCTAGAGATCAGATGTCTCGCTCTCCTAGCCCTACAAACCAAGAGAGAGTGATCATCTATAAATGGAGATCCACGACTGTACCCTCACTACCCGAAATCCTGTCCTCCTAAACCACCTTGGCCTCCCTGGACAGACTATCCTATTTGCAACTCAATGCAATGGACACATTTCAGAAGTGCTGGGAGGCGTACAAGGAGTAACACCACCCCTCCGTGGGGGTGGGGTAAACTGCACCCCCACCCTCTCCTGGGACTCCTTTCTTCTATCATATTGTTGTTCCTGTGATTCTGGTGAAAGCAGTACTTCTCCTACAAGCCTTCAGGTATGATGGCCTTGGACTATTCAGTTCAGATGCCCTCAGATTAACTTGCAGCTCAACTGTGCCACAAACAAGTATAAAGAAGGTACCCACCCAACATGTTTAGTCTGGTATCTTTTGTGTGTATTTTCTGTTCATATTGCAGATTCCCCCTTCTTAAGGCTCAGTGCCAAGTTGTAAGAACCTAGATGTTGTATCCTACAAAGCTTAATCCTCATACCCATGAAGCTTATCCCTCTAGGACCACACTAGGGGAGGTGCCATGGGCCCATCAGACCAGCAACGTAAGTACATGCTAAAGTATCATGTATCCTGCATTGCTATACACAATGGCTGTTCTTCTCATACAGGCACCTCTGTCTGTATGATACTAAAATACCCATCCCCTCAACTTGAAGCCCAGTATAGGGCGGACTCCAGTCCACCAGACATACCAGTATGGCTCTTCCGCACTCTCAAGCAGGTCCTAGATAGCCAGGGGCATATGGCTGGTGTCACTGTAGTAATGTTTAATGATGTGTCAGGTCCTGTGGAGCAGATAATTGCACTGCAGGTAGTCTAGTAGACTGACTGGGTATAAAGTAGAACTACTTTAAGGTCCAGTAGATAGATAAGTGGTAGCAGCCATGCACTTAACAATACATCTGGCACCTGGCTGTTTTAACCTGTGTCTTCAATTGCTGGTAGAGTGTTAAGAATCTTTTGTTGGCATTCTGGATTGAGCTCTGACTCTGTAACCCTTCCAGACACTCAATCCTGTTCTAGTAGTTTGTATACTGTGAAAACTCAATAAAAAGTTATTTAAAAAAATGTTTGCTGTTTTTTCCTGGGGGTGGGGTTGGGGCAGATGTTCTACAGCCCACACCATAAAATTATATTATATCATAAAAATTAGATGGGTAGTGGTATTTTCTACATTAAGCTGTTTGACGTATTTCTATTTCAAACAATTTGGTAGTTTTTGATTGATTTGGGTTAAAAATAATGTTCTGGGCATGCACAGTATAAACAGAATCCTAACTAAAGATACTCTAAGGTACAGATCAGGAAAAATTATTCTTGTAATTGTGCATGTGTTGATCTTAATAACTTGTTTGGCTGAATAACCACATGGCAGGACCTGAGTGTGGGCCAGTAACAGTTCGTGAATCATTCCAAAGCAAGTGAGTACTGTCTGGATTGGGGACAAGAGGATCCAGTGAGGGGTGAGTGTGAGATATAATGTACAGTACTGTACTTCAAAGGCCAAGCAAAATAATTATTGTTAGGAGCAGAAAAAGGTATAATTTATCTCCAGAGTCAGGTGATTAATTTTTAATTTTAAGAGCACAAGCAAATAATTCAGATGAAATCTAAAAGCAAAAGGTCAGGGGATCAATTTTCAGTACATTTGGACATAGTCCCAAGCTGCAGTTACCACTGAGGGATGAAGTCACTGCTCTTGTGGAGATTCATATTTTCAACCAGTATAGTTGTGGGGGATGTTACACCTGGTCCCATAGGGCATAGCATTTTCCTGCAGCTGTAATGAAAAAACAGCAGCAAGCTGACGTAAATCATGGAGCCAGTCACAAATTGGCTCCACTTTTGTAAACTGCATTGCTGCAGAAAAACTGTGGTGCTGCAAGTGGCGACCAGCTTGTGTCAGTTTTCCCCTGCAGCTGTGGGAGTTACAAGGGCTCTGAAAATCCAGCCACTGGTGTCTGTAAAGTAGCCAAAAATTACATAAACAGCTGAAAGTTGTTGCTTTAAATGAAAATTACATTCTTACCATAATTGTTGTTCTTCTAGGAATCATAGGTATATATTGAGCTGAAAAGATTTTCATCCACAGTGATCGCCTTATATGGCTTGAAGCTGATTCAATTGATAAAGTTCATCCAAATGATGTTTGATCACCTCCAGAGAATATCTTCACCATTTATTCTCACCAATGGGTCCAAGCTAAAGGCCCTGTGGGAGTTAAAACCTTCGAGGGGGCTGGCATTGAGGCAAGCAGTGTACATGCACAGCACGGGACTGGCTTGCAGCACTAGGCTTATCTCGGCACCGGCCCCCAACCACCTCAGTCCCTTTTTTACCATGGAGGTGCAGTATAACCTCACTATTGGGCATGAACTTATGCCAAGGGCATTAAGAGCCCTGAAGACCTGTGTAAGAGAAGTCAGTATAAGAGTAACATTGTGTCTTCACAGTTCAAGGGAGAATACCAATAAGATACTGGAGTGAGCTCGGGGGATGGCAGGGTGGGCATGTGAATAATTGGTGAAGATATTCCTGGAAGATCAACAATTACAGTAAGTACATAATTTTCACATCTTCCAGGAATGTATCTTCACCATTTGTTCACACTAATGGGTCAGAGTACCAAGCTGAGATGAGCCCCTCGGAAAGGGTAGTAGGAATGAAGAGCTCACTCAGGACTGAAGTCCATTCAGGACAGTCCTCCAATGGTGTATCACCTAGCAGCAACATGCATGGCATAGTGTACAAATAAAATGTGCTGTGTGGCCCCAGTTATAGCTTTGAAAAGCATCACCTGACAGACACAGAATAAATTTGAGATAGGGATGTCATAACTGCAGTGGTGAAGTTGGCATGTACTTAACCTTTCAACCTGACCTAGCCATGACATAGCAGAGGTGAGATAGCGCACAACCCAGGCAGAATGCGCTTGTGTGGAGCAGGCTGACCCTTTCAACTGAGAGCAAAGGAGACCAAAAAACATTTGAATTGTTTGAAATCAAGTCTCTACTTGTGAACAGGACCTTGGTATCCTTGTGCACAACAAATTGTCATCATCTGACCATTGTACAAAAGTCACTCTATTGGCAAACAACTTATTGAAACAGATAAGGCGCACCTTTGTTACTAAGACAGAACAGTACCTAGTCCCTATCTATTGAGCATATGTTATGCCATATTTGGATTATGGTTCTCCCTTCTGGAGTCGTTACCTTAAGGGTGACATAGCTATGATCGAGAAAATCCAGAGGAGAGCAACAAAAATGATACCTAGACTTGTCAATAAGGATTACCAAACAAGATTAAGTGAAACTGGGCTCTTCTCTCTTCACACAAGGAGATGTAGAGGAGATCTCCTTCTTACTTACAAAATTCTACAGTCTCAACACTTGATGGACCAATGTGGACTCAGATATTCAAACAGACAGACTATAGACAGATTACGTAACAAACAACTCATTGTTGAACAGGCAAACACTTCAAAAAGGGATTGCTTCTTTAATATTAGAGCCCCTAAGGCCTGGAACAACCTTCCTCAGGAAATTGTTGATTCTGATAACTTTAACATATTTAAAAATAAATTAGACAAATGGCTCTACTCTCTTCCACCATAGGTTAATTGCCCACTTATTGTGGGGGACAATCACGATGGGCATAAGCCTCCTTTTGTCCTAATAAACTAAGCAAACTAAGTAAATCCTAATTCTGTGCAGGTAAGAAGTGAGGACCCCCCCCCCAACACTCAAAGAATGGGGAGAGAATGCTTTCCAACGTTCTTGAAGCTGGCAATAGGTGGACAGTACAGTGGCAGATTCTGAGAGAACTCTGAAACTACTTAGCAAAGATTCTATCATACGTGGAGCACTACCTTTTCCTGTGGGAAACAGCATAAGGATAATCTGATCAGGATATGATTTCAGACAATCTGCAAGCAGAAAAGATGGCCACTAGAGGTTGCTGTCTAAGTACAACTTAGCTCACAAGACACCAGTAGCTCAAAAAGCTTGTGATGAGCATGTCCAGCACAAGGATGATGTCCAGGCAACTACCAGCTTCCAGATGGGGGCCTCATGTGTAAAAATGTCCTGAGTATTGTACGGATGGACAGGAGACCCTGAGACAACTTGTCCAACATGAAAGGAAGGATTCTCTGTTGGCTGAGTGAAAGCCTGCTTAACAGAGAAGCACATCTTTCAAGGCATAGGGTGCAATAAAATGTGTTTTGCTGAGCATACCAGCTAGTGTGTAGCAGAAGCCTGGCAAATAATTGGTCTGGAGTAGGGTCCTCTGCTTCAGCCCCTCTCTCTCTACCTTTCTTTTGCTTCTCTGGAAAAAGGGGAGAGAGTGCTCTGTGTTATTTGTTTGAGAATATGAGGTAGACTGCCATTTGTTCGAGAATACGAGGTAGACTGCCATTCAGCAAAAAACTGCTTTGTAGCTGCAGAGATCCAGCAAGGCCGGAAGGCTACACAAAAACAGTTTTCATGTCTAACCTACTGAAATGGGGATGGCTCTCTGGTGGAGGGGCTCCAGACGCCTTGAGATTGAGAAACCTGGTAGTGGGCTAACCAACAGGGAGACCACTAAAGAGAGAATTGCCCCGGATTTCAGATAACTTGAAATCACTAGCTGAGATGCGTTTAGAGAGCTCAGGGGACTGGAGAGTCCAGGAAAGAAGTCATAAATGCCACCCCTAGAAAAGATGAGGAGGTAGTAGAGTTATTTCCCTCAATATCCCCCCAGGGGTGAGAGGAATAGGGAGGCTCCCCTAAACAGAGATCATCTGACATCAACTGGGTGCCACAAGGAACACCGTACAGGGTGCTGGAGTCGGCACCGGAAGTGCAGACCCAACACAGATCCAGCGCCTAACAGGGTCCACTGCTGCCCCAGTGCCAGACACCACTCCGTGGCGCTGGACACAATGCCTAACATGGCACCTAATATGGTGCCTAACATGACACCTAACATGGCACCTAACATGACGCTGAACACAGCACCTACCACAGTGCCTAACATGGCACCTACCATGGCACCAAACATAGCACCTACCAGGGTGCCTAATATGATGCCTAACATGGTACCTAACATGGCGCCTAATACAGCACCTAACAAGATGCCTAACAAGGTGCCTAAAATGGTGCCTACAACAGTGCCTAACATAGCACCTCCCATGGCACCTAACATGGAGCCAAACATGGTGCCTAACATGGTGCCTAACATGGCGCCTAACACAGTGCCTAATACGGCACCTAACATGCTACCTACCATGGCGTCTAACATGGCACCTAACATGGCACCTACCATGGCACCTAACATGGTGCCTAACATGGCACTTAACAAGGTGCCTAACATGGTTCCTACCATGGCACCTAACATGGTGCTTAACAGCGCACCTAACATAGCACCTGACACAGCACCTAATATGGCACTTAACACTGCACCTAACAAGGCACCTAACATGGTGCCTAACATCCCTAATCCACAAACTAGAGGCATCAAATTAACACCAAGGCAGGAGAGAAAGAGAGAGAGTCTGGCACCAGGAAATTCAAGAACTGAACCAGTACTAGGACCAGTGCTAGGAAGGCACCAAAACAAGCCAGGAAGTAAAACCTGACACCAAAGCCATCCCCAGCACCAGTGACCCTGGCAGACCTGAGATGACCAGAGCAGTACCTGGCCAGACCTACCAAAAGACATACTGTAAGGTAGGAAAGTGGCCAGTGGGGTAGGAGTCAGCAGTGTGGCCACCGGCAAGGGCTGTTGCCAAAGCCAAACACTCTACCTGTCTTGGAGGGCCCCGCCAGTGGATTCAGTGCCACTAACCAACAAGGGCCAAGGACCAGACCCACCAGCAAAGACACCCCAGCCTGATGCTACACCTGCTGCTCCGAAGAGCTGCCAGGGGATGACTTCCCACTGGGAACCCCCTAAGGACAGAGGGGGGACTCCAGGCCCGAGGTCTCAGTGCCCTAGTTCCAATCCCCATGGCAAGGAGCAGCATGCCAACAGGCCCATGGCCCCAGAAACCGAGGGTGTCGTGGCGACTTTCTGTAGGGTGACCTCGAGAGGTACCATTTCTTCTCCCACTGAAGAGCGAGAGAAGAACTTGAGGCTGAGCAGCACCAAGGTCCCAATTGGAATAGAGAGCAGGCCTGATCCTTTGTGCTCTGGGGTACTGCCCTTGCCTGAGCACAGAACAGCCCATGGTCAGAACCCTTCCCTCACAGAAAACTGGGCCTTCCAACCAATCAATCAATCAATCAATCAATCAAAATCTTTATTTATTCAGGTGAGCATCATTGAGCATAGCTCATTTACAAGATGGACCTGATTGGTCTTAACAATATAAGGTTACAGTTTTACACAAAAGACATGGTACTGATTGAACACAAATGCAAAGATTTATGAACGAAACAGGTATACAAATATTTACATATGTACAAGGCAAAATTGACATTTGACCTATATTATATTAAAAGGAAAGAAACAAACAGTACTGGAGGGATAAAGCTAGGGTAATGGGACTTGGGGGGTCATTTTTGTACGAAGTAGGTTGAGAACAAACTAGAAAAACAGAAAATAGGGGTAGTGTAAAAGGGTAGGGAAAAGAGGGGTTGAGAGGACTAGGCCTTATGGAAGCAATTGCATGATTCTGGGAAGAGACTAGTGTACAGTTTTTTGAAGGATGTTAATGGAATGAGGGTATCCAATTTCAAGGTCTTTTGAAGAGAATTCCAGATAACTGCTGAGGAATAGCTGATTGCAGCCCTTCCATACCGGGTGCAGGTAATAGGAATCTTCAGCATGATGAGTTTATTGATCCTTAGGTGTAAGGTCTGGATGTGATCTGGTTGAAACAATCTGAGATGTAGGAAGGAGTTTGTTTGTCAGAGCTTTGTAGATCCAGACAGCAGCATTTTTGTTTCTTCTATGGTGTAGGGATGTCCAACTGACTGCATTGTACAGAGAGCAATGATGGGTGCTGGAGGGAAGATCTGTAATGAATCTAATAGCTCTATGATACAAGGTGTCCAATTTATTTAAATGGGAGAGGGAACAGTGACCATAAAGGAAGTCACGTAATCAATGAGGGATAGGAATGATGCCAGGATTAACCTTGTTTGGAATCTCTGGTCAGGTAGTGTTTGATCCTATAAAATAGGCCAAGTCTTTGTCTAAGCTTTTTCAGGAGCTCTTCAATGTGGCTAGTATAGTCAAGTTTATTGTCAATCCAGACTCCAAGATATTTGAATTTGTCCACATATTCCAGATTTTCACCAAGGATGGTAGATAATTGTGGGAGGGTGAATGATGGGACAGCGGAAGAGAAGCTCTTGGTGGCAAAGAACATAGCTTTCGTTTTCTTGGCATTTAGTAGTAGTTTCTTTTCTAGTAAATTGTGCTGTAGGAGGGAGAACTCGGACTGTAAAAGCTCACGGGCTTTTGATGGTGAGGGATTACTGACATATAGTACAGTATCATCTGCAAAGAGGTGAATATTAGATTGTGAGAGATTGGAGTCAATATTGTTGATGTAAATGGCAAAGAGGATGGGGCCCAGGATGGAACCTTCGGTACACCTCTTAGGAGTGGTTTAGAGGAGATAGGTCACCTTCATTTTTACCAGTTGTATTCTTCCGAGAGATAGCATCTGAACCATTTAAGAGAGAGTGAGTCAAGGCCTATGGAGTTCAGAGAGAGATTAGTAGTTCATGGTCCACAGTGTCAAAGGCTTTGCTTAGATCCAGAAACACAGCACAGGTGTTACTCTTTTGTCTAAGGCAGTCTGCCAGTCATTTGTAACTTTTGCTAAGGCAGAGATGGTGCTGTGCATAGATCTAAACCAGATTGAGCTGGGTTAAGGAGATTATTGGTGTCAAGGTAGGCACTTAACTGGATGTTCACTAACTTTTCAAGCATTTTGGACAGTACTGGTAAGATGGAAATGGGCCTATAATTGTTGAGGTCCATGGGATCACCTGCCTTAAGTAGTGGAAACACTTGAGTTGTCTTCCATATTGAGGGAATAGAACCAGTGGCTAGGGACAGATTGAAAAGGTGAGTGAGAGGGGCAGCTAAGGCGTGCAATGCTACTTTTAGAAAGTAGAGATCCAGAGAGTCTGCACCTGCGCTTTTAGTTGTATCTAGTTGGAACAGTAGGTCTTCTACTTCTTTTAAAAGTATTGATTTGAAGGAGAATGTGGATGCAGCCTTTTGTCCCTCAGTAGATTGTAAGTTTAGTGATGACCTCATTAGATTTGCAGGTAAGAAATCGAAAGCTAGGCCAGCTGTAGTGAAATGATCGTTGAAGGCATTTAAGATTTCTTGCTTGTCAGTGATTTCCACGCTATTTAGGTGCACTTTGGGTGGTAAGACAGGGTAGAAACTTGACCTAGGATCCCTTTATGGTACCCCAGAATCTGGAAGGGTTGTGATAGGAGGCATCCAATTCAGCTGTGTAGAAGGCAGCCTTGGCATTTCTCACTTGTTTTGTGCAGGAGTTTCTGTCTTTTCTGAATTGAAGCCAGTCATTTGGATCCTTGGTCTTTCTTGCCCTTTTTCCAGAGTTTATCTCTGGCAAGCAGTGGATTTAAGGTCAGCAGAGAACCAGCGACAAGATTTGAGTTTGGTTCTGACACTGGTGAGGGGTGCATGTATATTGAGGGCACTTATGATAATATCATTTAAGACCTGTAGAGCTGTCTCTATTGAAGCTATGAGATAGAATTCTTGCCAACGTGTGGTGTGGCACAGATCATGAAGATATCCTGTGATATTAACGTTCTTTTTAGACCTTCTTGGGAGAAATTTTGCAGGGTTGGGTGGCTTGATTGTTGATCTTATGCCAGGTATGGGACAGTGATCACTTATGTCACTGAATAGAACTCCAGCATGAGAATACAGATGAGGCTTATTTACCAACATGATGTCCAGAAGTGTGCTGTTGAGTTTGTTCTTTGGATTATTCCTTGTTGGTTCTTTGATTAATTGAGTGAATCCATAAGTGTCACAAAAGGTTACTAGGGGTACAGATGCATTGGCTAGCCAATTTAAATTCAGGTCACCTAAAATGATGGTGTCTTCAGGGCCTAGTTTAAGTGTAGATCCTAGGTGGGATAGGAGCTTGAGGCCTGCATAGGGGGGCCTATAGCAGCCAATCAATTGAAAAGATGACATGTTGGGAAGGGTTATTTTAATTGATAAACATTCGAATTCCTTCGGCCGTGATGTAGTATTGAGGCAGGATGCAGAGATGTTTGCTTTGACATAGATGGCTACCCCACACCCCTGGATGGACGGTCAGATCTGAAGAGCTGATAGTTGGGAAGATTTATTTCACTGTCTTTTGTTGCAGATTTGAGCCATGTTTCGAGATAACCAGAAAGTCAGGTAAGGTGTGTGCAACCCAGGCCTGTATTAGTGAGAACTTTTAGGAGGCTGCAGGCGTTGATATGAAGAAAACTCAGGCCATTTATGAGGCTAAGTCAGCTGGGAGATAGAGCTTTCTGTGGGTCCAGGGTTGATTTCAACAGTGCCAACACAGATCAGCAGAAAGAAAATTAGTTTGATGAGGCACCAAGTGATAGGAATAGGTAGTAGTCAGAGGACTTTCTCTTCTTGCTTGGTGTCCAATGTATAGTGGGATGATCCTGCTGTGTGATTATAAATTTTGTCATAAAGTACCAGCTTAATGAACAGGTATAGGGGTCATTATAGTGCCAATAATGGAGCAGGGGTTTGTGGAGTACAGAACAGGTTGTGAGCCTTTTAGGGATACCCATGATTACAGTGCAGAAGCGGCAGTATATACTTGGGGAATTGAGGGACATCCACTGGAGACAGCAGAGGGGGACAAGCCCGAATAGCTGCCCTAATCACCATGTCGTGGGCTGCTTCAGTTTCCTCTTCTGGATGCGAGGAAGGTGAGAGGCAAAGCAGCAATAGGAGGAACAGTAGCATGGTGGAGGGTAGGTAGGGGTTAAAAGATACCAAAGGTGGTGTGAAGAAATGAGCTCGGGAATTGGCTAGGAGATTAGCTAT
Source organism: Neoceratodus forsteri (assembly GCA_016271365.2). Lineage (NCBI taxonomy): Eukaryota > Metazoa > Chordata > Ceratodontiformes > Ceratodontidae > Neoceratodus > Neoceratodus forsteri. The sequence goes on from CM028136.1 coordinate 133,613,722, forward strand.
GGGCGGAGATAAGAGATTCAGCGGGAAAGAGTGTACCACGGTGTCAGGCCAACACAGAACCAGCCTGAAAAGGCCCCAATAAAACACAGCACCAGCCCAACATGGCACCAGCCCAAGATGATGCCGAGCCAAACACGGCACCTGACCAAACCCAGCACCGGGCCCAAAGACAGTGTAGAACCCAACATGGCAACAAGCAAACATGGTGCCAGGCCAAACAGTGCCAAAGCAAACCTGGCACCAAGTCTAACATGGCGCCGAGTGAACAAGGTGCTGGGCCAGACATAGCACCAGGCCAGACACGGTGCCAGCTTAATATGGCACCAGGCCAAATGGCACTGGCACAAACAAAGTGCTGGCTAAACACGGCACCAGCCAAAATGCTGGAAGGCTCCTTACCATGATCCTGTAGAGATGTCATCATGAGGTTCAGAAGGGCTGAGAGAAACTGACAGAATTTTTTTTTATAAAATCACTAAACTGATAGAAAAATAATAAATTCTAGCTGTAAGCAACTATCGAACTGAAGTGGTCATTGTATAGACGTGAAGTTCTGATTCCCGAAGGATGAGCAACATCATCAATGAAATGCACACGACAGTGGAAAAAAAGGAACTGAGGGGTTAGGGTCTGGCACCAAGCTAAGCCTAGTGCCGTGAGACACTTTCATGGCATTGTGCATGCGCACCACTTGCCTCAGTGCAGGCCAACTAGAAAGTTTTGACTCCCATGAGGTCCTAGTTCCTCCAGCCTGGAACAATTAATGTGAATAAATGGTGAAGATACATACCTGGAAGATCTGTAAGACAGATATACAGTATACACAGCCTTTAAAACCAGACTCTGAATGAACCATCAGGAAGTGGGCCAGGGGAACTAACAACCTTTTCTCAAAGTAGAGTTGAAATTTTGGAGTTTGGGACCATGGCCATTCACTACTGCAGTGCAAAGGTTACAGAATGTATGCTATAATAGCTATCACCATGGACAATGTGTTCTGCAACCACAGTAAACTAGTTGTAAAACTCAAGACCAGAGTTGGCAAGCTTGAGAGGTAACCAGTAGCACTCCAGAATATAAGATAATCATAGGCTGGGTCACAGGGTAGGGGAACCAGATAGATAGGTCCAGGTTTTAGAAGCAAGGACTGGATTAAGGTAGACAAGAGTGGCAAAAGATAGGATCCTGAGGTAATGAAGGGTCCACCTCCTGTGGTCATTCAAAACCAGTAAGAGACACCGATTGGGACGGTAGAAGGTAATATCAGGGTGAGGGACTACTGCTGGGGGCACAAGTGTAAAGACTGCCATGTTATAGGAGGATCCAGAGAGGGAAGCAAGATAGGATAGCAAAAAGGTAGTGGTGACGGGTGGTGACATCTATCTTGCGCATGGGTTTCAGACATCATGGCAAGGGGTCAAGCTCATACAGGGGGTGGAAGAGAAACCGACTGTTGTGTCACATGTTGGCATTAAAAACACAAGCAGAGGCAGACTAGAGGTTCTACAGCATAAACATAATGAACTGTGCAGCAACCTTAGGAGCAAAATAATTAAGTTTGTGGTACTCTTCAAGATACCACTGATGCTGAGAAAGGACCAATGAGGCAACAGGAGACTAAGGAGTTGAATGAGTGGCTACAGATTTTGTACTGGAAGAAAAGGTTTAGTTTCTTGACACACTGGAATGCATTAACAGACAAGAGAAAATTCTGAACTCTGGAGTATTTTCACCTTAGATTAAATCAGGTTGGAGTAAGCTTGACCAGTGCGGCGAAGGGCTGAGGCACTGGGCATCTCACCACCTGCCATGCCAGTGAACCATGTTCAGAAATGAACATGGGCAGCTTAGGAGCTGCCCGGGGACGGAAGATCAAGCATCCCTAGGACTACTGTCCTTCCTCGGGGGGGGGGTGCTGTGGTTCACTGCTTCACTGCCACCTGGAGATGCCCAGTTGGCAGCACAAGTGAACCATGCATGCAAGGGAAAGTACCCCACATTCAGGGCACCAGAGGTGTCTCTGCAAGGGTACAGCACACACATTGTGCCCACTGCAAGTCTTGTAGGCCCTGGGAGAAAGTTGGAGGAAATACATCAATGGCTTCAGGATAATGACCAGCCTTTTGTAGGCCCCACACCAGTGACTGGGCACCCCCCAAAGTTCTGTGGAAGAGGATGACAGAAACATGTAAGCACAGAGAAGCCAGGTGATGGGACTGGGGGATTCGGTCATGTGGGGAGGCAACCAGGGGCAGCATTGGAGTACACAACCTCTATAGAAGACAAAAAAGGTTGGGGCACTGATATGAGCAGTAAGGAGGGATTAAAACTAGGATGTAGATGGGTAGATATAGGAGAACACACATGCCCCAGGCACATACAGTGAGGTATAAAGGTTGACTGGGACAGGCCCAAAGTGGGAATGGGGAGAGACACAATCTTTTTGCTACGTAATGGGGAATATGAAGGCTGCCACAATATGGATGAACTGGAGGCTGAATAGCTTGAGGTGAATTATGATGTTGTCAGACTCACTGAGAACTGGTGGAATGATGGAATAAGTTGAACACAAAGGCAGAGGGGTCACTTTTTTTTTCTGGATCTTCAGGATGGACAGAAATGATCAGAAAAGTGAGAGGGGGTTGTTTTATATGTCAAAAAAAGAGAGTGAAGTAAGCAAGAATGAGGGAGTAAGGAGGACTGAGTGCCCCCAAAGAAAGCCTGTGACTGGACATTAGGACCCATTGGATGCAAAAAAGATACTATGGGCTGTATGTTTCAGAATGCCAGGTAGTACAACAAACCATAACTTAGAATTTGTAAATGAAATTCAAGGTACAAAAGTTTTTTATTGTTCGGCGTATATACCTTTACGAAGTTCACATTTACAAGGACATTGATTAAAATTACATACAAGGTACTTTTATGGTTCTTCTGTCTTTAAAGATTCAATAACAAAGTACATTCATAACTACATGTAATCTTAAATATATAACAATTTCTTAAAAATATTCAGAATTTAACTTTCTTTAGATAATTCACCAACCGTTGAAGTACATTCAAATCATTTGTATTAAAAAAGGTTTTTATAATCTGCAGTTTGTCATGTTGTGTATCATAATACTTCAAAATGGGACCAAGTCAATACTTCCTTTGTCAGTCATATAATGGACAGGATAATAGCACATGTTCCAAATCATCTTCTGTTTTTAAGTCACATTTACAATAAGGGCGTGTGACTCCGCCTCTTTTTTGTTTGCAATATAGATATAATTCGCTTTATATATTTCAAATTCGAATCTTGTAACCGACCTTCAATCAGATGATTGGGTTAACTTTAATAAATATGGTTCAACACCATGATGTAGTTAATCTTGAACCATCAAAAAAATGTTAGGTTTTTTATTCTAAGCGCATCTTTCCTTAAGGAGGAGGAGTCATGGACCCTATTCCCAGTAGTCTCACTTATTTCTGAAAATAGGCATTGGTCAATTCTATACAAAAGAGTTCCCAGCCCTAAAGGAAATATTAAATCCTTGATGTCTGTAGTTATATGGAATGTAAAAGCCCTATGATTATAACCAATGGCTTCTTGTAAAGTAAATAAGGCAACAAGAACAATTTCAATGTATGTTTAATTAACTGAATATGAGCAAAGGATACCAATGAGTATTGTTCTAATTCCCTTCTAACTACTTCTATGGGAACAGAATTAGGGGCCCTTATAACATATCTATATAGTTTAACATTATTTCGAGGGGTTTCATATTATCATTTGCCCATATTTCAGCCCCATACAGTATGCTTGTTTTTAGTTTTGTATTTATAACTTTAAGGAGACCCATAATACTTCCATTCCCATATTTCCCAGCAAATCTTTTGGAAGCATTAACTGATGTATTAAGTCCTGCTTTAAGCAAAATAATATGATTATTTCAGGTTACATTTTCTGAATATCTTAATCCTAAGTAATTATAAGTTTTAACTGTTGCTATTTTGTCTTTGTTGATGTATGTATATGAACATAGGAAATTTGCCAGCAGATAAAGGCCTAGAGGTCTATCAAGTCTGGTCGAATGTGCAGCTAGCACCCCTTATTCTGCAGCTGCCCTTCCCTTCCACCCTTCCCCTTCATTTAGGTACATATATAAGGTACTTTCTGCTGCTTGTTCTCCAATATCACCATATTTGTTTTGTGAATGTTAACAGTCAATTTATTATCAGCACAAAGTTTAGTAAAGTGGCTTAGTTTCCTCTGTAGTCTCAATAAAGTAGTAGACACTAAGACTATATCGTCTGCATAAGCTAGACACATGATTTTCTGTGTCCCAAGCAATGGAGAATGAAAGTTGGAGTCCTCCAGACCTTCAATAACTGAATTAATATGCGTGTATATTAAGTAAGAAGGATGCCAGGATGCATCCCTGCCTGACTCCATGGTTAGTATATATTCTGTGTGACAGGTCCCTGTTATGACTGCATTGAACCTGAATACATGTGTTATTTTGGAGGCATATTAAGATATCCAATAAATTTAGGTCAATGCCATATTTTTCTAGTTTCTGCCATAATAAGGGTCTATTGACTATATCAAATGCTGTTTTTAGATCTACAAAACAGAATAATTTGAGTTTTTTAATTTTAACATACCTCCATATCAGGTGGTATAAAACATGGCCATATTGCAGTGCAGACCTATTTTTTCTGAAACTGTTCTGAAGCTCACTTATCATGTTATCATTTGCCCAAGTTTGAATCCTTTTCAAAATAATGCTAGTAAACAGTTTTTGTCAGGTATCTATCAAAGGTATAGGTCTGTATATCATTGGATCATTGATATTTCCCTTCTTAAAAATTGGACAACTATTACTGCCTAGCCATGTTTGAGGAAATGATTCACCTTGAGCATGTTTACTGAACAGTATAAAAGGAATTGCAGTTCACCATTGTGGAAAGAATTTCAATAATGTGGCTGTTATGCAGTCAGGGCGTGGGGGCTTTGTTGTTCGACATGTCCCTTATTGCTAGCAAAATTTCCTCCCTCTCTGTTAATATTGGTCTTGAAAACATTAAATCTTGGGTTACTATTCTTCTTTCCTGTCTATTCTCATTTACATAATATAAGGCTGAGAAATGATCATCCGATTGTTTTGGAGTAATTGCTGCTTCAATTTGATTTGTATATTGATTAAAGCCATAGCTTACCAGCGTCCAAAATCCTTTAATATTGTTTGTTAAAATAGAAGTTTTTAATTTCATCCACATATGGTAGTGGTATTTTTGCTTTTCACCTTCCATTGCTCATTTGTATTGTTTCCCAGGTTTATTTAATTCTTTCAATTTAAGTTTATGTGGACTAGTTTTATAATCCTTTAATAAATGGTTTAATTCCTTCTTCATTTGTTTGCACTTATTATTAAACCACATTTTCATTCTGTTATCTTTACTGAGTGAATTATTTGCCAGAAATGGTTTCAAATACAATAATATAAAGTTTCAGTTTTAATTTGCATTCTCTCCCAATAACATTGTATCTCTTGGGTTATTATTTAATTTTGAATTTAGTATTTCCACAATTGTATTAATTGAATTTGTAGTCCAATTCATTTTCCTAAAATTTATCATCTCCAAGTTGTCTGGAGAATGTTGTTTTGTTATGTTAAATTTCTCTTTACCTTCACTGTGGTTATGTTAAATTAGTTATATTCATTTCCTATAATTGAGATGTGCAGATTCAGATCTAGTTAATATTTCCATATCTTTAATCAGTAGTATAGCCTCTTGATTTTTCCATATTAAGTCAATTGTGGATACTCCAGTGGGTTCCAAGAACATAAACTCCCCATGGGAATGATTCACTGTCCTGCAATTAATTAAACAGTACTCATGGTGATTCATAATCATTAGTAATGTCTTCCCTTGTGTATTGGTGATTTTATCGTTAGCAACTCTGTTTGCCTTAATTTTATTATTCATTATATTTATTCCTTTTAAAAGGTAATCCTCTAAAGTAAATATCTCTTTTTCTTTATATATTCTTCATTAAAATCACCCAGAATTGCTGTAGGGATTGAGTTATATTTGTTGTTCAATAACTCTAAATATTGTTCAAATGTTTTCCAAGGGAATGTAGTATCAGATCTTGCTTTTCTTGGGGGTATATAGATATTTGTTATAATATATTTCATGCCCTTGTTGTCCAAAAATAAACTACATACTTTTGGTAAAAAATTGTCTAATTCTGTTATCTCAAAATTCAAATACATTTTAATATAAATTGCCACTCCACCTTTTGATCTACCTAGTTTTTTTAGATTTAGTAGCTGTTTTAGTAAAGCCACTATATCCTGGAAACATAGGTGGATTTTGGTCCATTAACCATGTCTCTTGAAGACATATCATGTCTCTTTCATTTAAGAAATCTAATACACTGGGGTCAGATATTTTATTTGTTAACCCTTCTATGTTCCATGACATTATTTTCATTAAGGGTTTCCTTAGTTGTTTTATAATTTCCTAATTGTTAGTCCTTTTAAGTCAATTCTTTTTTGCAGTCTGCATTGCTATCTGTTGTTGATTCTCAGCCTCAATTACACCAATTAATTTCCAACTTGATGCATCAATTAAAAAATTCATAGAGAGTCCAGTATTCCAGAGTTCTTCATTATTAACGTTGCCATTTTAGGTGAATCAAATAGTATGTCTATTTGTGGAGAATCACCAATTGCCTCAAGGATTTTGATTTTAGTCATCCAAGAAGGGTTTAAATCTAGTTTCAAAGCATGTGAGAAAAAAAGTTACTCTCGTTTGTCCCATTGATTGCCATTAATTAAATCCTGCCCAAACATAGAGAGAGTTTTGCTTTCCCTTAGTTTAAACTGATGTTCTTCATAGGAGTCAATTACTGTTACCAGTTTGTCTATATGTGCTCCTTATTCTTTCAAATCTTTGTTTGATAAATTCTTCAAATTAGTGTTTAGCCAGGGAACTAGTTGGGGAGGAAGTAAATTAAAAGCCTTATTATGTAGGATGTGTTCCATATTCCAGACTTTGGCCCAGATATTCAAAACTTAGCACGGTGCGCTAACCGTTTGCACAGGATTAGTGCAGGGTTAGCGTGGACCAGCCATATTCAAAGAGGGAGATAGTGCGTACTAATTGCAATAGCGCCGGACTAAAACATAATGTATGCAAGGAGCAAAGTGGAGGGGCGGGAACCTGCATATGGGCACAATGGGATATTCAGATATATAGAGCTGCGCAATGCACCATTGTGTGGCACTTAGCGCAGCGCTACCTACCGCTTGTACAAGGGAGGCCTAAACCCAGGGCAATCCACAGAGGAGGGAGTGACCAGACCAGGAAGTGTAACACAATGGCTTTCTTCAGCAATGCTGTAGTTCTGCACCAGATGGAGCAGGCTGTGGAGGATGATGAAAGAGACCAGGCCCAACAAGGCCCATTACCTAGACAAAGGAGGAGATATGCTGCACACAGATGGTACCGGCCCAGAGTCTCCTTTGAGACCCTGCCTGATGACCACATCGTTGGCCGGTACAGGTTGGACAGGGGAATGTTGAGGCAGCTATGTGAACTCCTGCATGAGGAGCTACAGCCGAACACCAGGCGCAACCACGCCTTGTCAGTTGACCAAAAGGTGACAGCAGCGATGTGCATCCTAGCCACTGGGACATTTCATTACCCAATGGAGGACACCACTAGGATATCGCAGTCCACCACATCACACCTCCTGACCCAGTTCCTTGATGCTCTCCTGCCACATGCCGGTGAGTTCATAGTATTCCCCAGCACAGCAGCGGAGCGCACAGCAACCATGCAGCAATTCCATTGAGTTGCGCACCTACCCGCTGTACTTGGTGCCATTGACTGCACCCATGTCCCCATCCGTGCACCACCTGGTGATGCCAGTGACCTGTATGTGAACAGGAAGGGCTTCCACCCCATTAATTGCCAGGTGGTGTGCGATGCGACAAGGTGCATTAGCAATGTCTTTGCACAGTACACTGGCAGTGCCCATGATGCCTTCATCTGGCACCAGTCACAGATGTGCTTGGCATTTGAGGAGGGCAGGATTCCACGTGGGCATCTAGTCAGTGAGTATGGGCAGCTACAACAGGGTAATAGCACGGGGGGGATAAGAAAGGGTAGCCATGGGAGGGGCAAGGAGCAATGGTTCAGAGCAGTAGTGGGCACTGTAAGGACAGCAACACTAACAACTGATTTATCTCCACAGGGGACAGTGCCTATCCCCTATGACCCTGGCTGCTGACTACAGTACCTCGGCCAGCAACAGTGGCTGAGGAACGGTACAATGAGGCACATGCTGCTACATCGAACATCATAGAGAGGGTCTTTGGGATGTTCAAGGTGCGGTACTGTTGCATAGACCAGTCAGGAGGTGCCTTACAGTACAGCCCTCAGAAGGTATGACGTATTATTCTGGCCTGTGGTATGCTACACAACATGGCACTGAACTGTGGGATACGTGCACCTGAACCTGAGGTACATTCTGACAGTGAGCCAGAGCTAGGGGTAAGGGGGATAGTAGAACAACTCGAGCGTGGGATCCATGCATGGCCTGCCAGGCCACAGAGCACAGGAGCAGCATCAGTGAGACACCGAACAAGGATGGACGGTGAGTACAGAAAACACAGACAAATAAAATGGTGTCAACAGTACATTTAATGGTAGTGCATATACAGTACAGTGAAATCTGTGTGATATATAGGTGCTGTACACTCTGTCAGTGTGGTGATGTGATGTGGTGCAGTGCGTGTGATGTGTGCAGTGCATGTGATGTGTGTGGATCACCGCCATACCCCTCAACTGTAACACGGTACGAGGAACAGTACTACAGTTACATCACTGCAGATATCTATTCCAGAGTGTGAGGACCTGTCCCACACTCAGTGGCAACACTGTAAAGAAATTCCCCATTGTAAACGATGCCAACAAAAACAGGCAATTAAGAAAAGACGGCCTGAACAGATAAACAAACAATGTAACATGTCAGTTAGCTGCTGAGGGAATGCAGTGATAATGAGGTCCACATTCTGCTCAGTAGTATCACATCCTGAGAGGCACTGTTGTATGGTCGGGGGACAAAAGCCTGAGAGGTATGGCCACTACCCAGGTGTGCACAAGAAACAGCACTGTATATATTTGATGGCAGGGGCTGTAGCATGGGAGTGAACAAGGGCCATGGAGGACTGTGTTTGTGCAGGGGACATGGGAAGTGGCTGTGTGCATAGGCATGTAGGTGAGGGAGTCAGGGCCACAGCACGCATGTGATGGAGCACATCAGCTGCACCTGTCGCCATGCACATGACGTGCACCCTGTGTAAGGGGCAAACTGCTGTGCGTGCTACGTGCCAAGGACATTGTTGGAGTGGATTGAGGTGAGGCTGGGAGGGCAGGCCATCTGCAGCCATGCCTTGAGGCCTGCACAGGAGTGGAGAGAGGGTGGCCACGATGCCGTGCATGTCCTGTGGATGAACAGGAGATAGGTGTTAAGGAGGTTGCACCCACCCGGTGCAAACCCCTGTCACGTTGCTGCTCATGTGAGGCATGGCTGCGCTGGCGTCTGGGTGCACCCTACAGTACTGTGGTGATAGTGTCCCACAGCAGCACAGCATGGGCCTGCACAGCAGCAGTTAGACCACCAAAGCCACGCTCAATGGTGGTGAGAACACGGGTCATCCTCTCCTCCGACCGCTGCTCAGCACGGGCAAGACCAGTGCTCTCTGTCTACTGCAGCTGTGACAGCTCATGCTGCAGCTCCCTACAGAGATCAAGCAGGTCCTGCTGGGCTGCATGCTGTTAGGCCAAGGCCTCCTGGAACATGGGCCATGAACGCTGGCTATCTTGTGCAGGTGCAGCATCAGCATCCTGCACCTGTGGCAGGGGTCATGGCTGGCGCTGAGCAGTGTGTTGTGGATGTGAAGGGACCTGTGGGGGTGGCTGGCGGCGCATTGGCCGCTACAACTGTGGCCTCACAGGTGACTAAGCACACTGCTGGACTGGCCCTGTGGTCAGTGCCCTGTGGGACATGTCCAGTGGGCAAGACTGTTCAGGCAGGGGAATAGCAGCTGTGGGCAGATAGGTGTCATGTGCCTGAGTACCCCTTGTCCCTAATTCAGGCATGGTGCCATCCCCCACTGCACTAAAACCTCTGGTGTCACTAGCTGCACACAGAACCAGCATGTCAGGCTCCTCCCCTGCATCCTCTGAGCCGTGGTCACTTGTGACATTCAGGATCACCACCTGCTCCCCACTCAGATCCTCCACCTGGGCATACTCAGGTGGATTCAGGGTCTCCAGGAAGGCTACATCCTCCTTATCCAATGTTCCAGCATATGTCAGTGCCTCGTAACATCAGTGAGTGGACATAGTGCTGACTGGCATGACCACTGCCAGTCTAGCAGTGGCTGCCATGCCTGATGTGGAAGGGTGCACCTCTGCTGTGTCAATGAATCTTCCACCTCCCAAACAACTGTGCCTGGCCCCACCTGGGACATAGCCTGCTAGGTATGTAATGATGAAATGGAAGAGACTGATGTCAGTCACTGCTACAGCGACCAGCCCACCCACCCCACCCCACTCCCATCAATGCCACATGCACCCCAGCAATGTATGCCCTCCAGCATGCCCATGCAGACCCCAGTGTGCATCACATGCAATTGCAGCCTGTGCCCTGGGAGCCCCTGCACCATAGTACACATGCACTCATGACATGTGCCTGCCAGCAGATGTCCACCACTGTGCAGCCCCAACACCACCCTTACAATGAAACATACCCATGTGAGCCCTATGCATGCATCATGACAGTACTGATGTGTCCCTCTGTTCCCATGGTGTTGCTGTACACTGAGTGGTGGATACATGCCATGAACTTACCTGCTTTGGGTGGTGTAAGCAGTGTCTCACACCCACCACCTTCAACCCCACCGACTGCCACTGGCCGCAGGGTAGAGGCTACTATGGCCATCAATGGGTCCCAGTCCCACTGTTCAAGTGGTTGTGGTCCCCCACCAGGTCACAGCCTGTTCCAGATCTGCTGTGCCTCCTCCTTCTTCACCCTGCGCAGCAGGTCATTCCACCTTTTCTGGACAGCATTAGTGCTACGTCCACAACCACATACGGCATTTACTGCTGTGGCAATCTCCTCCCACATCAGCTGAACAGTGGCATCCGTTGACTTGTTCCTGTGTAGAACCATCTCCCTGTTCTTCACCGAATGTACCAGGGCATGCAGCTCATCTCCAGAAAATTTGTGGGCCCTGAGCCGCTCCTGTCCTGCAGCCTCATCTGTGTGGGACAGAAGGCAGGGAAAGGGTTAAACAGAGTTGTGAACAAACATTGCACAGCTGTAACAGTATCATATGGCCATGATGCAACACACAGCTGCTATACATGCCCCCAACCCCTGAGGAATGGCAACAGGACATGCACGATGCACCTCTGTGCTGTGGAGTCCTGCAGGCCAGCACATGTGGAAGCCAGCTGTGTGTGTGCAGCACACAGTGGTGCTGCCCATGTTGCTGCATGTGACATGTGAGAGGTGGCCTGGCTGCACAAGTTGGCATGGACATGGGTGCACTGCAAGGCAATCATAAGGCCTACAGCCACAGACGGTGTCTAATGTGTACATGTGAGGGGCTGTGCAGCCATGGCTGTAAATGCTTGACTCATGGTGCCCCCCCTGGCACATCCAGTGCCATGCTGGGCCTCTGCACACCCAGCACCAGGGAACACATGCTGTGGAAGCATGGGTTGTCTCCCAACAACAGGGCTAGATGGCTGACCAGAACACATGTTCCACTAGTGGTGCAGCCTAGGCACCATTGCATGTGCCAGAGCATGTATCAGTGCAGCTACATTGCACACACATACAGGCGTGGTGTGTGTATAGGTGATCCTGGCACAGCTGTGCACAAGGCCTGTGTGTGATCCACCATGTGTTGCAGTTGTGGGTACTGTACAACAATAAAACTGGGGTACTGCACCCCCCAGCATGTGTGTCAACCCATGTCATGCAATGGCCTGGATGTGCACGCTGTAGATGGACTGGCCTGTCATGGGGGGTAGACACCCTGGGCCACAACAATGTTGGTACTGCCCCTGCCCCTGGCTGCACAGTGCTGTGCACAGTCAGCAGCCAGGACCGCAGTGTACCAACACTATTAACTGCATGAGTACTGTCTGCTGTGACCCACATGCACACATCACATTGCACAATACAGGGGTGGGGGGGTTGGCTGTCTGTGATGCAGATGTCAGTCGGTGACATGGGTGACAGCATGGGTAGCTGTGGCAGTTGTCACACTGGAGTACATGCACCCTACAGTCACAGTGGACTACTGACCCACTCCAGAGTGCATCCTCCACACCACTGATCACATCCCACTGCCATCTGCAGCACCACAGCATGCAGTCAAAGCATGGCCTGCGCAATGGACGTTGGACAGTGCATGATGCTGGTGGGGCACCACTACCCACACAGGGGCAGCCAAGAGGGTCAATGGGCCACCCAGCTCCCCCCAGCACCACCGCATACATGCCCAGCCACACTGCACCAGTCAGGCATCAATTACAGTCCCAAGGCCATTACCAGTACTCCACTGTTGGACGGTTCACAGATACCATAGCCGGCCACATACAGGCAATACAAGAGCAACTTGTGCATGGCAGGGATGATACAGTCACACTTGTGGTTCTGCTACACCTGGAATCAGGTCCTGTCCAGCCAAACAGGCAGGTGGCTGGCATTGTCTGGGTCAGTCTATCGTCCTTGCAGAACAGGACTATAAAGTATGGGTAGCCCTGATTACCTGCTGATATCCAGCAGATTACAGCCCTGGCATCCCAGTGGTGTGATGTCAGGACCATATGAACTCATCTCAGCTATGTCTTAGCAGTGTGTTAACTAGACAGACTGCTACTGTTAGTCGGTATTCTACACACCTGGAATGTGCTTGGAAGCCTCAGTACAGTAGTTCTATAACAGTCCAGTTATCACAGTGTACTGTCACTGAGTGTAGCAATCTCCATGTCTGATTGGGGTTAACACTGGTGCTATGCTGGCCCACAGTCATTTGGTCCATGTATCCTAATACTGTGTGTACAGTACCTACACATACATGTGGCTGTACTGCAGAGTCAATACTAGGGTAAGGCCCACTTACATGTGATGGGGGGATTCCCATGACGAGTCCCATTCACTATTATTTATTTTATTTAGCTTTTACCTGACAGTGCCTGATGTACAGGTGATAACCATGGTGTAATCACCTCTCGTGGTTGCTAGGGCAATTGTAAGCCTCTCGAGCTGCGCACTTGAGGTTTACTGATATCCTAGCAACCACTCGAGGTTTTTACACCATGGTTATCACCTGTACGTCAGGCAGTCTCTTCTATTACATCACACAGATTGCACACAGTACAATACACAGGTAAAGACAGTGGCTCAGCAGGTAGCACAGGTTCCCTGCAGCCGGGAGATCAGATGGCTGTGGGTTCTAGTCCCACACAAGGCTCCTGGGTTAATATCCTATAAGTGACACTGCAGTGCAGCATGAGGGGGTGCTGAACTCCTGAGGTGCCATCTGTTGGATGAGATGTTAGACCGAGGTCCCATCTGCCTGCTCTGGTGGTAGGTCAGGTGGATGTTAAAGACCCCATGGCACTTCCCGAAATGTGTAGTGGAATATCTACAGTGCCATGGCCATGTAACCCACATTCACAAGAATACCACAAGCAGCATAATCTGTTTCAAAGACATTTGGCATTCACCTGTATCCCCTTCCCTCTGGGTTGTGGCTGAAAGAGGCAGGATCTGTCTACAGCTTGTACCCGGTCAGCAAACACTACAATAAGCAATACACATGACAGGCACAGCAGCGCTATGCACAACCAGCGTGCCCTGCTGGGTCGGGGTTCTGATTCCCATGGACCTCACAAGCTGTGCTCTCAGTGTCATCGGGCCTCAGAATCCTTTTGTGGCAGAACTCACTGGTGCTGCAGAGTTGCTCATCCAGTATCCCCTATGTGCTGCTGCAGTAGTGCTGTCATATTGATGTTCTGCTGCAGTACTGATGTCACCACTGCTGCAGGAGCGCATGGCTTGCTGGCACAGTGTTACCATCCTCACAGTACTGCAGTGGTGTCAGTAGTCTCGAACCACTTGAGACATCACATGTCGGTGTCAGTGTGGAACAGAGTGCAGAGTAACACACTGCACAGATGTGACATACTACATCCATACAATATATCACATACTTGATGCCACAGTCACACACAACCTGTGTTCTGTCACCTCGAGGATCTGTGCTCCCAAGGTCACAGGGATTGAGAACCTCTCTGTGGCAGTACATATGGATTGTGCAGACCAGACCATACAACAGACAGAGTAGACATGTGTTACAGCCCTGACCTGGATGTCTGCCATCATCCAGTGCTATCAAGCCATGCACACATGACATGGGAATGACCAGCTGTTGTCAGCATGGTGACTACATAGAACATTCATGAACGGCAGCCTCATCCAGGGCACAGTCAGTTAGCAGTCATCTGTATCCCCCTTCCCCTGGTCCATACCTCTCAACTGTACCACAATACGAGGAATGTTCCTCATGGTACGGCACAACAGCAAGCTGTTCAACATTGTGAGGAGTTGTCCTGCATTCAGTGGTAACACTGTAAGGCACAATTCCACAGTAAATGATGCAGAACATATATAGCTCTATTACTAACTGACCTCCTGAATATAATTGCAAATAGTTTCACAGTGTTCTGGGCCTCTGAGGTGAAGTTTGAATACGTGTTCCACATTTTGCTCATGTGTTCCACATATTGAGAGGCAATGTTCCACATGTGAGGGACTTAAGGTTGGGAGGTATGGCCAGGTTGTGCCTGGCACTAGGCACCCAGTCAACATAAACCACATCAAAAACCTACTGCTATGTCCTTGGAATTGTACCTCTGTGTCAACCCTCATGCAGTACATACCTGGCTGGCTCTGTGAGTGTTCCAGTGACATCCTGTGCTGCAGCAGTAATCCCACAACAACATGTAGTACCAATAAGCTACACAGGTGGGGCACTTTTAGGGCTTATATAGCACAGCCAGGCAAACAAGCCTGTTAAGCATGCTAAGGGACCATTAATGATGTGCTAATCTCCTTGTTAGCACCATGCATACACAATGACCATTATTTGCATATGCTGTTTGAATATGGCAGATGATAGCGCAGGGCAAAGTGTTTAGCGCTGGGCAAGCCATATAGCACTGGGCAAACCATATAGCACTGGGCTATCTCGGCTATGCTTAGTGCAGCGCTGTTGCAATAGCACCGCGCTAGGGTTGATTAGAGCAGGTACAGCACATGCGTGGGTTGGGGCAGTCCACGCTAACCTCTCCACACTATTGTGCCTTAGTGCTGCACTAACCATGTTAGCACACTGCCACTGTGCATGCCTGGTACGTCTGCAAGGGGTCATGGCAGGGTCACACATGCGCATTGCACACACTTATGGGTAGCGCGGTGCTTTTGCATAGTTCTGCGCAGTGCTAAGCTGAACTGTTTGAGAGTGTCAGGGTGTGTGGGCTATCTGTTGCCAGTACAGCAATACCTTTCCCTCCTCTTGTGTCAGCCATGTCTGGGAGATGTAGGCAAAGGGCAGTGGTAGGCCATGACAGGCATTGGGATGAACTGGAGATGACCAACCTTGTACAGCTCACTCAGCAGTGGCATAGGTGCCTGTTTGGAGAGGTCAGGGAGGGTGACCACCCCCGTAGCCAGGTCTGGGCTTCAATTTCCCATCACCTCCCAGCACTCACGGGAATACCACATGATGGGGAGAAGTAGCTCCACCGATATGTGGACATCAGGCACAGGCAGTGCCCGCTGCTGGAACAATGCTGGGTGATGATTCAGGAGGGGACTGTGCCTGTGCCAGGTATGTGATGCCTCTCACCACGGTGATGTAATGGGTGGTGGGGATGTGTGTTGGGTGGTGTGCTTGTGTGCATGTGTGTGTGTCTGCCATGGCCCATTAACATACCATCAAAGGTGCTGTGTTGCTGTGCTGGTGGGGTTCAGCACAAATCTACCATGCTGCTACTGTTGTGCACCTTGTGTAATGATATGTGACATGGGTCACTTTTGGACATGGGTTTATGTTCCAATGACATTTTACCATTTGCTACCTGTACAAATGTACACTTTTACTACTACTACGATATGTTGGTCTTCTGCCATGGGGACCTCCAATCAGGTGTGTGTGTGGACTGTGTGGGCCAGGGGGACGGAGCATCTTTGGAGTGTTGTCTGCAATGTCCTGCACTGTGGTGGCCCACTGCCCCATACCACCTACTGTGGTGGCATGGACCCACGACACCTGGCCCACTGCCACAGCCACTATGTTCTGCCCTGCTGCCAGGTGGCTGCATGCAGCTGTGCCTACTTTGTACATCCGCAGTATGTGGTTGGGTGTGTTGTCTGGGCTAACCTCCCAACCATTTCACTCCCACTTGTGGTACATTGCCTCTTACAATGCAACATAAGTGGGACGACTGTGGATCACTTACACATAGCTACACCTATGCTGCTCAGAACACTGTCACAATGTTTGCAGTTATGTTCCAGAGGTCTGTTAATTCATTGTATGTTATATGGTTCACATCATTTACTATGGCTCTGTGCTTTCATTTGTGTCCACTGCATGTGGGTCGAGTCCTTACAATGTGGTACAGGGAGCTTCTGTGATGTACACTGAGGAGTGTTCCTCAGAATGTGGTACTGTTGAGAGGTATGTGTCTGGGTGTGGTGCACTCCACCACCACTGCTGTGTCTGTGCCATGACACTGGCCAGTGGCTCAGCCGACAGTTCCATGGCATTGGTGCCCTGCTGTGCTGCACACTCTCATGGGTGTGGGCAGCATATGCACTGTACTCGGTTGTGTACATCATGCTGTGTGCATGTCACATCCCGCATGCCTTTCTGTCATCATTGTCATTCTATCTGTAGCCTTTGGGTTGTTGTATGCTACTGGGTTGTGTCTGCGTGTCCACATCTATTGTTGAGGGGTTCGATACTTGTGTTCCCTCATTACAGGTTAGGGGACTCCTCTGCTTACAGTCTGCCTTGTGTGTGAGGAGGTACCATCCAGAGGGGCTGTGTACATATGATGATGGGGGGCTGTTGCAGCTTGTGTGTATGGGATGGCATTGTCAGGCTCCACCCCTGCACACATTGGCCATGCACTGTGCAGTCTGCAGTGACCCATGTCATGCTTGGCATGGCTTGGGTGGTGCACAGTGCCTGTGTGCCAGTTATGCGTGTGTAGTGCTACACCACCAGGGTCCAGAGTGGTCTTTAGCATACCATGGTGGCTGACATTGTAGTAATGCTGCTGTACCATCTTCCCACTGCAGAGCACAGAGACCACACCAGAGACAGGAGGGGTGAGCAGCAGGCCGACCAGAGGCCCACCAAGGACAGGCAGAGAGTGACAACAATGGCGCAGCACGCAGCAGAGAGCAGTGATGGGGATGGGAGTGTGTTGCATGAGTACTGTGTGCCATTGTGCATTTCTACTATGTGTCTGTGTCACCATTGCAGACATTGGAGTGCTGTGTCTGGTGTCATGGCACAGTCGCCTAGGTCATCCAGGCCTAATGTGATTTAGCTGTGTTGCATTTGGATTCCAGGGTGCTCACTTAGTGGGACCCCTTAGCCATTGTGGCTACAATATGCACAGCCACATGGGGCTACAGTGTTCACATCTGACTATGTGCTGAATGGGGGGCACTGGATGCTTGACACCAGTGGCACCATTCAGTGCACCCATGACCGTTACATCAGTGGGGCCTGCTATGCTGGCTGTGTGCATTTGTGTTGTCTTCTGTGCCTCCAGTGCCTTGCCTTCTGCTGCGTGGCCTGTGACATGGCTGGCTCTATGTCTGATCTACTGTTGCTATTACTGCCATATGCACTGCTATCTGCCTTGTACTATCATGTGCAACATGTTGCTGTTATGTCCACCATTGTGGCAGGATGCAGCAGGTCTGTGCATGGCCGTCGGCCAGTCATTATGCCTGGAGCTGGGTGATTACTGAGGTCAGCCTGCTGTGCTGGCTGTTTCTGCTGCTGCTGTTGTCCTGTCTGCCATGGCAACATTGTTCTGCACTTCTCATGGCACATCTCATTCACAGTACCATGTATAGTGTGTTAGTGTCAATGCAGGATATGTTGTTAGTGCCTGCCAGGGCTATTCACACTATGGTGAACAGGGGGCCACAGTGTCATGTGGTGCCTGTATCTCCCTACCAGTGTATTGCCATTGTAGTGTGGACACTGGTATGTTATTGTGTGCCTTTGTCTGACCGCCATGGCGAACACTCACAGGGGCTGTTGGGGGGGGCCTCTGGGCCTATGGTGCCACACAGGCCTGTGTGGCTGTGCATGTCATGTGTGCCTGTTGTGGCATGGGAGTAGGCAGGCATTCTCCAGACACTCCACGATGTGCTATTTTATTTCTGGGGGGGAGGTAGCAAATAGGCTCTGAACTGCTTCCTTTTTCCATGAAGTCTAACAAAGACAATGTTGTACCTTTCTGTGATTTCATTCATTGGGGTCTACGCTAGGAGGACTGGTCACTATGACTGTCTTTGTATCCCATGGACAATATAACTGTACAGGTTGTGGGCTGATATGTGAGTGTCTTGGGGAGCAATGCATGGCTTTGTATTTGCCCATGCAGGTCAGTGCCCATTATCATGAGTTTCATAAGTTGTATTTATTATGCCACTGGTGGCAACAAACACAGTCCTGGTGTATGTTTGTATATTGTCTGGCTACACTTCAGGGTGGGGTAGCTCACCCTAACAATGGGGAGAGAGGTAGCAGTGTGTCCACATGGTGTGCAGATGTGACCTCCCTGGCTGCACCCCTACTTGTTGGCTCCAGCTGTGTTGTGGGGGCCATTGTCCCCTACAGGGTGCTGTCCCTCAGTCCCTGCAGTGCATGGTGTTTGTGCATAGATTATGCAGGTGTGCTGCAGGGGTTGTTCTGTGTTAGCATGGTGCGCTGGGTATCAGACCCTGTGGCAGATGCTACTCACACAAGTGGGGGTGTGTGCCTCGCCATGCCTTGGCCACCAGGGTGACACTGTCCTGTGCATATCATTGGCCTACCACTGCCCTGCCACTGGTGGACCGTGGCCTGTGTCCCTGTTTCACATGTGTGTGTCTTCTTGCATGTGTGCCTTCAAGATGCTGCTGCTTTGGGTGATGGCACAGCCCCCTGCCATGCTCTTCACCAGTGTGGGCTCCTCATCCTTCTGTTGCGGCAATGGGTGTGGGTGGGCATTGGCACTTTCCCTGGTTGTGTACTGCTTGGTTACCTGTCCAGCAGTTCCTACTGTACTGTTGCCAGTGTCTTTGTTCTCTGTGGTCATTAGGCCTCTGTGGTCCATGTCGAGTCTCTATCTGTGTCACTTGCCACTGTTCCGCACGTATGTCAATCACCCACCTGTTCAGGGCTTCCTGACATCATTTATACAGCTGGTGTGTTATGGCATTGTGGGTGGCAGTTTGACTGGGTCTCTACAGTTCTTGTGGGGGGGCAGCAGTGAGGGTGGGCCACTGTTGGGGGGGTACGGAACAGGCATGTCTAGTTACACACCTGGTTGTGGCTATGGCACCTTCTCCAGTGGGTGTCATCTCTGTTGTGTATCATAGCTGTGTAACTGTGGGCATCATGTCCCAACATGTGTCATCCCATGTGCATGTCATTCAGTGTCCACTTGTCATTTGAATATCAGGGGGTGGCTGTCTGTTTGCACTGTTACAGTCTGCATGCTGCTGTGCTGGCTGGATTCCACTGTGTTAGGTTTCTCAGCATACATCTATGCATGTCCATGTACATTGGAGTGTTGCATGATGCCTGTTACATACTGCCTTGCCCTGCAGGCACATGTTAGTGTGGGTTGTGGTTTGTTCTGTACTGGCACATGGGCATGGTTGTTGGGGCATGCTGTCCACCATGTGGTGGTACATGGTGCCTTTATCTCATCATCATGTCCTGATATGGTTCCCCTTTCTCCTGTAGGTCCATGTCGGCCGTCACTGTGGGCCACCCATCCAGAAGAAGCTGAAGGCAGGGATGAGCTGTTGAGGAGGGTGGTGCGGCAACAGCGCACACTTATAGAACAGCAGGCTGTGTTAATTGCTGAAACAAGATGGGTTGCAGCCATCCTGGATGAACGTCTGCCAGCACCTGCCGACACCTAACTCCTACCTCCTATTCTTGTTATCCTGCTTCCTGTCCCTAGCCCACTGTCCCTAGCCCTATGTCTGCCATCCTGTTTTCCTTCATTGCTTCCTATGTCCACATCCTTCTCCCTTCCACATTCTTTCCCCATTCCACTGTAAATATTATACACAGTTGCCTTTTTGCACTGTTACTGTTGTTTTCCCCATTGTTTTCAGTCCCTTTGTTAAGCTTGCCCTTTTCCCTTTCATTATGTTTGTCTTGTACCCCATTTTTGCATACTGTGTTTTGCTTTGTTTTTTGTACATTTGTTCCTGTTGCCTTTGTGCCTTACCTGTTCCCTTTTTGAATTATGCTTTATTATGCTCGACATTCATGTGTCCTGTGTCTTTTTGGGGGGGACTCGGGATTTGACAGTGTTCTGTGGTATTCTGGTTTCACTTGAGGGTCCAGGTTATTCCATGCCATTCACTAGTACTGCAGTTGTGTCTGGCAGGGCTAATTTGCTTCCTGGGTTCCTGGACAGCTGCTTACACCTCTAACACTTTGTTTCTGTGGTTGTTTTCACTGCCTTTGTCTGATTGCTATATTCAGTGCTGTCTTATCTGCTATATTCAGTGCTGTCTTAATCCCAGGCAATTTTTGCCCTTCACTCCTGGGCCTGTTCGCCCAGCTTCCTTGTAGCTGGAAGATATTTGTAGTCAGTTGTGACTAGACCTGTTACTTAGCCTTTGAGAAATCGGTGTCTGAAAGGAAGGAAGGCACTCCCCGGGGTGGAGAGTAAGAGTTGTAGGTGATTATTTCTGGACAGCAAAGGTTTACTCCCACCCACCCTTCTCCTCACCCCACCCACCCCAAGCGCATAACTTCCTTTATAGCAGGGTCTCTGGCATCACTTCCTCAAAACTGCTAACAACTTACACTTGTTCATATCCTTAAAGGCACAGCACACTGAATAGGGGGTAAAGATACTTTGCTTCTTTTGTGGGTTTGCTTCCAGCAAACCCACTCTAATTGGCCAGGAGTTTTCCCCTGCTATAGACACCTGGCACTTTGTTAGATTTTCGATAGAACTAAGCACATTTCAACTGTGTTATTAGGAGTTTTTCAACTGTATTAGCTGGATTGTAATTTCTACTACTGTTTTAAAGTGCTTACACCTCTTCTGTCTGACTGCTCTTCCTGCAGTGCCCCCATCCAAGCACTCTGCCTTGGTGCCGATAAGTCTAACTACCTTTTGTCTTACTAAACTGCTCAAATCTAACCCCTTTACCTTTATGCTATTTAAGACCTGCTCTGTCTTCTTCTCTCTAGCTGCTTGCCCCTAAACAGGGCTGCTTCAGCTCACCCACGGTCGGCCGGCAGCCAGCCAGTCACCGACCAAGACCAGGACACCCGCCTGCAGCTCCTTGGAAGGTACAGGACAGTGCAGCCAGTTGGAACACGGGTGCTTCAAGCAAACCCACTCTGACTGGCCAGGAGTTTTCCCCTGCTATAGACACCTGGCACTTTGTTAGATTTTCGATAGAACTAAGCACATTTCAATTGTGTTATTAGGAGTTTTTCAACTGTATTAGCTGGATTGTAATTTCTACTACTGTTTTAAAGTGCTTACACCTCTTCTATCTGACTGCTCTTCCTGCAGCGCCCCCCCTCATCCAAGTACTGTGCCTTGGTGCCGATAAGTCTAACTACCTTTTTTTTTTTTTGGCTAGTTTTCCATTAGCAGGTTATACAGACCTGCCACTAGAGGGATTCTTGGTCTTCTACATAAATCACTGTATTCATTCGTGGGCAATATGGCCTGCATTATCATTCTACTTCTTTCCCGGTGCTGCTACAGGGGACTTGAGTCTGAAGGGTGGATGGCCACTAACTAAGCTGCTCCTGCTCTCCTTGTTCCCTTTTCTGCTGTATTTTCTCATCTAGGTTTTAAGTGAGTACCTAGGTGGGAAAATTCTTGCCTAGAAAATATTGCACTAATACAAATCACGAGACCACTGAATCTGGGACCATGGCTCTCCTTATTGTGTTTTTATTGCTCCTAAGGTGCAGAGTTTTCAGCAATACAGTGCAATTCGAAGTACCTCAATGCAATTCAGTTCTCCAATGTACCTTATCAATACCTAATGTTATAACAGTCTACAGTGCAGACACTATGTCATTCTCCTCTCCCCTTTTAGCCTATTCCCCCTGGTTAGCCTACACCCCCTTGCTACTGTCCTCACCTATGTCTACCCAAGCACTTACATTGGTCACGATCAACTGTCATTACAGTGGTGCCGCCTCTTGCGCAGCACGATATGGGTTGCCACAAAGAATTAAAAAAGCAGTCTCCATTCTTATAAGCTCCTTAAAGAAAGTTATACTTCTGCTTCTTCTCTGCTCAGGAAATGTGAGCTCAACTCTGGCCCCCCACAACTACTCTCACCTATCGATTTTGCTGAGGCCACAGGTCTCAAAATGATGATGGTCAACATTTTAAGCCTGCCTAAAAAACTTGTACAGCTGCAAGCCTGGGCTGCACACGTTAACCCAGACCTTATCATAATTACTGAGTCGTGGTTAAAAAAAACGAACACTGATCAACAAATATCACTGCAGGGCTACAATTTATTTAGAGCAGATAGAGAGTCTAGAGGCGGGGGTGTGGTTATCTATGCCAGATCTAAGTACTTGGTCACCAATATTAGTTGCAAATCTCTAGCCAAGGAATTTGAGTTAGTTTCACTGAGCCTTCATCTCCCCTCCTTGGAATGTATCACTATCCTAGGTGGCTATAGACCCCCGTCTGGTGGTGATGAAGTCCTTAATCTTTTGAAATCCATGTTCGTAGATGCAAAAACTGAAACAATATTTCTAGGAGATCTAAATATGGACTGGCTGTCACCTAAATCACACGGCCTCAAATCCCTTTGTGACGAGCTAGGTCTTGGGCAATTAGTCAGTGAACCTACTAGGAACAACACTCTAAATACTGCCAACAGTTCCATTCTAGATGTGGTACTAACCACCCATTGACACAAAATATCTAATTTGGAAGTGTTTCACAATGACATGAGATGAGCGATCATGGAATTGTTGCTTTCATAAGATCTCAAATTAAGGCCCGGCCGCAACCCATCTTTATAACAAAAAGATCCTTTCGCAAATTCAGTGCAGTGAACTTCCTATCTGACCTGAGCATGATCAGATGGCAAGATCTTTACCTAGCCAAAGATGTCAACAAGGCAGCTTGCATCCTTAATGACAAACTCACTACAATAATAAATAAGCATACCCCTTTCATCAAAGTAAGGGTAAGGAACAACTCCAACCCCTGGTTCACCTCGGATCTCAAGGCAGCCCTTATAGCTCGAGATAAGCTCTGGGCTAAAGCTAGACATTCCAAAGAATCTTCGGATTGGCAGGCCTTTAGAACAGCCAGGAATAACTGTGTGAAAAAACTTCACTCTGCTAAAGCTAACTATTATATTTCTACTCTCGAACAAGCTAAAGATAACCCTTATAAAATATGGAAGACTATCAAAGCTATAGAAGGACGGTCCATGGCCCCGTCTGTCCCAACAAAGATAGTTGCAAGTGGCAAGATTGTGGAAAACAAGTCCCTAATCCTGGAGGAACTTAACTCCCACTTTGCCACAGCTGGATTAGCTTTTGACTCGTCACCTTATGCTGGTGCTGCGGTGAGCCAGCATACCCCTCCCGCCACATCTAGTCCTGCACCCAGCCCCTTCCAAATGCATGAGATAACTTATAAAGAAGTAGAAGATTCTCTTCTTAACTTAGACACCAAAAGCACAGGGGACGAATGGCTTGGAACCCTTTTTCCTAAGGTCAGGCTACGCCCATCTCACTGCCCCAATCCTCCACATCTTCAATCTTTCCATTACATCTGCTACTGTGCCGTCCTGCTGGAAATCAGCACATATCCTCCCTCTATTTAAATCTGGTGACCCATGTGATGTAAACAACTATAGGCCTATCTCCATATTGCCTATCCTTTCTAAAGTTCTCGAAAAACTGATTCATATTCAGTTAAAATCTCACTTGGAGAGGCGGAAGGCTTTTTTTCTGCTTCCTTGCCAGTTGCAAGAGGAGTCCCTCAAGGATCCATCTTAGGCCCTATCTTGTTTTCTCTGTACATTAATGACTTAGATGCTAACATATCTACGTCCAATCTGCACTTTTTTGCAGATGATACTGTGTTGTATACTTCTGGCTCATTGTTATCTGAAGTCAAGGGAGTGCTTCAAGCGGACTTCGCACAACTTGAGCATAATCTAATAAAGGCAAAGCTTCTGCTCAATGCTAAGAAGACTAAAGGATGATATTCTCCTGCAGTGCTGTCTCAGGCCCCCAATACCCTTTGACCAAGACTTCATTGTCACCACGCTTAAACGAGCCTCTGGAAGTTGTAACCAAATTTAAATATCTAGGTATCTGGATCGACAATAAATTATCTTTCAGTGACCACGTCGAAGATGTCTCTAGAAGGTTAAAAGCAAGGTTAGGTTTCTTCTACAGAAATTGGCCCCTTTTCCCCCTTCAAACTTGAAACAAGCTTGTACAGGCCACTTTTCTCCCCCTACTCAACTATGGCGTTGTAATCTATTCCTCCACCACTCTTGCAAATCTAAGTAAACTGGACATCCTTTATCACCATGCGTTACGGTTCATTACCAACTCCCCTTACCATTCTTACCACTGTGACTTATATGCAGCTGTTGGTTGGACATCCCTTACTACTAGATGCCTGCTCCATGCTGGGCTATGGACTCTTAAACTGCTCCTGCAGAAATTGCCAAGCTATCTCTCTTTCCTTATTAGTATCTCACATAGTGCATACTTGTTAAGAAAATCTGACTTTATTATGCTTGACATACCAAGGACGTGGACTTCCTTTGGTAAACGTGCTATTGCATATACCCTTCCCTCCATTTGGAACCAATTACAAACCGTACTGAAACTAACTAGCACAGTTTCAATAAACTTCTACAAAACACTAAGTTCAGCCAAAATAAAAGACACCTGTAACTGTCATTAAGTCTCTTCCTTCCCCATGTGTGCCATATTTATCCACTGGTAAGGTATAATTGATTTGTCATATTAACTGCTTTCCCTTCCCCTTCTACTCCTGGCTTTATCTTTGCTTACACTCCACTGCTACTCTATCAAATCACTCTCCCCATATCAGTTGTAGACTGTTGTTTGTTCTAGCTGCCAAAATACTGTATGTGCACACCAAGTCATCATGTTTCATTTATCAGTATACAACCTGTAAGTCACTTGACTGTCTCATATCAATGTTTGCCACCTGCAGTCACCCTATGTGGTACCCTTGTATGTATATCCAGCCTGTATCATGTAACGTGCATTTCATGTATATACTGTTATTACCTATCTGTGTTTGTACTTTAAGTGTTTATGTCACAGGACCTCCTTGTGAATGAGCTTGCTCAATGGAGTTTTTCTGCAATAAACTTGAACTTGAACTTGAACAAGCTTGCAGACACTAAAAAACAAGAACAAAAAACCAAAAAGCATCTATAACAACAAGGGACACAGACATGTGGGGAGTGGTGCACTGCACTGGCTGTGGAGCAGCAGTCTTTCGGGAGACATTCTGGAAACTGCATTGCTGCCCTATTTGCAGGCACCTCTCTGGTCTGAGGGAGGAGGTTGTATGTCTCCATGCTGACCTGGCAAGGATTCAGGAAACCTGCTCCCCCAACCAGGGACCACCCAGGCCACTGCCACTACCTCAGAGGTTGCCAAGAAAGAGGAGTGGTTGGACCACAGTAGGCTAATGGAGGGTGAGGGTGGTGGAACAGAGGTGCATTCCTCCAGTTGTGCCTCTCCACAATTCATTTGCCACTCTGGTGAAGCATGGTTCCTCTATGGAGGCACCTTCAGTGGAGACCAAGGAGGATGCTGGGAATCTTCACAATGGAGACCCACAGGAGGGTGGCCCAGGACCCCACAGGGGGAAGAAACAACTCCTGGTGGGAGACTCAATTGTTAGGGGGTAGAACTGGGGTAGGGAGGGGAAAGGGAGGTCAGGTGCCTGCCTGGCACCAAGGCTTGGAGGGGCAGGAAACAAATCCTCAAGATCGTGGGAGCAGCAGCAAGAGGGAGGGAGCTGGATGTCATTATCCACCTAGGGATGAATGACCTGGCTGAGAATGGGATCAGAGAAGTGCAACTGGAGTTTGTGGAGTTGGAGAGGGGCCTTAGATGAGTAGCACACATGGTAACTTTCTCAGAAGTGCTACCTGTCTATGGCATGGATGAGGCTAGGGCACTCCACACCATGGAACTCAATGACTGGTAGAAAAGCTGGTGCAGAGCTCAGGAATTTGTCTTCATTGGGGGCTGGGGCTCCACCTGGAGGGATGTAGGCCTATACAGGCACAATGGTCTGCATCTATCCTGGAGGGGAACCAGGATCCTAGGTGATAGGTTGAAATGCTTCAGTGGCAAGCATTTAAACTAGCCAAGGGGGGAAGCACTGAAGAGGAGAAGGGAAATCCAAGCTCCCCCAAAAAATCAGGGTAATTAGTGAGGTAAACACCAAAATAGAGCAGTCGCTAGGGAGAAGAGCTGGGGTAAATGGAGAAAAAGACAAAGGCAGTAGGGACAGGGACTGGGCAAAAAGAAATAAAGCCATAAAAAAATGGAGGGTAATGAGTACCAATGCCCATAGTCTAGGTGAAGAGCTCCCTGAAATGATGGCCTTGATGGAAGAGGGATGCCTGGATATTGTGGCAGTCACAGAAACATGGCACACAGAGAACCATGACTGGGATGTCAACATACCAGGGTACACAATCTACAGGAGGGACAGGGAGGGAAGAAGAGGAGAAGAAGGAGTAGCTCTTTATGTAAGGGAAGGGGTAAAAGCAACAGAACTAAAGGGTAAACAGGGAGGAGAGGAGGCACTGTGGGTCACCCTGGAGACTGGAAATGGCTCCACAATCTGCACAGGGGTTGTATACAGACCCCTGTCTCAGGGGAAGGAAATGGACAAGAAAATGATAGAAGGCATCCTTGGAATGGCAGAGAAAGGGGAGATATTGCAGATGGGGGACTTGAATATTCCAGATGTTGACTGGAGCACCTTTGCTGCAGCCACATCCAAGAGCAGGGCCATTCTCGATGCCCTACAGGGAGCATGCCTCAGACAGCTAGTTTTGGAACCCACTTAGGAGAGAGCAATCTTAGACCTGGTACTCTCAAGTGGGAATGGAGAGAGGATCTCTGATCTTGAAGTGGGTAGCCATCTGGGAACAAGTGACCACCAAACAGTGTGGTTCATGATAAACTTAGCTGTAGACTCAAGACACACAAAAGTGAAGGTACTGGACTTCAGGAGGGCTGATTCTGTCAAAATGGGAGAGTGTCTCAGAAAAGCACTAGCAAACAGGTAAGAAGGTGGGGTGGAGCAACAATGGGAAAACATCAAATCCGCCATCACAGAGCAACAAGTCTTTGTGTGAAGCAAATAAACAAATCAAAATGAAAGAAAAAGCCACTATGATTCTCAAAAGAAGTAGCGGGGAAGGTAAGGGAAAAAAGATAGCATTCAGAAAGTATAAGGAAACACAGAAGGAGCAGGACAGAGAACTGTACCAGTTAAAGCAGAAGGAAGTGGGTAAGGCAGTCAGAATAGCAAAGGCCCAAACTGAGGAAAAGATAGCTAAGAAGGGGGATAAAACCTTTTATAGGTACATTAGGGAGCAAAGAAAGACTAAAGCAGGGATACTGAGGCTGAACAAAGAGGAAGGTGGTTGGGCAGAGAGCGACAGTGAAAAAGCAGAGATACTGAACGAATACTTCTACTCAGTATTCACAATGGAAAAGAAGGGGGGAATACCTAATCCAGTCAATAGAAGCACTCTGGATAGGGGGGTTGATATTAGTCCTTTCACAGAAGAAAGGGTTCTGAAAGAACTCTTAAAATTGAAGGTGGATAAAGCAATGGGCACTGATGGGATTCGCCCCAGAATTTTAAAAGAACTAAGGGAAGAACTTGTAACACCACTGATTACTCTTTTTAATAAATCATGGAAGGATGGGGTGGTACCTGAGGACTGGAGGAGGGCAGATGTGGTTCCCCTTCACAAAAGTGGGAGCAAGACAGAGGCAGGAAACTACAGACCTGTCAGTTTGACCTCAGTGGTACAGAAAATGATGGAATCACTTCTGTAGGAAAGAACTGTTGAGTACCTAGAGGCCAGTGGGGCACAGGACCCAAGGCAGCATGGATTCACAGTGGGAAAGTCATGTCAGACAAATCTAATTGATTTCTTGGACTGGGTGACCAAAGCAGTAGAGCAGGAAGGGGCTGTGGACATGGCCTACCTAGACTTTAGCAAGACATTTGACACAGTCCCACACAAAAGATTTATAAACAAATTAGCCAGCCTGGGAGTGGGTCCTAGGGTGGTAGCCTGGGTAAAACACTGGTTGGACAACAGGACACAGTGGGTAATAGTAAATGGAGTCCACAGTGAAGAAAGGAGGATTGCTAGTGGGGTACCGCAGGGTTCAGTACTGGGGTCAGTCCTTTTTAATGTCTTTATAAGTGACATTGCAGAGGGACTGGAAGGGAATGTATGTCTCTTTGCAGACAGCACAAAGATCTGCAACAGGGTTGATACACAAGATGGGGTGGAGAGGATGAAAACGGACTTGGCAAGGTTGGAGGAATGGTCAAATGTATGGCAGCTTAGATTCAATGCAAAAAAGTGCAAAGTAATGCACCTGGGAAAACGAAAACCCAGGGGAAGAGTACACAATGGGGGGTGAGATACTGACAACAAAAATGGAAAGGGACCTGGGGGTAGTCATATCAGATGACCTAAAGGTGGGCAAGCAATGTGAGAAGGCAGTAAGGAGGGCTGGGGGGATGCTGGGATGCATAGGGAGAGGCAACACCAGTAGAAAACAGGAAGTTGTTGGCCCTCTGTACAGACAGTTGGTAAGACCACATCTTGAGTACTGTGTACAGTTTTGGAGACCCCATCTCCACAAAGACATAGACAGGGTGGAGGATGTCCAAGGGAGGGCAACCAAAATGATGCAGGGTCTGCATCAGAAGACATATGAAGAAAGACTAAAGGAACTAAAGATGTATAGCCTTAAGGAAAGGAGGGAGAGGGGGGACATGATAGAAACTTTCAAATACCTCAAGGGAATCATCAAAGTCCAAGATGGTAGCATCTTTCAGAAAAAGAGATGTGCAAAAACAATGGGGCACAATTTGAAGATAGAGGGGGGATGGCTCAGAGGTAATGTGAGGAAGTATTTCTTCACAGAGAGGGTTGTGGATACATGGAACAGCCTTCCTGAGGAGGTCGTAGAGTCAAAAACAGTGGGGCAATTCAAGAATGCATGAGACAGACATAAGGCAATTCTAGTGGGGGGTAGGAGGAAGTAGGCTGTTGGTTAACTAGAATCTGCAGCTTATCCGTTAGGTAGGGAAATGCACAGACTAGGTGGGTCAAGTGGTCCTTATCTGCTGTCAAATTCTATGTTTTCTATGTTCTATGTTTTCTTAGCTTGCTATGTTCAGCTGGTTTTCCACAGGGCTATTTCCTTTTGAATATACCTATGTTTTTGCTCCGGGCAAAGTTTGCCTGCCGGGCAGTGCTAATTTAGCCCCGGGGCTTAGTTTTGAATATCTGGGCCTTTGTTTGCAAATTCTTCTGATCTAGTATAAATTAAAACACAGTCTGGGTGAAGACTATTGTCGAGTCTGGTCACATACAGTAGGTGTCTTCCTTGTTACCTTCTATATGTAATAGTTATTATATTCAATCTGATAATACCACTTGTGTTTCTTGTTGTAATAATGAAATACCATATAATTCCATTAGGTATTCTTTAATATTTAGTATTTGTTCAGTCAAGTTTACAGCTTCATTTTGTTTATTTTCCAAAACTCTATCATGCAACCCTTTTTCCAATGTACTATTCTGGGGTTGTTGACTGTTTTGGTTTCCAAAATCTGTCTTACCATTTCTAACTACTGAGGCCCAAGTAATTTGCTTTTCTTGTTTCTCTGCATAGCAGTCTAGTTGACTAAACCCTTTCCTATCCACTTTCTCATTTACTGTTTCAATATCATGTTGGAAATTTTCTTCTGATTTACTGGTGTCACTTACTTGTAGTAAAGTTATTTGTGTTTTTGAGGCATTTTGCACTGTTTCTTTAACCTTATCCATATGAGTTTTAGAATGTTGTGTTTTTGATTTCCTTCTCTTTAATCTGTTTCTGTGTCTCTGCTGTTTCTTTTTACTTGTTTTGGTTAGATCAATAAATTCCATGATATCATCTTTACCCCTTACAAACAGAGGGGAATGGTTAACCTGACAGGCTTCAGTTGCCTTATTATTCTGTTCTATTAGTGACTCATTATTACAATTGCTTTCATCGTTCTGAGCATGAATCCTCTGTTTTTAATGTTATTCAATATGTTTTGTTATAAAATACATCTAACCTTAAAGCAAGATCTTCTTTTTTTAGTACCCAAAGGTTTTCAAGAATTACTATATTAGCAAAATAAGGGTTCTTGATTATCTCCAACATCTGTTTTGAGAGGGGCGTAGATATGGTAAAATCACCCTGGTTTTTAAAGTGCTCTTGATCATAATTTATATGTTCATAATAACTTTCTGGGGGGGGGAGTGTGACCTCATAGAACCTGAAGAAAATCTTGGGGTATCATCAGCTGATGTTTCTGGGGGATTACTTGAACTAAAACCAAGGGAGGGGAAACAGACTGGAGGAGGAGGTTTCAGGAGGAGCAGAGGAGGATGAAGTATAAGGAACCTGGGTGGGGTTCGATAAACGGGATCAGGGATCAGGGGTGGGGGTGGTGTTAGTAAATGCTAGGAGCTTGGGAAACAAGTTGCCAAAGTTCCAGGCCATGCTGTTCGGGGGGGGGGGTGGATGTGGCGGTGGTCATGGAAACTTGGGCCACCAAAAACCATGACTGGGACCCAAATGTGCGGGGGTACACTATGCTTAGGAAGGATAGAAAGGGCACAGGGGGTAGAGTGGCTATGTTCATTAGAGATGACATAGAAATTGCTAGGGTAGAAGAGGCAGCGGGAAACATGGAGGCCTTATGGGTTACCTTATGAACCAGAGCAGGAGGTAAGGTCAAGCTAGGTGTAGTATATAGGCCTCCCTGGATGAGTGATGTTCTGGAGGATGGTTTGCTGGACAACATCATTGCCCAGTGTGGACCAAAAGGGGAAGGAGTGGTGTTGATGGGGTACCTTAATATGCCAGGTATAAACTGGGGAACCATGTCCTCTAAGGTGGCCAAGGAACAGAGGCTGCTGGATGGCTTCCAGGATGTGTTCTTAACACAGCATGTGATGGAGCCCACAAGGGAGGGGCATGTCCTGGATGTGGTTCTGGCAGATGGGGATCTGGTAAGGGACCTGGTTGTAGAGGATCCCCTGACTGGGAGTGACCACAATACTATCTGGTTTCAAGTAAGCATGGGGGGGGGAGAGATCTAGGACACTGGCAGTGGACTTCAGGGGGGCAGACTTTGTGGGCATGGGAAATGTTCTCAAGGATCACTTGAAGGGGATTACATCAATGACAAATGTGGAAAAGAGATGGGAGGTCATAAAACGGGGACTTCATGAGGCAGTCAGGACCTGCACTAAGGTGAGAGGTAAGGGAGCAAGGTCACATAAACCATGCTGGTGATCCAGTGAGGTTCAGGTAGCGGTCAGAGAAAAGAAGGCGGCCTACAAAAAATATAAAACAAGAGGGGATAGGGAAAAGGAAATGTACCATCTTGCATCTAGAAAAGTCACTCGGATGGTGAGGGGGCAAAGTCCAGTAAACAGCAGCGGCTAGCACAGGGGATACATGGAGAGGAAAAGGGGTTCTTCTGGTATACTGGGGAGTGGAGAAAAACTAAGGGCCATCTCGGCAGATTGAGATCAGTAGAAGGGTGGGTGGAAGAGGCGAGGGACCAGGCAGAGGTATTAAATGAGTACTTCACCTCTGTGTTCACTAGGTAGGGGGATGGGATATCTACAAAGCAAGGCATGATGGGGATAGAAGCAGTAGTGAGTGGGATCAGGGGAGCAACAGAAATGGAAAAAGAGGGAGGGACAGGTACCCCAGGGGCTGTCACATCAGGATAAGGATAAAAAGGCCAGTAAGGTGGAGGGAACAGATGATGCTATCTCCACCAAAAG
Source organism: Neoceratodus forsteri (assembly GCA_016271365.2). Classification (NCBI taxonomy): domain Eukaryota; kingdom Metazoa; phylum Chordata; order Ceratodontiformes; family Ceratodontidae; genus Neoceratodus; species Neoceratodus forsteri. Next base: position 133,646,249 of record CM028136.1, read on the forward strand.
GGTATGGTTAGCCCCCAAGGCCCTAAAGAAAGATAAATCTCCTGGGCCAGATGGCATTCATCTGAGAGTACTATGGGAATTGGCAGACATACTGGCTGCACCCCTGGTGGAGCTCTTCAACAGGTTGCTTGAGACAGGGAGGGTACTTTGGGATTGGCGAGAGGCACATATGGTGTAAATCCATAAAGGGGAGTTGAGGGAAGTACCAGGTAACTACAGACCCATCAGTTTGACCTAGGTGGTGGGAAAATTAATGGAGACTATACTAAAGAAACGATAGGGGGTATACTTGGAGGAGGTGGGAGGTCTGGATAGTTGGCAACATGGGTTTGTGCCAGGTAGATCATGTCAAAACAATCTTGTGGAGTTCTACGAATGGGTAACATCAGAACTGGACAGGGGAAAGCCTGTGGATGTATTATTCTTGGACTTCAGCAAGGCGTTTGATTTTGTCCTCCCACAATGATCTGGTGGAGAAACTGATGGGGTTGGGAGTAGGCCCTTTGATAGTCAGATGGATTGAAAACTGGCTAGCTGGATGCCCCCAGAGAGTAGTGGTCAGTGGGGAGCTCTCAAACCCTAGAGAGGTCGGTAGTGGGGTACCGCAGGGCTCGGTCCTTGGTCCGATCCTGTTCAATGCATACATATCAGACATCAGGGAGGGTATAGGGTGTGAAGTGAGTCTCTTCACTGATGACTCCAAGATGGGAGCAGTAGTTGAGGGGGAAGAGGGGAGGCTGGCCCTGCAAGGGGGACCTGTACACCCTGGAAAGCTTGGCTCACACATGGAAATTAAATTTCAATATCACCAAGTGCAAGGTGTTACATCTTGGGTGGAGAAACCTTAAACACAGGAACACCCTGGGAGGGGAGGCGCTGGAGGCCTCAACAGGGGAAAATGACCTAGGAGTCATGGTGGATGCATGTATGAATAACTCTGAGCAGTGCAGGAGAGTGGCTAGCAAGGCAAACAGGATGTTAGGATGCATCATAAGGGAGATCACCTCTAGGAGCAGGGAAGTGATTCTGCCGCCGTACAATGGACTGGTTAGACCACACCTTGAGTACTGTGTACAGTACTGGAGACAACACTTGAAGAGGGACATACAGCTCCTACAGAGGGTACAGAGGAGCGTAACTAAGATGATACGAGGACTAGGGGATTTGACATATGAGGACAGACTTGAGGAGCTCTGCCTGCTTTCATTGGAGCAGAGGAGAGACAGGGGGGACATGATTGAGGTCTTCAAGTACCTCGAGGGAATAAATAGGGTAAACATGGAGGGGATCTTTAGACTAAAGCAGGGAGGTATCCCCAGAGGGCATGGTTTGTAGTTGGAAGGTGGAAGGGTAAGGAGGGAAGAGGAGGAGGAAGTTTTTCACTGAGAGGGTGGTGGACCCTTGGAATGCACTGCGTGGCAAGCTGGTTCAGAGATCCACAGTGGAGGGCTTCAAGAGAGAGGGTGGGACAGACACAGAAAGTGGATTTATCAGATGATGGCCTGGCCCAGGGGTAGGGATGGATGATAGGGGTTTCTGGAACACAAGGAGGGGGAAGGCCTCTCCACCCAACTAGGAATCTGAGGTTCAAGCAGACTCAATAGACCATAAGGCCTAATCTTCTGGCAATTAGTATGTTAGTATGTTATTCAATGATGTTGCTATGGAGCTAGAATAACTAGACTCAAGTCGTCTTAAACACTTTGTTAAATCATCTATGTTCTGTATTGCTGTTGACAGGTCCTCCCTTTGGAGAAAAATTGTAGACCTTATTAAATCATTTTTATTTACTTTGCTTGAGTCTATTTTTCCTTTGTCCTTAGTATTTTTGCTGGTAGCTACATAATTGTTTTTAACAATTTATTGTTCCTTATATAAAGTTCTTGTACCTTTTTTAATTATTTTGTCCTTCCTTTGTTCTAGGGTGTCACTAACTTCTGATAAGCAACAGATTTCCCAGACCCAACTCCTTTTTGCATATGAATACTAGTATTGCTTTGTACATTAATCAAGATATCTCCTTTTGTACCATCCCTCTCTGAGATGGTGCTTGGATTTGAATTGTCAAAGATACTGGTTGTGTAAGGTACACTATCTCTTTGAAAATTATTCTCTGGGGTGTTAAGTGTAAGTGCATCAGGGTGCTCCAATAAAATCGGAGTTGAGCATATATTCTCTGACTCACTTACACCATCCTTAAAATAAGAAGTTATATTTGTCAGATTTTTACCTAAACATAGTGGTGAATAAAAACTGTTCTTTTTGGCAGTCCAATTTCTCAGAATTTTTTTTTGGTTTTTCAATTCATTTTGGTTTTAGATTTGGGTTTAATCTTAACACCTTTTGCCCTAAGTTCAGTGCTTTTTTTCATTAGAAGAGTTTAGTCCACTTTTAGTGATTACCATTTTAATAGCTATAATTAACCAGTACTTTTGTCAATTTCAATTCAAACAGTTTTGAGAAATAAGAATGGAACAGTTTGCAAAAAATCGTATGAGTATACACATGAGTCTCAAATCATTTTACAAGCAGTCTAGTCAATTTCCAATAGGACACACTCTTGGATAATAATAAATATACAACAAAGCAATTAATAATAACAGCTGTAGTTAGTGAGTAACCTTTAGGTAATAAAGGTTAAATAGTAGGATAGTACCCCCAAAATTAAGCAGTTGATATTATTATATCTCAGTCTTATGACCTGACAATAGACAATTCTTCTACTAATCCTGAATCAAAAAGTAGGATAGACAGTTCCAGAATATACAGATCTATAGTGCTCCTGATGTTCTTGCACTCTGATAATCCTCAAACAACTGAAACATTTTTCCTTTATCTGTTTTATCTATGTCCAGAAATCAGCTAAGTTGTCCAAAAGTGTCTTTAGTTTGGAAGGACCCTTCCTTCTTACAGGATGCAGGAAAACCATGAAGGCTGTGGAATAAGGGAGAACTGCACAAACTTTGTTGTCTAAAAATTTTCCCAAAGTCTTTTTGAAGCTACTCGACCCTTTAAACAACAAGAGGCAATGAAAAAACAAAACAAATAGGAAGTAATTGTTTGGAAGTACGTGTTCAATAACGTAGCTCAAAATCCTACAAATAAACTTAATTAGGGTCAGGAACAATCAACTGATTAGAACATAGTTTGTTTCAATATATGACAAACGAATCACTTGATTCTCTAAAAAATATGCATTGGACACACTCGTTGATAATAATAAATATACAACAATGCAATGAATAATATCAGCTGTAGTTAGTGAGTATTCTTTAGATAATAAAGGTTAAATAGTAGGATAATACCCCCGAAATTAAGCAGTTGATATTATTATACCTCAGTCTTATGACCTGCCAATAGGCAACTCTTCTGCTGATCCTGAGTCAAAAAAGTAGGCTAGACAGTTCCAGAAAATGCAGATCTATAGTGCTTCTGATGTCCTTGCACTCCAGTAGTACTCATACAACTGAAACATTTTTCCTTTATCTGTTTTATCTATGTCCAGAAATCAGCTAAGTTGTCCAAAAGTGCCTTTAGTTTGGAAGGACCCTTCCTTCTTACAGGATGCAGGAAAACTGTGAAGGTTAAGGAAGCAGAGAGAACTGCACAAACTTTGTTGTCTAAAAATTTTCCCACAGTCTTTTTGAAGCTACTGGACCCTTTAAACAACTAGAGGCAATGAAAAAAAAATGAACAAATAGGAAGTAATGATTCGGAAGTATGTGTTCAATAACTTAGTTCAAAATCCTAGAAATAAACTTAATTAGGGTCAGGAACAATCAACGGATTAGAACATAGTTTGTTTCAATATATGACAAACAAATCACTTGATTCTCTAAAAAAAAGCATGCATTCAAAACCTAGTATTATGCACTATATAAAGTTATATAAATGCAACTTGGAACCTTAGCATAAAAGGTTCTATAATTACAAAGCTAGCATAATACTAAACTTCCAGGACATACAACATATAAAGGTCCTGAGTATTAATTATAAAAATACTAAATGACCTCTTTGAAATATTCAGTTGTCTGTAGTATTCCAATCAAAATATTCAATAAATTCTGTGCATTAAAATTTCTCTTTACCTTCATCGTGGTTCATGTTTTAAAATAAAGTGGATTAAGACAACGCAAAGTCTGCAGCAGCAGATTATCAGGTTTCAGCAACTTTTAAAACTTTGTCTCAAGTAACTATTGGAGACGTACTTGCAGCTTCTATATTTATATGATCCGTTGAAGGAAAATGTTTGCTGCTAATTCATGCAAAGTATAAAGCCCCACGTACCAAGAGTAGCCTAAATAAAAATATAAAGCTACGATTACCATACATGGCTTATGAAGTCAAGTCATCAATAGGAATATAAAATAAAAAATACATATACTTTAATAATCCGGGACCCTTTATTTTATTTTTGGTAACCAGATACAGTAATATAAATATAAATATAAATATATGCTTACAGTGTTATAGATGTTTTAAAGTATGTAGACGTTTTAATCTTTTCAGTCTCAGCAAGCAGGGAGTACCTGAGGCTATAGCTAAAAAACAAAATCCAAGTATAAAACCATGTATTCTAGAGTTACTTTAGTTATGCTGATTCCATGCAAAGAAAGAAAATAGACTGCTTATGGTTCTGCAATGGAGTGAAAATTTCCTTCTCCTAGAGACTCCAGGTATATTTTAAAGTGTACACGAATGGATGTTGATATCAGCTGAAGGGGACTGCATAAAAATTAACCTTGTGCTGCAAGTAATTCATGTTTGTATAGATCTAATTAATTAATTAGTTATGAGTATGCAATTTAATCAATTCAGAACGCAATTCTCCATGTTGACTAGAGCTTTCTGCTTTAAGAGCAGCTTCCTACTAGTAGTGTCCCCCCCCCCACAGTGTGGTTAATACCTGACCTTTACAGTAGTCCTCTGATGAAATTTGGCAAGGTAATTTGATTTCTGTGAAAAGTTATTTCCTTTAAGAAAGTGATTATTTAAATTGCTTGACTAGCTAATTAAATCAATTAAAGAGCAGCTTCCTGCTAAGGGTCCCCCATAGCGTGGTTGATAACTAACCTTTACGGTAGTCCTCTGATGAAATTTGCCAAGTTAATTTAATTTCTGTGAAAAGTTATTGTAAAACTGCATTTCAGCATACTCCCCAAAAAAACTACAGACTTCCTGGTCTGAAAACCACACCCCCATGCTGGCCTACACAGCCCTGTTTTGTGATGTCAAAAAATAAAGGCTACATGAGTGCACCCCATTGACTTATATGGGGGTGATATTTTCATAGATTTTTATGCCTCTTAATGTTGTGATTTTAAGAATTCAAAGTGATCGATCGACTAATAGGGGCCATATTAGTCAATCGGTCACTTTGAATTCTTAAAATTGCAACATTAAGATCTATAAAAATCTATGAAAATGTCGCCCCCATATAAGTCAATGGGGTGCCCTCATGAAGCATTTATTTTTTGACATCACAAAACAGGGCTGCGTGGGACAACGTGGGGGCATGGTTTTCATTCCAGGAAGTCGGTCTTTTTTTTTCAGGAGTATGCCAAAATACATTTTTACAATAACTTTTCACAGAAATTAAATTAACTTGGCAAATTTCATCAGAGGGCTACCGTAAAGGTTAGTTATCAACCACGCTATGGGGGACCCTTAGCAGGAAGCTGCTCTTTAATTGATTTAATTAGCTAGTCAAGCAATTTAAATAATCACTTTCTGCTGCTGCTGCTTAATAAAGCAATAGTCCAGTAATTATCAAGCTAATCAAGTGATAGTTTAAAGTAAAGTTGGTAAGCGCATAAGTCAATCTGACTTAACCACAACACAACCCAGATAGACCATCTTAGGGTAGCTGGTTCATTCCACTGGACACAGATGAGGAACACTGATGAGTCCTGGTAGGACAAAACACGTGTATGTGTCTACTGTTGGCACCCTTTACAGACTGTGTGAGAGACCTTTGGTACCATGCATTTTTGCTTAAAGTTGAACCAGCATAATATATTGTGGAGATTTGCTTATACAGCCCAAGGTGCTTTGCATTATGCGAGTATGTGTGATTTTGTATTTCTTTGAAACTTGGCTTCCCGGCCAGTGCCCTTTGGGGTAACCATTGCCCCAGTGTTTGCATACTGAGGTTCTTTATCTAATTATTAGTATATTCTTCTAGTGGAACACGTTGCAATGAGAGTTCAACATAATGATTTTAATTTGTAAGGCAATGACTAGGTAAAAATGTATTTTAAGTTAAGTTGTTAGAAAAGCAGTTAAGAAATCCAAGCCGTTCTGTCAATACTCCACTATCTCTCTATCATCAGAGTAAAATTTAAGCAACCAATAAAAAAATGTACAAACTGCATACGGACAGCGCTAAAAAGAGCAAATATATAAAAACACACAGTAAACACACAGTAGGCATAATGCCAAGTCTCTGATTCTCCAAATAAAAATTCTGGTGTTCTAATAATTCTATCCAGCCAGTCCCAACAAGTAGCTGGAAGAGGATGGGAGAAATATCACATAAATGTAAAATGTTTTCACATGCTTTTCTCCAGGTAAAATCTGTTGTCAGAAAAGTAAGTGGAAATAAAGAGTCTGTGTTGGGGTAGTGCAGCAGTATTATGAATGGTTCACAAAAGTATGAGGATGTGGATCCCCTGAGGGAAAACAACAACATTTTCTTGGCTTTCAGACTATAGGAGCGATAGCCTTCTGCAGGGCTTACTGCATACCACCTCTCATGAGGGGCTCTTGCCACCAATGGACTCCTCTTCTCACAGGAAGGTGGTCATGAAATGCTCACATGTATAAGAGTTAAAACTAGTGCCACAAGTTGATCTGGAAAAGACTGTGCACATAGGCTTGGAATTTAGGCAGGCAGAAAGCACTTTATAGCTACAAAAATTGTCACAACTGACTGCTCTAAATTAAGGCAATGGTGGCATACCTTTTCCAAGTCAAAAAAATGCCTTGCACAATCTCTGCTCTCAGCTTCTTCTTCTTAGAACTGCAGTGTGAACGACACACCTTCTCCTGTAAATGAAATTAAAAGGGAACTATGGGGATTTTAATCTGACAATGCCTGGGAGATAAAAAGTGTCAGAAGAAAAGCCAGGAGGGATGTCTTGAGAGTCATGAAGGACTGTTTCCTTCTTCAGCATGTCAACCACTGGAAAAGAAGGGATGCAGTCCTTTATCTGCAGCACAGTAGGAAGGATTATACCTTTTTTCGATACCAAGGAGAGTCAGGGATAAGTGGGGCCCTTGATCATTTGGGAGGGGACAATTGAGGGATGTGGGAGAAACAGCAAGGTACTCAATAACTAAGAGCACAAAGACAGCTCAGGGGTCTGTGAGGTGCCTGGTAATTAACTACTAGAAACACAAAGACCAGAACTGCACTGTACATTAGGATGCCAGCCAGGTGTGATCTGTTAGGCTGGGATTCTAATTTCCATGACTTTGTTACTGAATAACAAGTGTTAATGCTTTTAATGTTTTTGCACCACAATCAAATTAAATTTCCTATGCATATGCCATTTTTACAAAGATATATTTTTGGTGAGGATGGTAGAGTGCTGTTCTTTTTGATTCTTGTAGTGCTGAATAATTACTTTGTGTCAGTATTCAGTCAGCCAGCCAGGGGGAATGACCAGCTAGAGTGAAAGTTGTGGGATAGGTACAGATCTAAAAGGAGGTATGGGTCTTGCCTGAATTAGTAGGTATCTAGAGAGTATGACCCAGAAAAATCCTAGGTCTAGATGACATGCACTCAAAGGTAATGGATGAGTTAAAAGTGGTCCTGCCTGTGACACCACTAATATGTTTTGGGACTCCTTTTAGACAGGATAATGTCACATGACCAGAAAATAGCTAATATCATCCTCTTATTCATAAAGCAAGCACAATCAGATCCAAGTTACTACTGTATAAACCTGGCAGCCTTACCTTGGTTCTTGGCTAAGGGTTTAAATCAAATTTAGAAATCGTAAGAGTCTCATGTGATGCTCTCAGCCAATCACAGCACTTCCTTCACTTACATACGAGGTACCCTTATTTCTGTAAAAGTGTCTCACACAATGAGCCACTGTAATGGGCTTCTTGCTGACTGCTCATGCTGTCAATACTGGGAAGAAAAAAGTTATTTAAAGAAAGTTATGCAATCTATTATAAGTTTATGGGTCTGGTTGGTGTGCCTCTTGTGGATCTAAGAGTGTTTCTTCTTAATTCCTTAGGATAACAGAACAGCTCATCATTGATTTGCAGTCCTCACATTCTAAAAATGCATGAGGCAGCACTATTATATCCGTAACAGGCCCTGCAGCTGGATTTGTAGACGTACTATAGATCACGCATCTTTTTTGTTTAAGATGTCGTAGTTTAGTTCAACATATAAAAGAAAATGGGCTGCTCTCTAGCAAACAGCATGGTTTTATGAAGGTACATTTTAAACTGACCTGATTGCATTTTTTGAGGAGTTAACTGGGGAGGTAGATATGGGCTGAGTGGTGCATTTAGTCCATCCGCACTTCAGCAAGACCTTAACAGTGTACCACATTACTTGGTTTACTTGATTTGTTTGGGAAAGAAGGCCGAAGCCCATCTAGATTTTCCCCCCACACTAGAGTGGGAATAATTCACATAACATGTTTCTTAGTCAACCAATTATCGATACCCTTTTTAAATAATTCAATGTTAGTTAAATCGACCAATTCCTGAGGAATTCTATTCCATAGTCTTGGTGCCCTTAGTGAGAAAAAGTTTAATCTTAGGTTGGTTTTTGCCTTTGGGACCATAAGTTGTTTAGTATGACGTCTTGGAACAATACGTCTGGTAACATAGGATAGTCCACATTTATTCATTAGGTCAGGGTTTTTTTGGAGCTTATAAGTTAAGAGTAAATCCCCCCTAGTTCTTCTATTCTGAAGAGAATGTAGACCAGTAATAGATAGTCTAGATTTATAGGGCAATTTAGCTAGCCTAGGGATCATCCTGGTTGCACGTTTTTGAATTTTTTCTAAGTGATCAATATCAGACTTTTAGGTAGGGGTTCCAAAAAGGGGACCCATAGTCAATAAGGGGTCGGGCACATGATCTATAGAGAGCTATCATACACTGTTCAGTTTTGTTTACAAAGGATCGCTAGATTTGTCTAAGTAGACCATTGGTATAATTAGCCACTTTAGTGCAGTGATCAACTGATGTAAGTTTACAACTAACTAGAACACCCAAGTCCCTTTCCACATATGTTGAATTCAATAGTGAGTTACAAATGTAATATTTATTTTTGGGATTATGAGATCCAAAATGCAAAACTACTCATTTGTCAACATTAAACTCCATCAAGTAATCAATTGTCCAATTTTTGATCAGCTGTAAATCGGAGTTGAGAGAATCAAAATCCAATTGATTATTTACAAGGCCCCCAAGTTTAGAATCATCTGCAAATTTAGACAGCCAGTTATTATTGGATACCTGCATATCACTTATATAAATATTAAACAAAATTGGGCCCAGCACTGAGCCCTGGGGGACTCCACTAGTAACTGCACCCAAATCAGAGAGGTGATTATTTAATACAACTCATTGGGTTCTATTTGTCAGCCATGCAGAAACCCAATTAACTAGTTAGTCTGAAAAGCTGAGATGATACATTTTATTAATAAGAATACTATGGGGGACTTTGTCATAGGCCTTGCTATAATCCAATAGAATAACATCTAGTTGATGGTTGTTATCCAGGCCCTGGCTAATATTATTATAAAACAATATTAGGTTGGTTGTGCAGGAGTGATTGGTTCTAAACCTGTGTTGAGTGGGATCGACAATGTTTAGTTCAGTCATTTCTTTTTCGAGAAATTATTTTATCAGTTTTTCCATTATTTTACAAATAATCGATGTGAGGCTTATTGGACGATAATTCTGAACTAACAACCTGCTACCTTTTTTATGGATTGGAGTAACAAATGCAGTTAACCAGTCTAAAGGAATTTCCGCTTTAAGAAGAGATTTATTAAATATTATTTGTAAGGGGAAAGCTAGAGCCTCAGCAGTATCAATTAAAAATCTAGCATTAGTAAGGTCGGGACCGGGGCTTGTAGTTTTCTTTAGATTTTTAAGAAGTGGATGTATATCAGAAGCCTTAATACTGTATGTATGGATTGATTTAGGTTGAGGTGCAGAACTTGTTTTAAGTAAATGTAGATTTTTTTTGGCAAAAACAGAGCAGAAATATGAATTAAAAAGATTAACTATATCCAAATCTGACTGTATGGGAGTACCATTTTGAATTAGTGGCCCTACCTTGTGGGAATTGCCTTTTTTATTATTTAAATATGAAAACAGTGCTTTGTATCCATCTTTTGTATGTGGTAACTTAAATTCAGTTTTCATTTTAGCCTGTTTAATCATATATTTGAGTTTCTGTAGTGTTTTTTATACTCAATAAGAATTGCATTGTTGCTTTTATATTAACTACTTTTGAGTTTCCTGGGCAATTTTTTTTACCTTGTTTATTTGCAACCTAATTGATTTATTCAGCCATTTTGGTATCCTGCCCTTTTCATTGTATTTATTTTTTGTCGGAACATATTTCTTTTTGAGTGAGTGAATGAAATCTTTTAATAAGGTCCAAGCCTCATTTGTAGAAAGACCCTGAAAAACCTTGTCCCACTGAATATTGTTGATTTCTCTATTAATACTATTAAAGTTTGCACTAGCATAGTTTTTTGATATTGACTTGTTTGTTAGACTGCAATGGGCTCCTATCAGGTCAAACAGTATTGAATGATGGTCACTATTCCCTGAGGTGTCCAAAATCTGAATATTTTATAGTTTATGACTAATATTAGAAATGAGGAGATCAAGAATATTGGTTCCTCTAGTAGCAGAGGAAATAAGTTGCACTAAACCATTATCTGTCAGTACTGATAGAAATTCACAATCACGATTACTATTTCCTAAGTGGAAGGACCAGTTTAAGTGAGGCATGTTGAAGTCACCCAATATTATTGTGCCCCTATAGCTAGTAAAATGGGCAAGATTTTTAATCAAAGCTTTCCAATTATTTATATAGGAGGCAGTATGGTGCAGTGGTTTAGGGCTCTGAGCTGCAAATCTGGAGACCTGGGTTTGAATCCCACAGCCCCCACTTGCATACTGTGTGACCCTGAGCAAGTCACTTAAAATCCTCATGCTCCCAGGTTGCACCTGCAAACAAGCTTTCAGCTTAGTGTGTCTCACCTGGTAAAATAATTGGAAAAAAAAAATATATATCACATGAAGGAGGATTATAACAGTTACCAATAATTATTTGTGAAAGCCCTTTAGGTTGAACTGCTACCCAGATGCTTTCAGAATTGTTTGGGGCTAAAAGTTCAAAGGATGAAATGTCTTCTCTAATATAGAGACAGACCCCTCCCTTCTTATCTACTCTGTTTTTGTAATAAAGTTTATAACCCATTATTTGTTGACTCCACTGGGAATGTGAATCCCACCAGGTTTCTCTTATTGCAATTATGGCCAAGTTTAATAGTTTATTTTTTGCTTCTAGTTCTGATAGTTTGGACATGTTCAAAGATCGAGCGTTCAAGGATAGGATTTTAAATGTTTTAGGTAACTGGGTCTTGGAATTAATTAGAGACATGGGCTGATTCCCATTCTCCCCCTTTTTTGTTAGTTTAAATGATTGTTTATAATGTTTAAAAAGGATTTACCCAGCATAATGCTGCCTCTCCTACTCAGATTCAGGCCATCCCAGCAGTATAGAGGAGATTTATCAGCAAAGTTTTCCCAGTGGGTTAAACAGGGAATGTTCTGACTAACCCACCATTTCCTAAACCAGTTGTTTATTGATTTGATTTTTGAAGATACATCCTGGGTTGATCTAGGAACTGGCAGAATTTCTGAGAAACAAACAGTACATCCTTTATCCACAAGCAAATTGTTAAGTGCAACAAAGTCCTGTTTCAACTTATTGGGGTAGTGCATTGTATATTATTTATACCTGCATGAATTATGACAAAAGGATTTGAACCTGCATTTTGTAGAATGTCGGGGATCCTAGTCGTGATGTCATTTATTTTTGGCCCCCTAAAGTTAGAACAGGTTTGATTAGTCTTATCTGGGTTGCAAATAGTCCTATCCAGATGCTTAATGAGGGAATCACCAAGAACAAATATCTGCTTAGGGACATCTGTAAGGGTGGGGGCCCTAAATGAATTTGAAAAAGGCACTGAAGGCGGTGTTCAATTGTGTATTGTTTTAGTAACTGATAAATGAGGAGATAAGGTATTCTGAGTGGAAGGTACAGAAGGAGTTGAATCACTTTGGCTTTTCTGAACATCAGTATCTGACAAAAGAAGGGGGCTTTGAAATTTCTCTGTGGACGTATTACCCAGAGATATGGGTTCTAGAGTTTTACTGATATTCAGTGTGGGATAAGTTGCCAAATTACTTGAGAGAATGATTGTTTCCTGGGATACAATATTATTTGGTGATGAATATCTATTTTGTAATGGTGTTTGAAAAGAATGGTGGATTGTCCCCCACACACACATTTGGTTTTACATCTGGGAACCGTGGTGCCAGTCATCCACAACAGACTGGGTATGAGTATTAACAGATTCCACAGCTATAGGTTCAGACATGGAAGCAACAGGAGTAGGATTATCAGAGATGAAGTGTTCTACTGCCTGATCAATAAAAGTTTCCAAACTAGTAATATCACTATTTATTGTTACTCCACTAAGAAAACTAGAGATTTGGTCTTGCAAATACTTTATCAATAAACAGTTGTTACAGATAGGTTCTGGGTCAAGAAGTCCTAGGCCAAACATAGAACAGCAATTGTACTGTTTATACAGATCATCCATTTTGTCGGTTGGCAGAGTGCTACCAAGCATACTTTTAAATGAAAGTATAGTCTTACCTCAGTAGTCTAACACAGCAGAAGTTTGCTGAGAGACCGTCTGATTCCCACTCCATTCGCTAAACACATGAAACACGCGTGAGGATGCTCAAGTCTTTGCACGCATCTTCACACTCGCCAAGCACTCGCCCCACTCTAGCTCGCCCCGCCCACTATAGGGCAGTGTTTTATAGCAGCCCCAACCCAGAAGTGAGACTGAGGTATTGCCGACCGCACGCTCGAGCCCTGTCCACTTCAAATTAAGTTTTAAAAAAAGCCCACACCTGGCAAAGTGGTGTAAGACTATAAAGAGCCTTTATAAGATAAAAGAAATATCTGGACAGCAAGTCCCTCTTCCCGCATTCACTACGGGGCTCACACAGTATATATTTAAAACACAATAATGTTCTATCAGATATTATTTAAGTAAGTAGTGAGGCAGAAGGGCTGTGCAGAGCAGTGTCTCACACAGTGCTGTTTACTATCAACATATCTACATTCAGACCCTTGGAGAAATTAAAGCATGATCGAGTCCAAAAGTGTACCTAATGTGCACAGCAAATTGGCTGACAGGTAAAAAGCAGAAAGTGGTGGATGGTCTTTAATGAGACTAGATGGATGTTCTGTGTGGAGCACCTCATAGGTATCTGCAGTACCCTCTGCTCTTCAACTTGCTTATTAATGACCTGGAAGAGGGGACAGCTGCAGGCTGCTGAAGTTTGCTGATGCCCCTAAATTGGCTAGAACAGTAGGCATGGCAGAAATTAGGGGTGTGGCCAAGAAATAGGGGCTTATCTTTAAAGTGGGAAGTGCAAGGCAGTAGAACATTTGGTGCAAACTTTGGGTCACAAATATAGTACATAAGGTACATGTTGTGGTGCAACGGTGGACAGCACAACTAAGGACAGGATCTAGTGGTAATTATACAGGAAAAGTTGCAGCTGTATATTAAGGAAGTAATAAGTCATGACAGGGTGTGCATTATAGTATTTTAATGCAAGCCCCAGGGTTGTAGTAAGGCATGAAGCTGAAGGTCGAGTGTCCTTACACCTCTGGGAAGTGCATTAAAATCCTATGATGCACACCTTGGAGGGGCTTATTACACTTATAAAATGACTCTAAGCAGTTTGTTTGGTATGAAAAATTAGATTCCTCACCTTACTTTGCATTCACAGAGAGTTAATGCATTGTCAGGTGATGACTCTCAGCCAATTAAATTTCTAGATTTGTTCTAACCATTTTTATGATGTTGAGTAAGAACTTTAATATTAAACCCCAGTTTTCGAAGCTTATTAACATTACCCTGATTCAAACAATTTATTTGAAATTTGTAAAGCACGGAGATGGATCCCTGGATCCTGAAAATTTTGTGGCAAGCGGTTCACACAAAGCAAAGTTACAAAAGGGCAGAAAACACAAAAAATCACTCAAATTAAAAACTTTCTTTTTTGGTCACCTATAAGTAGAAAAACTAAGAGGACTTGACACCTGATACTTGCAGGTCTGATAGGTTTGGGCCCAAGTTGTGTCCTTTTGTGTTTTTTATCTCCCAAACTTAAGTTTTTAAAAATTTACGAAAAACAGTTCTGTTTCTGAGCTTGCACATTTAAAAAAAATCAGTGTTCTAAAGATAACTGAATTTTTATGACCACGGAAGTCATGTGGTTGTGTTATGAGAATGTGTCAATGTATGATCTTGCATGGTTGTTTCCTTGTGTGCTTATCATGATTTGTATTTTCACTCAGTAGTGATGGGGCTACATGTGAGTGCGTAGCCCTGCACTTACTGAACGTGACATTGTTTTCCATGTTTTTTCATTCTGTAAGCCTGAAATAAAGAAAACAGTCCCTCGCTGTTTTTGACATCATAATGCTGCTGACATGTCACCCTGAGCCTTCCACTCAGCACCCACCCCCTCACCCTATACTTACCTAGCAGGTATAACACTGAAATCCTCTCTGGACCAGAGACACATCTTCACTCGTCAATGCTAGGTGGGAAATGAGGAAATCAGATAAGTGCTGCATAACGTATTTTGAATCGTTATTCATAATTTGGTCATTTTTTTATATTTTTTAGCGCAAATGTTCAACGTGGCCTTTTGGGGACCCCACCTCATGAACAAGCACAGTGGAATTTTTAAAATCCAACCTGAGAGGTGATTTTGCAGTTGCTGCATGAACTCACCTTTCAGGAGGGATTTTGGGGTCGGAAGGCTATGTTGAAAATTTGGGTAAAAAATGTTAGAAAACAACAACATTATAAGCATACATTGAAACATTTCAATGCTCACTCATAACCTTGGTAATTTAATTTTCAGTATTTTCATACCACCTCATGAACATGACAGCTGTCATTTTTCAAATCCTGGCCAAAATAAGTTGTAGTACTTGACAGCTGGGATTTGAAAATTGTCACTGAATGGGTTCATGAGGTGGGGTCATAAGATGACTATGTAGAAAATTTACTGTCAACATATTAAAAAACAACAAAGTTATGAAGGTATGTTGTAATTTTTATGTTTGCTTGCACGCATGTGCAAGAAACATAGTGCCATCATCGGAGCTTTCGGAGGTGTGTCAGCCCTCTTCCAATTCAGTCAGTGTGTTTGCAAGCTCAGCTGCAGTTCTCCAATGCCTGCTGGAGCTGTCTATGACAGCTCCAAAATGCAGTGGCGTACAGTTGAAAGGCAGAGCTACGCTTCAGTGAGCAGCGATCAGATATCACCTGCTCATGCGCGCTCCCCCTCAGCAGCCTTACACACACACACACACACTCATACTGCTTGCTGCCCCCACACACATGCTGCTGCGCCTCCCCACGATTACATAGGCCATGCTGGTGCCCAGCATGGTCAAGACATTGTATAGCCGATGGGGTGCCCAACCCCCGCTGGCTCCACTGTTCCTCTCCCCCAGTACAGGGTGCCACGCTAGGAGCCCACCCCAGCATGGCAATGAATGCTATTGCTGATGGGGGAGTCCATTCCCCCATCAGCTCCATGCCCCCCCACCAGCCATCCTTGTGCCAAGCTGGGAGCCCACCCCAGCGTGGCCAACGTCCCGCGTCATCACCTAAACAAAAAAACAGCTGTAACTTAAAATGGTCCCCGCAGTCTCTGCCCCACCCGCACCCACCCACTGTGCACCCTGCCTCCCCACACCCCTCACCCCATACTTACCTCCAGACAGGCGCGACGATCTGGTGGACGGAACACGTCTTCACTCTTCAAAGCCGACCGCGAACTGAGTAAATGCCGGTAAGCTGTATAATGTAATGAATAGGGTTTTTTCAACTTTGCTGCATATCTCAGGCATTTTTTGGAATTTTTCACCACATTTTCAACATGGGGTTTTGGGACCCCTTCTCATGAATGCTGTCACTGTCATGGCGTTATTCGGGCCGAAGGGTGATTTCGCGGTCACTGTGCAAAATCGCTTCGGGACCCGTGAATGAAATGACATTGCCAGTGTTCATAAGGTGGGCTCTCAAGAAGCCTATTTTGAAAATTTGGTGGAAAAATTCCAAAAAATGACTGTTTTACGAGCGTGCGCTGCGCAGTTCCTACGCACGCTTGTAAGTTCGCGAATTTTCAATATTTTCACTCCAGATTTTCAACATTGCCATTTTACCACACCTTCTTATGAGTAGTACAGCTGTCATTTTTCACATCTCACCCAAAGCGTGTTTCCGCCCGTGTAGTACACAATGGCACAGTCAGCATGCGAAATCAATGTACAGGACAAATTAAGAAAATCACAGTGACACTGTTCATGAGCAGAGGTCTTAAAATGGCTATGTTGAAAATTTGGTGAAAGAATTCCTAAAAATGACTGTTTTTCGAGCGTGCGTTGTGCAGTTCCTATGCACACTCGTAAGTTTGCCAATTTTCAATATTTTCACTCCAGATTTTCAACATTGCCATTTTACCACACCTCCTTATGAGCTGTACAGCTGTCATTTTCACATCTTCCCAAAAACATGTTTCCGCCCATGTAGCGGACAATGGCGCAGTCGGTGTGTGAAATCAATGTACGGAACACATTAAGAAAATCCCAGTGACACTGTTCATGAGCAGAGGTATTAAAATGGCTATGTTGAAAATCTGGTGAAAAAATTCCTAAAAATGACTGTTTTACGAGCGTGTGTTACGCAGTTCCTATGCACGCTCGTAAGTTTGTGAATTTTCAATATTTTCAATCCAGATTTTCAACATTGCCATTTTATTATACTTCCTTATGAGCAGTACAGCTGTCATTTGTCACATTCACCAAAACATGTTTCTGCCCAGGTAGCACAATGGCACAGTCGGTGTGCAAAATCAATATAGGACACATTAAGAAAATCACAGTGACACTGTTCATGAGCAGAGGTCTTAAAATGGCTATGTTGAAAATTTGGTGAAAAAATCCTAAAATGACTGTTTCGAGTGTCGTTGCACAGTTCTATACTGCCTTTCGTAAGTTTGCGAATTTTCAATATTTTTACTCCAGATTTTCAACATTACCATTTTATTACACTTCCTTATGAACAGTATAGCTGCCACTTTTCACATGTCACCAAAAATGTGTTTTCGCACATGTAGCGTACAATGGTGCAGTCGGTGTGCGAAAGCAATGTTTGGGACAGATTAAGAAAATCACAGTGACACTGTTCATGAGCATAGGTCATAAAATGGCTATGTTGAAAATTTGGTGACAAAAGTCCATAAACTGACTGTGTTACGAGTGAGCATTGCGCAGTTTCCACGCACCCTCGTAAGTTGATGACTTTGTAATATTTTCAATCCAGAGTTTCACCAGTGCCATTTTTCCACACTTCCTTATGCACAGTACAGCTGTCATTTTTCACAACATGGCCAAAATGTGTTTTCACACTTTCAGCGCAGAGATGCGTGGTCGCTGTGGGAAATCATTGTTCGGGACAGATAAAGAAAATCACAGTGACACTGTTCATGATCGGAGGTCCCAAAATGCCTGTGTTGACAATCTGCTGTAAAAAATCCCCAAACTAATTACATTATGGGTGTGTGTGTTGCACAGTTTCTAACGCTCGTGACTTCACCATTTTTTTAAATATTTTTACTGCACATGTGCAACATTGCCATTTTTTACACCTCCCCATGAACAGTACAGCTGTCATTTTTTACCTCCTGTTCAGAATGTTTTTGCACCTGTGGTGCTAAATGCCATAGTCGCTGTGCATAAGCAGCTTTCGGTTAACAAACTGATATTGCCACTGTTCATGAGGTGGGGTCACAAAAAAACTGTGTTGAAAATTTGGGTGAAAATACCAACAGATGCCTGAGGTGTTATGGTTTCAACCATAACGCCAACCCTATGAGAATGACAGGCATCAGGGATGTGACTTGGGATTCTTGCCTGTAATGCTGATACCATTCCACACCCTGCAGCCAGTGACAGGCATCGAGGCATGCCTTGGACTCTTCGGCCCCAAAGTTCACCCCATTCTCCTATACCGCGCCCATCTCACTGTATTTTCCTGATGGAATGGGGTGCGCATAAGGGTCGAAGACCCCAAGGCACATTGTGATACTTGTCAGTGTCTGCAGGGTAGGGTGTGATGAAATGGTGTAGTCGTTATGCCTGACGACCCAAAGGCACACCCCAATGCCTGTCACTCTCTGTAGGGTGGTGGTGGGGTTGTCTTCAGTTCAATACTTCGCTGCCATTCCTATTATGCAGCTCTGTAACTTCTACTCTACCAATGCCAATGCCAGCAAGCAAACATTCGGCATTGAAAAATGCTTGTTTTATGCACACTCATAACTTTGGTAACTTTCAATATTTTAACCCCAAATTTTCAGCATGGCCATTTTTTTCATCACACCACATCTTGAACATAACAGCTGTTGTATTTCAAAACCTGGCCAAAATGTGACTTCACACTTATGGCGTGAAATAACAGTTTGTCCACTGTTTTATTAAATGATGCCTGTCATGTTCAGAAGAAGTCATAAAAAGACTCCGTTGAAATGTTGGGGTCAAAATGTTGTAAAAAAATATGAAATAGCACTGCTAGTAGAGACATATATTGGCCTAGTGGGAACCATGTTCCTTCCCATGCCAGTGATCTGATTTCTGGTGGGAACTCAGTGAGCTGGCTCAATAGACTGAACCTGGGGGGAAGGTTCTGTAGTGTGCAGCCCCAGCTCCAGCCTTGGGAGTGACAGGGTAGTGTTCTAGCACACACAAGACACCATGTGGAGGGCCGGGGAACCTTCCCTCACAAGGTGTTGCCATGAGTGTTGAAGGCTGATGAGCCAATTAACTGTGTCAGGACTATCTCCAGTGTTCTTTTTATTACATTGTGCACAGGTCCCAAACAGACCGGTGAGAATAAGGATACAATTCCATTATCAGAAAATGAAGGGAAATTAATTGCAAAAAAAACCTACATTAATGCAGATATTAGGGTTTAAGAATGCAAACAACACAAAGTAAGGAAATGAAAAACATTAAGGTTCTGTGTCTCTGGAGTATTGGTTAATCATTGGTGGAGTATTCCTTGGGGCCTCTCAACCTAATGCCCACCCCCGCCATTCAGCAAACAAGGTCAGACTTTAGGCGCTTTTACACTGGCAGTCTTGCAACGGAATAAGCATTATGGAAGGATCTTCCCGTTCCATCCAATGCTGTGTAAATGTATTTTTGTTCCGTTGTAAAAATGAACGGTCGCCTGAACCGCACTCCGTGGTGTAGGTGGTTTGTCCCAAATGTGCCGTTGCAGCATGCAGTGTAAAGCGCCCATTCCAGACCAAACAACTCTAGCTCTTTATTTATTTATTTAGCTTTTGTTGACCGGGTAAGTGCACTAGACAAATCCTGCCTATTTTCAGGCACGACCCAGGGGAAGGGGATACAGATGAATGCCAACT
Organism: Neoceratodus forsteri; assembly: GCA_016271365.2. Classification (NCBI taxonomy): domain Eukaryota; kingdom Metazoa; phylum Chordata; order Ceratodontiformes; family Ceratodontidae; genus Neoceratodus; species Neoceratodus forsteri. The sequence goes on from CM028136.1 coordinate 133,666,070, forward strand.
GACCTTGAACCAGATTAAGCTGTTGGTGGTATTTTTAGTGAATGAGGGAAATTTAGCCAGGACACCAGGGAATTTCCCCTACTCTTTTCGATAAGTGCCATGGGATCTTTAACATCCACCTGAACTACCACCAATCCAGACAGATGGGACATCGGTTTAACGTCTCATCCGAAAGACGGCACCTCAGAAATGCAGCACCCCTCTCATGCTGCATTACAGTGTCAGTACTGGGATATTAACCCAAGTGCCAGATGTGGGAACTGAACCCACAGCCCTCTGATCTCCCGGCCTCAGAGGCGAGTGTGCTACCTACTGAGCCACTGACACTACTCTAGCTCTAGCAAGGAGTACTGCACCGGTACAGATGGCAGGGTGCTTTGTGGAGAAAAATAGAACTCATGTAATCAGAATGTGGAGCGGAACAGGCTGTATCGGCACTACACAGGTAACACTCATTTTGGCACAGCAGCATGTGTGCAAAAGGGCCTATAATCTCTTTTCTTCATACAGGTCCCTGCATGAGAAAAGCTATAAAAGATTCTATCAGCAACACATGGTGAGCCATGTTTCTCTACCTCTGAAGAGTGTGTCACTACGAGGCACTGGCTTGGAGCTGTACCTTGTGCTTTGGAAAGGAAGCTTTGGGCTGGGGTAGAAGGCTTGACATTAGGGATGACAATCACAAGCAAAACCCTACTACTAATTCGCTGGTACTTCAGAATCCCAAAACCATAATGTTTTTCATTTCCCTACTTTGTGCACTTTGCATTCTTGAACTCTAACATTTGCATTAATGTAGTTTTTTTGCAGTTGTTTTGTATATATTGTCTGTCACCCATTCTCTGGTGCTTCCCTCCTCTGCCTAGTTTCCCTCAGCCATATCATGTTCTTACATGACTCTTAACTTCTTACTCCAGGTGGTCTTATGGGGGTGATCATCAGGATGCCACAGGAGTCAGTGCTGGGGCCAGTCCTCTTTAATGCCTTCATAAGCAACATTTCAGAGGGGCTGGAAGGGAAGGTATGCCTCTTTGCAGACAACACTAAGATCTACAACAGTGTCGACACTCTGGGGAGAGAGTGTGGAAAGAATGAGAAGGGACCTAAGCAAGCTTAAGGAGTGGTTGAGAGTGTGGCAGCTAAGATTAAATGCAAAGAAGTGTAAAATCATGCATTTGGGGCACAGGAATCCAAGGGAGGAGTACATGATGGGGGGGGGGTATTGATGGCCACCAAACAAGAAAGGGACCTGAGGCGATCATATCTGATGATCTAAATGTGACCAAACAATGTGAGAAGTGGGTGGGGAGAGCCAGTGGGATATTAGGGTGCTTAGGGAGAGGGATCACCAGCAGAAAAAAGCAGGTGGTGATGCCACTGTACTGATCACTGGTGAGACCTCATCTAAAGTACCGTGTTCAGTTCTGGAGGCCATACCTCCTGAAGGACATAGACAGAGTAGGGCAATCCGGAGTAGGGCAACCAAAATGCTGCAAGGAATGTACCAGAAGTTATATGAGGAGAGGCCAGAGGAACTTAGTATGTACCCCGTGGAAGTGAAGAAAGAGAGGGGCTGGGGATGCAGCCCGGTGCCTACTGACCCCTGGCAGAGGCTGGGAGCACAGCAGCATGCTGGGCTTGATTGACTGGGGGGGGGGAGTGGTTGACATTGACGTGTGCCTAGCTGTCTGTGGCACGCCATGCCCCCAGGAAAAAACAGGAAGGAAAAAACAGATCCTGGGCTGGCTGGATGACAGCTGCCAGCCCCAGCCAAAACAGAAATCCCTGTAGTTAGCCATATGTGCCTCAGCAGCAGCACCCAGGGCCAAATTGAAGAGTGCCCTGGCCATCCCATCAGTGCCTTCTCCCTCAGCGGAGAGAGACCCATTCGGTGAAGGGTTACGCCGGGTAACCCTGGGATGCTGGTGGCAAAGTGAGGTGGGGGCTGGGAGGTAGGGTGTTAGGTGGGGGGCCTAGGAGGCCCAAAGGAGTGGCCAGTCTGGGGGTAGGGGAGCAAAAAAAAAAAAAGAAATCGGTAGGGGAAAATGGGAAGACCAGGTGGGCCAAGTGGTCCTTATCTGCTAACAAATTCAATGTTTCTATGTTTCACATTTAGCCACTGAGCCATTTGCTTTTTTTTTCATTCATTTAACTAAACAGACAATAATGCCAGTGCAGGTGTGTTATGAGGATTTTTTACACGCCCAAGGTGTGTGATACTCTATAAACCCAGAGAGCGAAGCTCAAGGCGTTTATGAGATTATCACACACTGAGGGTGTGTGAAAAATCCTCATAAGAAAAACCTTGCACAGGCATTATTTTTTATAATAACTGGTGCAAGGTTTTGACAAAGGCAAAATCTGTAAGCTTTATTTGTGTGAGAGAGCATGCCTCTGTTCAACCACTGTAGTCACACAAATACACTGAAGTGAGAGCACGAGGATGAAAACACCCATATAACCCGCTATCAAGTTATTATGTAATTCAGTGGGTTATTATGGCAATTTATCAAGATGGGATATCCAGTCATTAAAGGCTTTACTAGTTATCATAAAAAGTTTGCCGTTTTAATTAACCACTGTTAACTAGTACTTTGTATGCCATAATAACAGGTAGTCATTTAAAAAAATGGCTAAATGGATACAAAAGAAATGAGGCCATGACTAAAAATGTAGAGATTTAGCCAAATGTCTAATTTCAAGGGGTCTAGAGCCAGCATAGCATGTGGCAAATAATGAGGTACCACATTCCACCCTTCACTTTTCCCATTCTTTGTACTCTACCAGTCAACAATTTTCATTTCATCAAAGCACACCCTCTTAATAATTTCTAGCTTTCTGTGCCAGCTTCCTGTAATGTTCTTTAGGTGTCAGCCCAATCTGCTGCCAGGGGTACCCTGAGCCCAAATTGGAGTTTTTGGAGAGGTTTGTTTGCAAGCTGTGTGGAATGCAAAATTCCACTGGTGGAATCCATGCCGAATCACAGTGCTGCTTCTCAAATTCTTAATTATAAATAGAATAATAGATATGGGACTGTGTATTACGAGCCTATAATGCCATCAAGAGGGTCTGGTGACATGTGAACCTCGAAAGCAAAGCTTGAGAGGTTGCAACATGTCACCAGAACCTCGAGATGGGATTATAGGTGAGTCACATACAGTCCCCTATTTTTTATTTTGTTTAATATATGGAGCCAGGCAGGAGCTTACCTCTATGCTCCTGCCTGGAACTGCAACCAACAACACTCCCCTCAGTAACTTCTTCTGTGGCGGGAGGTGGAACCACATTTCCTCCACTTCCAGCTCTCCTCAAGCACAAACTTGACTCATTCCCAGAGAGAGCATACTCATCACTGTCCCCCAATTAATGAAGCAGCAGTACGACAGGAGGGACTGCGAACAAGAGGGGGTTTCTGTGGCACAGATTTTGTTTCTCCTGAGCTGTTTTGCAGCCAGCTTTTAGTGTACCGAGCGGTTACAGTAAAAACTGACTTGTGGGCAGCTGTGCTGAGTGTGTGCAGCATGAGCAAAGTTTGAGTCTCATAACTCTTTCTTATCCATCAATAGTATCATGAGATCTCATAATACTATCAGGTAACACCGAATGAGAGTATTATGATATCTCATAATACAATTAATGATTTTTTTTGAAAGTATTATAAGAAATCTTTTGTATAACTTTCAGTAATATTACTGGGGATCTCCATATTCTACAATAGTGTAATAGAGTGTATATTATCATTACAGTTCATATAGGTGCATGTATACATAAATGTTGAGAAGCATTACAGACTAATAAGGGAACATTGTTTAACCAGGAGTAGCACACTTAGCCAAAGCTTGTTTTCAGATGTGACCTGGGAGCATAAGGAAGTTAAGTGACTTGTTCCACATCACACAGTATGCACCTAGGTGGCTGTGGGATTCAAACCCAGGTCTCCAGATCTGCAGCTCAGAGCCTTAACCCACTGTGCTATGCTGCCTCCTCCTAATAGTTTATAATCAGCAGGAAAATATAAGTACAGCTTAAGCACATGATTCAGCATTTGGTGATCTGAAAGCATTATGCAAGGAGCTGATTCCTTAACAAATTAGTTGCTTGTTAATTTCCTAAAATGTTATTTCTAATATTGGCAAACAAATCCATGATACCAACCAGGTATCTCTGTAGGGTGTCATAGTTAAACTTTGTGGACTCAATTCTCAAAAGGGATGAAATGCTGCAAGCCCCAGGTGCGCCAAACACACAGCGCAAGGGGTATGTGGCATTCCCCAGCTGGCAATCAGGATTCTTGATCCTGTGCACCACATGTCCTGAGTTAGATCAGCTTTTACTGGTCTAACTTTGGGGACCTTTTTATGGGGTTCACACCAAATATGTGGCACAAGCCACTGTAAAGAGGGTTAAGTGTCACAAATGTGCATGACCTACAAGAATCTGGTGCATGGTACAGTACTGTGTTCGGGGCAGCACAGGGTTTGATGCAGGGTTTCTGGAAGCCCTGCATCAATCTTTGTGAATCGAGCCCTGTGTCTTGAAAAATGTTCTATACAGATAAGGGGCTTGATTTTCAAAGGCTGACGCAGGGCTTGCATCAAATCCTGTGTCCAACCCATTTTTTTGGCACAGCTGCACCAAACGCCTTTGTCACAGTTGCACCCGATTGTTAGTGCATCGGGTACACTTGTAACACTTTCCTCATTTTACAGCAGCTTGTACCAATGATTTGGCTCAAGCCTCATAAAAAGGGTCCCCCCAATGGTACAAGTTAGACCAGGGAAAAACTGGTCTAAATTGAGGCAGTTGGCACTTGTTATTGAAAATCCACATCACCAGCCAGGAAACTGCATCAAGCCCCATGTGCCAAACGATCGGTGCACCAGGGGCTTGTACTATTCTTAGGGCTTTAAAAATAGAGCCCATGATGTCTAAACAAATTACTTTCCATTCCAAGTAGGAAAGGGCTTGTCCACATCTGGGTGCTTTCAGGGTTTTAAGATACGGCTTTTGGTGGCCATGTATGATGCCAGAAGGAAGATCTTATGTTTGGTACCTTGGATTCTCCTGATATTATCTAACAGGATAGGTGCTTGAAAATTCAATACATTTTAAATTGTATTGTTTTATTCTTTGTGCTTTTGTAGTTATTGGTGGCCCTTAAAGCATCAGTGCATGATAGTGGAAACATTTTGACCTATAGTTTTTGATATTATTCTGGAATGTCCCCTATTCCCTGACTTGTATGACACCTGATTTCCACACTTTGATTCAGATTTATCACTTTTTATGTTGGCTCGCGCATGCGCAGCCAACATATTGTGGTAGTAGCAGAGTTGGAGGCGTGGTCACTGTTAGGAAATGCAGGGCACGCATCAGTAAGTGCGTCCCTCATTCTCCAATAAGCCAGCAGCAGGCACTGACATCATGCATCCCTAATGTGGTCACCAGATCTAACAAAAGGTCCGCTGCAATGACAGCAAAGATCTCATGCAGCGGGACCACAACACACCTTCTGACGTGCATGCAACAAGGCAGCACTGACTGCCGCCTGTTACAATGCCAATGGGGGAGCCCACTCCCCGTCGGCATAATGACCCCCCTGCCATTTAAAATGCATGCCAAGGGGGGTGCCCAATTCCCCCTAGGCATCATGCATGACCCCCAATAGTCTTTCTTTTCTGATGGGGGCCCAATCCCCATCGGCTTTAATCCCCCTTCATCTTTATTTTTCTGACGGGGGAGCCTACTCACCATCGACATAATCTCCCCCCCCACTTTTGTTCTGTGCCGAGGGGGTGCCCAATCCCCCTTGGCTCTTGTTCCCCCCCTTCGGTATGTGTCGATGGGGGTGCCCAATCCTCCAACAGCTAAAGCATCCCCCCAAGGTGCCAAATCCCCTAGAAAGAAAAAGCAGTCCCACAATGTTTTTTTTTGTTGTTGTTGTTTAAACCCTGTAAAAAAGAAAACAATCCCTTGCTGTCTCCCTGCCCCCCTCCCACAACCCGCACCTGCCTTCTGTGCACCCTGCCTCCCCGCACCCCCCTCACCTCATACTTACCTCCGGAGTCCAGCGCAACGATCTTCAGTGGACCGGGAACACGTCTGCACTCTTCAAAGCTGACCGCGAACTGAAGAAATGCTGGTAAGCTGTATAATAGCATAAATAGGGTTTTTCAACTTTGGTGCATATCTCAACCATTTTTGGGAATTTTGGCACCAAATTTTCAACATGGGGTTACTGGGACCCCTCCTCATGAATTCATGCACTGCCATGGCAATATTCAGTCCCATAAGGTGATTTTGTGGTCACTGTGTGGAATCAGCTTTCGGGACTGATTAACAAAATGACAGTACCACTGTTCATGAAGGGGGGCTCTCAAAAAGCCTATGTTGCAAATTTGGTGGAAAAAATACAAAAAATTACTGTTTTACAAGTGTGCATTGTGCAGTTTTCCCACACGCTCATAACTTTGTGAATTTGTATTATTTTCACTCCAGATATTCAACATTGGCATTTTTCCACACCTCCTTATGAACAGTATAGCTGTCATTTTACATATCCTGCCCAAAGTGTGTTTTTGCACGTTTGGCACAGAATAGCGCTGTTACTGTGCAAAATCAGTTTTTGGAACAGTTTGAGGAAATGACGCTGACACTGTTCATGCACAGAGGTTCTAAAATGCCTATGTTGAAAATCTGGTGATGAAATTTCATAAAATGACTGTTACAAGTGTGCATTGCGCAGTTTCCATGCACCCTTGTAACTTCACAAATTCGCAATATTTTCATGTCAGACTTTCAACACTGGCATTTTTTCACACCTTCTTATGAACAGTACAGCCGCCATTTTTCACATCCTGCCCTAAATGTGTTTTTGCACCTGTGCCCCACAATGGCATGGTCACTGTGGGAAATTAACGTTTGGGACACATTAACAAAATCACAGTGCCACTGTTCATGAGGGGAGGTCCCAAAATGCCTATGTTAAAAATGTGGTTAAAAAAATCCCCAAAATAATTGGGTTATGGATGTGTGTTGCACAGTTTCTATGCATGCTCATGACTTCACCCATTTTTCATATTTTCACTCCAGATTTTCAACGTTGCCATTTTTTTACATGTCCTCATGAACAATACAGTTGTCATTTTCCACACACTGCCCAAAATGTGTTTTCATCCCTGTTTTGCCAAATATCATAGCCACTGTGCAAAACCACCTTTCAGCTAATACACTGATAGTGCCGGTCTTCATGAGGTGGGCTCACAAAAAGCCTGTGTTGAACATTTGGAGTGAAAATACCAACACATGCCTACGGTGTTACAGTTTCCAACTGTAGCATCCCACTCTGTAGAGACTGACAGGCGTCAGGGGTGTGACTTGGGATCATCGGCTGTAATGCTCATGCCATTCCACCCCCAACCCCACATGTAGCCAGTGACAGTCATTGTAGTGTGGCTTGCAGTGTTTGGTCACAGAGTTCACCCCATTCTCCTATACTGCACCAGCTTCAATAAGTTTAATTGCGTGTGCAGTGCACAAGAAACATTTGAAGGTCAGTAGAGCATTGCAGAGGTGTGGCAGTGTTTGGCCAATCCAGCAAATGCTTTCAGGGGAGCATCCTTCGGCCACCAATCAACAGGGAAGTTGCTGATGATGGCAGCGTCAGAGCGAGCACTGAACTTGAAAGAAATCTGATGCTCCAATCACGGTCGGTTTTATCATTGCACCGGCAGATCTCTTCCCCCTCTTCCCAGCAACCTGGCACATTCCAGCCATACACATTGCAGTACACAATAATGCACATGGCTGGACGTATGAGCAACTCGTTTGCTCAGTGTACCTTTCTCGATGAAATAAATAATAGAGCCCCACCGCGGTTTTGCATAATTGGCAGCTCCAGCCACCCACCACACACTCCCCCCAAAGCCAACATCAGAGTGCCCAATCCCTGTGTTGGCATACTGCCCCGAGCCCGAACATATCTTTTGCCATCAACGGGGTGCCCCATCCCCATGTTGGCATGCCCCCCCCACTATTGTGGCACTCTGGGAGCCCACCCCAGTGTGTTAAAGTAACTATCTTTTTCTTACACTAAGATGCCCACTCCCAGTGTCAGATGTGAACCCAGGCCCCCTTTTCTTCAGCCGACCTTGGGGTGCCCAATCCCTGGGTTGGCATTGATCTCCCCTCCACTAGTCTGGCACACTGGGAGCCCACCCAAGTGTGCCACAATTTATTTTTCATAGCATTTCATCTGTAAAAAAGAAAACTGTCCCCCAAGGTCTTTTTTTTTTTTAAACCTACAGAAAAAGAAAATGGTCCCTTGTCATCCTCACTGCCTCTCCCCCATCCCAACCCTCCCTCTGCACACCCCACCTCCCTGCACCCCTCCTCTTACCCATACTTACCTTCAGAGGTCTGGCACTGTGATCTTCTGTGGACCGGGAACATGTCTGCACTCTTCAAAAGCTGACCGCAAACTGAAGAAAATTGCGGTAAGCCCTATAATGGCAATCAGTGCGGTGTTTCAACTTAGGTAGATATCTCAGCCATTTTTGGGAGTTTTTGTCCCAAGTTTTCAACATGGGGTTCTTGGGACCCACCTCATGAAGACTGGGATTGTCATTTCATTTCTCAGTCCTGAAAGGTGTTTTCGTGGTCACTGTGTGGAATCACCTTTTGAGACTGAGTAACAAAATGACAGTACCACTGTTCATGAGGTGGGGTCCCAAAAAGCCCATGCTGTAAGTTTGGTGAAAAAAAATCCAAAAAATGCGGTACGAGCGTGCATTGCGCAGTCTGTGCACACACTGCACCGCTTAATTTGTAATATTTTCACTCCAAATTTCCAACATTGCCATTTTTTCACACCTCCTTGTGAACAGTATAGCTGTCATTTTTTGCATCCTGCTCAAAATGTGTTTTCGCACCTGTGGCGCAGAATGGCACAGTCGCTGTGCAAAATAAACTTTTGGGGCAGATTAATGAAATCACAGTGTCACTGTTCATGAAGGGGGGGGGTCCCAAAAAGGCCATGTTGAAAACTTGGTGAAAAACTACCAAACAATGACTGCGTTATGAGCGTGAATTATGCAGTTTCTACTCATGCTTGTAACTTCACCACTTTTTCATATTTTTATTCCAGATTTTCAGCATTGCCATTTTTTCACACCTCCTCATCAATAGTACAGATGTCATTTTTCCCATCTTGCTCAAAATGTCTTTTCACAGCTGTTGCACCAAATCAATCAATCAATCAATCTTTATTTATCCAGGTGAAACACCATTGAGACAATTCATTTACAAGGTGGACCTGGGTCCGGCACAAAGCAAGTACAGCACAATATGAAAACAGTATGTACACAAGGCAATCTGAGACAGAATGCAAGGAAACAGGTTATGCATAAGCCAATATGATATACATTTCGATAGTCAATTCCAGAATAAAGGGATCTACAAGGCGGCAACCATTTATAATAGATAACATATAGAAAAAAAAGAAATATATTATACATTTTTTACAGAATATACATTTCATTCAAGTTAGATGAGTATCATATGAGGAGAAAAATTAGGCTGAAGGGTACAGTAAGGTGCAAGAGTAGAGGCTATTAGTGGAGACAGTTGCAAGTTTCCTTGAAAGTCCACACAAAAAGATTTTTAAAGAAGGTCAACTTCATAGGAAGCACAAGTTTCAACGTTTTTTGCACATTCTTCCAAAGAACAGAGATAGAGTGACTTATAGCCCCCTTTATCAAATCATGTTCTAACCGTGGGAATAAGAAGAGAGGTATACGAAAGACTTCTAAGGAGGTAGTTCCCTGCAGGGCAGACAGGAAGGCAGTCAGAGATATATTGTGGGAGCATATTAGAGATGGCTCTGAATGTCCAGAGGGCTGCATTTCTGTGACATCTGAAAGTAAGTGAGCTCCATCCTATCATAGCATAAAGGGTGCAGTGGTGGGTGGAATGCAATGCAAGTTATGAACCTAACTGCCAGATGGTAAAGAGTGTCACTAGAGCCATACTTGGACCTTGTCCATACAGTATGTCAGCATAGTCCAAGAGCAGCAAGGCAGTGTGCACTAAGTACGTTTTGGCCTCCTGTGTAAGTAGATGCTTGGTCCGGAAGAATATACAAAGTCTCTGTTTTAGTTTTTTTGATAGTTCCTCAGTATGTTCCATATATGACAGCCTATCATCAACCCACACCTCCAAGTATTTAAATTTCGATATGAATTCCAGAGGCTTGCCTAGAAGTATCAGAATTTGAGGGGTAGTGTTTATGGTGCTATGTTGGGTGCAGTAGCTGAAGGGGCATAAAACATAGCCTTAGTTTTATTTGCATTTAACAGGAGTTTTAAATGCAATAGGTTTTCCTGCAAGAGGTTGAATTCACTCTGGAGGTCTTTATAAGCCAGTTCAGGAGCAGGACTGGTAAGTACGACACTGGATCATCAGCAAATAGGTGAATGCTTGCTGATTTGTTACCAGTGTTTAAATTGTTATTGTAGATGGCAAACAATAGTGGGCCTAGGATGGATTCTTGAGGCACACCCCTTTGAAGGGTTTTCAGTGTGGAGAGATTGCCCTCCTCTTTGACTTGTTGGCATCACTCAGTGAGGTAATTGGAGAACCATTTTATTGCCAGAAGGTCTATTCCAGTGATGCATAGGATAGCCAGAAGCAGTTCATGGTCCACAGTATCAAAGGTTTGCTTAGGTCAAGGTACAAGGAACATACATAATTTTTAGCATCCATCGCTATCTGCCAATCATTAGTGACCTTAGCAAGTGCAGAGGTTGTGCTATGGTGGGATCTAAACCCAGAGCGGACTGGGTTTAGTAGTATAAACTTCTCTAGATACTGTCTGAGTTGCAAATTCACTACATTTTCCAATAGTTTTGACAAAAGAGAAAGTACGGATATTGGACGGTAATTATTTAGGTCATTGGCATCTCTGGATTTGAATAGTGGGATAACATGTGCTGTTTTCCATAAGGCAGGGAGAGTACCTTATGCAAGGGACATATTAAATAGATGGGTGACAGGGGACAGCCGAAACATAATATCCTGACTTTAGATAGTAGGGTTCAATCAGGTCCATCCCCGCAGTTTTCCTAATATCTAGAGCCAATTAAAGGTCCTCAACATGCTTCACTGTGACAGGGCAGAAGGAGAAGATCGCTTCATGATTCAGTGGGCTTGAGCTGAGCCATTCTGGCTTTCTGGCCACACATCTGTGGCCGGAGGTTATTGGCCAGCAATGAGTCAAAAGCTAGGCCTGTTGTGGCAAAGTGATTATTGAGGAGTTCTAAAATCGATTGTTAGTTAGTACATACATAGATACATAGATACATAGACAGTGTCGGCAGATAAGGGCCTATGGCCCACCTAGTCTGCCCATTTGAGCTTGTAAGTTCAGTTTGTTTTCCTAGAAGTCTGTTTCCCCTTACCCCTGCCCTCTAGAATTCCTTTATGTCTATACCATGCATTCTTAAATCCCGTGATTGTTTCAGCCCCCACCACTTCCTCTGGCAGGGTGTTCCACTTGTCCACCACCCGCTCTGTGAAGAAATTCTTTCTCATGTTTCCTCTGAATCGTCCTCCTCCAACTTCATCCCATGCCCTCTAGTCCTGAAACATCTTTTTGCTTAAAAATAGTGTTTTCCTGCACCCTGTTCCTCCTGTAAGATACTTGTATGTCTCTATCATATCCCTCTCTCCTCCTCTCCTCCAGGGAGTACATGTTCAGTTCCTTCAACCTGTCTTCATAGGACTTGTGATGCAACCCATGCACCATCTTTGTTGCCCTCCTCTGAACCTTCTCTACCCTGTCTATGTCCTTATGTAGGTATGGTCTCCAGAACTGTACACTGTACTCCAGGTGGGGCCTCACTAGTGTCTTGTTTAGCGGAATTATGACCTCCCTTTTCCTGCTGGTGATGCCCCTGCCTATACATCCCAGCATCCTGTTTGCTTTACCCGATGCCTTGTCACACTGTTTCCCTACCTTGAGGTCATCAGAGATGACAACCCCAAGACCCCTTTCCTGCTTGGTGCATGCTATATCCTCACCCCACAACTGATATATTGTGCCAGGGTTTTTGTGCCCCATATGCATTATCTTGCACTTCTTTGCATTGAATTTCAACTGCCAAACCCTTGACCATTCTTCAAGTTTATGCAGGTCCCTTCTCATTCTGTCTACACCAGTAGTAGTACTGCCACCAATGGAGATTTTTTGAGGGGGAGAGAATTGGATGGGGAGTAACCTTCAATGTCCTTTAATGCTTTCCAAAATTTATTTGCACTATTGGATGGGGATTCAACTTCTGACTGGAAATAACTTGCTTTTTCGGTTCTTGTTAGCTTGGTACATCAATTTCTGGCTGCTCTGAAGGCTGTCCAGTCAGCTGAATGTTTTGTTTTTCTTGCCTTTTTCCACAGTGTGTCCTTATGTAACAAGGCAGATTTTAGGCTGCCTGTAAACCACGGGCAATTTTTCTTCTTAGTCCGGATTTTTACTAATGGAGCATACTCATCTATGATCCCAAGCACAATGCTCTGAAAAACCTCATAAGCAGCGTCCACAGTTGGTGCCAGGTAGAAACCCTGCCAATTAGCACATTGAAGAACAGGACAGAAAGCAACTGGATTAAAGTTCCTCCGGCATCTTTTGTAGATATACCTAGAAGATGATATTGCTTTTGGCACAGACCTCACGCATGCACTAGCACAGTAATCACTGTTATCATTGAAAAAATATGCTCAAATGGGTAAGCAGGTGAGGTTTATTAACTAAAATTAGGTCAAGTAAAGTTCCATTACCTGGGTTTTTAATACTGGGGGGGGGGCACTTCATATATAATTTGAGAAAGCCCATGGGTATCACAGAGCTCTTTTAAGGGTTTGGATGCTGCAGAAAGCCAATCCATATTGAGATCACCCACAATGATGACCTTAGAGGATAAGGAATTTAACACATCACTTAGGTATTTTAGTATTTTAATCCCTGCAGAGGGAGGTCTGTAACATCCAATAATGTGGAAAAGGACTGATTGGGTGAGCAGTACCTTTATGGCAAGCCATTCAAATTCCTTAGACATTGTGGAAGAGTCTATTACTGAGCAAGCATACCTGTTCCTTATGAACATAGCTACATCCCCTCCTCTCATCAGTCTATCTGTTCTAAATACATTGTATGAGGGATAAATAATTTAATGGTCCAGTGTGACGGGCTTCAGCCACAATTCAGATACCACCAGTACATCAGGGCAGGAGTGGTTGATCCATGTTTGGATAGCATAAAATTTCCTAAGCAGGCTGCAGACATTGATGTGAATTAGACTCAGCCCTTTCAACTGACCGAGCTGAGAAGGAGCTGAGATAGGGAGAGGGGGACCAGGGTTAAGTTCAACATTACATGCACAAATAAGCAGCAGTAAAAGCAGTTTTTTGAGAGCTTTCAGGAGCAGTTTAGTCATACAAATTTTACCTCTTTTGTGGAGACTGGGTTCAGTGGATGGTAACGACATTATCTGAGTATCCAGAGGTCCCAAGTAAACATATAGGAGTGTCCTAACAGATAGGATAAATAGATATACAGAGGTAAACAGTGGCATGGATTGCTTATTCCAGCTTGTATAAGAAGATGACCCTGTGCAACCCAGAGCACACAACAGAGTGACCTGCATTAAGGAAGGCTTTTGGACAATCTCAAAGTATAATGGACAAGGTGTGGTGTTGCCTAATTATCTCGGAATAGGCTGCAGTAAAGCTGTTAGGGTATTGGTCGAAGGAACATTTGAGAGACAATACTAGGCACACAAGAATGGGAAATAAGGACTGCATTTTGAGGGCAATGTTGCAGAAAGGCTAATTCAGAGGCTGTAGATAGTAAGAATGTGCGCAATGAGCCCTACAGCTTTTCCTTACAAGATTAATTGGTGCAAGTTTAAAGTATGTCTCTTTAAAAGAGAGAACACAATTAACTTTAATAGCAGCTTGAGAACCAATAAGGGATCAGTACCATCTAGAAAGGGGAAGAAGAGTATTTAAAAGTGGCAGAGGGGGGGGCAGGTGGGAGAAAATACTGATTCAAATCCTTTCCTCTACCAAAAAACAGGTCTGAGCTAACCCAGGGCAGGGAGCTGAGAACCAGCCTATCAGAAGGAAAGCCATAGCCTCCTCCACCAAGTACAGGCTGTCTTCCATCAGGTTTAGCCAATCAGAGCTAAAAGATGCTTCCCCAGTCCACAGCAGGTGACTCACCTGAGAAGGAGTTTCATGTGGCAGATTCAAGGACAGGAGCAGCCAGTCTAGCTTGGAGAGCCGTGGCAAGAGGTATCTTCAGTGTGTCCGTGTTGGGGCTCTTAAGAATCAAGGAGTAAGGACAGATTAAAATACTGAGAAGGCAAAGGTTCTCACAGCTTCAGCTCAGGGGTGAGGAAGTTCTGCAATTAAGTTAAGAAGCAGCTAATTGGGGGTTGGGGCAACAGCTAGCAGCACAATGGGTGATCAGTTAGACGGTGCCAGTCACTCCGCACTCAAATTTGCTGAGGTTTCCAAGGATATGGGAAAAAAAAAACAGTTTGAAGAGAGAAAAAAAGATCCAAAATAGAGGGGAGTTAGCAGCCTAGAGTTTCATGGCTGCAGTGGTAGGGACTAGAGACAGAAGAGACAGGGCAATCCTAACACAGTACACTATTTATATTACAATACAGCAATGCCAAAACCATCCCACAATAACATTTCCCACAGTAATCCTGGCCACAACTGCTTAAAAATACTGATTCAAATCCTTCCCTCTACCTAAAAAAACAGGTCTGAGCTAACACAGGGCAGGGAGGTGACAACCAGCCTATCGGAAGGAAAGCCATAGCCTCCTCCACCAATCACAGGCTGGCTTCCCACAGATTTGGCCAATTGAAGTGCCAAGATGCTTCCCCAGTCCAAAGCAGGTGGCTCACCTGAGAAGGAGCTTCAAGCAGTGGATTCAAGGACAGAAGCGTACAGGCCAACTTAGAGAGTTGTGGCCGGAGATGTCTCCGGTGTGCCTGAGTGGGGATTCTTGAGAAGGAGCTTTGGGTGGTGGATTCAAGGATAGGAGAAGCTGGGTCAGCTTGGAGTGCTGTGGCCAGAGGTGTCTTCAGTGTGCCCAAGAGGGGACTCCTGAGAAGGAGCTGCAGGTGGCAGATTCAAGGATAGGCGTGGCTGGGCCAGCTTGGAGAGCCATGGCCAGAGGTGTCTTTGATGTGCCCAAGTGGGGGGCTTCCTCTACAGAAAAAAAAAGATCTGAGCTAACTTAGGGCAGGGAGCTGAGAACCAGCCTATTGGAAGGAAAGCCATAACCCCCTCCACCAATCACAGGCTGGCTTTCCACAGGTTTAGCCAATCGAAGCTCCAAGATGTTTCCCTGGTCCACAGCAGGCAGTTCACCTGAGAAGGAGCTTCAGGTGGCAGATTCAAGGACCGGAGTGGCCAGGCCAGCTTGGAGAGCAATGGCAGGAGGTATCTTCAGTGTGCCCGAGTGGGGCCCCTAAAAAGCAAGGAGAGAAATCACCTTTCAGGACTGAGTAATGAAATGACAGTGCCACTGTTCAAGAGCTGTATTCCCAAAAAGCCCATGTTGAAAATTTGGAGTGAAAATATCAACAAACACCCAGGACATTAGAACTGTAACGCTCCACTCTGTATAGACTAACAGGCATCGGGGGTGTGGCTCGGGGTCATCAGCCATAATGCTCACACCATTCCACCCCCACCCTGCAGCCACTGACAGGCATCAATGTGTTCCTTGGGGTCTTCGGCCCTAACATTCACCCCATTCTTTCGTTGAGTGAAATCACCTTTTGGGATTGAGTAATGAAATGATGGTGCCACTGTTTATGAGGTGGGGTCCCAAAAAGCCCATGTTGAAAATTTGGAGCGAAAATACCAACAAATTCCCTGGGCATTAGAACTGTAATGCCCCACCCTGTACAAACTGACAGGCATTAGGGGTGTGGCTTGGGGTTCTCAGCCATAAAGCTCACACCATTACACCCCCACCCTGCAGCCACTGACAGACATCAAGGTGTGCCTTGGGGTCTTCAGCCCTAATGTTCACCCCATTCTCCTGTACAGCACCCATCTCAGCTTATTTCATTATGGAATGGGGTGAGCATAGGGGCTGAAGACCCCAAGGCACACCGTGACACCTGTTAGTAGTTTCTTTAGGGTGGGATGAGGTGGAATGGCATGAGCATTATTGCCGATGACCTAAAGGCACTCCCCAATGCCTGTCGGTCTCTGCAAGCTGGGGGTGGGGGTTGACGTTAGTTCAATATTTCACTGTCATTCCTACTATGCATCTCTCTGACTCATGCAGTACCAATGTCAATATCAGCAAGCAAATATTTGGCATCGACAAATGCTTGTTTTAATAACTGTGTTAGATCAATGCTGAATATAATGACTATGCATTTGGGGCAAGTTGAATACATAATTTGGCCACAGAAGAGCAGTTTGACCTTGGGTAGCCTCACGAGTGGTGTAGTGCAACTGAGGTGTCCGAGGTCAAATTGCTTCTGTGTGGATAAATCATGTATTCAACAAGTTCCCCATTGCATATCTCATTTATGCAATAGAAATGTTTTGAGGTGTAGTTATTTATGTGTTTTTTCTTTTCTGTGGCTTTTTTTAAAACGAAATATGAGGACTTATTTTCTGATCTCCAGTGTGTTAGTGCACTGCTGGCAAGAGGTTGCTGAGGGTGGGTACTTGGTTGCTAGGGAGTGCATGTCTGTATGTTGAGAGACTGTGTTGTAATTGGTTGTGAGCGCTTTGAGGGTAGGCCAAAGGTTTTCAAAAAGATGGCGGCTTTGTCGCTCGCTTAGCGAGAGTGAAAGGTAGCTATTGTAGAGTACAGATTGGTTTTACTTATCTGGCTGATCCTGCCTGTTTATCTGGCCAATGCTGCATTTTGTGATTTATTTTTTTTGGTGAGAGAGTGACAGACCTAATATGCAGGTGTAGGGTGTGATACAGATAACATGCCATGAAATGCTATGCCCTCTTAGAGTGCTGTAGTGAGGAGGTCCAGAGAAGACAGAAGAAAAGTAGGTACACAGAAACAAAAGAGGTTTATAATACTGTGGGCACATTTTGACAGTGCTGGATGGTGAAGTCAGCCTCTGTTTTTCAGAGTCGAAACTTGGTTGATGTGGGCAGGTGGCACGGAGGGGGGAGTGCTGTTTGTGGCAAGTTACTTAGTAAGTATTGCCGACTGGCTGGCAGAGAAAAAAGGGTGCTGGGGGCTCTGAGTGACATCAAGGTGTTGGATAAATGGTGGTTGATTGATGACAGGGTGTTGGATAAATATTAGAACCACCATTTATCCAGCAGCAGTGAGAATTTATTCCACTGTTTATCTGTCCACACCTATTGCATACATTTTCATATCCAAGTTGTTACTCAGCAATAATTCTGATCTATGATAATTAACTGTATAACCACAGAGTCTGAAAAAGATGTGGATTTCTTCTTTTAGTGCAGTAATGCTTCAAAAAAAAAATCAGTGGCACATACATTAAGTTTAATTATAATTTCCTCAGTTGCTTTGCTGAGTAGCTCTTCATTTCTCACCTGCACTTACCGAAAGAGTTTCTTGCCTATGCACCTTTCTTCGTAAATCCTCCAGTTCCTCTTCCTCTCGCACCCCTTCCCCTCTCCTTCCCTCTACTATTCCCACTTTATCCTTTTCATGCTATTCCTGAGGAACATTGATTATATTCTATGCAACTTACTGTATATCAATATCATGTATATATATATATATATATATATATATATATAGATATATATATATATATATATATATATATATATATATATATATCTGCTGTATACATATATATATTTCTCTTTATGTATATGCACATTGGATTTATGTACTATATCACCTTGTATCATGTGGATTTATATATTTTGCTCCCTTATATCTTATGTACTATTGTAACCTTATATTGTTTGTCAGACTGTCTACTGTTCTATGTATTGTTGTTTGTGTTTTACTCTGTGCCACTGTATGTGGCCTGGGTCGTGCCTGAAAACAGTGCCTGGGATCAGTGCACCTACCCGGTTATCAGAGTCATAAATAAAAATCATAAATAAACATTACTTCACTGTAATTTAGTCTTTTAATAAAAATGTCTATACAAGTACCAAAAAGGTGGATCATAAAGTATAATTTCATTCCAATGAAAAATCTGAAGTGTTGTGATAATAGACATTTAACCTAGACTTAGGGTTATGGTATAAGGCCTTCACCCATTGTATTTATTATTGGGGCATTCCCTATTCTTCCAGAGATGTAAACAAAAGGCTCTGTTCATGCATGGTGAAAGCCTTATATGCATCAAGTGATAAAAGCATAGCTTCTTCCCTTGTGGCTTTCATATGTTCTATAATAAACTGTACTTTGTGTATGCCTGATTGAATTAACCACCCATGGATAAAATGGCTTTGATACTGATTTATTAATATATTTATTATTTTAATCAATCTATTATTCAGTACTTTTGCTAGTATTTTATAATAAAATGTTAATAAGGCAATCAGTCTGTATTTCTCAGCTCTCCATGTATCTGTACATAGTTTGGAATTAGTGTAATATCGACACTGCTGATGGACCGAGGGGGAAGTGATATGGCCTATACCAACTTGAACAGTTGCCACTACTCCATTATGGTTAAGTATTGCAATTATTTTTGCTTTTTTCTCTCCTCTGTTTTAATCTTTTTCACAAGATATTTCCCTGCAATTTCTTCCTTTCATTGCCAGTTTAATACATTGCCATCTGCCAATTGCTTGAAAAGTCAATTTTTTATGTCTTCTTGCTGTGTATGTTTGTATTTAATCTCCAACTCCTTTAATTTATTGTTTGATCCTTTCTTTATGTTGCCATGAGGCTTCTGATATGATGACCCACCTCCCTTAATGTTGCTTTGAAGATTAACCTACAGTAGGTTAAAGAGTTAGAATTTTTCAGATTGTTCAATAAAAAATGTGCTATAGAAATTTATATTTTATCACAAAGCCTTTGCTAAATAATAAGTTGTTATTTATTCTCCATGTATTTATTTTGTATTCAAAGTTACATACTTCCAGAAATAGAGAAGCCAGATTATGACTGGGTATTTATGCTGCTTTAACATCTATTAAAACTATATTGCAATCCAAACCTGTTTCTTTGGATATCAATATATAATCCAATCTAGTAGATACACCAAAAGGATCCAAATGATGTGCATATTTTTTTTTTCAGTTGGATGAAATTCTCTCCAAATATCAACCACATTTTTTTATGACAAAAACAGTTATATACAGTAGCCTAGGTTTATATTTCTCCACTTCTTTTCGACATTCAGTAAACTTTATTAAACTTGATTGAGATCAGATTCATACAACAAACAAAATACATGTTGGTATATGCTGTCTGCATATCAATAATCCAGCACATACACAGAGGAAGGTATATCACAGCATAAAGTCCACTCAAGCAAGTTACAATTTCAATAATATTACCAACCGCCCAACTACCCTCCACACATCACCACCCCTCTCTTTAATAACAAAATTCTATGAAGACATTAGATATAACATGACAACAAGAAAAAAAACATACCATGTACTTGAGCAATAATAAAGATTGATGGTATGGCAATAATTATAACATTCCTTAAGTGGAAGACCCTAGATGTACTACAGCAATTATCTCCCTGATGTCATCCTGAGTTCAGTGTAAGCAAAGTATGAAAAGGATCCCAGATTTGCTTGTATTCAGTATATGAATATGACATACTGCACTGGCAATAATGTGCGCAGCCTGAAGCGCGAACAGGATTTCTTGGAGACATTCTCAATAAGTGGGGGTGGCTTGGTCACACCAATGTCACAAAATAACTTTTTTGGGACAGGCTGTTATTAGGGTGATATGCGGTTTCTGATTACCCAGTAAGGTTTTAGAAAAATTACCAATGATACAAATTTCCAGTGTAAATGCCTGGACAAGGCCCAAAAGGGGATCCATACGATGTTTGATCCTGTCCCAAAATGGCCTAACTTTATCACAGTGCCAGAGAATATAAAGTAAGGAACTCTTTTCTCCCTGGCACCTGGTACATATATCATGGGAAAGCCTGCCTATCCTGTGTAATTTGATAGGAGTATAAAACAAATTGTGCAAAATCTGGAATTGCATGAAATGGTATATGTCCCATTTTATGTATTTATAAACTCCTTTCCAAATATGGGTCCAATCTCAGGGCTGGTCCTGCTAGGGAAGGGCCAGGTCCCAATAATAGTGAAATGCTTGTTCCCTTTCAGCAAGAAGGGCCCAAAGCTGTGTGTGAAATAAAGACACCACGTGGGAGGTAGGAGAGGACAATAAAAGAGGAAGTATTAAATTACTGTACCGATTGGACCAGAGTCCGCCTCCAAAATGACTGAAGAGCATATGACGAAACTATAAGTATTTGAAACACATGGATGTGGATCATCCATATTTCTGCTGTACTTTTTTAAAGGTAAGACACTTGTTAGAAGACAATAAATCTTCTACTGAGAGGGACTCCAGGATGGGCCAGGTTGACCTGGTCAGCATTTTACCAGCAATCTGGAAATTCAAATTATCCAGTATGGGTTGTGTAGTAGCTTGACAAGGATTTATGATGAACTGCTGACATAACCAGTAATGGACACTAAGCAAATATCCAATGGGAGTAGCTTTTAAGGGTTTAGGAATTTTCCTGATGGGAATGTACAATAGGGAATTGAGACATAGGCCTCTCTGTTGTGTCAAAACACCTTCTATGTCAAGCCATTGGGGAATATAAAATGGGTGTGACATTCCAGAGGTAGAGCAAGTCCAGAGGGAGAATCAGGAGCAGTGTATGGCCAAATAGTACAGGTAAATGTTAGGAACTTTTAGACCCTCAGCCTCCCTAGCTCTCATTAGTTTAACTAGTGATCTACAGAGTGGCTTCCCCTACCAGAGAAAGTGGGAGGAAAGCCTGTTAATCTGGATAAACCAACTTTTAAGGAGGGTTTGATCTAACATAAGGAGGGTGTATAGAATTCGGGGAAGGACATTCATTTTGAGGATGTTCACCCGGCCCCAAGGGAACAAAGGAAGTAATGACCAGTGATTGAGATCCCTCTGTAGTAGGAGAAGTAAGTGATCTAAGTTATATTTTTTGAGTTTAAATGAGTCGGTACTGAGGTATAGGCCCAAATATTTTAACTTGTCCTTTACCTAACAGAACCCCAGATGCTCTACCATGGTGCAGTGGGTGGAAGTGTTCAAGAGCATTAGTTCTGTTTTGGATAAATTTAATTTATAGTTTGAAAAGGAGCCAAATAGAGTGATAATGCTCAAGGCCTCTGGTAGTGAGGTAGCAGAAGATGTAATGTGTAAAAGGATGCCATCCTCATATACTGAAAATTTGTATTATGAAGGGTCTATAACCATACCCTGGACTAATGGGGAGTGGTTATTTTTTTCAAATTAGGGGCTCAAGGTATAGGTTAAATAAAAAAGGGGAAAGTGGACACCCTTGCCATGTTCCTTGTTGCAAGGGAAAAACTTCAGAGAACACCCCTTTGCAAAAGACACGGGCTGAGGGTTTGGTATATAGTATTTTGATCCATGCTATGAACTCTCCTGGCAAGCCATATTTGGGGAGAAGATGAAATAGGTAATCCCATGAAACCCAATCAAAGGCTTTCTCTGCATCCAGAGAAGCCAACATGGTGGGTGTAGTGGAATCCCTGGATGCGGAGACAAGATGTAGGATATTCTGAATGTGATCAGCTGACAGCCTGCCAGAAACAAAACACACCTGTTCCCTGCTAAGGAGACATTCCCACTCTACTTCAATCTCGTGGCCAGCATTTTTGCCAGTATCTTAATATCTACATTAATTAAAGAAATTGGTCTATATTTAGTCACCGGTAGGGGGTCCCTTCCAGGCTTGGGCAAGACCACTGTGGTGGCAGCAGTGAAAGAGGTATCTGTAAGACCAGTGTGGTGGAGGTATTGGAATAATTCCAGAAGGTATGGGGCCAGAAGGTCCTTGTATTTCTGGTAAAAACTGGTGGAGAATCCATCCAGACCAGGGGAATTATTCAGCATTAAAGCTTCTATAGCTGTCTTAACTTCGTCCAGAGTTAGAGGGGTGTTCAACCAACTCGCCTGTGTCTCATTTAATCTCAGTAAGTTGAGGTCCGGGAGAAAAGTGTCCAGGGCAAAAGGGTCTGAAGAGGTCGAGGGAGCTGTGTAAAGGGAGCTATAAAAGGTCTTGAACTGATGAACAATATCTTTAGGTGAGGTGAGCAAATAGCCTGAGTCTGACCTGATGGATGGAATAATCCGATGAGCCTGCTGGCTGTGTAAACATAGTGTGAGGAGTTTGCCTGCCTTCTCCACTTGGTCAAAATATTGGGATTTAGTTCTTAAGAGGAGATGTTCTGCTTTTTCTCCTATGAGGGCATGATATTTCACTCTTAGGGTTTCAAGATGCTCCCAATTCAATGGGGGGGGGAGAATCCAAGAGCTATCTCTCAACTACACGAATCTGCAACAAAATAGAGGCCATGGCTTGAGACATCTCTCGCTTCCTTCTGGTGGCTAACCTGATAAATTCACCTCTAAGGGTGCATTTGAAGGAGCACCAAAGGAAGTCCAATTTTGGCATTGAAGGCTGGTTGAGATGGAAAAATTCTGAGGTGAACGACTTTACTTTTTCAGCTATATTTGGACATTTCAATAAGAAATTATTGAGGTGCCACATTTTATTTTTTGTTACTCAGGAGGCCAGATTTACCTGTAAGATGGCTGGCTGGTGATCCGAGATGACCTTGGCACAATAACAGCAGACTAGGACTTCCGGTAGGGCTTCAGTACTTAAAAGGAAAATGTCTATATGGGAAAAGGAATAGTGTGGGATAGAGTGAAAGGAATACTCGGTGACATCAGGGTACATAAGCCTCCTGGGATCTACTAAACCCAGGGTATTCATTCCCCCTTTTAAGGCCAATTGGCTAGAAGTGAGGGGTTGGGGCCGTGTAGGGGATATATCTAGATAGTTGTCTAGAACTATGTTCCAGTCCCCCACGAGTATTATGGGAAGAGATGACCACTGGGATAGGACAGAGGGTATTTGGGAAAAGAAAGAGGGGTCCTTAGAGTTGGGGCCATAAACTGATCACAGGATGACCATTAGGTGTCCCAATAACTACTAAAATTTACTAGTGTCAGTGGCTCAGTAGGTTGCACACTCGCCTCTGAGGCCGGGAGATCAGAGGGCTGTGGGTTCAGTTCCCACATCTGGCACTTGGGTTAATATCCCAGTACTGACACTGTAATGCAGCATGAGAGGGGTGCTGCATTTCTGAGGTGCCGTCTTTCGGATGAGACGTTAAACCGAGGTCCCATCTGCCTGGATTGGTGGTAGTTCAGGTGGATGTTAAAGATCCCATGGCACTTATCGAAAAGAGTAGGGGAATTTCCCTGGTGTCCTGGCCAAATTTCCCTCATTCACTAAAAATACCACCAATAGCTTAATCTGGCTCAAGGTCAGTTGGCATTCATCTGTATCCCCCTCCCCCGGGTCGTGCCTGAAAATAGGCAGGATTTGTCTAGTGCACTTACCCGGTCAACAAAAGCTAAATTAAAAATAAGGTCCTTAGAAATATAAATCTGCCCTGAGAATCAGCCACCTCTTGAAGAAGGCAGAATGGGTCTGATCTGGAGAGCAACCCCACATTTACAAGAGTCCAATTCCAAACCAAATACCTGGTCCACCCAAGAACGTCTTAGAAATGTAATTTGAGCTGTGGGAAGATGCGTCTCTTGTAAAAAAGACCACATCTACCTGCAGTTTATGAAGGCAAAGCAGGACTTTGGCTCTTTTTGTGGGGATTGGGTCTCTGACATTCCAGGAGCAGTATCTACAACTGGATGCCATGTCATTCTAAAAACATAGTACATTACAAGTCAGATTAAACTGTTCCTCCAATCAGTTGGTGTAGCATTTCTGACTGAGTTGCATAAGCGGTGCTGAATCCAGTTCAGTGCTGTGCATAAATTGTTTCTTAAGAGTTAAAACCCAGTTCTGGATTGCCTTATGACAGGACTGCAGATGCATTCCAATTGAGCTGCAAAAACATTTTACAAACATTGCACTTGAGCTGGTTAAGCATTGAAAAATAAAGCATTATGAGTTGCCAATGCATTGCCGACTAAAAAACAATGCTAAAGCAACTCATTTGTGGAACAGTTTAATGTGACTTGTACTGTAGGTGTTGGGGGGACTGGTAAATGCCATTCAATAAATGGCAACTGTGTGTCATATGCCATCTCATATACCAGCCAGAGATGGGCCTGCCCACCCCCAGCCCTTGAACCCTTCCTCCCCATCCAACTGGAAATAAGAATAAAATACTGTCCAACCAAAACCCTTGTCTAGAAAACCCTCTGCAGAACCCCCAAAACCCCAACAAACTTGGTGCATGATGTCTCACTCCAACATAGCTAACACCCCATCCAGCCAACTCCCCCCTCCTCCATGACCAAAATCTATCCCTCTCCTATGTGAATGAACATCTCAACAGTAACTAGAGTTGCTAAATTCTAAACAGCCTACCAATATCTTAAACTACACAGAGGCAGAAAGTAGCCTCACAAACAGCACTGAACCTGAAACAACCAGAGCTAATTATGTCTCCCCATACTTAACAAACTGGAGAGAAGTCATTGTACAATATTAACAGTAAGTAGCATTAACAAAGACTCTACATGATAATTCCCCAAATTACAATTTTGTCTCAGACACTGGATCTGCTTGGAAACAGAAATAACTGCATGCAGTATAGTAATCGATTGTCCTCAATCAGAAAACAAAAGTCTTTTGTGCACAGGTTGGAAATTGAGAACCAGTGGTCTGATAACCTCAACCCCTCACACGGGTGATCCATCCCTCTGATGAAAATAAACAGAGAAGAAAAATCACCCGCACAAAAGCCGAGGAAAGGAACTCACCTACCTGGTGTATAGCAGCCTCCAGGAGACAAGATCCAGTGCAGAACCAAATTTGAAGTCCTGATTGTTAGTGGAAGACAGTCCTAAAAAGGAAAGTAGTATGCCTAAGCCTCTTCAAGGCAATGTCGGGGAACTTGTACAACTCGAAAAATGGTGAAATTAGGACCGGAACTCCAGAACTTAGAAAAACTGATTACATGGTCCTCTCTTGAACCTTCAAGGAGTAGCAGCATCAAACAGTAGCTCGCACCCTCACCGATCCTTGAACAGGTCAGGAAGTACTTTTTTAAGTGATTGGGTAGCTGACTTCACTGTTTTGTAGGATTGCCAGTTTCCCTGCAGTAACACTTGCAGGCAAGCAGGATACTGAATTTTAAACTTGATGCCTGCAGCAATGAGTTTTACAACCACAGGGCGGAAGGTTGCTCTTTTTTCATGGGTGCCCACTGGCAAGTCTTGGGATATCTGCAACTTGGTACCCTTCCAGAGGATATCTTTTAGGTCCCTGGTTTTCTCCAACACATATTGCTTATAGAGGAAGTTCAAATGCCTAAACATGAAAGGGTGAGGAGGGCAGCAGCAGAGGGTTTAGGGTGCAAGAAACGATGTACATGCTTCACTATGTATGTGTGGCCATTTGAAGAGAGCACGGCAATCCGCTCTAATAACTTTTGGGTGAACTGAATTGATGCAGTCCGCTCCTCGCCTTCCAGAAGCCCAAAAAGAATAAGATTATTCTGCCTTCTTCTCCCCTCTAGGTCCTCTAACCTATTTTTGAGGGAACAAACTTTCTGATGCAAAACAGTAGTTTCAAAGCCCACATCATCCTTCCATTTTGTCAAGGAAAAAGTGCTTGCTTTTAGATCTCCCATCCTCTTATTAAGGTGTCTGATATTGGAGCACAGTGATTTCAGCTCTTCCTTGATTTCTTGAAGTGACTACTTGAACAGACCAAATTCTTGGAGGAAGCGCTCCTCAGAGAGTGGTACAGCGGCCAGAGTGGGAGTTGTACTTTTGCCTGATCCTAGGCCATAGGCCTTTGTCTTCTTATTGGATTTGTCCAGTGTCTGTGGAGGTGTGTGGTGGAGGCCAGCAGGCCTCATCTCTATTTCTGACATCCTGGCAGAATTCAGCAGAAAAAAACACCAGTGTACTGCAGTGATATTCAGTAAGTAATTTCTTAGGCAGTAACAGTGAGAAGTAGGTATTTAATGGCTAAAATAACTCATTTTTCACAGGGTGGAGTGGAGAGACACCAGATAGCAGCCACTCAGTTAAGAGCATCACGTGACTCCCCATATTTGTCCCATTCTAATTTTTTTCTGTTTTGTTTTGTCTAATGACAGGGAGGCCAGGCAATTAAATTCCCCAGCAATTAAGATATGTTTCATATCCCTTTCACTCAGAGTTCTATTTAGTTTTGATAAATAATAACTAAACCCCTGGAACAAAGAATAAATTGAACCAGTAATACAAATGCTATCATATAGTCATATTTTCATTAAAGTTATCCAATCTTTCTCATCCTTTTGTGTGTCCATAATCTGGTAAAACAATATTTTGCTCAGTAAAAATATCACCCTTCCCTACTTTGCTTAGTGCTGTGAGTGGATTGTACTTGAACCATGCAGTCTTTTTTAATTACTTTTTAAAGTAAAACATTTTTAACAGTGAACTGTGAAGCAATGATCCCAAGCACAAACACACATCAAATAGATACACCCTGCCATGACCCAGCTTCACAGTACTGTACAGTACAGCACACTGCTATATGCCATATGAGAAAATTGCAATCTGAAGCAGAAAGAGCACCTCTCATTTTAATGAATGGCATACTATAACAAACATTCATTATGGCTCTGAAGCCATTCATTATAGTGAGGGACTACTGTACCAAGTTATGCTGCCCCTTCTTTACTTGTATGCTGGCCCACTGTAAACAGTTAGATGCCAGAAGGCAGAGCATGTGGGCTGATAGAAACCAGGGCCTTTATCAAATAATCACAAAAATGGAAAATGCTACAACAGGCAAATACACATAAGTTCTGGCAGGCCCTTGAGAACAATAGTAAAAGGGATAGCACAACTTGATACTATGAGATTTTCATGTTTGGATCAAAAGAGCCCAATGAAGTACTGAGTGTATTATTGTAAGAACCATTAACTTATCCCTGCTCTTGTTCTTTCCCTTGGTAGTTTTGTGTTTGTGATTATAGCCCATTACAATGAATGTGACCCTCTTCTTGTGTTGTTTTTACATTGGGAGCTTTTATTTCTGAAGAGCCCTCTTTCTCTGATATACCCTTAGCTGAGCTGCTGCTTGTGGCTTTTGAAATTAAATCCTCCTTCAAAGTTTCTGGAAATGGTTCCTGTCAATTTCTTTACTTTTCTCTTGCAAAGTCTGGGGAGTACCGTACCTTGAAACTTTCTTGTTGCACATTTTCTGTCTACTTTAGCGGGCATTTCATTGTTTTGCTGCAGCTCCTTTTTAAGGAAATATAGTAAAGGATTAGGTTGAGATTTTGTTGTGATCTCCTCTATTTCTGCTTTATACAGGCTTTTTCAACTTTTATATTTGCGCTTCCTAGCATGTTTCTTTGACTACATGTAAAAGATCAGTTCCCACTTTCTCTTATTTCTGTTCTTGCTGCATTCACTTTAAGAGGTCTTCAATTTACACAAGCTATTTGAGAAAATGTAGATGAACCAAAGTTTAATATCTGCTGGAAGTTAGCAGAACTTAATTGCTTTTTACATTTTTACCTTTCAACTGTCCAGTTTGGTATTTATTACAGCCATAGTAATAATCTGGTATTTTATTACTGCCAGAAGGGCTGTCAGCATAGCCTAAAAGTTAAAGTAATTTGGTGTGAATAAGACTGGTATATCCAATAGATATGCGGTTTATTTCCACAACCTCCACCTGCATACTGTGTGGCCCAGAACATGTCACTTAACCTTCCCAGTGCCCCCAAATTGCCCCTGAAAACAGGCCTTGGGCCTAGTGGGCCTTAGCTGGTTACCAAAGAATGAAAAAAAGTCACCTTTTCCATCTGAAACACAATGTCATAGAGTTCGTTTACCCAGTTTACGATTTTGTTAATTTTGGAAAGTAAAACAGTACTTGTTTGAGCATCTGAAATCATGAAGGCAGCTCTCTTTATGCTGCTTGAAAGTTCTAAGTTGCTGAGGTGCTTTACTGATCAAGAGATCTTCCGCTTTGTATTCTTGCAGCTGTAGCTTTAGCTGGTATTCTGCTTCTGCAGCTCATGATTCCATGGTTTCTGCAGTTTGTATGTAGGTTTGCTTTAACCACGATATCATGGGAAATAGAAAGAAAAGGTCAATAAAGTTTTATGCCAGTGTCTTAAAACAGTCTTTAGAAGAAACCTCCAGAAGCACGTTGGTCTGGCTTCATTTCAGCTGTAAAACATTCCTAGTCCTGCATGCTCTGGCTGCTCTATGTAACAACTCCTATTGCTTAATAAAGTTCAGACTGCCATTTCATTAAGAGTCAGAGGGTCTTTTGATTAACAGTAGTGTGCTGCATCATGCCACAAAAACCTATGACAAAGTTATTGTTAAAACTGATGTGGCATGTACTCCATTTTAATCTTTGAGAGCAGGGATTTCTTGAGCAAATGTTGGTTTGAAAAAAAAAGTCACTGGTTTGTGTTTATACCCCATGGTATGCTTATAGTGAGTGACCCAGCTTTAAACAGTTCTGGCAGCTTACCATCTGCTCAATGTGTGGAGAAAAGGTAGGCAGCAGTTTGTAGTTATTCGAGGTTAATATAATAACTTTGTTTTTCTTTCTAGTTGTTTCTTAAAGTATCCTGAATCTCCAGTCTCAAACATCAAGCCTACTGGAATCTAAACAGTGGCCACTGTTCTTATAAACATATTTTCAGAGCTACAATATTCAAACATTTATTAGTACTGTACGTCTTCAGCCATGCACAAGGGTTAGCATAGGTTGAGACACTGACTTCTAGCTCCCTCGCATACCACACAACCTTTTTGCTTCCAACTCCACCTCTCTGCACCAGTTCCAGTTCTGATGTGCTTTTCAGAATTTATTTCTGAATTCTGTGGAATGCTGAAAAACATTTCATCATAAACAGTGGAATAGCTTTCCATAGGTTATGTAAACCATAGAATATTTTTCTGCAAATTGTGGAAAAGGACATAGCAGTTTATTTAAATCAGAGAGTGCCAATCTGTGAACAGCAATCCACTTTTGAAATTTCAGAATTCCACTACAGACAGAATTCTGTATATTCCGTCAACATTGCCCGAAGTTCTAAAGAATTCCATTCCTTTTGAATTTGAATATTCTGTACAGCATTAACCATACCCTTCTTGACTGGGCCCTTGTCTCCAAACTAGATCATGCTAGAGCCACATGAATATTTGTGACTTCCTTAGTGACCTCACCACAATCTTCTGTATTTGGAATAATGCCCCACCCAGACCTCCCCCAGGATATTTATGACCCATGATTAATCCAAATTTGATGCTAGCTCCTACATTGTTACCCTATCGCGCATACACTGGGCAACAATTAGAGCCCTTCCTGATGTGGATTCTGCCTTGCATTTCACCTAAGGAAGTAAAGGGATAGGCTTGAGACAGTGCAGTGCATGGTAACAAAAACAATTCAGTGCCTGTTGGGCATGTCCTATGAGAAGCACCACAAGACACTGAAGATGCACTCACTGGACACCAGAAGGGAGAGAGGAGATATGATCGAAACCTTCATGTTCCTAAAAGGAAGTACCCAGGTGAACTGCAGAAACTATTTAACTTGAATAGCAGCTCATGGTCATGTGGTCCTGCATGGAAGCTAACAGCAGGGGGGGGGTTCAGGAGGAACTTAAGGAAATGCTATTTTACAGATAGGGTGGTATAGCTGTAGAACAGGCTGCCAGGTGAAGTGGTTGGTACAAAAACCGTTAGTGCTTTTAATCATCACTGGAACAGAATGAAGCACATAGTGGTTGCTGAGGCATCAGAATCAGTGAGGAAAATGGAGGGAGATGGGGATGGCTAGGACCCTGGAAGAGCAGGAGGCCACAGGGCTAAATAGGAACTGAAGCAGATTGGTTGGACCTTTAGTCTATTGGATGGACCTTTGGTCTCTTTCTGATGTCAGTGTCTATGGTTCTAGGTTTGTAAGTAAAACAAATACAGAAAAGGTGCACTCTGGTAAAGGGAGGCAGTGTGGTGCGAGGCAGCTAGCCTGCTAAATACAAGAAAAACAGAACACTACACTGTTAGTATCCCAGTCTATAATAACAAAAATAACAGGCAGTAATGTGTTTAATCCATTTATTACAAGTTGAATTAAGGTACACTGAATAGTTCCTGTATCCCCTCTTTTTGATTAATTTCCTTTAAGTTTCCAGTACACATGCACCCTTTAAGCAAATTAGGGTAAATGGTCAACAGTCAATTAAGGTGGTTAGACCACAATGTCAGGGAATCTATTGGTTAAGATATAAAGTATGGGGGATTTTCAAAAGCTCTGGTCTCTCAACTGATTGGATCAAACTCGGAAACCCAGAAATGCCTGTAAAAAGGATTTAAAGGCTGCCTAAAAAATACCTAAGGCACCAGCAGCACAAAACTGTATCTGATTCCGAGTGGTTCTATATGCAAGTAAATGCACTCTTAAAATGTTGTGCTAGTTGAGTGGAATGTGACATTTGTCACTGATGGGAAGCTCTACCGAGATCCTGTGGATACTGTTAACACCTTCAACTACATTTTTACTGACCTTGAGAGGTTCAGACCTCCCTCTGCTGGGTCCCTTGTGCACCCTTTTAATCCGACTGATTCAAAGAACTTAACGTCCAGAGTTCCATTTCTGGAAGGTAAAGAAATGAGGTGTTGCCTCTCTTACAACACTTAAAGGCTGATGGCTCCACTGAATTTGATAAACTCAAGCCAAAGCTCCTAAAGCTAGCTGCCACTGTTATTGCCTCCCCTGTTGCTATGCTGACTAACACATGCTTACTCGAAGGGAGAATTCCTAGAAACTGGAAAATGGTGTTAGTTGTTCCTGTACACAAGGGCAGTCCCAAGAAACCTACTGAAAAATATCACTCCATTTATCTACTTTGTCTCCTGACCAAAATACATAAAAAGTTAATTTACAATCAGCTGCAGGAGTGTCTGGAACAGTATCAACTTCTGCCAGACAGGCAGCATGGCTTCAGGAACCATTATGATACAGATACTGGACTGGTCAGGACATCTACTGATATGCTGGGGGCCATGGATAAAGGGCAATTGACAGGTGAGGTCAAACCTTTGATTTTGCAAACCACTCCCTCCTCTTGGTTAAATTAAAACTATTTGATCTTTTTTTATACTTTATCTTTTTATTGATGTTTTGAATATATAAAGAGGAACAAAGCACACAATACATTTGGAAGATATATATTATAAAGAAACAGCACATAACATTATGCATTACAATGTATGGGTTATAGAACTACAGAGGTCTCACTGCAGGATTATTCTTAGATCTTAAATCTAAACAAATGTGCAGGCAGATAATGGCAGAGTTAAAATCAAGCAGGGCAACTGTTAATTCAAAAAGATCCACCATATATAAAGTGAGTACTAGTAAATGCTTTAACCTAGATTTTAAGTAAAATGCATAACGTGATATATGAGAATACAATTGGTGAAAACTACTTGATCTTGATAATCTGTCCTGTCAATGATTCTCTCATTACCTGAAGAATAGGTCTCAACAGATTAAGTGGAAAGGTGTCCACCCCATGCAGAATCCCATAACCGATGGTGTTCCCCAAGGTTCCATCACTGGTCCTCTGCCATTCTCCTTCTTTATTAATAATATGCCTGGTAACTGTGGAATTTGAAGCAGTGTAGCGCAGTGGTTTAAGGCTCTGAGCTACAAATCTGGTGACATCCAGCAGACCAGACCTGTGTTTGAATCCCACAGCTGCCACTTGCATACTGTGTGACCCTGAGCAAGTCACTTAACTTCCCTGTGCTCCCAGGTTGCACCTGTAAAAAAGCTTTCAGCTTAGTGTGCTACTCCTGGTTAAACAACTAAAAAAAAAAAAATGGCTAATTTACTACTGTACACAGACGATGCCGTGTTGCACAGATGCTCTGGCAATGTCTCCCAGATTGGCAGTCAGCTTACTAGTAACTTCAGAGAATTGGAGAAATGCTTCACTAACACAGTAATAAGCTAGTCTTGAAAACTAAAACCATCTTTTTTGGTCCCAGAAACCTGGGTTCTTCTAGGCAGCATTTATTACCTATTGTCATATCCACTGAGGTGCTAACTGTGGTAGCTGACTCTATTAAATATCTTGGAGGGCACATGAACCAGGGATTCTCCAATAAGCACCATATGGATTATGACTCAAAGTCCCTGCACCAGAAATTTGGACTACTTTACCAGCTAAATAGTTACCTGTCCATTGACTCTAGGCTTGCAATTGCAAACAGTGTGCTGCTCCCAGTGCTACTGTATGGTGCTTCATGTTTAGTGACTCTAAGGTATACAGAGGCTAAGAGGTCCTCTATAACAAAAATTGGTAGATTTGTGGCTGGTGCCCCACCTAGGGAGCACCATTTTGATGTCTTTCACTCCCTTAATTGGCCCTCCTTTGAAGGTCAACTCCACTGTCCTCTCTTCTGTCTTGCAGTCAAACTTGTCAGAGGGGTCACTTCAAGTCTCAGTGATGGTTTGGCAACTAAATGCCTGAGAAGAATGACTAGTCCTTGAGCTATATGTTAACTGAGACAGAACAAGATCCTGTGCAGGCAAAAAATATTTTGCTGCCAGTGCCCCATCTCTGTGAAATGCCCTACCTTCAACCCTCTTAGAATGCTCCTCACTTGGTGACTTTAAAAAAAGGTCTAAAAACTGTTCTTCTTGGTTACAGTCTATGTACTTGCAATCATTGAGGTGTAGCTACCTGTTGGGGAACTTGCTATTCTGTAATCATAGACTTGCCTGTGTGTTTGCCCTTATTCTGTATGAACCAATGTTTCTAATTCTGTAACCCTGTGATTTCATTATTATTGTCATGGCTTGTACTATTCATCTGACTTCCTGTACTGTTTTGTTATGTTTCCATGTAATTAATGCAAGGTCACCCCTGAAAAGGGAACCTTTAGTCACAGTGGACCTTTCTGGTCAACAAAATTCAATAAATCAATAAATAATTTGTTTCTGAAACTGGAGGGGTTCCCCCTGAAAACATACTTAGCCTCATACCTCATAACACTGGCCATGCACTGCAGTATGGGGGGAGTCTGTTAGGTTGGTCCGTCACTCAGATGAGGCTCTAAACTGAAGTCTCTGT
This sequence comes from Neoceratodus forsteri, assembly GCA_016271365.2. Classification (NCBI taxonomy): domain Eukaryota; kingdom Metazoa; phylum Chordata; order Ceratodontiformes; family Ceratodontidae; genus Neoceratodus; species Neoceratodus forsteri. The sequence continues at coordinate 133,699,511 of CM028136.1, forward strand.
TGACCATCTGTCCAGTTGGAAGTCAGAGAACCCAAGGCACTTTTCACAAGTAGCAAGGCAAGGGAAAGTTTATTCATCAAGCGCCCAATACAAAAAGGCTCGGAGCGCTGTTCAGAGTTCAGACATAAAATACAATAATTAAACTTTAAAATATAATTTAATTAAAATTCAGTAATCAAAGGTGCAATAACTTTAACTTATCAGTGTAATCACCCAGTCCCCTGGGGTTACTAGAATCCCATCAGTATTAGACTAGGAAGGTAGTTGGGCAGCTGGTAGGGAGTTTATTAGAAGCTCTCTATAGACAGCTCATTGTTTACTTAGCTAAGTTAGGTAGATAATGAGTGATGTCATTTAGAACTCTTGCAGCAGCATAAGCCTTTGAGCTCAGCTGCAGGGGAACAGTTTAGAATCTTGAGTGCAGTAGTGTAGTGTCCAGAGTAGAGAGTGGAGCTCTGAGTGTAGAGGTGTCTGCCAGTCTGCCCTGGGCTGGGTGAAGGACCACTGGTCATCTTTTTTTCTCACCCTAGAGAGTGTGACAACAGCATTGCTGCAAGAAGTGGTGGAGACCTGTGTCAACAGGACCCCAGTGGGTCATTTCTGTAAAGTAAAATGGGACTGAGACTTCAGTAGATCCAAGGGGCAATCCCCTGAGGGACTAAAAGATTGTCCAGCTGCCCAGAGCAGAGTAGTGAGAGTTTTCAGTGCAAAAAGCTATGGATTCGATGGAAGAAAGGAGTCTTCAGTAAACCCTGATGTCTGTAACAAAGGGACAAAGAAACCGTGAGTACAGTAACATGGGCAGGATGTTGGGAGTTGGCTGGTGATGTATGCGCCCAAGACAAGGCTAGATTACATCACTCAGTACTCTGCTATCACCACAAATATGTGCTGAATGTAAATGTAAATGTATTTTCTGTGTGAAGGCCTTTAGCAAACCAGGTGAGATTGAAGGATTCAATGTGTGTTCCTAGAAGGAAAGGCAGAGGTTGGCTGGGGCCAGGGTGGGCAGACCCTCACCTTGAGCTATAGTCAGGGCTAACTGGTTACCTAAAAGACACAGCTTACCCTGCAGGTATTAACTTTAGCCCTCTCATCAGTAGGATGTTTTGTTTGAATTAAAGTGTGTGGCAACCCCCATGTAATAGACACTAAGAAGTCCCTAGATCCCAAGCAAGAGGGATAGACAGTTTGAATGGTAGAAAAGTAGATGTGTGAAGTGCAAATGCTGCCTGTTTCTGGAGAAAGCCAACTTTTTGTCAGGAGGTACCGTGGCTCTGTAGTGACAGTTTCCAAACTTGGGGGGACCATTCAATTTCTGCTAACATCTGTCAGAAAATAAAGCCATACAAAACAATCCCAATTTCTAGTTGTGTACAATCCATCTATGAGTCCAAGTGGAATTGTGTATTGGGGCCCCCCTTAGATAGGAGACACAGCACAGCCCTGGCACCTCTCTCCCAGAGCTCTGTGTAATATAAATGTTATTTTGTGCTTTTATCCCCCCTACCTCTTACATGCCTGACCCAGATATTTGCCCTAAAACCAGGTGTGGTACCTTTGTTTATACCAACCTGTGGTTTGTTGCATTGTCAGTGAACAAGTTAGGGGTGTCCTGGTTGCAAGATGCAGCTCTTGACCGGGGTAAGGGTTGCATCAGAAAATGTCTGTTGGAATAAAGTTGTCTGCAGAGAGGATTTGAAAGCCTCCACTGCATTGGCCAAATGTATATATAGAAGAAGGGAAACATAGAAACAGACTTTGACAGCAGATAAGGACTGCTTGGCCCACCTAGTCTGCCCATTTCTCTACCTACTGGATAAGCTTTAGATCCTAGTTTTACCAGCAGCCTACTTCCTCCTACCTCCCACTAGAATTGCCTTGTCTGTCCCATGCAGTCTTAAATTCCCCCACTGTTTTTGACCCCATGACCTCCTCAGGAAGGCCGTTCCATGTGTCCACCACCCTCTGCATGAAAAAATACTTCCTCACATTGCACCTGAGTCATCCCTCCTCTATTTTCAAATTGTGCCCCCCTTGTTCTTGCATGTCTCTTTTTCTGAAAGATGCTACCCTCTTGGACTTTGTTGGTTCCTTTGAGGTACTTGAAAGTTTCTATCCCCCACTTCCTCCTTCACTCGAGGGTATACATTTTAAGCTCTTTTAATCTCTCTTCATATGGCTTCTGGTGCAGATCTTGCACCATTTTAGTTGCCCTCCTCTGGACTTCCTCCATCCTGTCTATGTACTTCCGGAGATGGGGTCTCCAGAACTGCACTCAGTACTCCAGATGGGGTCTCACCAAATGTCTGTACAGAGGGATAACAACTTCCTGTTTTCTACTGATGATGCCTCTCCCTATGCATCCCAGTATCCCTCCAACCCTCCTTAATACCTTCTCACATCGCTCGCTTACCTTTAGATCATCTAATATGACTATCCCCAGGTCCCTTTCCATTTTTATTGTTGCTAATGCCCCCAACCCCCCATTGTGTACTCTTCCCTTGGGCTTTTGTTTCCCAGATGCATTATTTTGCACTTCTTTGCACTGAATCTAAGCTGCCATTCTTCGGACCATTCCTCTAACCTTGTCAAGTCCCTTCTCATCCTTTCCACCCCCCCTTGTGTATCAACCCTGTTGCAGATCTTTGTGTCATCTGCAAAGAGGCATACTTTTCCTTCCAGTCCCTCCACAATGTCATCTACAAAGATGTTAAAGAGGACTGGCCCCAGTACTGAACCCTGCGGTACCCCACTAGTAACCCATCTTTCTTTGGAGTGGACTCTGTTTACTATTACCATCTGAGTCCTTTTGTCCAGACAATTTTTTACCAAGTTTACCACCCTGGGACCCACTCCCAGGCTATCTAACTTGTTTATTAATCTTTTGTGTGGGACTGTGTCAAACGCCTTGCTAAAGTCTAGGTAGAATACATTCACAGCCTCTTCCTGGTCTACTACTTTGGTCACCCAGTCAAATAAATCTATTAGATTCATCTGACAAGACCTTCCCGCTGTGAATCCACGCTGCCTTGGGTCCTGTGCCCCGTTGGCCTCTACGTACTCAGCAATTCTTTCTTTCAGAAGTGATTTTGTCATTTTCCCTACCACTGAGGTAAAACTAACAGGTCTGTAGTTTCCTACTTCTGTCTTGCTCCCACTTTTGTGAAGGGGAATCACATCTGCCCTCCTCTGCTCCTCAGGTACCACACCATCCTCCCATGATTTGTTAAAAAGGGTAGTCAGTGGTGCCCCTAGTTCTCACCTTAGTTCTTTCAGAATTCTGGGGTGAATCCCATCAGTTTTAGTTCTTTCAGGACCCTTTCTTCTGTGAATGGACTGGTACTGACCCCTCCCCATCTAGTGTGTTTCTATTATTTGGTTTAGGTACCTCCCCCTCCTCTTCTTTTGTGATTACTGAGCAGAAGTATTCGTTCAGTATCTCTACTTTGTCACTGTCACCATCTCCACCCCCCCCCAAATTAAGTCTCACTATCCCTCCCCTGGTCTCTCTTTGTTCCCTAATGTACCAATAAAAGGTTTTATCCCCCTTCTTAACTAAGTTGGCTATCTTTTCCTCCTTTTGGGCCTTTGCTATTCTGACTGCCTACCCCGCTTCCTTCTGCTTTAACTGGTACAGGTCTCTGTTCTGCTCCTGCTGTGTTTCCTTATACTTCCTAAATGCTATCTTTATCTCCTTAACCTACTCCGACACCTCTTTTGAGAACCATAGTGTTTTTTTCATTCATTTTGTTTATTTACTTCACACAAAGGTTTGTTGCCTACGTGATGGCAGTTTTGATTTTTCCCCATTCTTCCTCCACCCACCTTCTTGCCCATTTGCTAGTGCTTTCATGAGGCACTCCCCCAATTTGCCAGAGTCAGGCCTCTTAAAGACCAAAACCTTCATCTTTATGTAACTTGACTCTATGGCTGTGTTTATCGTGAACCACGCTGTTTGGTGGTCGCTTGTTCCCAGATGGCTACCCACTTCTAAATCCGAGATCCTCTCTCCATCCCTGTTTGAGAGTACCAGGTCCAAGATTGCTCCCTCCCGGAATGGAATGCCATAAAACTGGAGCAGACACTCCAAAAGCTCTGTCACTTGATAGTTTTAGCCTGGAAGTGGGGAATGAGAAGGATGTCTGCACTGGTGGAGTAGAGAAGGCGAACTGGGTGGTAGGGACCCAGGCACTCTTTCAAGTAGTCCGGTCCTGAATGCGTAGGGCAAGAGATTTCATCCAGGAGTCTGGCAAACATTTATCTTCTCAATAAGACAGGCATTTGCCCATGTCTCTGTTTGGGTAGTGCTGCGCCAAATAGCTATCGTTACACATTTACAGTCACTGCACTGCTGCATATACAGTAAATTCAAATTCTTCACCTTTCTCTTTTTCTAAACACTAGTCATTAGACCAGCATTATAATCTCATATATGCAAGTAATTCACTATATATACAAATCCTTCCTTGCCAGACTGGACTCCAGTTTTGACTAATTTTGTCAACTTGCATTGGACTGTCCCCATCATACCCATTACTGTTCTCTTTACTCTGCATTATCCCTCCACTTCCATGATGCCAGGTGCCTTTCACATCGTACCTCCTTCATATCAAAATTCTGGTTTGGTTTCCCTTCCTTCCTTCCTACCTTACCTACCTCTCATCCTCTCCCCCACTTACCTCTTACCCTCTCTATAGCAAAGTTTCCCATTCCCTTTCCATTCCACCCAGAAAATCTACTGCTGCTAAAGCTGCCTTCTTCTATCACTTTCCTAAACTCTGGTCCTCCCTTCCCCTGTCAATCTGCTCTGCTTCTTTTACCTTCCCCCTTAAGTCTCTCCTTCATGACATTCCTACTCCTGTTTCAACTGTCCTTGACCATTTATGAGTGATCACCCTCCACCTCTCTACTTTTAGTGCTCCAGCCTTGTTTGTTGTCCCCAACCCCCACCCATTACGCTCTGTTAGGGTAATTTCCTTATGCCTTTCCAAGCTCAAGCACATGCACCTTCTTGTATGTTTTACTCTGCACTGTTTATTATTATGCTACTTTTTGAAGTACTGTGTTGCTCATATGGACTAACGTGTTTATGTAGCTATAAATTTACTGTCTGTTTTTTCTCCATTTGTACTATCTTCCATATTCTTCCCCAAAGGATGCATCTGGATTTGAGTTGAGGTATGTCCTACAGCCTCCCACATTTTTTTTTTCTCGCAAGTATGTCTCTTATTTCCCTTACTGTTTTTTTTTTCCATTTAGATAATTCCTGAAGAAGACCTATGGTTGAAACATCAATTTTACCTCTATTTTCTATTTTTAGCATGGATTTAATACTACCATTTTGTTCTATATCTGTAACATGTGCTGTGGAAATGCAAGTCAGAAAACATAATTTTATCTGTCAGTTTATTATTAAAATATATCATTTTGCAACATTTGATATACAGATTATACTACCTGTGCCCCACTACCTGGTACAGCTAAGAATCGCTATAAGAATTGATGAAATTTGTTTGAGGGGACAACAGAGTGGCCAGTTGATGTGCAATGTATTGATGCTTGCCACACCCTTGCATGTCGTCAGGCGTGGCCTTCTATGGTTGCCATTGTAAACCCTGAGGGAATCGGGGCCAGCATAGCTGTTGTAGGGAAAAAGGAAAGTAGTTCATCTGCAAGCAGGGCTCATGGCCCATTTCCATCAACACCACATGTGCCAAGCTGCCACAGTAGGTCACTTGATTGTCCATCCACCCACCTGCAAGGTTTGTCACCATCACCAGTCCCATCTCAAAGAAAATCCTCATCAAAGGGGTATGTACTGGAGTGCAACAAGTGTTTTGTGTAGTGTGATAATTTAATTGTTGTAAGTGACACAGTCTGACTTCAGTTGTGGCATACTGGCAGTGGCATAATAGTCATGGCAGTCTTAGTTATAATTATGTCTGTGTCTCAGTGGCAGTGGCAAGTCAAGGTTCAGCTGTGAGTTTAAATGTTGTTGGGATAAGCAGGTGTGCGCTGGTGGAATTTATTATATGTGATGTGGGGTGGATCTGTGGCTGGCAATGGCTAAAGCTAAAGTTAGGATTCTGGCTGCTGTGGGGAAATGGGAAAAGATCACCAAGGCAAGGACGGGCAGTAGAGCTTTAGTTTGCATGTGTGTGAGTGTAGGGGGAGCGATGTGAGGGTGGGATTTAATTATAGAACTTTAAATGGGTAGTTGTGGCTCTTGCATAGTCAGGAGGAGAATACAGGCCAGATGTGGGAAAGATTATCAATTGCAGAACATGCAACAGGGTGTCTGTAGCAGTGCAGTAAGGGTGGGATGTAAAAGGGTAGTTGTGGCTGGCATTGTCATGATATACAGCTGTATAGGAAAGATCACCAAGGGCACTGGCATTAGATGCAGGGAATGTGTGTGTTGGAGGGTGAGTATTGGTGTTATGGAAATGAAAACGGCCAGGGACAGCAGTGGCTGGCAAAGCCAGGATTCAGCTGGGGGGAGGGATATTGCAGAGTGCAGTAGTAGATGCAGGGTGTCTCAGTGTTTTTTTTAATAGAGCTCTTATTGATGGAAATGTAAAGGGATTGTTGTGGCTGGCAATGTTAGATAGGTACTGTATTATAAATCAACATATTCATTGTCTTTAGAACCTGTTTTATTTCTTTTATACACTTTTTGGGGTTTTATGAGCACATAGCTATGTTCAATGAGCAAATACAAGCATGTTAACACAAGTAATATAAAGTAATATGAAAAGTAATATGCACTACAGTTACAGTTACTGATTACTTTTTATATGAGTAATAAGTAACTGTAACTGATTACATTTATTTGAAAGTAACTAGTAACTGTAATGGTCAGGGGTTTGGCAGTTGAAATTCAATGCAAAGAAGTGCAAGATAATGCATATGGGGCACAAAAACCCTGGCACAGTATATCAGTTGGGGGGTGAGGATATAGCATGCACCAAGCAGGAAAGGGATCTTGGGGTTATCATCTCTGATGACCTCAAGGTAGGAAACAGTGTGACAAGGCAGCAGGTAAAGCAAATAGGATGCTGGGATGTATAGGCAGGGCATCACCAGCAGGAAAAGGAGGTCATAATTCCCTGTACAAGACACTAGTGAGGCCCCACCTGGAGTACAGTGTACAGTTCTGGAGACCATACCTACGTAAGGACATAGACAGGGTAGAGAAGGTTCAAAGGAGGGCAACAAAGATGGTGCATGCATTGCATCACAAGTCCTATGAAGACAGGTTGAAGGAACTGAACATGTACTCCCTGGAGGAGAGGAGGAGAGAGGGATATGATAGAGACATACAAGTATCTTACAGGAGGAACAGGGTGCAGGAAAACACTATTTTAAGTGAAAAGATGTTCCAGGACTAGAGGGCATGGGATGAAGTTGGAGGGAGGACGATTCAGACGAAACATGAGAAAAGAATTTCTTCACAGAACAGGTGGTGGACAAGTGGAACACCCTGCCAGAGGAAGTGGTGGGGGCTGAAACAATCACGGGATTTAAGAATGCATGGGATAGACATAAAGGAATTCTGGAGGTCAGGGGTAAGGTGCAACAGACTTCTAGGAAAACAAACTGAACTTACAAGCTCAAATGGGAAGACTGGGTGGGCCATAGGCCCTTATCTGCCGACACTGTCTATGTATCTATGTATCTATGTAATGGATTTATTTTTAAAAGTAACTTACCCAACATAGCCCATGGGATGTAATCCCGCTAGGATCTCAATGCTCAAGCACACAAAATGCACACAGAAGCAGATTCTGGCTGACATCCCCTCCCCTCTGTGCTTCCACTGCACTGCCACATGTGACCACCTAGGTGGCAGCGTTGCTGGGGAGGCATCCACCCTACTTCCCCAGAAGAAGAGGGCATCCTCTGGGATGCCCAGTCTTCCTTCCCTGGCTGGTTCCCAGTGACAGAGGGTTGCTTCTGAACACCAGTAGCTGGCTTGGGGAGTGGTGGCAAATCACTGCGCCATCAAGCTGGCACTGTATTACAGTTTCAGTTCCTAATACAAAATTCTGAAAACATCATCTCTGATACTCAATTTCCATTTCTTTTGTGTGCATGTTACTCATCTGGCACAACATCTATTTGGCATGCATTTCAGGTTGGAAAATAAACATTGTTAGTCCAGCATCATCCAAAACATAATTGATTTTATAAGAACATTAATTAACTGAAGAACTTAAGAACATGACAAAAACAATATCTGTGCATTTTCACTTTTAGAACTACAGCGGCAGCATTTAATAAGCTTAACCAGAAAGCTTAGAGTAGCTGAAGGAATTTGGATACAATGGAGATAAAATGTTCTTAGGCAGCTGGAAGGGAGTAGAGTGACCTTGCATGTCTATTTTAGGCTCTTCTCCATGGTCTAATTCTTCAAGGTGATGTCCTACTGTCTACTACAAATAATTCCCTGGTACCCTTCCCCTCACTGAAATATGCAGTGAAAAAGGGTCTGATATTAACCAGAAACCAGACCCTATATTCTCTGTATTAACCTGGTGTGATGTCACATCAGGTTACTATGGAGAAGTTTCCATATTGGCCTGTTGTGAAGTCAAACTTGGTTGGTATGGAGAAAGTTACAGCTGCTCCATCACCCGTGTGGAAAGCTGTTAGCATATCACACTAACTGAAAACAGCTGTAGCAACGTCTTTTGGCTTAGCTGGCTTTGATGTCAAACCCTAACCTAGATTATACAAAAAAATAATTATGGTGAACTGTGTGATTACTCATATTTGATTTTTACAGAACCTCTGTGAGTCTACATTTAAAAAACACTTGACCTGTGCTCTCATACTATACAGTATGTAGCAAAACGCACCTCAGTATGTAAAAGAAACCTCATATCAAACAGTCATACTGTACATGCACTATTCTATACTTTTTCAAAGTGACAAACATCATTAGGAGTCATAAAAGTCAAAATACAAAGTCTTGCTTCTTGGTGGTATGGATCAAATCCAAATCAGCTAATGAAAGGGACACTGTTAGCCCTTCTGCATCGTATAATTTCTGGTTAAAAACACACAGTTTATGATTGCCTACCTTCTCTAAAATTCATTGGTGTTGCTGGATATTTTATCTGCTTCCTTTCTTAATAAAACTGAAATGCATACTAATGGTGTGATTATACCCAGCCTTGTTTTGTTTCAAATCCCTGATCTACTCTTATTGCATACTTCCTGAATATTAGAAATGCCACCAAATAGCATAGTCACCATTGATGCAGTAGCTCTGCTCTCAGCCTGCTGCATCATGTGGCTACACTGCGCTGGGGATGTTATTAATTACAGGAAAGATGCAGTGGGAGTTGATCAAGGTATGTAAACATGTTTTGGTGTGGTAACACCAGTATGGTGGGCAGTCATTTTTTCACTTTTAAAAGAAGAAAGGGGTAAGAATTAAACCACCAGCTACAATACATCATCAGTCTCTATAGAATGTGGACAATCATATCATATGTTTTTTGAACTCCGGACACCTTGAGACCTAAAGGGGTTGACAGTGTCCCTTGAATATTTTGTATACCAGATGTATTTGTCTGAGTGCTGAATATCAGCTTATATTCAAATGTATTCAAGTATAGATTTCAAGTCTGGGGGACAGTGGCAAAGTGTGTCTCCTCTGAAGCCTGTACCCAGTTGGGAGCTGCATCTCCAGTCTTGATGGATGTGATTCTACAGCAGCAAGGGCTTTAAATCCAGAGCTCCTTCCAGCATCCAACTGTTGTAATTTACTATTGCTGCTCCAAAAATAAATCCTCTGGGGTAATGAGGAGCACAGTAATGCAGGACCGCCCTTCCCCCAACACCACGCCACCAGATCAGTGCTTTACTAAAGCTGTGCCTTTCATCTGTAAGAGCTGTGGCCCCTAAACTGCTGGGCACACCAGTCAGTATCCTGAACAGTAGCAAGCCACACTTCCTCTGAAGTCTGCAATCAATCCGGAGCTGCTTCTCCTGTCTTGATGGGTGTGTTCTAATCCTTATAATGCTGACCTCCTGAGCTGTCCTCCACACTGTGGTCTGGAGCACTAAGGACTGCAACAAGAAAGGACATTTACTTGGAAGGAGTGTGCCTGGAGCCAGCCATGAGTCAGTCATCAGCCAGTCATGCTGCCCCCCTGGAGTGCCACCCACAAGCCTAGCTCCAGTCTACTCCAGAACTGTAAGTGTTATTCCTCTCATTGTTATACTTGTTAACTGAACACTTGTGTGCCCCACACCAGAACTTGGATAACTTGGACTGCTTCCATTAGCCTGCCTGTTCAGTCTGCTAGCATTATTAATTTACCTTAATTACCAGGCATCTTCACTACAACCCATCTAAGCACACCTTTTCTCTTTACATACGAACATATGAAGAAGTCAGCAGAAGAAGGCCATTTGATCTATCTGATCTGCTTGTATTGCATGGTCCACAACTTGAGCTATTGTCCCTGCCCCCTCTCCACTCCTCCCATCCTCCCTACCTATGATCCTTACATTCCCCCATGCCTATCCCAGCATCTTTTAAAGCTGCCTACCATCTTCAGTGATATCACCTTTTCTGGAAGCGCATTCCAAGTGTCTACCACCCTCTTTTTGAAGAAGTACTTCCTGACCTCCCTCCTAAACCACCCACACTCCAGCTTAAGACTATGCCACCTCATGTTTTGATTGTCATTCAGCTTAAAGAGATCCTATTTATCCTCCTCAAGTACTTGAAGGTCCTAATCATGTCCTCTCTCTCTCTCTCTCTCTCTCTCTCTCTCCCTGTCTTCCAGAGAGTACATGTTCAGTGCCCTCAACCTCTCCTTGTATGCCTTACTCTGCTGACCCACTGTCATCTTTATAACCCTCCTCTGGACCTTCTCCAGCAGGTTACTGTCCTTTTTGAGGTGTGAGCACCAACACTGAGCTCCATACTCTAGATATTTATTATTTGCTATTCGCCTTATTTAACTGATGTGTTTCTCTGCAGCTCCATTGTTTTACCAATTTACAATTGTGTTATGGGGGCAGTGGCTGATGAAATTGAGAGATGTAAGGGGCTACAGGATGACCTAACTAAACTGCAGGAATGGTTGGAAACATGGCAGCCGGGGTTCAATGCCAAGAAGTGCAAGGTAATGCACTTTGGAACAAAGAACCAGGGGAAGGATTATCAGCTGGGAGGGGTACAGTTGGGTATCACTGTGGAGGAAAATGACCTAGGGGTACTCATAACAGAGAGCATGAATAGCTCTGCTGAGTGTAGGAAGGTGGCAACAAAGGCCAACAAGATGCTGGGGTGCATAGAGAGAGGAATCTCCTCCAGAAGTAGGGAGGTAGTCCTCCAACTGTACAAATCACTGGTCAGGCTGCACCTGGAGTACTGCATGCAGTCCTGGCACCCATATCTAAGGAAGGATGTCAGATTATTGGAGGGGGTGCAATACAAAGTGGCAAAGATGATCCAGTGATTGGAAGACAAGCCCTATGAGGAAAGACTGAGCAAGCTAGATATGTATTCTTTGGAGGAGAGAAGGGGATAGGGAGGAAATGAGTGAGACCTTTAAGTACTTGAAAGGGATAAAGAAGACTCGAACTGAGGGGATCTACCAATTAAGAAGAGGAAGGGACATGAGAGGGCACAGTCTCAGACTGGAGGGGGGAAGATTCAGGAGGGAGGTAAAGAGACAGTTCTTCACTGAAAGGGTGGTGGGCAAGTGGAACACTGTATCACAGGAGGTGGTGGCCTGTAAGATGGTTGGCAGTTTCAATAGGGGATGGGACAGTGTGAGAGGCAAGGTAAATCTAGGAGGGGAGGAGTGTGAGGGGCAGCTGCTCAATGAGGGGGCTAGCTGCACAATCGAGCAGACTCAACAGACCATGAGGATTATTTCTGCTGGCATTTTCATATGTTTGTATGTTCGTATGCATCAGTGTTAGTCTACCAGCAGGTATAACTCTAATTGTTTAGTTAAGTTTTCAGGTTTGTTCATTCATCTTTAAATCAGTTCTACCCAGTTGCAGTGTTTTATCCTACAACTTTTTGTGTACTACCCTTGGCCTTTTGTGCTGAGTTGCACAGCTGTGCTACACTGCTCCCTCTAGCTAGTCTCCAACATTGCTGCTGTACTAATTAGTTGATATTTAACGTATTTCACTTTAACCACAATGCACCTTGACCTCTTTTGTCTTCTCCCTCATCCTCTCCTATTCCTGACCCAAGCCTTCCTTCCCCCTTCCACCCAGCTACCCACTCTATCCCCTTCCAATTTGTCCCCCACCCTCACCCGTCTCCTCCTCTCTTTGTATTCACCCATTTCTACTCCTCCCTCTCTCTGAACCTGAAGTTTCTCCACTGAGCCCTCCTGCTTCTTCCCTGATCCACCACTTCCTCTCCTCCCCGTTCAAAAGACTCGAGTCACACTCCATCCTCCTGCTCCTTATCCTGCTCCTCTTCCTATCTGACTACATGGAAAGTACTAACCCTGGTCCCTCCCCTCCTACTGACTCCACCTCCACAGTTCCCACAGGCCTTAGCATCTTTTATCCCACTGCTGGAAACTTTTTCCCCAAACCTGACCTCCTTAACATCTGGGTTTCACAACACTCACCTGACATCCTCTGCATCTCCCAATTATGGCTCTCCTCAAGGACCTGCCTTTCCTGGTTTCCAGGCAGGAAGAGGGCTATGTCTACCAAAGACTTCACTGCACCATTACTCAGGGAGGCAGTGCCTTCCTTCCATAAGTTTCTCCTTGTTAGGCTATCCTTTCCTTCTAACGTCGCAACCTTTATTGGAGTTTTTTTAATCTTCATCTGTTGTGTCACTCTCCTCTCTGAGTGACTTTCTCTCTGCCATCACCTTGCACTCCTTCTAAGGTGAACTCATCCTATTTGGGGACTTCAATATTAACTGGCTCTCGTCAGCCTCCGGGCTGACTATCTTTTAGGACTGAGTCCCTTAATGTCTCCCAGCTCATTACCAAACCCACCTTGCTCAATCCCCACTCCCTTAATAACACTCTTCTGGACAGGGTTCTCCCCTTCCACCCCCACTACATTGTTGCAGTGGGTATTCTACTTGATGCCTTCAATGACCACTGCATGACCTTCTGATAAATGAATGTCCAGCACCCTCGATTCTCCCCTAAGTACATCTGCTCTAGGTCCCTTCCTTAAGTTAATATAGATGCCCTCCTGTGCAACCTTGCTATGACTGACTTGTCATCCATCATCTACACCCCTGACATTTATGTGGCCCTTTTCCTGTTCCATTCCAAATTTTCCTACTTCTGAGACCAGTATGCCCCACATCAGAAAGTCCAAGGCTAAATCTTTCCTCCACCCCTGAATTACTCCCAAACTCATTGACCAGTGTAAGTCCTGTGATCATGCACAGGCTCCTTTTAAATTATCCCACTCCCTGCTTGACCTCCTCTTTTACAGGGTGTGACAGGGTAGAATAGGACCCTGTTCCATTTGTTACGTAGAAAGTGTTTAAATGCAAGCATCTGTACTTTCCTTTTCTGTCTCTTGTCTATCTGGTCGCGTAACCCAATTTTCCTGTGAGACTTCGGACTTGATTAACCCAACAGGCTCACAGTTCTATGCCTCTCACTGTTTCTCAGTTTTCTTTTGTTGTCTGTTTTTCTCCCTTGCATATCTAGATCTGCTGATATAAAATATGTGCAAATCATTGTATGAAAATTTAACTGATAATGGGATCACTTTTGTTTAGAAAATATGTAGTGTTACTGTTAAAAATATAATTATATTTTGAGATAATTGCAGAAAGCTATTGTAAACTCTAGAGATTACTTATGTGCAAATCTTTCAGCCTTTTGTAAAATCTGCAAAAGGGGCCTCAGAAAGTACACTGTGTTCTAGCAGCTTCTGCCTGATATTTACAATAACAGGATGCTTGTTGAAAATGGGGTTTGGAAAGGACTTATAATGGAGCTGAGCTGCAATTGCTGAAGGAGAAGAACAAGGGACACAGAGACTGAAAGAAAACTGTATTTTATTTTGTCTTTGTAGATAGTTATTCTGAACAAGTTTAAATTTTATGATACTGCTAGTGTAAATAAATAATTTTTGGTGAATTCTACAACTGCTCCTGTTTTTTTCCTGTGCTTCCTGACAAAGTGCCTCAATGACACAGGGCACTTAGAAATTCATGTACTAAAGCTGTCCATGCTGCTAAATCCCTCTGTTTTAAGGCCAACCTTCAGAAAAACCTTAACTCCTCAGCCAAATTCTGGAAGGTGATCCACTCCCTGTTTGATCCCCCTGCCCAGTCCACTCCCTCAGTTCTCATGATTAATGGTTCACCTGTCTCTGATCTTTCCTCTGTAGTGGATTGCTTCAATGAGTTCTTCACTATTTGTGATCTCCCCTTCCCCAGCTCCTCTAGATCTCCCCTGTTCCACCCTCCTCCCTGCCCCACCCTGGGTTTTCATTTTCCCCCATTACTACCTAGGAACCCTTGCTTGTACTGTCCTCCCTCAAGCTAACGGTAGCCCTGATGGAATGGATCCTAAACTCCTCCACATTTCAGCTTCTGCCATCACCTCACCTTTATTCATGTCCTCAACCTCTCCTTCTCTATCTGAACTGTTCCTTAGTCTTGGAAGATTGCCAAAGTTATCTCTCTTTATATAGGGAGTGACCACTCCTTCCTTGGTAACTTCCATCCTATCTCCTTCCTCCTTTCTCTTGTAAAACTGCAAGAGAAACTTGTCTACTCCAAGTTTGCTGATGTCCTCTATTAATCCAACTTCCCGTCCTGTTTCCTGTCTGGTTTCTGAAAGCACCACTCCACTGTCTCCTCCCTGTTGCGTGTTACTGACTCCACCATCACTGTGATAGATAAGATACATTATGGCAGCCATTTTCATTGATCTGATAAAAGCCTTTGATTCAGTGGCCTATCCACTGCTCTTGGACAAGCTGAGCTCTGCCAGCTTCTCAGCTTCCACTGTTGAATGGTTCCAATCCCACTACTAGGGCTGTCAACAGTCAGTATAGGTAGAAGATGTCCTGTAATCTCCACTAGCCATTAAGGCTGAGGTCCCACAGGGCTCCATCCTGAGTCACATCCTCTTCTCCATTTTCCTGAATGACCTTCCTCTGCCAGTGTCCACTCACTTATTCACATGTATCTAGACAACATAGTAATCTTCACAGCCAGCCTCTCAACTGCAGCAGTACAAACTTGCTCCGGCAAGACCTTCATAATGTACTGCACTTTTTCCACTCCAACCTGCTCCAGGTGAACAATTAAAAAACATTGTCCATGACCTATGCTACCAGTCACAAATTGGCCAGGCTCTCCTCCCTGTCAAGTACTGCCATCATAGCTCACGGACCTGTAAAGTAAAAATAAAACAGTGTGAGGAGACCAGTTCCTAAGGCAGTCCTATTATAAGTCCAAGAAGTAGGGGGGCAGAGCTTGCCATCTGTCATGGTGGTAGAGTAACTTATCCAGGGGTCCATTCCGAGAGCTGTTTTGCAATCACCTTACTAAAGCATTCACCCTACTGAAAAGGATTTCACTTATTATTCAGCAGCTCAATCAATGGCTAGTAGACTGGATTATTGGTTTTCTTCTACCAACTTAAACCCGTCCATAGCGAATGCCTCTATTGCCCCCTTGTATATTTCCGATCATGCCCTGGTGGTTCTCCAGGCCTACTTCATCACAAACATTTCCCACTCAGTGACATGGAGGCTTGATCCCCTCCTACTTGTGGACCACCAGTTCCAACTGTGGCTTAAACAAGAGGTGTCCCACTATTTCCAAGACAATCTGGCAACCTGTGCCTCCTCACAGATGATATGGGAGGCCTTTAAGGCCACCATTGGAGGTAGGATCATATCTTATGCTGTTCATAGGAAGGAGACAGAGGAAAGAAGAGGCCCAGCAGTTAGAAGTACAGCTGGCACAAAAAGAGGCAATCTATAAAAAGGACCCCGATCAGCTAGCTAGTCAGTCTCTAAAATATGAGCTTACAGCTCTTCGACTTAAACTTAATACCTTAGCCACTAGGAAGGCAGAGCTACAAATGGCTAGATTATGGCATAAGTACTGGGACCGGGGGGGATAAGGCAGGGAAGCTCCTTTCCTACAGATTAAGGAAGCAACAGACTGAACCCCACATAGATAAACTAAAGAACAAATCAGCAGCTGTGCTATTTTCCCCCAAGGCAATAAATTCCATTATGAGGGCATTCTATGACAACCAATATAGCTCTCATGCTCCCTTCCATAAGCCTAGTTTCAATGCTTTTGTTGCAAAGTCCCCCTATTCCAAGATTTCAGCTGAACATAGGGCCATGTTGGATGCTCCCATAGGAGAGGTCGAATTGCTAGAAGCAATAGATGGACTGGCTCCGCATAAATCCCCATAGAGCAACGGATTTCCTGCAGACTTCTATAAAATCACTAGGGATCTTATCCACTAGTCCATGCTCCACATACTGAGGGAATCTCATACAGCACAGTCCCTTCCTGGCACACTCAAAGAGGCTGTGATAACTGTCCTCCCCAAAGAGGATAAGGACCCTCTCTCCCCAGCCACTTACAGACCTATTTCCCTGAAAAATGCTGATGCTAAAATACTAGCCCAAATCCTAGCATTTAGACTGGAAAAGGTACTTCCTTCCATCATTCATGAATCACAGGTGGGCTTTGTAAAAGGGAGATCCAGTGCAGACCACCTGAGGGCACTAATGACTTTTTTTCAACAGGCCTCCCATTTGCCCTCTTCCGCAGCGGCCATTACCATCGATTTCAAAAAGGCCTTTGATTTGGTAGAGTGGGGATATCTTCAAGCGGTCCTTGAACACTTCAATGTAGGCCTAAATTTTGGGAGATGGATCACTACATTATACAATGGCTCAAGAGTGAAGGTCCTTACTAATGGTCTTTTGTCGGACCCACTGACCTTGCCACGGGGCATGAGGCAGAGTTGCCCTCTCTCACCCCTCCTCTTTATTATGGTTATTGAACCCTTAGCTTTGGACATTCACTCCCACAATCACATCTTTGGCATACACATAGAGAAGGAAGAATTCAAAACAAAGCTGTATGCAGATGACTGCCTCATCTTGACTAGAGATATTCAGTCTAGCCTGGATCCCGTTCTGAGTATATTTTCTAACTTCAAAGCCATCTCAGGACTCAAGATCAATAAAAACAAATCAGAAATAATCCCTCTTAACAAGCATACAATGGCAGAAATGGGAGAAAGCTCTGGATTAGCTTGGGCAGGATCGCAGATTAAATACATCGGGGTTACCCTAACACCTGATCTTTACAAACGTGGTCAGCTCAACATGCAACCTCTGATCTCCACATTCCAAAAAGAACTGAACAGATGGCAGCACTTAAATCTCTTTCTTCCAGGGAAAATTGATTCAGTTAAAATGATGCTAGCCCCCAGAGCATTCTATCTGCTGGCACATCTCCCTATCCTCATCCCAGACAAATGGTTCCAAAAATTAGATTCACTCATAGGCCACTTTCTCTGGGGGTATTCCCCTCCCAGATTTAGCAGAATCAAGCTCATGGCCCACTGGTCTAGAGGAGGGTGGACTCTTCCTTAGTTCAAGCATTATACAGTATATACACCTTCATTACATCAAGGACATCACTTGTGTTCTGCAAGGGTGGCCCCTCTCTCCTTCCAGCATGGTATAGAATTTAACAATCAATCTTGGGTATACGGGGTCCCTCTATGTACCTAGGATCACCGCTACCTCAAGAAGTCACCCGTGGATTACTATACAGGCAGCCCATAGAGCATGGGTTTAAACAGCTAGACTAGCCAAGAAAAGTCCAAGATTAGGAAGCTATACATACCTATGGGGCAACTCTGACCCCAGTATTGAGGGTGAAGCAATCAGGTGGGCTGCATGAGAAAACTGCTTGATATATACAATAAGGGATCTCCTTATTACTGATGAAAGCACTATTGACACCTTTCAGGGGCTACAACACAAATTTAACTTAAAATCTCAGGACTTTTGGAGGTACCTCCAAATCAGGTCTATATACCTCCATTGGAGGGACACTCATTGTAAATGCCAACCCTGTAAAGTGCAGAAAGCCAACCATGTCTCTGCCTTGACACTGGGACAATGGCTGGGAGCTCATAAGGCCAAAGCAGGAAATACCTACCATATGTTAAGTGACTCCCAGCCAGATCCCATGATTAAGGCTAGGGCCAACTGGCAGACAGCTCTCCAAACTGGGATTCATTTGTCTGATTGGAATAGATGCTGGAGATAAGCCCAACAGGCATGTATTGACCAAAAGAGTAGGTTGATTCAGAAAAAGATACTCCATCTCTGGTACAGAATGCCAGCCCAACTTAAAGTTATGGGGATTTCCCCAATGGACAGTTGCTGAAGATGTGACTCCCCAGAGGCCGACCTACTCCACATCCTTTGAGCCTGCCCCCTGCTTACCCCATTTTGGTCTGAGGTGGTACACACTTGCTCCTCTATTCTTGAGGAGGATATACCAATGTCCCCATCCACCATACGGTTGGGGTGTCTCCCCCCAGATACTTATTTGCCTGTACAGAAGTTGAAATGGTTAATTGCAGCTTCAGTTGAGGTGAAGCGGTTAATTCTCACCAAATAGAGATCTACGTCGATGCCCACTGTACAGGAATGGATCGTTTCATTAGAAACACTGGCCATGAATGCTAGGCTGACCTTTCTGACCAGGCAACGAATGACTACCTACTCTGACATGTGGTCTCCTTATATGCATTACATAGCCCGTCAAGCTGTCAACAAAAGCCAGGCCCTAGCCACTACCGTGGGGTAACTCCCTCTCCTAAGATTCCCGCAGACCCTATGAGTTAAGTACTGTGAGTGAAACCAAGTTCCTTATCAAGAACAGATTGTATTGCTGTAATGTTTCTTTCCTGTATGTACATAAACTCATGCCTATATCTGACCTGTACTCATCTTCCCGTCTGCATGTACACCTGCTAAATGTTTACATTTACTGTATTCTTTCGCAAAGATTTCAATAAAAAAGATTAACTATAAAAAAACAAGTCCAAGAAGTAGGAAAAGAAGGCCTTCTCCAGTAGTACAATGATTTTTGTAAGAACTGATCCATGACACAGCATGGCTCTACTGTAGAATTAATCCATGCCTGGAGGGGGGCATGAGGCCTCAGGTCAAGTGTCTCCAACCACCCAAGCATAGATTAATTCTACAGTAGAACCATGCAGTCGAGTGGATTAATGCGCTTATAACATGGCAAGTGCAGAAACAGGGAGCTATGCTTGATAAGAGATTGTAACACGACATCATATAATAACAAGTACAATAAAACACTGACGCAGAGACAGACACAGGTAGTTGGAATGTAGAATTCTGTATTGTGCTGAACTGGCTGAGTTTTCCTTTTAATATTGTGAGTACAATGGTGAAGTGATTCAATTACTGATTACATGCAGATGTGAGCAACATTTCAAAATATTTGTTGATTTTGGCTGATTTACTTTTGTGAACTGTGGAACTGTCTCCATTTTCCTGCTGTGTTTGCTGTTTGGGATTTGGCTGCTATGCATGATGGGAAATGCATATATTTAAGTGCACATGAGATTTGATGTTTGGTGGTGAATGACAGGATTACAAGAGCAAGCATGGTTTATTGAGGAACAACCATGGATTATGTAAACATTAATCAATGACAGAGGAGGGCTGTACTAGGGACTAATGCTTGGTTGGGGGGGTGGGGCATGAGGCTGCATGCCAAGTGCCTCCAACCACCAACCAGGCATTAATTCCCTAGTACAGCCTGACTTTAGAGTGGATTAATGCCCTCATAACATGGCAAGTGTAGGGGGAATGCTTTTACAAGTCAATTATATGTGGGACAGAAATGAGCAGCAACTCTCAATATTGCTGAATGCAATATTATATGCTGTTCAACTAAGCACTTTTGACTAATCAGATAGGGTGCCTAAATGTCCGGCTTTGCATGTTTACATTCACTACTCAATATACATTTATATTGTGACTGCTCTTTTAATACACGTTTTGTCATGATGTGTCCGCTTACATAACACAAAAATATAACAAGCCATTTAGTTCTCTGCACTTATGCAGTGGTCTGTTAACTCATTTTCTTTGGTAGCTCTTCTGATTAATTAATGTATTATGGGCAAAATACAAAATATTTGCAAATCTAGCATCTATTTGGGCTATCCTCACAATGCATTACTGGATTGCAAAGAATAATAAGGCGGATGATTGCTCCTTGGACTTCAAAACTGTAGATTTATGGTTCTCATCTCCGTGGATGTGTCTATCTCTGTTTTATGTCTGTGTAGCTCGATTTGGTTTTCTATGCTGGAATGAAACTGGTAACTATTTTTTATGTGGTCCCGCGGGTTGGTGGGTGAGTAGGAGTCAGCAGCATTGACAGTGACTGTAAGCATCTAGAAGCGCCACCTATAGGTCAGAGAGAGAAACAAGCATTTGTCAGCGCCGAATGTTGATTGCGTTGGTGTGTTGACCACGCTCAGTAGCCCTCTGTCAGGCACTCAGTCTGTTTCATCCAGTGCTGCAGGCTGCTGTTTTGTACTGGGCTCCTGCCTCTGTTGGGGGCTTTTTCTGCCCACAAAGAAATCTGCAGCAGTCCCGACACAGGTCTGTTGAACCTGCTGACTCCCCCTCTCTCACTCACTCGTTCCATTTCTGCCAGCGCTGCAAGGTGGCCTTTTGTACTGGGCTCCTGCCTGCGTTGGCACCTTTTCTGCCAACAAAGAAATCCGCAGCAGTCACGACAGAGCCCCGTTAAGGTCGCACACTCCCCCATGTCACTCACTCTTTCTGTATGTCCGGGCACTGTAGGTTGTCCTTTTGTACTGGGCTTCTGCCTCTGTTGGCGCCTTTGTCTGCTCACAAAGACATCTGCAGCAGTCCCGATAAAGATCCATTTAGCTCACTCATGCAGTCCCCTTCTCTCACTCACTCACTCATTCCGTTTCTGCCAGCACTGCAGGCTGACCTTTTTCATTGGACTCCTGCCTACATTACCGCCTTCTTCTGCCCACAAAGAAATTTGCAGCACTTACAATACAGCTCTGTTGAGCTCGCTCACTCCCTCTCTGTCACTCGCTCATTCTGGTTTCCCCACCAGTGCAGGCTGCCCATTTGTACCGGGCCCCTGCATGCATTGGCACCTTTGTCTGCCCACAAACAAATCCGCAGCTGTCCCGACAGAGCTCTGTTGAGGTCGCTCAGTCTCCCTGTCTCACACGCTCATTCTGTTTGTCCTGGCTCTGCAAGCGGTTCTCTTGTACGGGACTCCTGCCTGCATTGGCGCCTTTTTCTGCCCACAAAGAAATCTGCAGCAGTCCTGACAGAGCCCCGTTGAGCTCACTCAGTCCCCCGTCTCAGTCGCTCGTACTGTTTCTCTCACTGCTGCAGGCTGGCTTTTTGTACTGGGCCTCTGCCTGCATTGATGCCTTCTTCTGCCCACAAGGAAATCCACAGCAGTCCTGAAAGAGCTCCGGTGAATTCGCTGACTCCCCCTCCATTACTCGCTGTCTCGTTCTGTTTCTCCCAGTGCTGCAGGCTGCCCTTTTGTACTGGGCTCTTATGTCGCCCCTTTCTCTGCCCACAAACAAATCCACAACTGTCCCGACAGAGCTGTGTTGAGGTTGCTCAGTGTCCCTCTCTCACGCTCAGTCTGTTTGTCCTAGCTGCAGCAGCCCTTTGTCTGGGACTCCTGCCTGCATTGGTGCCTTTTCTGCACACAAAGAAATCTGCAGCAGTCCTGATGGAGCTCTGTTGAGCTCACTCAGTCCCCTTGTCTCACTCGCTCGTACTGTTTCTCCCACCGCTGAAGGCTGGCCTTTTGTGCTGGGCCCCTGCCTGCATTGATGCCTTTTTCTGCCCACAAAGAAATCCGCAGCAGTCACGATAGAGCTCTGTTGAGCTCACTCAGTCCCCATGTCTCACTCGCTTGTACTGTTTCTCCCACCACTGAAGGCTGGCCTTTTGTGCTGGGCCCCTGCCTGAATTGATGCCTTTTTCTGCCCACAAAGAAATCTGCAGTAGTCCTGAAAGAGCTCCGGTGAGTTCACTCACTCCCCCCTCCCTCACTCGCTCTCTCGTTCTGTTTCTCCCAGTGCTGCAGGCTGCCCTTTTGTACTGGGCTCTTGCGTCGGGCCCTTTCTCTGCCCACAAACAAATCTGTAGCAGTCCCGACAGAGCTCAGTTGAGCGCGGTCACTCCCCCCTCTCACTCGTTCGATCTTAATGTGTCCCACACAGTGATTTCCCACAGTGACCATGCTATTCCATGGCAGGAGTGCAAAAACACATTGTAGCCACAATGTGAAACATGGCGGCTGTACTGTTCAATGCACGCTTGTAACACAGTCATGTCATGGAGGTTCGTCACCCGATTTTCAGCATATGCATTTTAGGACCTCTGCTCATGAACAGTGCCACTGTCATTTTCTTAATCTGTCCCGAACAGTGATTTCCCACAGTGACTGCGTTATTCTGCGCGCAACTGTGAAAACACATTCGATCAGGATGTGGAAAATGACAGCTGTGCTGCTCATAAGGAGGTGTGGAAAAATTCCTCTGGTGAAAATGTGGCGTCACAATATTACAAATCTGCAAAGTTACAAGGGTGCGTGGAAAGTGTGCAACGCACACTTGTAACACAGTCATTTGATGGGGTATTATCACCAAATTTTCAACATAGGCATTTTAGGACCTCTGCTAATGAACAGTATCAATCTCATTTTCTTAATCTGTCCCGGACAGTGATTTCCCACAGCAGCCGCTCTATTCTGCACCGGAAGTGCGAAAACACATTGCGGGCAGGATGGGAAAAATGACAGCTTTACTGTTCATAAGTAGGTGTGGGAAAATGGCAATGCTGGAAATCTGGAGTGAAAATATTATAAATTTGCGAACTTACCAGCGTGCATGCAAACTGCGCAACACACACTCGTACCACACTCATTTTATGGAGTATCATGACCACATTTTCAACATAGCCATTTCAGGACCTCTACTCATGAACAGTGTCACTGTCATTTTTTTAATCTGTCCTGAACACTGATTTCCCACAGCGACCGCGCTATTCTGCGCCAGAAGTGCGAAAACACAGTTCTGCCAGGATGTGAACAATTACAGCTGTACTGTTCACAAGGAGGTGAGACAAAATGCCAATGTTGCAAATCTGGTGTGAAAATATTGTAAATTCACGAAGTTATGAGCGTGCGTAGCAACTGCGCAATGCACGCCCATAAAACAATAATTTTTTTGATTTTTTCCACCAAATTTTCAACATAGGCTTTTTGAGAGCCCACCTCATGAACACTGGCACTGTCATTTCATTCACTGGTCCCGAAAGGTGATTCTGCGCAGTGACCACAAAATCACCTTTCCGGCCTGATTAACGCCATGACAGTTCAAAAATTCATGAGGAGGGGTCCCAAAAACCCCATGTTGAAAATTTGGTGAAAACATTCCCAAAAATGCTCAAGATATGCAGTAAAGTTGAAAAACCCTATGTATTACATTATACAACTTACCGGCATTTTTGTCAGTTCGCAGTCGGCTTTGAAGAGTGCAGGCGTGTTCTCGGTCCACTGAAGATCGATCACGCCAAGCTCATCAGGTAAGTATGGGTTGAGGGGGGTGTGGGGAAGCAGGGCGTGCAGTGGGTGGGTGCGGGTGGGAGCCAGGGCGAGCGCCAAGGGACAGTTTCCTGCTTTCCAGGTACAAGAAAACAACACAAACACTTTGCAGGGGCCGCTGGCACACTGGGGTGGGCTCCCAGTGTGCCAGCAGTGGCTTTCTCACTCAGGGGCATCAGTAGCTGACGGGGATTGGGCACCCCCCCATCGGTGAAGAGGTGGGGGCCGGGGTATCGTTATCCCGATGGGGATTGGGCACTCCCGTCAGCAGGAACAAAAAGGGTGTGGGGGTGACAGAATGTCGACGGGGAGTAGGCTCCCCCATCAGCAACAAAACAAACAGCGGGGCCACTACAGCTGATGGCGATTGGGCACACCGTCGGCAGGAACAGAAAGGGGGGTACAGAATGCCGACGGGGGGTGGGCTCCCCAGTCGGCAACAAAAAAAAAACTGGGGCTCTACAGCCGATGGGATTGGGCATGGCCGCAGGACACAAACTGGGGGCACAGAATGCCGATGGGGATTGGGGCCTCCGTCGGCAACTAAACATAGTGGGGGGACGGTATATTGTTTGTGAAGACGGCAGCAAGCCACCGCCATGTTCACAAACAATCTCAGGGCTTTACATCCCGCCCTGCAATGACGGGTCACTCCCTCATTGCAGCGGATGACTGATGCTGCAATGACAAGGCGGCCCCTGATTGCAGCGGCTGTTTTTTTTGAAAGTTGTAGCACGCTGGCTGAACTAGTGTCAGCAGCAGCATGCTACGGCATTTGGGGAACCGGGGCAGGCATCTGCAGGCTGTGGTGTCATTGGCCACAACAGTGCCGCACCTCCACAAGCTGCTTCTGTACAAACCTGTCGCAACATGTTTCTTGCGCATGCGCACAATCAACATAAAAATAGCCAAAAGCACATCTGCGACAGTAGTGATTATTTCTCTCTCTGTCTGTATTTTCAATGAAGCATGGTCCCGATGTCAAGCGGGCATTTCTAGGGGATTAATATCCACTTGACTTTGTGTCACATGTGAGGTTTCAACCAGTCTAATTACATTTTTTGAGTCTTACATTTATTGCTGTGTTACAATTGAGAATTAATCCATCGTCACCTATTACCGTCCAACCAATCCAGGGTATCTATTCTCTGGTCATTTGCAGTGCTGTTTATATTTATTGAGGTTTCAAATTTTCAGACCTACATAAAGAGCTAATGTTTTGCTAGGTTTGTACACAGCTTCTTCAAGGCAGCAAGATCTACATTAATGAAATAAAATTATAATTACAGTTACATGTTTCTATTCCAGTTGGGCATGCCAAAAGTTAGAAGCTGCAATGTCATACACAATCAGGAGGATGTGCATACCTGAAAACAGGTTATCATGAACCTCTGATTCCTCTGTCTAGCAGATGTTTTCAGATCTATTTAAATAATAAATATATTGCCATTAAAAGATAGTTTTGTTATTATTTTGCTCTTCTATACATTGCTATAAACAAAACCCTGTACTATTATGCTGTAATGGTACAATTGTGATCTTAACACTCCTTCTTGGTATTGGTGTTCAAACTGTATTTCAATCATATCATGTGGTGACTGAAAAGGTTGTGTCAGTAATTTACATCTCTGTCTTAAATCCATGTTTTGCTGCCTCTTTTATGTCACTGAGATTCAACCACAGAATGACAGCCCACCCGGTGGTGGTGGTGGGGGGCAGTTTTGATTTATATTCAAATGGCTTTGTATTTCAGTACATTCCGACTGAAAGTAACCAATAATTTCTATGATTAGTTTCTTAATCATTTTTATGTTGCTTGCACGCATGTGCAAGAAACATAGTGCCATCATCGGAGATTTCGGAGGTGTGTCACCTCCTCCTCCTCCAATTCAGTCAGTGTGCTGGTAGGCGCGGCTCCTGTAAGCCAATGCATTTTGGAGCTGTCTATGACACGCTCCAAAATGCAGTGGCACTCACAGTTGAAAGGGAGCGAGTGAGTGAGCAGGGATAAGAAGCTGCTCACCTGCAGCTCCCCCACCACTCGCGAAGGCGCACGCCCCCGCACGCACTGTATAGCCGACGGGTGCCCAATCCCCTTGCCGCCGAGCTGCTCGCTCCTCCCCCAGTAGCTGGTGCCACTGGGAGCCCACCCCAGCGTGGCAATCAGTCCTAGCCGACAAGGTGTCCACCACCGGGCTGAACACCCCCCAAAGTCCTCTGTGCCATACTGGGAGCCCACCTAGTGTGGCAAACGGTCCCACGACGCCTTTTTTTGTACCTGTAAGACGGAAATGGTCCATGGTGCATCCCCGACCCCCTCCCACAACCCGCACCCACCCACTGTGCACCTTCCCCACACCCTCACCCCATACTTACCTCCGACTACACAATCTTCGTGGACTGGAACACGTCTGCACTCTTTCAAAGCCGACGCAAACTGAGGAAATGCCGTAAGCTGTATAATGGGCTAGATAGGGGGTTTCAACTTTATTGCATATCTCAGCCATTTTGGGAATTTTGCACCACATTTTCAACATGGGGTTTTGGGACCCTACTCATGAATGATGTCACTGTCATGGCGTTATTCAGGCCGAAGGGTGATTTCGGCGCAGTGACTGCGCGGTGGCGGTGAAATCACCCTTCGGGCCAGGCTACCACCGACTACATGACTTGTGAAGGGGTCCAAAACTCCCATGTTGAAATTTGGTGCCAAAATTCAAAAATGACTGTTTTGGTCTGCATTGCGCAGTTCCCACGCAGGCTCGTAAGTTCAAAATTTCAATATTTTCACTCCAGATTTTCAACATTGCCATTTTACCACACCTTCTTATGAGTAGTATAGCTGTCATTTTTCACATCTCACCCAAAATGTGTTTCCTACCATGTAGCGTAGAATGGTGCAGTCGGTATGTAAAATCAATGTAGGGACAAATTAAGAAAATCACAGTGACACTGTTCATGAGCAGAGGTCTTAAAATGGCTATGTTGAAAATTTGGTGAAAAAATTCCTAAAAATGACTGTTTTACGAGCGTGCGTTGCGCAGTTCCTACGCACACTCGTAGGTTTGCAAATTTTCAATATTTCCACTCCAGATTTTCAATATTGCCATTTTTCCACACCTTCTTATGAGTAGTACAGCTGTCATTTTTCACATCTCACCCAAAACGTGTTTCCGCCCATGTAGCGCACAATGGCGCAGTCGTTGTGCGAACTCAGTGTATGGGACACATTAAGAAAATCACAGTGTCACTGTTCATGAGCAGAGATCTTAAAATGGCAATGTTGAAAATTTGGTGAAAGAATTCCCTAAAAATGACTGTTTCTACAGTGTCGTTGCACAGTTCCACACGCCGCTCATGAGGTTTATTTAATTTTCAATATTTCACTCCAGATTTTCAACATTGCCATTTTACCACACCTCCTTATGAGCAGTACAGCTGTCATTTTTCACATCCTGCCCAAAACATGTTTCCGCCCATGTAGCGCACAATGGCGCAGTCGGTGTGCAAACTCAATGTATGGGACACGTTAAGAAAATCACAGTGACACTGTTCATGACCAGAGGTCTTAAAATGGCTATGTTGAAAATTTGGTAAAAAAAATCCTAAAAATGACTGTTTTACGAGTGTGCATTGCGCAGTTCCTACGCACGCTCGTAAGTTCGTAAATTTTCAATATTTACACTTCAATGACTTCCAAATACCTAAACAGCACATAGAAGCAAGCAACATTCGGCATTGACAAATACTTGTTGTTTAAAATATGAACACCCTATTAGAAGTGTTTCCTAGTATGAGTTTCACATAACTGACAGTACGACATGTTAGCATGTAGCATGATTCCCAGCTCTGGCCAGTAAGCAATATAAGGGGACAATCACTGAACAAGGTCCGCTGTTTTTTAAAAAAATAGTATGTGACAACATTGAGTTTAACTTTATTTCAGACCACATTTTATACCTTGATAAGATTAATTTATCACTGACATATGACATTCCAAATCTATTTAAGGTTCACAGATGATCTGTGAACTGGCTATGGTTTCAAACATGTAATTCGGAGGGTCTTATTCTCAAAAAATACTTACAGTATATTATTAATCCTACAGTACATGGCTTTCACTTTTACTATCTGATTTAATTTAAAGTTTTGGCTCTTTGATATATTTGGCATTTAGTTTAGTTTCCACTCTGCTGGTCAAGGTTTATCCCAGTCTTTTTGGGCTGCCTACATATGATTTGTCTAGGATACCTCTACTCCAGGGATCCATGCACCTTCTTACTTCCCCACCCTCACTCCCCTGCAGCAGTCAGCCTTCTTCTATCACCTTTCCTCTCTCTGGAATATGCTCCCCCTCCATCTTTCCCACTACCCCACTTCCCTTAGGCGCTAACTAAAACTCCTTGCCACCCATATCTGCTCCTGTCAGCCTTCTCCCTGACCCTTCCCCATTGGAGCCCTACCATCCTTGTTGTTGGGGCTCCTCCTGGGTTCTACCTCAGCCTGTATCAGGCTTCCTCCTATTCTACATCTGCACTGCCATCATTCGTTCTGCTCTGGTCTTTTCCTTTGCACAACAAATCCGCTCACTGTACCTAGCCTAGCTACATTCACTTTTTATTTGCACTAGTACCATTTTAAACCATGTTTAACTGTATTCTGCTTGCACTTTAGTTTGTGCCAATCATTGATACTATGTATGTTTTATTGTATTTCCCATTTCCTCCCCCCTCCCCGGGTCACAGCTGGAAATGAGCCTTGTCTCAGTGTGCCTTTCCTGGTTACCAATTTTCAAACAAAGAAACAAGCAAATGAATCAAGCCTCTTCTACACAAAAGCCTGCCTTTGATCAGAGGGGTTGATAAACTCTGTGGGTTTTTACTGAGGCCCAGAGGGTGCCATATAACTTACCTGACATATTCCGAGGGCCATAAATAAGAGAGCCTCCTCCCCACAGTATTTAAGAAAGCAGCCCTTCTGGCCCAGCTGGGATGTTATGGAATTTGAGTCCTGCTGGTGCTAACAGTAATTGTTTAGTAAGAAACTGACAAATCCTTTGAAGCAACCAATGCAGCTTACAGATCTGAGCACATGGCAGCAAACCAAGAGATCCGAGGGTGAATTCCTGTGGAAATCTAAAAATTGAAAAAAAACTTTTCTTTTGAGGATTTTGCACTACACGGAGACTAGTATGCATTGAAGGTATGAGCCAGGAAATGGGATACTTAGATTGAGTGAATAATTAATTAAGTCATACTTTGTGCTGAGAGCTGCCTGACCTCCCCTGGATTCGATTTGGATCCCTGCTATGTGACTGGATTTGTTGGAGTAACTATCTTGCCTTCCCTTGTTTGGATTTGATCTCAACTTCTGCCTGTGCTTGGACTTGTTTGAGAACTGACCTCCTTGTTCTTCCCTGCTCCTGGACATAGGGGTGGTGAGAGTGCGGTGCACATTTATTTTCTTTATAATTATGGATTAATGCTTGGTTTCATTTATGAATGGTCCCCCACCATGTGAGAGGTGGTATTGGGGGAATATGCAACATTTTTTTTGACGATTTGCTGGATTGTTGCACGTGAGAGGTGCTGCATTGAATTTTAAATTATAAACTTTTGTTTTCTTTTCTCAATTATTAGCTTGGGTTCAGTATCCAGCTGCATTTGATTACATTGACACTGTGTTATTTTGGATAATTTGATATTACTTTATTATTATTATTATTATTATATTCTTTGTTATTTGGGTTATTTTTGGGCTGGGGTTTAATTTGTGACAGGGTGGGTTTTATTTTATATTTTATTATATTGTTTGTTTTATTCTGCTCCCCCTCTGTGAGAGAGAGTGGAGAGTGTTTTTATTTATAGCTTTTGATATTAATAGGTTTTTGTTTATTTTTGTTTTTTTTTGTATTTGATTTGATTAATTAAAATGTGTTGGACAGGCGTAGAGACGGTTGGGAATTATTCCCCCACTAGGCTCAGGGAACTACGTCCTTTTGAATGCCCACCACTAACATCCGACACCTATTTTTTGGTGTTATGCATTGGGCATCTTGAGGAAGCATGGACAAAGGTGGAGAGCCGGGCCTGGTGGGGGACAGGAAAGGGGAGGACGGATTGGGGTTTTGGGGTCAAGGAGATGCCCTGGGGCGTAATGGGGTCAGGATAGAGGTTACTCTTGTCTTGTCCCTATACCCAAGGGCTCCAAAGTAATTGGACAGGTGCCGAGGTCTTCCCCAACAGATCATCCCGCCTTGGCGGTGTTATGCAATGCCAGATCAATTAAGAACAAGACAGCTATTATTGCTGATCTTGTTGGATCATCTGATCTGACTTGCATCACCGAGACCTGGCTGGATGAAAATCCAGGCCCTGTATTGGCCTCGGCAACTCCAGCCGGGTTCTCGGTGATACACCGTCCAAGGCTGGATCATAGGGGCAGGGGTGTGGCCATTATGTTTAAATCTGAGCTGGGCTTTGTGGATGTGCCATGGGGAAACACCAGTTCCTTTGAATATATCCTGGGAGAGGGTGCAGGCTGCGGGATTCTCCTCGTCTACCATCCACCAGGTGACGGTGGAGTATTCCTGCAAGAGATAGCAGACTTCATCATCGACCTGGTGCTGAGGTTTCCCAGACTGATACTTTTGGGCAACTTCAATGCCTGGGTCGATGATGAACTCTCTCATTTTGGTCAAAATCTCCTCCAGCTGATGAACATGCTGGGCCTGACACAGGTTGTTACCTCCTCTACCCATATAGGGGGTCATTCACTGGATCTGGTCTTTCTCCTGGGTATGGAGATCACTGATTTGGGGGTGGAACCTGTCAGTTGGTCTGACCATTACACCATAAGGTTCAGCTTCAGGGCCCCCTTTAATAGGTCTGACCCTACGGAGATGGTTCAGTACCACTTTTTAAGGGGTGTTAACCCCAACGACCTAATGACGGTGCTGGATCTATCGAGTTTGTCGAGTGAATGCACAAGTCCAGATGATCTTGTATTAGCCTATAACAAGGCTGTAGGAGATGCTGTGGTCAAAATTGCTCCTGTTTGTGCTTGGCCTCTCACCCTCCATCCAAGGAGCCCGTGGTTTGATGGCTCCTTGAAGGAGTTAAGGCAAGTTGGCCGAAGGCTGGAGAGAGCCTGGCAGAAGTCGGGCCTTGATGCCAACAGGCTTAGATTGATGGCACATTATGACAGCTATCAATCAGAAATCACTCTTAAGAAGGCAGAATTCCTGTCCAGAGAGATTTCTGCTGCACAAAATCAACCAGCTCAGCTTTTCCGGACTGTGGACAGACTGTGCAATCCAGTCTGTCTTCAGCCCAGAGAAGCTTTTTCTCAGCTAAGTTGCGAGGAATTTGCTTGTTTTTTTGAGGATAAGGTTGCCGACATCAGGTCCGGCATCGGTCTGACCTCTCCTATGGGGGATTGCGTTGGTCGACTAGAAATGTGGATCTGGGTCCTACACCACTTTTAGTAGGTTGTGTAGAAGCCATCTACCCAATCCTTGCAGACACTGTCTGGAAATCTTTGGAGAGGGTTTTTTTCCTGACCCCCTTAAGGAGGCAGTAGTTCGACCACTCCTTCAAAAATCCTCCTTGGTTCCAGATTGTCTGGCTAACTACCGGCCTACCTCTAACCTGCCATTTGTTGGTAAGGTTATTGAAAAGGTAGTTGTGCTGCAATTGGATAATCACCTTATTTCTCACAATGTCTATGATACTCTCCAGTCTGGTTTCAGGAAAAGGCATAGTACAGAGACTGCCCTTGTCCGGGTATTGAGAGACCTCCTTATGGCCAGAGATTGAAAGGTGCATACCATTCTGGTCCTTCTTGATCTTTCTGCTGCATTTGACACTGTAGACCATGGAGTGCTATTGGAGCGCTTGTGGGTCTTTTGTGGGCTGTCTGGTACAGTCCTCAAATGGTTTCGTTCTTACCTCACAGACAGGTTTCAGAGAGTTGTCACTGGAATCTATTCCTCTGGTGCTCACTCCCTGTCTTGTGGGGTACCACAGAGCTCCATTTTAGCTCCCATGTTGTTTGCAGTGAACATGCTGCCATTGGGAGAAATCATCAGGTGATACAGTCTGGGTTTTCACTGCTATGCAGATGATACTCAGCTGTATTTGTCCTTTCTCCCCAGTCAGGGTGATGCACTCTCTATACTTAATAACTGCCTCGATGTGATCAGACTTTGGATGAGTTTGAGCTGGTTGAGACTCAATCCGGACAAGACTGAGGTATTGGTGGTGGATCCAGGTCATCCGGGGATGGGTGTGGGAGCTGGACAACCATCAGGTTTATTACTTGGTGGTGTACCACTCTCTACCTCTGAACAGGTGTGAAATCTGGGCGTTATTTTTGATGATGGTCTGACCCTGAAATCTCAAGTGTCAGCTGTTGTCAGATCCTCTTTTTACCATCTGAGGAATATCACCCGGGTGAAACATCTGATCCCCCAGGTGACCTTCCAACATTGGTCCACGCCTTTGTCACTACTCATCTGGACTACTGCAATTCCCTCTACCTAGGGCTACCTGGGGTTGATATCCACCACCTTCAGCTAGTGCAGAATGTGGCAGCCAGACTTTTGACTGGGACTTCTAGAACCAGTCATATTATGCCTATGCTCCGTGAACTGCACTGGCTGCCTGTTTGGTGGCAGATCACCTTTAAGGTTGGTTTACTAACCTTTAAAGCTCTACATGTTCAGGGACCCGGTTACCTGAAAGATCTCCTGATTCCCTACTGTCCCCTCCATCCTCTCCGTTCCGCCAATGAGGGATTGCTGGAGATTCCCAGGGTCCGATTGAAGTCATCAAGATCTCGTGCCTTTGCCTTTTCGGCACCAACCCTGTGGAATTCTCTACCTCGCTGGTTGAGAGAATGTCCAACCGTCGATAATTTTAAGGTCGCCTTAAAAACATATCTTTTTGATTTAGCATACTCTTGTTAGCTGTGGCTGACTTTTAAATGTTTGGATTTTATTAATTTTAATGTTTTGTACAGTGCCTTGGTCTTGAAAGGCGCTCTATAAATAAAATTGAATTGAATTGAATTGAACTATTTGGTAACCAGGTGGGCTCAAAAACAACAAATCCCCATTTTCAAGGGTGACTCAACAGCATAAAATGAAATATAATAACAGGTGTATACAACAGTGCATTAGGTCAATTACTCAGGTAAACCAAAGACATTTGGATAATGGATGGGATTTCAACAGCTGCTTAAAATTACTCTGGGTTTTGCAGTTCAATAGGTACAGAGGTTGCCCATTCCATAGTTGTATCACTTGGAAAGAGAAGGTTTGCTGCCTCTGTCCTCAGGTAAAGCCTATTTGAAGACCTCATCCTGTGTGAGGCAGAAGTAGCAGTATGAACATGTATTGGTGGAGCAGTACCTGTGGTTAAGGTGCACATGCATGCTCCCATATAGTACTTATGTCCATTTTAATGTGGAGAAATTCAAGGTACTACACCCAGGGCTTACAATATCTGGTTGCACTTACACCCTTTTGGGTGCAACAATGAACAGCATAACCAAGGAGAGAGATCATGTGCTAAACATGGACAGTAAGTGGAAGCCTGTCAGGTAAGCTGTCACTGCAGTCATGTATAACCTATACCTGGTTTCATGGTAGGTTGGTAACAAGTAGATTAAGGGAAGGAATCCTGCCATTGTACAATTCCTTGATTGGACTGCAGCTTAAGTACTGCATCCCGCTCTGGTTGTAGCAGTACAGCAACAACATTGAAGAGATTGAGAGGGTCTAGCACACAGCCACCCAGTTGAATGGATGCTTAAATGGAAAGAGCTATAGAAGGAAGACAGATTAAGAGAAGCAAAGGCAGCACTGAGACATGATCATGGTGTTCTGAGTAATTAAGACGAAAAACAAGGTGGCCTCTACACAGCTGTTTGAGCTGGTGAGGGCTTGTGGAACTAAAGGGCGCATACAAAATGGGTGGTGGGCAGGATAAGGGACAGCATTAGAAACCATCACTTCTCACAGAAGGGATTTAACACGTGGAAAACAGTATCCTGTTCAGTGAGGTTATAGAAGCTAGTACTGTTCAGACTTTCAAAGCAAGGTTAGACAGATTCCTGAGGGAAAAGGGCACAGAGTATTACACATGATGAGTAGGTGCAGCATTTGGGCTGATAAGCTTGGATGGATGTCCATCCTTAACTTGGGTATAGTCACTGCTGTGTGGCAGGACGTGGCAGTACTAGATAAGATGGACACCATGCCACTTCCATCACCATAATACTATGTTACTAGCTTACTGTTTTGTACATTCCTTCAACAGAACATTGTGCTATTTGCACACCCCTAGTGTGCCGTCTTCAATCATGTCAAGTCAAGCTGTACAGAATGTCGAATTTCTCTGGTGGAATTCACACAGAACGGCAATTCCCTGACCAAAATGTTTTTTGGAATCTCTTTTTAAATTCCACAGAATTTTGAAAAGCATTTGCATGCAAACTGCAGAATTACTGCCCACAGATTACATAAACCACAAAATAGTTTTCCACGCATTGTAGTAAAGGTGTCTATGCTTTATGAAAGCTATGGAATACTAATACGCAAAAAGCATTCCACTTCCAAAAAAGTTGGAAACAGGCAGAATTTCTAAAGTTCCACAGAATTCCATTCCATCAGAATTTGAAAATTACACACCACAATAGTGTCAGGCAAATAGGTCTTACAGCCCCATAACCCCCACAGTTCCTTACGGTACTAACAAACGAGCATCATATCACCCACCACTGAACTAGCAAACTATCCGATCTAGACCACCTGCTGTTAAAGTAGGCAAACCCAAAAACATTACAAGAAACAAACTCACCCTTCCAGCTATGCATGGGTGTGTTTTTATAGATTGTGGAGGTGGCACCGTTACCAGCACTTATCTCTTATTTTTATATTGCAAGTATGGTATTGTATTAAACATTTTCCATCTTACTTGAGCTTTGTGCCTCTTTGATGTGCGTATGCATAGCTGGAGGAGGTAAGTTTGCGAGGCTAATGCATCTCATACCATGGGTGATCCCTCTTGTTAGTATTAAACCCCAAAACATTGATGGCAGCCCCTTTTTCTTTCTTTGTACATAATCTGTTATGATTATTATTCTATAACCAAGCCAAAAAGAAAGTTCCATGTGTCTGATTTGAGATTTATAGTTTCTTAAACACATTGCATGCAAAGTAATGTATTCCACATTTTGTTGAATGCAGATGGGGACTTACAATATTGATCATTCATACTGTATTGTAATCTTAAAGTTGTGCTGGAATAATCAAAGCTCATCATGAGAAATACACTGTCGCTTTCCATGCTTTATTTTTATTTTATGATTCATGTTACTACATAAAGGAATTCTGTAGTGCCCTAAGGAAATTGGGGCACCGCAGAAAATACTGAAATTGGGGCACCACAGAAAATAGTGAAGTTGGGGGTACCACAGAAAATACGGGGTCCCCAAGGACATGAAGGGTCAGGCAGCCGGGGGACCCTGGCAGCTTATTTGGGGAACCCTTCAAAAGCTTAGGAGCCCTCTGAGCACAGAACAGACCCCTTTCCAACAGACAGTCCTAGCAGTTTAAATTCATAATTTTAAAAGAAAACCATTTTTTTCTCCCTACCTCTGCCCAAGACTGACACCTAGTCAGCCAAGGCTAAACCAGTTGGGCCATGTTCCTGTCCCAGCAGGGGAGAAAGAAATCAGGCTGAGCCCTCTCAGCCAATCCCTGTGGCCAGAGTAGATTCAAACTTGGATACTTTTTTTTAGGCCACTGACCTAGCCTCAGGAGGCTAACCTCTGGGCTAACCTCTGGACAAAGGAACCAATCCCCTGGCAAGTAGCCAGGACCACCCTAGCCTAGAGGATGCTCTGCATAGGCTGGAGAGAGCAGAACAAGTTTGACCAGGGAGGGTGAAGGACTGGGAAATGGATGTTGGCTTCCCTGTTAGGAGGTTGAAGCGAATCCCTGGGCCCCTTTGGTGTAACTCCCCTCCAGAAGATCGCCAGTAGTTGCCTTGGTTAGTTTTCAGCAGAAATTTGCCATCTGGCTGGGTTCTCCAGTGCAGCAAGTCAGTCCATTTGGCAGAGAAACAGACCCAATGAATCTTTTATGTAGCAGCCTCCAGCAGAAGAAGCCTTATCACTCCTTTGTGGTTGTGCAGTGCCCAGGGTACAGAAATCCTTGTTCAGCTCTGGGGTCAGGAGGCTTGTTGGCCAGCATTTCCTTTAATAATTAGCCATAGCTGGACCTGCTCCAGGCAGGGGAAAAACTTTTTGTTCAACTAGTCCCCAAGCAAGGTGGGAGGGAGGAAAGCTGCTTACCTTGTCCAATTGCATAGAGACAGGGATAGACAGTAAGTGAAAGTATCAAGGAGGCAGAGGCTAAAGGTGTTTGTGAACTCCACTCTTGGAGGAATCTATGGCAAGCCATTAGAGACATAATTCATAATCTCTGGCTGTATAGAAAAACACATACACTATATGGTGAAATATGTACACCATATGGTGAAATATATACATTATATAGTGAAATACACACACAATGTAGTGAACCACATATAGTATCTACTGAAATATATACATCATATAGTGAAATACATATACTGTATACTGAAATACATATATTATATAGTGACACACATACGCTATATAGTGAAATGCTTACATTGTATAATGAAATACTTACACTATCTATTGAAACCCACATACTGAGTACTGAAAATCCACATACACTATATACTGAAACAAATGTACTATGTACTGAAACATATACACTACCTATTCAGCTACATACACTACAGACTAAAAGATCCACATAAACTATCTACTGAAACAAATACTCTATAGATTGTAACACATACACTATATAATGACAAAAATCTGCATACACTATATACTGAAACAAATAAACTATATATTGAAATACATACACTGTCTATTGAAATGCATACATTACACACTGACAAAAGCACATACACTATATACTGAAACAAATAAACTATATACTGAAACAACTACACTTTATATTGAAATACATACACTATTAAAATAAATACACTATGCACTGAAAAATCTGCATACACTATATACTGAAACAAATACACTATATATTGAAATACATACACTATTGAAATGCATACACTATACACTGAAAAAAGCACATACACTATATACTGAAACAAATACACTGTATATTGAAACATCGACACTTTATATTGAAATATATACACTATGGGCCAGATATTCAAACTGCGCTCAAAATGTGCGCAACAGCAGGAGCAAGCTCAAATCAATTGCGCATATGCACAACAGACGCGATATTCAAACATGGAGCAGAACAAATTGCACAAGCAGCCAACGTCTGAATATCGCACTAACTGCGCCATAGCGTAACCAGGAAGGGGAAGCTGAGCAGTAAGGTTTCACCATAACACAACAAGGGCAGCCCAGCTGAGCAGTCCAGAGGTGCCATAGCACAAGCACAGCGCCCCCCCCAGCAGAGCAATGGAAGTGCACAACCAGGGAGGCAAGCTGGGGCCCACCGCCAGCCATGCCACACATGGGCACAGGAACACACTGCAGAACCAACAAGACACCTGCACACCCCAAGCACAGCATCACTGGGGGTGGGACGGATGATCTACTGGCCCATGGGGACAAGCCAACAAAGCACAGCAGAGCCATGATGCCCCTGCACAACCACTGGCAGGCTGAGAGTGCCACACACAGGGGGTTGACAACCACAGTGCACATCAGCCTCCCGTTCGCACAGCACACCCTGCACCGTGACCTCAAGACACCACCCATGTGCAGTGACTGGCACTGCAGGAAACACCATGCATCCCCCCCGGCACACGTCAACCCCGTGCAGCAGAGAAGCATACGAGCCAGACCCACCCTGTGCACCCAGCAGTGGGTGGCAGCAGATGGCAAGACCAACAGAAAGTCACTGCCATGCTGGAGATACCTCCCCATGCACACACACGCGCGCACACACACACACACACACACACACACACACACACACACAGGACCATACCACCCCAGATGGCATGCACACCACTGCAACTGAGCAACCATAGCCAGCTGCAAATCAGAGACCAACACAGTATTCATAACAAAATATAAATGTATTATAGAAATGTAAATCACAAAACAATCAACACCATAACTATTTACAAGGGGGTGGGGTACAAGGTGGGGTGGGCAAGGGGTAGGGATGAACAACTTGGAGAGGGAAGGCAGGGTGGGAGGGATGGGTGAAGTGGGAAGGGGAATGTGGCCTAAGGCCCAGCAGGCTGGTCCTCCTCCGCCCGGTGCCGCTGTGCCTGGCGATGCCTCCTCCGCAGGCCTTGTCGCTGGATGTCCCTGAGGATAGCCTGGTTGTCCAAGGACACTTGCGTCAGCCCACACAGTTCCTGCTGTATCCTCCTGAGAACACTGAGGCCTAGGAAAATGGGAACACAGTCAATGGCTGTGACTGACCACAACCCTGAACACCACCCAACCTGCAAGCCATATAGCCCAATGTCCCTCACCTGTGATGGCATGCACCCACCCACAGTGAACATGCACATGGCCATCACAAACAGGCGGGACCAGCTATGTGCACCACTGCACACACACACTGCCCACGTCCATCACAGCACAAACAAGGCTGTCAAGTGACGTGGCAATGTGGTGCGATGCCAGTTACACAGCCATGTGCCCAGTGCATGCATGGACCACCAGTGATGCACACACAGACGTGCAGTGACACTGGACAGTGATGAATGTCGCCTGTGTCATGCATGGCTGTGTTGTGCATGGCTGGTGGTCATGCCCACCCCCTCCAGCATGCAATAGCATCCATGATGTAATGATACTCACATTCCGCAAGAAGGTGTGTCTGCTGCTGCTGCTGCCACTGTTGTTGTGGCCCACCTCCTGCTGCACCACCGACTGGCACCGGGGCCCTGTCATGGCCCTCCTCAGCATGTGCCTGCATCCTCACATCCCGGCCTGTGGGAGACATATGTTGAGAAAAACATCAGTGTGACTCCAAAGCTGACTGCCCCCTGCCCCAGTGAGAGTGCCTGCCCACATAGCCAGCCCCATGCATCTCATCCTGCACACACTGACACAGCCAACCATGTCAGAGCCATCACCCTATGCACATCCACCAAAACACACTCACACCCCTACAGAGAATACAGGTGCATAGACGGTACACCCACCTGGCCTAGGCACCACGCCCCTCCTGGCACGTGACCGTAGCCGCTCATGCAGCTCAGGCTCCCTCCTGCGGAGGTCACTGTATCTGTGCCAGCACTGCTCAGCAGACTGGCGCTGCCCAGTGACCCCCACCAGGTCACTGGCCACTTGCAGCCAGACCTGGGTCCTAGCCATGGTGAGGGGCACCTCACCATACAGTGCCCCATAGTAGGGCTCCACCAGGGCCACCAAGTTGGCCACCTCCACGGGGCTCCATTACACTGCCCTCCTGCATGCCATGCTACCAAGTTTACAGCAGGCAATATGGTGCCCCGCTGCGCGGCAACCCCACGTGGAGATGTTGCGCAGTAGACCACCATAGGTTCCAATCATGCTGTTCGAACAGCGCCATCAGTCCACATAGCGCTGTCACCAGACAGCGCAATAGGGCCGTACACATGGCAGCCGAACAACGGCAGGGGGCAAAGGTCGGACACCAGGTCAGGGGTCTATGACACAAGGCCACGCACAGCGCCATCTGACGTATACGCATCCTGCGCGACCGACCACCTGCGTGCCAGTGCCACAGTGGACTATTGTGCAGTAGTGCCACAGCGCCATATAGTGCACAGTGCTGTAGCGCCACTGGCACAATGGTGGCCATGGCCTGAATAGCCGATCGCGCACAGCACGTCATCAGCGCGGCAGACGCCTGAGTAAGCTACCTGGGCATGCGCAATGCAGTGTACCGCACAGTCACAGATCTGCACTATTGGCTCAGCCAGATCAACCGTCTTGCAGAAAGCGCAATAGCGCGATATTCAGCCGACACATGCAAATCATCTGATCGGCCATTCAAAGGCTCAGTGGCGTGATTTGCATCTCATTACAGTTGC
Organism: Neoceratodus forsteri; assembly: GCA_016271365.2. Taxonomy (NCBI): domain Eukaryota; kingdom Metazoa; phylum Chordata; order Ceratodontiformes; family Ceratodontidae; genus Neoceratodus; species Neoceratodus forsteri. Next base: position 133,739,348 of record CM028136.1, read on the forward strand.
TCCTCTCCTAATTTGCATGCATTGCACTATAAAAGTGCGACAGTGGGCTGTGCTGGACAGAGTTGGTTACTGCAGGTGAGAGGTGAGTTGCATGCTGTGGGATGTTCTGGACAATGGGCATGGGATAATGCTGTAGACTGCACAGTGACAGGTGTCCACTTACACCCATACAGATCGTCATGACCGAGCAGAGACAAGGTGAGGGTGAGGATGGTGGGTGAAGGAGGAGGCCCAACTTCACCACGGCAGAGACTGAGGCCCTCTTCCAGGCCTACCTGGAGGATGAGGCACTACTGCGTGGAAGCCGGGGCACCCCTCAGGCCCGTGCAGCTGCATGGGAGGGGGTAGCCCGGGCAGTGAACCTGCGGAAGCCACCAGCGCTCCGTGCAGGAATGCAAGAAAAAGATTGGGACAGACCACAGGAGGGTGAAGAAGAAGGTGGCAGCCCTCAGGGCGGCAGGCGCTGGCACTGGCGGGGGCCAGCCAGCAGTCGTGGAGCTGACGCCGGCTGAGGACCGACTGGCTGCAACTATGCAGCGCAGTGCTATTGAGGGCATACTAGGAGGTGGATTCCAGACAGGTGGAAGCCCATCACTGCATGGTATGACATGGTGGTGGTGTTGGGGGGGAGGAAGGTTGTTCACATGCACTCACATGTCCTCTCTTTCGGTTGCAGATCCTGTTCATCTTCTGGAGACAGTGGTGGTGGGACCAGGCAGTGAGGATGACCTGCTGGACATGGAGGAGGGTCCATCCACCTCTGTCACCAGCCAGCATGCACTGCACCAGCATGCACGCTGGGCTGCCAACTCTGGTGTCAGTGATTCGGGTGTGGGGGGTGCACAGCCTGTGTCTCAGCAGTCTGGCATGCAAGCATGCCATCACGCTGTGACTGTGGCTGTAGCACGTACCTGAACCATTGATGATGCAAGGACTGCAATGGGCAGTGACATGTGTGTGTCCCATGACAGACACACAGCAGGCCATCACGTGCCCCTGGGCCTTGCTGGTTCCAACTTGTGCGCCAGCATGTCGGCACAGTCCCAGGCTGTGCCTGTCAGCACCGGTGGGGCAGCACCGGTGGCTGTGCAGGTATCTGGCACTGTTGCGGCCACAGCGGTGGAACGAGTGGACTCTGTGGCACAGCGGTTGGAGGGGCAGCAGCAGCAGTCACCCACTAGGTATGGGGGTACAGTGCCCAGCAGTGGCACATGCCCACCGCCCTGTGATATGCCCATTCCTGGTCCTGGCGAACAGCGCCCACCCTCAAGAGGTGTTGTGCATCAGGACCTACAACACCCTGGGGGACAGGCTGCCATTGTGGCAGAGTACCCATTGGACGAGAACACCCGCCTGCTGCGGGAATCAGTACAGCAGCAGAGGCGGGTTGCAATGTCCGTGGAGGCACTGTGTGTGGCTGTGGAGTGGCACAGCAGGGAGTGTGCTCTGGACCATGCAGAGATGGTCTACATGCGGATGGATGTGACCGCCGCCATTGACAGGCTGACCCAGGCAGTGGTCTCTGTCGTGGACGCAGTGGGCACACAGTCAGGTGACCCTGTACCACACACCCCACACAGTTCACGCTCCACTCCCCATTCCTGGCATTGTGCGACACCAGGCCTGTCGATGCCGGGTTCTGCTGTGGGCATCCCGAGCACCCCTGGTGCAGGTGTGTTCAGCATGCTGCAGACCCCTGTGTGGGCAAGGTCGCGTTCGCGCAGTGGGACCCCTGGTGGTCCAACAGTGCCACCCCATGTGGCCCCTGCTCAGCCTGCCAGTGCTGTTGGGTCATGGCGGGGCCGCCCACGCATCCACGGTGGCCATGGGACAGTGCTACATGACTGACCTGTCTCCCAGTGTGGGCCCTGTCTGGTGCTGCCCTGTGTGCAATGTGTGTCATGGTGGGCAGTGCACTGCTGGGTGCTCTGCTCAACACGCTGACACACGGACCACCTGCACACCCTCCCAACTGTTGCCCACAGGTGCGCATGCATGATGATGCCTGCATTGTACTGTACCAAAGTGTGCAGGGTGCCCAGCATCTGACACACGTACTTGGACAGTACAGGTGGTGGGGGTGGTCGGTGGTGCTGTGTGTTAGCAATGTCGGTTCTGCTGTGCTGTGCATCTGCCCATGTATGCTCTGTGCCTGGTGTGTGTGTGTCCATATGAGTGCTCACCCCTCCCTGATGGTGTGTTTGTATGCCTGGACCCTTCCACTCCCCTGGCTGTCATGCACCCCTGGTGTGTTACCCTGTGTGCCTGTGGTTTGCGCATGGACAGTGTTGGTTGCACATGTCCCCTTGACTTACCTGTGTTGTGCATAGTGCTCCTCTGTGATGGTGTCCCGGTGCAGCTGGGCCTGCCGGATCAGTCGGGGGTCCCGCCGTCCTAGGAGGGCTGCTCATCGACATCAACACCGGCGCCACTGGCGTCCCCATTGCTGTCCCCCTCTTCAACCTGTATGGCTATCCCACAGTCCTTGGCCATGTTGTGCAGGATGCAACAGGCCAGGAATATCCCACAGGCCTTTGAGGGGCTGTACTGTAGGGCACCGCCGGAGGTGTCTAGGCATCAGAAACGTGCCTTGAGCATCCCAAACACCCGCTCTATGATGTTGCGTGGCAGCATGTGCCTCATTATAAGCGTTGCTGTGATGGGGTCATGGGCGCCGATGCGGTGTGAGCAGCCAGGGACGGAGTGGGTACCCGCTGTCACCTGTGTGGAGATAGTGGAGATCAGTGTCATGTTCAGGTCCATTTGCCCATATCCTGTGTGCCACTACCATGGCACCTGTGGCATTCCACCCTTGCCCCAAGTTTGCATTCCATACATGCGTACTCACCCACTAGATGTCCTGTGGGGATGTCCCCACTCTCAAATCGATGGCACAGTGCAGACTGATGCCATATGAAGGCATCATGTGCTCCACCAGGGTGTGTGGCACAGACGTGATTATTCGCCCAGTGACATCACACACCACCTGGCAGTTGACACTGGAGTATCCCTTTCGGTTCCTCCGCTGCCCCACCGGGGCCAGGTGGCGTCACGAATGGCCACATGGTGCAGTCTATAGCCCCCTAGCACCAAACATCGTGCTACCCTGTGGAACTCCGCATGTTTGCTATGCGGCTCTGCTGCGGTGCTGGGGAAATGGATGTCTCCGCGGCATGTGGCAGCAGTGCGCTGAGGTGGGTAGGATGCATGATGTGGCCAACTGTGTGATGCCTGTGGTGTCCCCTGTCAGCCTCTGGAAGGTGCCCATGGCGAGCAGGCACATGCAGCTGTCACATTGGTCTCCACTGACAGGCGTGACTCCATCGTGAGGTGCCAGCATCACATCACTAGCTCACAAAAGCCGCCTCAGTATTGCCCTGTTCGGGCGGTACCCGGCCCACAATCTCTACATCTGTATACAGCTCATGGCCTGATGCGGACGCGGTACTGCCTGTTAAGCGACTGCCGACCAGGCCTTCCACGGCCTCGTCCCCTGCAGCTGCATTCTCACCCCCTCATTACAGCTTCCGTGGCTGGCTATCCTGTCTTCTGGCTCCCCCTGGCTGGTGTTGCTGTGTTACCCCGCTGTCCTGACTGCTACTTCCACTGCACGGGCACCCCCACTGGCCTCTGCAGCCTATGGCCCATGCTTGCCTTGCCTGCCCTAGCCTGTCACTGTCTGTCTGTCTGTCTGTCTCTCTCTCTCTCTACCCCACTTGGCATCTTGTAGCGTTCTTGCGCCGCTTCCTTGAGCCTTTTTATTTTGGCTCATTTCCGCTAGTGCGCAATTTCCGGCAGTTCCACTCTTGTGCAATGCGCAAGTCTTTGAATTTCGCATTGCGCTCTTTATGCATGGCTCCACCCCTGTCGGTTGTGCATGCCTTCCTTTGCCTTGTGCTGTTGCTCAGCATGTTTTCAGTGGTGCAACTGCCTCCTGCTGAATATCGCAGAATGGCGCACTTTTGGTCTTGCGCAGGCGCAACCCTATTGCCCATGGCGCAACCCTTTTGAATATCCCACCCTATATATTTAAATAAATACACTATGCACTAGAAAATCTGCATACACTATATACTGAAACAGATACACTACATGGTAAAACACATACACTATGTATTGAAACACGTACACTGTAGACTGAAAAATTCACATACACTATATACTGAAAAAAACTATATACTGAAATGGACTATGTTCTGAAACTACCCATCCCCCCTGCCCCTCCTCCTTGAATAGCCTGCAGCTGAACTCTTTGCCTGTTGCATTCAGTTAGCCGCTGGCTTGATGAGAGGATGTTTAAAACTGCAGAGCAGGTAAACAAAACAGGGCTATCTCTTGTACTGCTTCTTTATGGGGTTTTACATCTTGTTTTGCTTGCACACCTTTAATTCAATTTCAGAACATTATGATGTGACAAGAAACTTTTAGAACTAATTTAAAATGTTCTAGTTTATTCTTTTAAATAAGTGCAGCCTTCATTTACTGTTAGACAACACATTTGTATAGGAAGCTAATACAGGATGTTACTAACATACCTGTATATACAGGGGGCCACATGCATTTTTCTAAGTTAAATTATTGAATGGTTTTATGTATAATTAATTACTGTGTAAGTCCAGCAACTTATCTGATCTGAATGCTTGGGAAGCACTTCAGGAGCTGTGGAAGTGTAAGCCAAAAACGTTGCTAGTTTGTACTCTATGGACTATGTTTTGATTAAGTTTTTATTTTAATGTTTATTTAATAAATGTTTCTTGATTAAGAAACAATTTTTGCTGCAATCCCTCAGTATTCAGTTCTTATCAGGAGTTTAGCTGGCATATGCATATAATTTGCATTGTTTTACTAAATAACTTTACTGTGATGCCTCACTGAAGGCATGCACAGTCTGTTTTGTGGTTTGAGCTTCTCAAACTTTTTTTTTCCCATAGAGATTTTTATCTCCTTAGTCACCCTGCTACCCCTTTGCCCACTGACATCTCCAGCCCAATCACTTACCATCCATAGGACATACTTGCTCTGAGATCCACCCCCCCCACACACACACATCCCCTGTGTTGGGGCCAGGAGGGGGAAGGCCAGGGCCACTGACAAGGAGACACATATTAAGACAGGAGCAGAGCCTGGTTAGCAGTGCAGAATCGGCATCAGGTTGTTGGATCATTCTGCCATTGGGGGTTTTCTACCTTTGGTTTCATCCCCTGGGCAGCCAAGCATGCAATGATGCAATTGCATATAAAGACACATGCTTGCTTTGTGCCTGCCTGATCCCTCCCACTTATGCAACTCCACTGCCCTGCCAGCCCTCCTCAGCTATGTGGATGTTGAAGAGTGAGGTGGTCAGACTTCCCCTTGTTGAGAGGAGAGCATTCCCTGAGATGCTCAATCATATCTCCCCCAGCTAACCCCTGTGCAACCCAAGTCCACCCCCAAAATGGGGCCACTGGCATGGTAGGCAGTGCAATCATCACCAAGCTGCTAGGCCAGCCCACCAGACTGTTTTTATAAGTAAATAAAGACAGCATATAGGTAAAAGAAGAAAAAAAACTGTATTTTAACTAGTCTGTTATAAACATTTTAAGTCACATCACAATGTTTTGAAATTGGATAACGGTTTTGCAAGCAAAATACGATAAAACAATACATAAACAGATAGATAAGATAACCCTTTTATGTTTACCTTCTGCATCTTAAGAGGCATTGGCCAGTACTTTTAGTCAGTTAGGGCACCATTTTCAGAAGGTTAGCATGCAGAGATAAACATTACACACTGGGAACAGCATGGTTGGATCGGTATCATATTCAGCATCATCTGATGCTACCCTGATCATGTGCATGTGCATATGTACTGCTATGGCCATGCAAATGAGTAATCCTCTCTGCATAAGGAGCACAATGCTGTATAAAAGGTTTCCTTAGTGACCATAAGTACCTCCCCATACATTTTATTCTCAGCCTCTAGCCTTCTAGTCCCTAGATGCTTGATTTTGCACTTTTTGGCTTTGAACCCGAGCTGCCATGTCCCATAGCACTCTTTTAAGTTTTTCTAAAGTCCCCACTCATTCTCTCCATCTGCACCTATCAATGCTATTACAGATTGTGGTGTCATGTGCAAAAAGGCACATCTTCCCTTCCAGTTCTTCTGTTATGCCACTTATAAAGACACTGAAGAGGCCGTGTCCCATTACTGAGCCCTCTGGCACCCTACTGGTCACTCTCTCCTCACTGGAGTGAGTGCCATTTACCAACACCTTCTGTGGCTATGTGCTATCTCAGGTGCAGCACTTAGGAGTGCACAACACAAATCTGAAAATGTGGGCCCACATACCACTGTAACAGAATTAACACTGCATTGTGGTAAGCATAGCTGGTACTATTTTAACAAGCATTCTTCTGTGCAGTGCTAACCTGTTAATGTGGCACTATCTTTTTTTTTGTTTTGCAACCAGGTGCTCATACAACTGGGGGTTACTCTAATGCATATAAGGTGTACAGGTATATTAAATGCTTTCTTGAAGTGCTAACACACTGCGTGGTTAGTGCTATTTAATGATTCTGGGAAGTGTGTTTTAACTGCACACACGCAGCCTGCCAGCAACCCCCCCCCACACACACATACACACACTGGCAGTTCTGGACACAGTAAAAAATAATTCTTTGGTAGTCTGGTAGTCCCCACTCACCTAATCCAGGTAGATCTAGAACATTTATTCCTCATTCCTGCTGCTGTTATACTACACATATTTCTCAGCCTGTCTGGTGCTGGGGAAAACAAGCTTCAGTGTTAGCGACTGGCTGGAAAATAACAAAAAATGCTAACATTTTTGTTGGGCCATCAGAGGAAAGAGGCTGCTAAAGAGTAGAACTTCAGTGAAGACTCTAGTGGGAAAAATACTGGGGACAGTCTGTGCGACTTTTTCAGTAACCAGTGAGGTGTCGCGGGAACCTCGTACATGTTAATTTTGGTTGACAGTTGCTCTTGCCAATGGGGGGCTACCAGAAAGCTCCCAAGGGGGAAGAACTTTGATTTCAAAGTTCAGTTTGGTGGGAGCCCCTTCACAGGGAAGGGGTCTTCAGCCCCTAGGGAGAAGGCAGGGTTGTGGGGCTGTGAGGGGGGCTGCCAGCCATCTGTCACCCAGAGCTGATTGTGCCTTTCCCCATCTAGAGAGAAAACAGAGGATTTTGCGGGCAGTTCTGCAGAGAGGGATATCTGCAGTATTTTATTGCTGACAGAGAAGTTGCATCACAGCGATGAAATTGTTCAGAGTACAGGTTAAATGGATTGAGAAAAAGGATTAAGAAAATGGATTAGTGTCAAGAGGATGGGGAGAAATCCTCTTCAGTTTTATCTGCACCACAACAGTGAGACACGGATGATCAAAGATTTTTGATGAGTGAAAGTAAGAAAAAGTGTAAAAGGTTCTGTCTGACCCTGGCAATGACAAGACATCAACAGAAAAAGGGAAAGACAAGGTTAAAGGACTGTTTTTTGGCAGAAAAGATGGATTGCAAAAAATGGACATGAAAACTGGATTTGAACCCAGGTTTTAAGAAGCTGACAAGAGTGCCTCTTCTGTCTGGAGTTGACTAGCACCTGCATGGTGAGAAATTGGACTTTCTTGATGTATTTTTGGAAAAGAGTTGCTGAACTTGTGTGTAAGCCAGAGCACAAGAGTGGCCACTGTGTTGGAGTTGAAAGACTGCGGGGGCAGGGGGATGAGCAGGTGCTGTCTGGGTGGGTGCCTGCTGTCTGCTTCTGAGATGCAGCAAGATGGGAGGCTGTTGTGTTAAATCCCTGGAATTTCAGACTCTGCACAGTGCCCCCAGAGCCTGATATTTGAGAAGGTAGCTGAGACTGCTTGACTACACAGAGTAGCAGCTAACTGAGGAAAGAATGTAAATGATCTGAAGAATCAATCCTAAATGTGCCAGGTGGGGAGCTCGCTGACCCCTATCAAGTGGGGCTGTTGGTGGCAAGGGATTGTGGGCTTGTGCCAGGGTGCTAGGGTGCTCTGACCTGTGGGGGAGCCAGACCATGGGCACGCTCCCATGTCTGGGTCCCTTGTGGCTGGTGGGTCTTGTGTGATGCCTTGCAGTGGGCCTCTGTTGGCCGGAGGAACAGGGCTGCAAGACCTTGGGTCGCACTTAAGATCCAAGTTGCAGATTCCATACCTTCAAGTGTTAAGCATCAGGCTTGATTCTGCGTCTACTGATCCATCCTCCCCAGGACTTCAGTCATGTGTAGTCATGTGTGCCATCCTAGGACTAATACAGCAGAGCTGTGAGTGAGGGCAGGAATTGCCCTATACCTGGGGAGTATTATATATGTATATGTATATATATATATGTGTGGGTATATATATATATATATATATATATATATATATATATACACAGTTATCTGTGTTCAAGTCCACTGGCTCTGAAAGCCAGTTCAAGATTTAAAGACATTAAGGGAAACATGTTGGGGGGTTGTTTGATTCAGATGGGTGTGCCAGCACCAGCCAACCAGCTGCACCTCAGGCCTGCCACTTGGCATTTAGGTATTCTGGGTCAAAATTCAGGGTGTCTTTTTTGAAATGATACCAGTGGATTGTTAATACCTGCAGCAGTTAGATAGTCAGGTAGTTTGGTGGCTGCATTATCAAAAGGTGATTTGGGTTCAAATCAAAAGGGGGATGCTGTTTGGGAAATGTTTTTTTTTTTTACCAACTCTTTTTCCTCTGATCACCGGAAATGTGTCCTCTCTCAGGCATCATCCCCAGTTCTCTCACACCCAACCTGCCCCCATGCCCACACTCTGGGTCCCCTCCCGAGGCTCTGCTAATGCCTACCTCCGCCTGGCAAGAGACCTCCCTGGCTTATCCATAGGGTGGGGCTGCCACTCCTTCTGGCACCCAAGACATCCAGTATCATCCAGGCAGAGGAGGCACGCAGAGGATTGGGACCTGGGTGGGTGGGTTCTGGCAGTGGGCATGAAACCAAGGTGCACCATCACTGACCACAACTCTGGGGTGTTTCCTTGTTCATTTAACAAAGTTACAATGGTTTTAAAAAGCCCTAAGGCAGAATATTCAAGCTTTTTTGTGAGTGTTAGATGGGTTATCAACTTGCTAATCCCAATTTGCACCTCTAAAACAGGATAGTACTGCACAGGGTCATATGATTGCTTGGTTACGAAGTCACTAGCCCATTTGTAAGTGATCCTAATCCATGCTTGTGCACCTATGTAAAGCAACTGACAGCACTTTGCACATAGGCACATCGGCATGCTGGGAGGGTTGGGGAGGTGTAGCTATCCATTAGTGCAACACTAGTTACTGGTTCTCCAAACCAGGTGTTGTGGACTGTGTATTCCTACACTACCAACACCTGGCCATGTCAGGCTACCACTAGCCCCGGGCCCCTCCACTGGTACATGGCATAATTGTCTTGGTGTTCAGTGCCCCCCCAAATTGCATGCCTGTGTAATAAGAAATCTGTCCCAGGTGTCCAGCAGACAGCAGACCCCCCCCCCCACTGATTAACTGGGCTCCAATCAGACACTTCATAAGATCAGTAATTCCTCGGTACCATTTGCCTGATATCCAGACCAGGGTTCCCCATGTGTCCCAATTAGTTGTCTGGCAAGAGCTGTAATTCTTCCATACCAGATCCTTGGTGTTGAGTAATTCCCCTGCCCCATAAGTATAATATCTACCCTCCGACAAGCCCACCCAGTACCACTACAACTGCCCCCACTTTCCCCTAACCTATGGTGTATGGTGACCAGCACAGACCCTCCACTCACATACATAGCAGCCACCAGCTGAGTGACGGTTCACAATCAGATGCCTACTGTAGTAAAAGCTGTTTCTATAGTAGGTGTGTGATCATAAACATAGAAACACTGAATTTGTCATCAGAAAAGGACCACTTGGCCTACCTAGTCTGCCTAGATGTTTCCTGTCTCATCTTCTTCCTCACATGCTGTCTGATCTCCATTGACACTCCCACCTCTTCTCCAATATACTGCTATGTCTACGCCACACATGCTTGAAGCCCCCTACTGTTTTAGCCTCCTCCACTTCTGCTGGTAATCTGTTCCAGGCATCTACCAATATTTTCTCACATCTCTCTCTCTTGACCCCCTCATGCTTCATTGCATTCCCACGGTCCAAGTGCTTTTTCACATTTGAAAGTGATTCCCCGGACCCTGTTCACTCCTGTAAGATACTTGTAGGCCTGTATCATGTCACTTTTCCCTTTCTTTTCTTCTAGGGTGTTCATGCTGAGATCCCTCTCTCTCCTCTTAGGACTTCTCATGCAAACCCTGCACCATTTTAATTGCTCTCCTGTGGACTTCCTCCACCCTGTCTATGTTCATTTTGAGGTTTGTTCTCCAAAATTACATCACACTCCAGGTGGGGTCTGGCAACACCACCTCCATCCTCCTGATGGAGATACCCTCCTTGCACAACCCAGTATCTCACTAGCCCTACTCACTGCTTTGCAACAGTGCCACCTTGAGGTCCTCAGACATAAAACCCCCAAGATCCCTTTCCTGTTTATTGACTGTCAATAACCCCCTACTTAATATACTCAGCTCTCGGGTTCGTATGCCCTAGGTGCTGATTTTGCACTTTTTGGCATTGAATCCAACTGCCATGCTTTTTACCACGCCTCAAAATTCACAAGATCCCTGATCATTGTCTTCACCACTCCTGGGTGTCCACCCCATTGCAAATGTTGATATCATCTGCAAAAAGGTATACCTTCCCTTCAGTTCTTCTGCAGTGTCCCCTATGCTCAAACGGATTGGTCCCAGTACTGAGCCCTGTGGTACCCCACTGGTCACTCTCCCATCATTAGAGTGAGTGCTGTTAACAACCACCTTCTGTTTCTTATCCATTAACTAGCTCTGTACTAATTGGAAGGCTACAGTCTGTAGTTCAAGGGGGCAGTGAAAAAAGACACATTCCCATTCAGCCCATTTAAGGGCTGCTATCCTCACTCCACACACAAGTATTTTTTCCTTGCCTCTCAATCCACCCTTCCTCCTCCCCAGTGGCATGCCTCTCATTCCCATGGGTTTCTTCTTAAGGTGCCATTAGCCAATGGAATCACTCCTATGGCACCTCAAGGGATGGAACCCTCCTCTAGGGTTCCTTCCCTTCATACCCATACAGGGTGGTATATCCCATGGATAGAGAGGCAAACAGCCAAAGATTATCTATGTTAAACAAGCACAAATCCAGTTGCACAGGCACACTGAACCCAATTAACCATTTTGGATCCCACCCCTAGGCCATTCAGTTTCTTTATCAGCCTCCTGTGTGGCACAGTGCTGAAGGCCTAGCTAAACTCTGGATCAATCATGTCCACTGCTGTCCCCTTATCTATTTCCCTGGTCATCCAGTCAAATAAATCTACCAGATTCATTTGGCATGACCTTTCCCCTGTGAATCTGTGCTGCCTGTGGTCTTGCAGCCCACTGGATTCAAGATACTCTAACAGTCCCTCTTTTAGTATGGATTCCATTAATTTCCCCATGACTGAAGTAAGACAGACCAGGCTGTATTTGCTAGCCTGCTCCCTGCTGATGCTCTTACAAAATGGAACTATGTCTGCTCTCCTCTAGTCCTCTGGAACCACTCCTGTTTCCAGTGAGTTGCTGAATAAGGCGATGAGTAGTACAGCAAGCACCTCCCTGCCTAATTCCCTTAATACCAAAGCAACGCGTCTATCACGGACGCCAAACCAAACGCACTGACCGAAATAAGTGTGAATAGTCTCAATAAGCACAGCTTACCGTGTCGTTCCAAATCATTTTACACTTTATTTTCACATCGCAGACAAGACAGGGTGCGGCGACTGGTACCGGAAAGCAAACTTAAATAAAATTATAACTGCATGTAAAACATGTTAATATCACCGACGGAACAGCCGAACAGACCAGCCCATATGCGTAATGGCCTTACGTGAATCCAACTGACGTTTGGCCAAAGCCTCCTCGCCGCACCCTGTCTTGTCTGCGATGTGAAAATAAAGTGTAAAATGATTTGGAACGACACGGTAAGCTGTGCTTATTGAGACTATTCACACTTATTTCGGTCAGTGCGTTGGTTTGGCGTCCGTGATAGACGCGTTGCTTTGGTATTGAATTCTCTGATTCCACAACTGCACCAGGTCAAATTGTTCTCAATATTAGAGTTAACTGTGAGCACCTCATTTTTTGGTTGTTTCTCATAATTCCCTTAATACCCTTGGGTGTATCCATCCGGTCCTGTGGTCTTGTCTACCCTAAAATTTGAAGTCCCTTCAATAATACTCCTTCCTTTGAAAATGGACTTGTGTCCACTTCCCCCTACAGTGTTCATGCTGCTGCTTGGTGAACTGGACCTGTTTCTCTCCACTGTGAAAACAGTAGAAGTACCTGTTCAGGTTGTATACTTTTTTCTAATCCCCTCTGTGCAGTCTCCCTTTGTCATCCTCTTTATCCCCAGAATCCCTCCCCTTGCCACCTTCTCCTTGCTTATGTATCTGAAGAAAGTCTGGTCTTCTTTTGATACCCTTTGGCTATGCTTTCTTCTGTCTGAGCCGTTGATCCCTTCATTATATTACCTGCTTCCCTCTGTTTTACCTGATACACCTCTCTATCCTCATTCTTCTCAATTTCTTCATACCTCCTGAATGCCACCCTTTCACAAGCTTCTAAAGAAGGCTATTCAGATGTATCTCCCCATGTCAGTGAAGTCTTCCTTCTTGAAATCCAAAATGTTTGCCCTCATGTTACTGGACTGGGTCCCGGGTTCCATGCTAAACTGCAGTATGTGGTGGTTGCTTGGATCCCAGTTGCCCCTTCACACAGATATCTGCATTTTGTCCCGATTGATCAGTATCAGGTCAAGAATGGCCTTTTATCTGGATCACGCACAAGCAGCCTTAGACCTGCTCCTGTGGGGAATCCAGGACGCTTCTGCTTCTGGCTGAAGCAGCTGCCTGAGTGGACCAATCCACATCTGGCATACTGAAATCCCTCAGCAGCAGGACTTCACCTTTTGTTGCCACATTGTGTATTCCATCTGCAAGCTTCCTGTCCACTTCTTCCCCCTGTGCCATAGGCCTGAAGATCACCCCTGTTCATTTTGCTAAGCCTTTACCAGGTTCAAGGATGACCCACAGTGCCTCAACCTCCACTTGTCTACCCTGCACCTCTGTTGCCTTTATACCCTCTCTGACGTACAGGGCCATGCTCCCTCCTTTTTTACCCTCCATCCCTCCTGAACAGAGCATAACCTGGTACATTAATATCCCATGATTAACAGTGTACCATGTCTCAGTTATTGCTACTATGTCCAGGTCTGCCTCTACTATCAATGCCTCCAGGACTGGGATTTTATTTCCCAGGCTGCGGGCATTTGTTATCATGCCTTCCATGTTTTGCATCCTATCCCCCTCCTCTTGCTGCTGCTCTACTGCTTTATCCCCCCCTTCCCAGTAGTCTTTCTTGTGTGGCCAAGAATTTACTGCTTACCAGTCTCCTTCTGCTCTCAGTGTCCCAGACTTCAACAAATTTTCCTGCATGTGCCCGGGGTGGGGTACTTCTAAGTTGCCTGACCTTCCTAACTCTTCCCCCTCTCCCGGCCATTTTAAATGCTTGTTACTGAAGCATTCACACTTCTTACTCGGGTCATCCTCCCTGACAGATGCAGGCCATTCTCTTTATACAGGCTTGCATTCATCCAGGTGGGACCCCAGTCCTCCATGAGGCCATAACCCTCCCTTCCATGACATTCCTTCAACCAGGAGTTGAATTACTGGATGTGGAGTGCCCTAGCCTTTCCCCTGCCATGGACAGGTGGCACCTCTGAGAAGGAGAGGGAGAGGGAGTTTTTTTTTTACCAGGAGAGACACACTAAGCTGAAACTTATTTACAGGTGTGACCTGGGAGCACAAGGAAGTTAAGTGATTTGCTCAGGGTCACACAGTATGCAAGTGGGGGCGGTGGGATTCAAACCCAGGTCTCCAGGTTTGCAGCTCAGAGCCTTAAACCACTGTACTACACTGCCTCCTTGAAGTGTTCTACTTGCTTCAGACTCCCCCCAACTTCCTGAAATCCTTTTGGATTCTAGCTACTTCCACTTTGTCTCCTGCCAAGTCATTCATCCCCAGGTGGACGATAAGATCCTGTTCCTCCCTCCTTGCCATTGCTCTTGTGATCCTATTGATCCACTTTTCATCCCAACATGCAGTGCCGTCTGAAATTCACTTTACCTCCCTGTCCTTCCTGCTGGGTTCCCTTAACTTCACCCCTTGGGCAACTGAGTCCCCCACCAAGAGAAGCTTCCTCCTCCTCTGGGTTTTTTCCCCCCTTTCCTGGTGCTGCATCCCTGAGGATCTGCCCATCCACCTTGGTCTCAGCTGTGGGTGCCATTGTGGGGCTATCGCACTCTTCTAAAACTGTGTAGGAATTGCTTAACCAGACACCTTCACGGCAACTTCCCTACAGTCCATAATGGTTCTTTTTATGTTGTCTTGTGCACACAGCGCAGACAACGTATAGTGGTGGCAGATTTTGGAGGTGCGGTTGTATTGTGGTCAATGGCACCACTACTTTTTTGAGCTGGGCTCTGTGGCACAAATGAAACAGCATGCTGTCTATGACAGCACTGCAAAAGCGTGCCACCAACTTGAAACAATTTTGCCACTGCAATGAGGGTGCTCCCCTTCATTGCAGGGTGTGCCTTGCCTGGTGTAACATTTCAATGAACATGGTTGTGGCTGTTGCCATCCGCCTCTCATAATCCCCAGCAAGCTGACTTCGGGGGTGCCCAATCCTCCTGTTGGCATAGTTAACCCCCCAATATTGTGTGGCACACTGGGAGCCCACCCAGAGTGCCTCCATGTTCAAAAGCTGATTGTGTCAGCATTTTCCTGCCCCTGCCTACCGCAGTGTGGCTAACATCACACCACACACCCATGGGACACACTGGGAACCCACCCCAGTTGCCCAACATTTTCCTTATACCGTAAAAAAAAAAAAAATGGTCCTCAGTGTTCTTTATTTTATTTTCATTATAACCTGAAACAAAGAAAACAGTCCTTTGCCATCAGGTCCCCTTCCCCAACCTGCACCCACCTTCTACACACCCCACCTTCCAACCCCCCCATACTTACCTCCAGAACCCAGCGCTGTGATCTTCAGTGGAGCAGGAACACGTCTGCACTCTTCAAAGCCAACCACGAACTGAAGAAATGCTGGTAAGCTGTATAATAGCATCAATGGCGGCGAGGGGGTCAACTTAGGTGGATGTCTCACCCATTCTTGTGACATTTGGCTTCAAATTTTCAACATGGGGTTCTTGGGACCCCACCTCATGAACTCAATCACTGTCATTTCATTATTCGATCCCGAAAAGTGATTTCACTGTCACTGCGCAGAATCACCTTTTGGGACCAATTAATGAAATGACAGTATCACTGTTCATAAGATGGGTTCCCATTATGCCTATGTTGAACATTTGGAGAACAAATTCCACAAAATGACTGTGTTACAAGCGTGCATTGTGCAGGTTCCATGCACACTCGTAACTTTGAGAACTTTTAATATTTTTACTCCAGATTTTTCCAACATTGCCATTTCTTCACACATCCTTATGAACAGTAGAGCTGTCATTTTTCACATCCTACCCAAAATGTGTTTCTGCACATCTGGTGCAGAATGCCACAGTTGCTATGGGAAATCAATGTTCAAGACATATTAACAAAATTCCAGTGCCACTATTCATGAGCAGAGGTCCCAAATGCCTTCATGAGGTGGGGTTACAAAAAGCCCAAGTTGAAAATTTGGAGTGCAAATACCAACACACGCTCTGGGCATTAAAGTTTCTAACCATAATATCCCGCCCTGTACAGTCTGACCAGTATCAAGGGGGTGACTTTGGATTGTCGGCTGTAGTGGTCACACCATTCCACCCCACCCCCACCCTGCAGCCAGTGACAGGCATCAAGATGCCTTGGACTTTTCAGCCCCAAAGTTCACTCCATTCTCCTATACTGCATCCATCTCAATGTATTTCTGAAGGGGGTGAGCATAAGGCCCGATGGCCCCAGGCACAACATGACACTTGTCAGAGTCTGCAGGGTAGGATGAGGTAAAATGGCATGAGCGTTATTGTCGATGATCCAAAGGCACACCTCAATGCCTGACAGTCTCTGCAGGGCGGTGTGTGGTTGGCATCACTTCCATACTTCACTGCCATTCCTATTATGCATCTCTCTAACTCCTGCACTACAAATGCCAATGCTAGCAGTACAACATTCAGTATTGACAAATGCTTGTTTTCTCCTGCTTTTGCTCACTTCCTTCATGCAGATGCTGGTTGCCTTTCCTTAATTTTCTCCACTGTTCCTCTACCCCTCTCTGACAATCTTCCCCTGCTAGGCTGCTTCTGAAGAAGTCTCTGATTTCTTTAAAATCCAACCTACTGAAGTCCAGGACCATCGTCTTTTTGTGACTTGCCTCTGCACCCATCATAATATTGAACCACACTGTACAGTCATCACTGGTTCCCATTGGATAGCCCACTCTTGCATGACTAGGCACTATCACAGCCTCCAGTAGGACAGGTATTCAGGGGAACAAAGGGAGAAAGCATGTCCCAAATAGGATAACACCTTTACCCCATGAGTCACTTTCAACTCTCAGCATGCTAAGTCCAAAGGGCAGGAAAGGTGCTAGTGGGACATTTGCCGGCCCATATGGGCTAACTAGCTTTTCCACACAATGCCTCAGTGCATGACTGCATGAAGGAATTATACAGAGCACTGCCACCCCCACCTTCTCATCACAATTCAGATGTCCCCTGATATAATAAAATGATCCCTGGAATCTAGAATTTTCCCACCCCCAATCACCATTCAGATACACCTGATTAGTATATTAAGAGGATCCCAGGCATCTAGATCACCCTGACTGCAAGTGTGAGCCCCCTCCCAATTCCACCCATTAAGGTCCTTCCAGCCCCTCTCCCCATGGTGGCTCATAAATTACCCCAGCTGCCAGTCCCTCCCACTGCAACAGTGACAGGCCCAGCCCCTCTGCTCGCCACCTCGGCTGGCCACTTTCTGAGTGTCACAAAGTGATTACACACCTACTATAGAAACAGATGTTCTACAGTAGGTGTGCACTCACTCCCTTTCACTCAGACAGTGATCAACCAAGGTAATGAGCTAAGATACTGTACTGATCACAGTTACAGGGAAGTGGCTACAGTCTTGGGTAAATGGGGGCCATTGAGGAATGGGTGGAGGAACCTGGCTGGATGGCTTTGGGAGGGGGCTCAGATTTGCGATTGGTAGGTGGGGCTACTAGATGTCAGGGATCATGGAAAAATAGAAACACTGAAACAGATGGTTACAGAAAAAAAATGGTGCATCCTGTCTGCCCCTATTTCTCATATTAAACCTCAAAACCTACTGTCCATACAGGGTACTAGCTTTCACTATGCACTTCCTTGTTCCCCTCCCTACTGCTATCAGCCTGAGTAACCATTATACCCTTCACTTTGTCACAGCCATGCTTGAAACCATTTATGGTTTTGGTGCCTGCCATCTCAGTTGGCAGACTATTCCAAATTTCCACCACCATTTCTGGAAAATAAAACTTCCAATATCCCTCTTGAACCTCCCTCCCATCAGTTTCTACTTGTGCCCCATGCATTTGAACTGTTACTCATGCTAAGTAGTTCTCCATTCACCTTGTTTATTCCTTACAGGAACTTGAAGGTCTCTATCATATCATTCATCTCTTGTCTGGTCTCCAGTGAAGACATGTTCAGTGCCTTGAGCAGATTCTCATACAATCTGTCCTGTCAGCTCTGAATCACCCTGATCACCCTTTGTCCTTATCTTTCCTGAGGTGAGGTCTTCAGAAGTTCAGAACTCTGAACAGTATATCAAGTGCAGCCTCACCAATGATCAATAAAGAGGCAGTAAACTTCTTTTCATCTACTATCAGAACCCCTTCTGGCACATCCTAGTATCCTATTTGCCTTACTAGATGCCTCACTGTACAAGCTTGATTATTTAAGGGAGTCACTAATGATAAATATTAAATCCCTTTCCTCAGCTGTAGTGCTCAGCTCCACCACTCCTATCCAGTACTCTGTCCTGGGGTTCTTGTACCCTAAGTGAATCACCTTGCACTTTTTGGCATTTAATTTCAACTGCCAAACCTTAGGCCACCTCTCTAATCTCTACATGTCAGTCTGCAGTTTCCTATTTCCCCCATCACTATCTACCCTCCCATGAGCTTGGTGTCACCTTCAAAGAGAAACAAACCCAGATTCATTCTCAAACATTGTTAATGAGCATATTGAAGAGAGCAAGAGTCAGGATGAATCCCTGTGGCATTCTACTCTTGACTTCCCTCGCTTCTGATTTGACACTATAATCACAACCCTCTGATGCCTCTCATTCAACTAAAGCCCCCTTGCCCCCAACAAAACACTGCTTATATTTTCCTTCTAATCCCTGGACCTCCCCCCCTTGAGCCGTTACCTAAGTCACTCTGATTGGTCCCCATCTCATTGGTCTGCTCCACTGACTCCATGCTAACATATTTCAAAACAAAATTCCTTGAAATATGTGACTGCCATCCCCCAGAGCAGGACATGAGAAAAGGTACCTCACCTCCTCTAGGACATGGTTGAGCTCATAACTTACTTGCAAGTGCAGGATTTGGCCTGGTTATAAAATAAAAGTAACCCATTCCCCATGGCTTCCAGAGGTATCATCACCTCCGCAGCACCTGTAACAAACCAATAAGCTTGCCAAAGGTGAGTATTTTACATCTAACTTCAGTACCAACATTGGTTACCTGTCTAAATTTTGGAAGGCTGTCACAATCTTTTCTCCCCTCCCACTCCTTTGCCTGACCTCAGAGTCAGTGACATCCCTATCTCTAACTTCTCCTTCATCACCATAGAGATATAATTCCTTTTCATCACCTGCACCTCCTCTCTCCTCTCCTCTCCTCCCTCTCCTCTTCCTCACCTCCCTCTCACCCCTGCCAGCCTGCATGATTGTTGCCTCTTTCCTTCCCCTATTGTTTTTTTTCTCTCCAGTAACTCCATCCTTTATCACTGACACACTTCCCGCCCTTAATCCTTCAGGGGTAGGAGCTTAGATGGCCTAGATAGCAAGCTCCTCCATCTCTCTGCTTCTGCAATCTCCTCTCCATTGGCTGACCTCTCTAACCTCTCTTTCTGGTGTTCCTCCATCCCTGCTGACTGGAAGACTGCTACAGTGACTCTTCCTCCAAGAGGTGGTGACCCATCAGGTACGAACAGTTACTGACTCATTTCTCTACTCCCTCCAAAATACAGGAACAAATTATCTTGTCACAACTCTCACTGGACTTCTCTTCCTCTTCACCCAGCAAGTCTGGCTTCCACAAAATCACTCCACCACCCTCTTCCTGCTCTAGGCTCACCAACTCATCCATAATGGTGTGGATCACAGCCTATTCACCTGCTTTATCTTAGTTGATCTAGCCAAAGCATTCAACCCTGTCTACCACCCCAATTATTAGCCAAACTCCAGGCTGTAGGCCTCTCTGACTTAGCCATTAGCTGTTCCACTCCTACCACAGGGGTAGGTCCCAAGCAGTCAACATTGGTCGCCCCTTCTCTCCTCCTTACCTGTATCCACTTGGGTCCCACAAGGAAATCTGTTAGGCTCACTACTTTTCTCCATTTTCCTTAATGATCTCCCCTCCTTATGCTTGTCTGCATCTATTCACATGTACATGGATGACACGGTCCTCTTCACAGCAGGCCTACCTACTCCAGCTAGACTTTGATCAAGTTCAGCCCTGACCACACACAAATCAGCTTTTCCTCAATGCCAAGAAGGCTGTCTCCATGTCCTCTGGTACAAGGCACAGACTCTCTAGGCTACCTCCCCTTCCTACTTTCCATACCCTGGATGGCTCCTCTGTGGAGGATGTTACCACTTTTAGTTATCTTGGTATCTGGCAGGAAGAGCACCTAAATGTTTCTGAATAAGTGGATGATATAGTCAAAAAACTGCACCCCAATTTGGTGCACTTTACAGGAACTGTGACTATATCCCACCTCCAGTATACCGTGCTATTATCCAGAAAATGATTCCCTAAATCTCTGACTATGGTGATGTGGTCTACAGCACAGCCCCAGTCACTACCCTTGCCAGACTGGGCACACTCTTTAACTATTTTTGCCATTACACTCTCGACTATCCTTCTTGGACTCACTACTGCTCTATATATAAATCTTTCTCCTTTTCTTTTCTTGTGGACTGACACCATGCCCACTGTGCAAGCTTTGTGGGCAAATCTGATTTGGTTCCCTACCCTCCTATCTCTCCAAGTCCTTCACGCCATACCATCAGAAGCTGAAATATTCAAACCCTAGCAGTCCCTTCAGTTTCCACAACCATCAGCAAAGCCACGTTCAGCCACCACTTCCCTAAAATCTGGAACTCCCTCACCCCAGTCATTTATCACTCCCCCTTCCATGAATTCTTTCAAACCACTTCAGAGATCTCACCTCTACCTCCTGTACTTGCTCTAATTTTCCCTCTTGCTCTCCTAGTTTAGGTACAGCTATAATTTGGCACTTATGGTTCCACTCTAGGCATTTTGCACAAATGTTTATGTAATCCCTAGGTGTTGCTGTCCCAAGGGCTACTACCCCTACCTGTATGGCTAGTAACAGGTTAAGGGGCCTAGGTCCAGTGATGGGTGCCACCACCCAGAGGTCAGGGTTGGTAGTGGTTAAACTAGCTTGGGTACAGCCCTCTGGGACACTGTGACCCCCTTTGTTCCCACTAGTGGTCCACACAGTACACGGGAGTTACTGTCCCAATACCCCACATACACACTGTTTACATATTTAGACACACTTACCCTCGAGACTGATTCTGAAGCATGCTCTGGGACCCCATATGAAAACGAGTTAATCAACATGCACAACACAGTACAATGCTGGTTCTATATGTACTGACACCTTAGACAGTATGAAGTTCAATAACAACAAATCTAGTTTCTTCAGGGGACTGGAACATGGGAGGGGGAATCAGGGTGATTGGTTATGTTCAAATCACAGTACTGTGCATACATATAGGCTCCAAAAAGTCACACACTTGGTACCCAGGATGGGTGGGCTAGCCAGGTCCATTGCCTGGGGTTGGCCAGCTGGTGCAGCTGGATGGGGCCCTGTAGAAAGGAAATATATGCACAACACACAATTGTAATCTGGAGCCAGGTGTCTAGTCCACAGAAAGAAAACACACAGAAATCAGTTGACTCATTTTGATTAAATAAAAGGTGCAGGAAGATTCCCTGATTTGTACTCACAATACCCCAAGTAGAGAACCTGAAGGAAATGGTTGTTCTGGATTGCCAGAAAACAGGACATGGAGATGAGGGCCTCATGACAGAGCCCACTGCTTTGAATAGCAGGTGGATTCAGTCCAATTAAATTGAGTTCAGCTTCCAGCTTCAGCTCACAACTCACAGTAACAGGGAAATGGAATCGTGATTCCCCACAAGCACTAGACACATTCATATGTAAAGGAAATTACTAGACCAGGCAGCTGCTTCTCGATTCAGATCACAAACATTGCAAATTACCCGGGAGCACACACAGCATCAGCAGTCCCTGACAGGCCAATCGCACTTCAGCAAACCTTCGTTCTTCTATGGGCAAGTCTGGTTCTGCACACTTCTGCTTTCTCTTCTGAATTCAGGTTCAGCCCGATTCACTCACTCTAATGGCTGCAGGCTAACTACAGGGCCTCCCACCTGCTTCCTGCATGAACTATGCGCCGCAGCAACAGAGCTCCTTATCCTTACACAGTCAACTTGCATCTGACCTTCCAGCAATAGTTCAAGACAATTCCTTTGGCTTCACACCGGTTCAGTTGGTGGATTTGGCTGTCAGTCACTGCAGGTCTCCCTCTGTCGGGGCAAAAATGTACCAAGGTCCAAACTACAGTTCCCAGAAGCACCTGCCATACATTCCCCCTTTAAGCAGGCTCCAGGTGAGAGTCCAAGTTCTGGTTGGCCCAAGCAATCTCCATTTTAGGGCTCCCCTAACACAATTGGCCCAGATCAGCAGTTCAGGTCCAAAATAGAGGGGCAACACACACAGAGTCCCAGATGCAATAAAGGCAGGTTAGACAAACTGCAATTTTACTAATGCTCTAAATGATTTCAGGCAAACAGTTACATCTTTCCAGTGGACTCCCTCTGCGCTTTTAGCGACTGCAGAAACGGAGCGATCAGACAGCAGCTCGGGTGGGATTCGAGCATTAAACACACAGTCCCCCCATTCAAACTAATTTCGCCTGCGAGCAGGCAGCTCTTAAAGAGACAGTACCAGAGGCTCTAAAAGCACTCACTTTAAGCAGCTTAAATGCCGAATGCCGTTCAGGCTGGGAGCACTTAGCCAGCTCCTGGAATACTTTTGGGAACCCCCATTTGCAGGGGGGTAACACCTATAGCTAGCTTTGATTTAAACTGCTCTGTATTTGATCGCCAGCATATGTTTGTGGCTCCTGACTGTGCTGTATATGCATTGTCGATTGTTTGCTTGTCACTCAAGTTCTCATGTCTTAGAAACATAGAAACATAGAAGTTGACGGCAGATAAGGACCGCAAGGCCCATCCAGTCTGCCCATTTCTTTTTCTACCTTATAAATGTGCCATCGGCCTTTGCTCTGTCAGTGACCTATCTATTCATAGTCATTTGTATTGCTCCCTTATGCCTATCCCATGCCTGTTTGAAGCCCTGCACTGTATTCATAGCCACCACTTCTTGTGGTAAGCCATTCCATGCATCTACCACCCTTTCTGTGAAAAAGAATTTCCTCACATTCCCCCTTAATCGGCCTCCCTCTAATCTCATGCTGTGTCCTCTTGTCCTGCTATTTTTCTTATATTTAAACATGTTAGACTCTTTCACCTTGTTTATGCCCTTAAGGTGTTTAAATGTCTCGATCATATCACCTCTCTCCTCCTTTGCTCAAGGGTATACATATTGAGCTCCGTTAATCTGTCCTCATATGTCTTCTGATGCAGTCCCTGCACCATTTTGCTGCCCTTCTGGACTGCCTCAATCTGGTTAATGTCCTTGTGAAGGTGTGGCTCCAATACTGCACGCAGTACTCCAGGTGGGGCCTAACCAATGTCTTGTACAGAGGATTATTACCACCTCTTACAACTTGATACCCCTACTAATACACCCTAACACCCCCTAGCCTTACCTACTGCTTTAGAGGTCTGCTTGGATGATTTTAGGTCATCAGTGATGATGATGCCCAAGTCTCTTTCTTCCTTGTGACTGCTAGCAACTCCTCCCAGCCTATAAGTGGCTTCAGGGTTTCTCTTCCCTAGTGCATGATTTTGCACTTCTTTGCATTAAATCCCAGTTGCCACTCTTCTGACCATTCTGCTAGTTTATCCAGATCTCTTCTCATTCTGCCCACCCCATCTGGATCATCTACTCTGTTGCAGATCTTGGTGTCATCTGCAAACAGACAAGCCTTACCCTCTAGTCCATCTGCGAGGTCACTAATGAAGATGTTGAATAGGACTGGCCCCAGGACTGATCCCTGAGGTACCCACTTGTGACTTGCATCTCTTCTGACTGTATACCATTTACCACCACTCTCTGTTTCTGCCAGTCAACCAGTTTGCCACCCAGTTGACCAACTTCTGACCCACCCTGAGCCTACCTAGCTTATTTATCAATCTTCTATGTGGAACAGTGTCAAAAGCTTTGCTGAAGTCAAGGTAGGCAACATCAACTGCTCCCCTTGGTCCACCACTCTGGTTACCCAGTCAAAGAAATCTGAGATTAGTTTGACAGGACCTTCCTTTGTAAACCCATGCTGTCTTGGATCCTGTGCCTATGGATTCCAGGTGTTGCACTATCCTTTCCTTAAGGAGTGCCTCCATAATCTTGCCCACTACTGAGGTAAGACTGACGGTCTGTAGTTCCCAGCCTCCTCCTGCTACCACTCTTGTGGAGTGGGATCACATGAGACCCTTCTCCAGTCTTCTGGGACCTCTTCTGTGCTCAGAGACTCACTAAACAATTCTGCTAATGGCTCTGCTAGTTCCTCCTTTAGCTCCTTAAGTACCCTGGGATGTATGCCATCAGGTCCCATTGCCTTATCCACCCTGAGCTTAGCAAGCTCTTGTAGGACCCTTTCTTTTGTGAAGGGAGTAGTGCTCACCTCCTCCCCTGTGTCCATGATGCTGAGCTGTGGGCCCTGCCCTACCTTCTCTTCAGTAAATACTGAGCAAAAGTATCTATTTAGGATAGATGCGTTACAGGGTCTCCTCCTCACATGCTCCCTTTTCTCCATTAAGCTTAGCAATACCCCTCTGGACTTTCTCCTTTCACTAATGTATCTAGAAAGTCTTGTCACCTTCTTTACTGTTCGTGCTAGTGTTTCCTCAGTTTGGGACTTTGCATGCCTTACTGCCTTACCTGCTTCCCTTAGGGCAGTTTGGTATGCCTCCCATCTTCATCCCTGTGTTCCCTTATATTTTCTGAAGGCCAGCCTTTTGGCTCTGACCTTTCTGCTACTGTATTTGAGAACCAAAGTGGTTTCCTTCTTCTTTGCACTTCCTTTTCTGTCTAACAATGGGATGTTGCTTCAAGTATTGTATCCTTAATGCTTGCCCACTTTGCCTGTACCTCCTCACCTGTGTTTCTTTTTGCCAGGGCTAGCTTAACTCTGTTGGCCATCTTATCAAAGTCAGCTCCTCTGAAGTCCCATATTTTTGCCTTGAGATGGGATGATTTAGATGTAGTAGCCAAATTGAACCATACCATGTGATGGTCACTGGCCCTCAGGTGACCTTCTACCTGGAGATCTGTGATCCCTTCTTTGTTAGTCAGTACTAGATCTAGGATAGTCCTGCCTCTTGTGGGTTGCTGTACCAGTTGTTTGAGGCCCTCCCCCTGCAGGGAATCCACTATGAGTCTAGTTCTGGCAGATGTTCTTGCTGGTATTGACCAATCTGTATCTGGCATGTTGAAGTCTCCCATTATCAGAACCTCCCCTTTAGCTGTCATGTTTTGTATATCTTCTAACAGTAATGTGTCTATGTCCTCCCCCTGGTCTGGGGCCTGTAGACAACCCCAATTCTTATGGCTGTCCCATTTCCTGTTTCCAGGGTGACCCACAGTTCTTCTGGCTCCTTATGTGTATTCTGAATTTCTGTAGCTTTGATATTTTCATTGACATACAGGGCCACTCCTCCCACTTTTTGCACCTCGGTCTCTTCTGAACAATACATAGCCAGGTACTGAAGTCTCCCAAGTGTGGTTACTGTAAACCACGTCTCACTAATTGCTACTATGTCCAGCTTAGCCTCTGACATTATTGCCTGCAGGTCTGGGATCTTATTTCCAGGCTGTGAGCATTTGTGTACATGATTTTCCATTGGCCAGATTTTGGTGTGTTAGTTGTTGGGTGAAGTTTGGCATTACCCCTGTGCACCTTATGGGAGACAAACCTTTTTCTTACCTGGTGATGCAAATGAATGTGAACACGCGCTGAATTCCTGTTTGACCACTAGCTGAGGGGAGGGTGTTCTTCCCATTCGACGATGGGGTGCTGCACCCTCTCCCCATTTGCTAGTTTAAATAACTTCTGCAAAGACGCCAAACTTCTGCCCCAATGTACTGACTCCTCTTTAGTCAGATGCAGTCCATCAAATTTAAAAGAACTTTCGCCCCAGAACTGTTGCCAGTTCCCTACAAATCTGTGTCCTTTTTCCTGGCACCAGTCCTTGAGCCACGTGTTTAGCTCCCCTATCTCCCCTTCTCTGACCTTCCGTCCATCTGCTCCCTTCTCCCAGACTGGCAGGATCTCAGAGAAGGAGATTCCCAATGTAATTTGTGGTTGTGTACCACTCTGCTCCATGTATGTTATGTATTTTGAACTTTTGTGCTACCTAAGACCCACTTGTACAAGTTCCCTTTCCCCAGGATGCATCTAGAAATGAGATCCCAGCTTAGTATGCCTGGGTGGGGGGCACTAGACACCAAGGATCATTTTATTATAATAACTGGAGCCATTTAAACTGTGATCAGGGGTGTAGAACCTTTACTTGCCAAGGATTATTTTGGTATACTACTTGGGAGCATCATAACGGTGACCAGGAGTAGGGTGACAATATGCACCACTGTGTGCTCAAATGAGGGCAGGATTTTTGGAAGCAGTAAACAGTATTGTAATTTCAGTTGTTAAGCACTTTTAAAACCTTTTATATAGCACTGTGCTCTTTATGCAGGAGGGGATCCCTCATTTGCAAGGCTTTAGTAGTACATATGCACATGCACATGACCAGGTTAGTATCTGGGGCTGCTAAATATATGGTACCTGTTCAACCATGCTGTTATCCCACATGGCACAGTGCTTAGATGTTTAGCATTCCACTAACCTTCTGAAAATGGGACCCTGATTGACTAAAAATCCCCTGTCTATGCCTCTTAAGATGCAGAAAGTAAACAAAAATGGATTATCTTATTCTACATCTTTATGTATTATTTTATGTTATTTTCCTTGGAAAACCTTTATTCAATTTCAAAACATTGTGATGTGTCTTAAATATTTGTAACAACTGTAGGTAAAATACAATTTCTTCTTTCATCCGAGTGCTGTTTTTATTTACTTATAAAAATACAGTCTGGTTTAGTGGTTCAGTTTAGGCTTAGTGGCTTGGCAGTAACTGTACTGCCTCCCATGCTAGTGGCCCAGTTTCGGGGAGGACCTGGGTCAAACAGGGGTTCGCTGACAGGAGAGATAGCTGAGCATCTCTGGGACTGCTCTCCTCTCAAGGAGGGGGAGTCTGACCACCCCACTGTTTAACAGCCACCTAGGTGAGGAACGCTGGCAGGGCTCAGGCAGGTACAAAGCAGTACTTGCCTTTAATTGGATTGGCATCATTGCATGCTTGACCGCCAAGGGGATAAACTAAAGGTAGAAAACCTCCAAAGGCAAAATAATCCGCCAGCTTGCCACAGGATTTGCACTACTAACCAAGCTCTGCTCCTGTCTGAATATGTGGCTCCTTGTGAATGACCCTCTCCTTCCTGGCCCCACCACGGGGGGGGGAGAGGCTATGGGAGATCTCAGAACAGGTAAGTCCTGATGATTTTGGGTGATGAGGATGGACAGGCCAGCGCACAAGGGGGGTCAGTGGGTGACCTAGAAGACAAACATCTCATTTGAAAAAGAAATAAAACACAGTTTGGGAATCTCAGACTCAATAACACAGTCATACCATATAAACAGCATAATTATGCTCTATGAGGCTAGACCAGGGCAGGTTTATTAGTGGAGACCAAGTGTCTGGCAAAGCTCTGTTCACCTTGCAACATACCTCTCAACTGTACCACATTACGAGGAATGTTTCTCATTTTACTTCACAAAAGCTACCTGTTCCACATTGTGAGGACTTGTCTCACATTCAGTATTAACATTTTAAAACAAAAATCTATAGTAAATGATGCAAAAAAATATATTATTCAATTAATAACAGACTTTCTGAACATAAATGCAAACATTTTAACAGTGTTCTGAGCTTCTTAGGTAAAGATTTGATTAAGGGTTCCACATTTTGCTCATTTGTTCCACATTTTGAGAGGCAATGTTCCATATTTGGGGGACAAAAGGTTGAGAGATATGCCTTGCAATGCTTTGCAGATATGTAACGGGGAGGCTAGGAGCTATGAGAGCCACCAGTGAGGTATCACAGTGAAGTTATTCAGAACAGAAAGTGCAAATTATGCATATGCCAGCTGAGCTCCTGATGAGAATTGGGCCCTGAGTGATTATATATATATATATATATATATGTTTCTAAACCAAGAACCTTTATTAAACAAAACATTCAAATAAAAACAAAAACTAAATCAAAACTAACTCAGTAGAGTACAAACTATGAAAGCATTTGACTTACACTTTCACAGCTCCTGCAATACACTTCCCATTCAGCTCAGATAAGTTGCTTGACCAACGCAGTAATTAATTACACATAAATCTAATCACAACTTTAACTTAGAACAAGCATTTGTCAATGCGGAACGTTCGCTTGCAGGTATTTGCAGTGGTGTTTGGCACGTATGGTGCTTTACCCTAATGCCCTGTGCGATTGCTGGTATTTGCACAATAAATTTTCAGCATGACCTTTTTGTTACCCCCATTGTGTGCTACATGGGCGGAAACACATTTTGGGCAGGATGTGAAAAATGACAGCTGTACTGCTCATGAGGAGGTGTGGTAAAATGCCAATGTTGAATATCTGGAGTGGAAATATTGAAAAATCACAAACCTACGAGCGTGCGTGGGAACTGTGCAACACACGCTCATAAAAAGGTCATTTTTAGGAATTTTTTCAACAAATTTTCAACATTGCCATTTTAAAACCTCTGCTAATGAACAGTGTCACTGTGATTTTCTTACTGTGTCCTATACATTGATTTCGCACACCGACTGCGCCATTGTGCACTACATGGGCGGAAACACGTTTTGGGCAGGATGTGAAAAATGACAGCTGTACTGCTCATAAGGAGGTGTGGTAAAATGGCAATGTTGAAAATCTGGAGTGAAAATATTGAAAATTTGCGAACTTACGAGCGTGCATAGGAAC
Organism: Neoceratodus forsteri; assembly: GCA_016271365.2. Lineage (NCBI taxonomy): Eukaryota > Metazoa > Chordata > Ceratodontiformes > Ceratodontidae > Neoceratodus > Neoceratodus forsteri. The sequence continues at coordinate 133,768,047 of CM028136.1, forward strand.
TGCACAACACACGCTCATAAAACAGTTATTTGTAGGAATTTTTTCACCAAATTTTCAACATAGCCATTTTAAGATCTCTGCTCATGAACAGTGACACTGTGATTCTCTTAATGTGTCCCATACACTGAGTTCGCACACTGACTGTGCCATTGTGTGCTACATGGGTGGAAACACGTTTTGGGCAAGATATGAAAAATGACAGCTGCACTGTTCATAAGGAGGTGTGGTAAAATGGCAATGTTGAAAATGTGGAGTGAAAATATTGAAAATTGGCAAACTTACAGTGCGCATAGGAGCTGCGAATGAACACTCGAAAACAGTCATTTTAGAATTTTTCACCAAATTTTCAACATAACCATTTTAAGACCTCTGCTCATGACCAGTGTCACTGTGATTTTCTTAATGTGTCCGATACATTGAGTCAAGACACCGACTACGCCATTGTGCGCTACATGGGCAGAAACATGTTTTGGGCAGGATGTGAAAATGATAGCTGTACTGCTCATGAGGAGGTGTGGTAAATGCCAATGTTGAAAATCTGGAGTGAAAATATTGAAAATTAAAACTTACTGACGTCGTAGGAACTGCATAGCAGAACTAAATAAAACAGTCATTTAAGAGAATCGTTTCACCAAATTTTCAGCACAGCTATTTTAAGACCTCTGCTCATGATCAGTGTCACTGTGATTTTCTTAATGTGTTCCATACATTGAGCTCACACACTGACTGCGCCATTGTGCGCTACATGGGCAGAAACACGTTTTGGGCAGGATGTGAAAAATGACAGCTGTACTGCTCATGAGGAGGTGTGGTAAAATGGCAATGTTGAAAATCTGGAGTGCAAATATTGAAAACTCACAAATGTACGAGCGTGCGTAGGAACTGTGCAACGCACGCTCGTAAAACAGTCATTTTTAGGAATTTTTCACCAAGTTTTCAACATAGCCATTTTAAGACCTCTGCTCATGATCAGTGTCACTGTGATTTTCTTAATGCATCCCATACATTGATTTTGCACACCGACTGCGCCATTGTGTGCTACATGGACGGAAACACATTTTCGGCAGGATGTGAAAAAATGACAGCTGTACTGCTCATAAGGAGGTGTGGTAAAATGGCAATGCTGAAAATCTGGAGTGAAAATATTGAAAATTCATGAACTTACAAGCCTGCGTAGGAACTGTGCAATGCACGCTCATAAATCAGTCATTTTTTGGAATTTTTGCACCAAATTTTCAACATGGTTTAGGACCTTCTTCATGAATGATGTCACTGTCATGGTGTTATTCAGGCCTGAAGGATGATTTTGCACAGTGACTGTGCAGTGACTGCAAAATAACCCTTCAGGCTAATAACGCCATGATAGTGACATCAATCATGAGAAGGGTCCCAAATACCCATGTTGAAAATTGTGCACAAATTCCAAAAATTACTGAGATATGCAATAAAGTTGAAACCCCTATCTAGCCCATTATACAGCTTTCCGGCATTTCCTCAGTTCGCGATCGGCTTTGAAGAGTGCAGACGTGTTCCTGGTCCACCAAGACTCAAGGGCAGAGCTCCGGAGGTAAGTATGAGGTGAGGGGTGGGGAGGCTGGGTGCGAGGGTGGGTGCGGGTTGTGGGAGGGGGACTGGGAGACTCATGTGGACCATTTTTCTTTACAGGTTTTTTAAAAATGGACTACGTGGGATGCTTGCCATGCTGGGGTGGGCTCCCAGTGTGGCAGAAGATGGCTGGGGAGCCAAGAGCCAATGGGGATTGGGCACCCCATCGGCAAACTCGTGGGGGGCCCAAGGCGGCCAGGGATGGGCACCCCGCCTGCAAAACAAAGCGGAGGTTTGCCATGCTGGGGTGGGCTCCCAGCATGGCAGAAGGATGGCTTGGGGGCTATGGAGCCAATGGGGATTGCACCGCCGGGCAAACAACATTTTGTTATGTTGGGTGGGCTCTAGCATGGCACCAAAGCTTTGGGGTGGCGGACACATGCGGGGGGAGCGCGTGACGTGAGGGGGGTGGCATGATGCGGTGCTCGGTATGACAGTGGTGGTTTTCTTTGAAGCGAAGACCACCGCTGTCATACAGAGCTCCCGCACCCATTGGTGCAGGACCGCCATGCCTGCTCAACAGAGCACTGGATTGAATGGAAGAGGCACAGCTCCAAAGTGTGCTACTCTCCCAAAATGTTCCTTGCGCATGCGCGCAAGTGAACGTAAAAATGCATGCAGTTCTCTGTGTTTATATGGTATGAGAGTAGTATGTTAGGAATATCCTAAGTATTAGCTTGCTATACAAAAGTGTCTGACAGTAAATGAAGGCAGCCCTTACTTAAAAGAATAAACTAGAGCATTTTAAATTAGTTCAAAAAGTTTATTGTCACATCACAATGTTCTGAAATTTGATTAAAGGTGTGCAAGCAAAAGAAGATGTAAAACCCCATAAAGAAGTAAAATAAGAGATAGCCCTGTTTTGTTTACCTGCTCTGCAGTTTTAAACATTCTCTCATCAAGACAGCAGCTAACTGAATGCAACAGTCAAGGAGTTCAGCTGCAGGTCATTCAAGAGGGCGGGGCAGGGGGAGGGGTGGTTTCAGAACATAGCCCATTTCAGTATATAGTTTATTTGTTTCAGTATGTAGTGTATGTGAATTTTTCAGTCTACAGTGTATGTGTTTCACCATGTAGTGTATTTGTTTCAGTATATACTGTAGTGTATGCAGATTTTTCAGTGCATAGTGTATTTATTTAAATAGATATTGTATGTATTTCAATATATAGTATATTTGTTTCAGTATATAGTATATGCAGATTTTTCAGTGCATAGTGTATTTATTTCAATAGATAGTGTATGTATTTCAATATGAAGTGTAGATGTTTCAATATATAGTTTATTTGTTTCAGTATATAGTGTATATGCTTTTTTCAGTGTGTAGTGTATGCATTTCAATATCTAGTGTATGTATTTCAATATATAGTATATTTGCTTCAGTATATAATGTATGCAGATTTTTTGCAATATATCGTGTATGTGTTACAATCTAGAGAGCATTTGTTTCAGTAGATAGTTTATGTGGATGTTTCAGTCTGTAGTGTATGTATCTGAATAGGTAGTGTACTGTATATGTTTCAGTACATAGTACATTTGTTTCAGTACTGTATATAGTGTATGTGGATTTTCAGTACTCAGTATGTGGATTTCAGTAGATAGTGTATGTATTTCACTATACAATGTAAGTGTAACCCCCCTGTTACCCGGGGTTACTAGAATCTCAGTAAGACCTAGTGGTAGGCAGGGAAGGCAGCTTGTGAAACTCCAGTTAAATGGATTTCACACTGTCTCACTCTGTTCTCAGTCTCAGCTGAGACTGAGGGATGACATCATTTTAGAACTGTCGCAGCTGCATAAGCCACACTAGAATGTTGCAGTTGGAGGTTAGAGTAGAAAATTGGGGAATTTGAAGCCAAGCCTGTGTGCAGTCTTAGTAAGAGAATGTAGTGCAACAGAGTGTGTGCAGGCTCTCAGAGCTTTAAACTCTGTTGCAGAGCTACTTTTGTTTTTGGTGTGTGTTTCCACCTGAAGAGGAACACAGGAACTGGTAGTTGAAGTGGTGGAGACCGCTCTCAATAGCTCAGAGCCCCATCCCTGAGGGGATGGGGGGAAGGTTCTGCCTGTTTTCCAGGGGCAACCCCCCTGGGTCCAGCTAAAGGAAAGAAGCTACCTGTCTGAGCTGTGTGTGAGGCACCAGAAGCTCTGTAAGAGATTCCTTGAGGAGGAAATGCCTGTGGGGCACCTGCAACCAAAGGGTGAGTTCGCTCTGAAAAAGGGCCAAGTGTTTTCACCTGAAATGTAGGGAAACCAAAGGGACTGTTACTGTGAGGTCAGGAAAAGACAGCCAAGTACAGTTGGAAGATGTGGGGATTGGACTGCTTAACTCAGTTTGGGGGGGTCTTCTAGACTCTAGAGTAATGGACAAAGCCACTTATAAGTATGTTCAAGGCCAGTACAAAATGGAAAGAAAGAATGTGGGAATTGGACTGCTTAACCATGAGGGTCTAGAGTAATGGACAATGCCACTTATTTTTAAGTATGTCCAAGCCCAGCACAAATGGGGAGCAAGACAAGTAGACTGAATGTGAAATACATTTAGCAAGAATCTACACAGCAAAGTGCTAAAGGATGAGGTGTTTACTGTCCAGAGAAATGGCCGGGTATGAATTGTGGGAGCGAGAGGTGGGAGACCCCCCATCAGTAGTAACCAAATTCACCTCTACGGATTTGCTGTGAGACACCTTTTGCTTTCCCTCAGGTACTTGGCCAGTGCCTGAGGAAAATATCCAGTCATGGGATTAAAGAGGAGGAGTCCCTGATGGAGCCGAGGTGCTCTCAGGTGGTTTAGGGAGCCACCAGAAAATGTTTCCATGAAGTATGGAAGGTGTCCAAGTGGCTGGCAAGGGAGCCGAGCCAGGGAAAACCCAGAGCAGTGTACAAGTTTGGGCTGTGTAACCCAAAGCAGCGTACAAGTCTGGGCTGTGTGCCCAGTGTGTTGAAGAGCCTAAGGGCTAAAGTGATGAGGATGTGTTCTGGTCTTCTTTAATCTGCATTACCAGGAGTATTGCCCCATGGGGGTCCATCTATGCTTTGTTTATTCTGTTTGGATGTGAATAAAAGCCACACTTTAGAATCCCACTTCTGGTATTGGACATTTCAGTTATTGCTTCCTGTGTTCGGAGTTACTTGGCTGCCCCTGTGCAGAGTAGCCAAACCTAGCCTATGTGCTGAGTGACCTATTCCTTCCCAAATCCAGCCCACCTGGTAGAGCTGTCAGATACAAATGGTGTACCAGGTAGGGGTTACATAAGCATTTCACTATATAGTGTATGTGTTTCACTATATAATATATTTATTTCAGTATACAGTATATGTATTTCACTATGTGATGTATATATTTCAGTAGCTACTGTATGTGGTTCACTACATTGTGTATGTATTTCACTATATAATGTATATATTTCACTATATGAAGTATGTATTTCACCATATAGTGTATGTGTTTTACTATACAGCCAGAGATTATGAATTATGTCCCTAACGGCTTGCCATAGTAATCTCTGCTGGTCTAACTTATTCAAGGCAGTCTGTGCTCTAAATAGAGAGGCTGGGGCACTTCCTCTCAGCCGACAGTCAAAGAATTGGTAGGTAAAGCTAGCTCAAAGTATTATTGGTGAGAAAGGAAGTTTGCATGCTGAATTTCCTCTTGTTAGCTGTGAGGGACTGATTCCAGGAGCACCAAGCAGATCATAAAAGAATCCTGCTTCCAGAGTCCCAGTGTAATCTGAGCGATAATAGTTCGGATTTTCTTTTGCTGAGGGGGATGGGGAAAGCTTAGTCCCTTATCCACATTTAGTAGAAGGGTGGGGCAGCCCATAGCTGGGACAAAGAGATGTGGGCCTCTGTCCTCCTTCATATTCAGAAGACACCCAGAGCTGATCCATATTAATAAAGGGGTGGGTCATTAAGCTGTTTCAATGCCCATGGAGCAAACTGTATTTTTCTTTATCTGCCTGCAATCCTCTCCTGTTGCTTGGACCCACTGCTTGCCATGTCCGAACAGTTGTATTTAATCAAACTATTTTAAGTGGTTGAACTGCTTACTGTGACTGAACTGGTACATTCAGTTGAAGAGTTTTAAGTGACTGAACTACCTTATTGCTGGTTTATCATGACTGCATTGCCATATTTGCTCAATTGTCCTGTGTGACTGCACTGCTCCAAGGCATTGATTGCAGCAATTGCCTACTGCTACTTCCTCTGAAGACATTTGGGGCTGGTTGTAATATGAGTTAGCTGGTAGTGAGGGTCCTCCCAAAGTGAGTCAGTGTAGGGACTACCCCAATCCAAGTGGTAGGGCTCCCAGTCATAAAAAAGGGGGGTTGCCTTTCAGTTTTTTTTATTTTTGTTCTCTTCCAGGGTTCCTGCATGCACACCTCATCTAGGGTTCCTCCAGTGCCTCTTCTTCAACCCAGGGAGGGTTCCCAGGTAGCCCAGCATCACCTGCACCCATCTCCAGTGACCTCCACCAACTTCAAGTCTTTGCCACGATGCTCCAGGTTTGAGTTGCCGGTCATAAGTGATAGCCAGCTGGTAGCTAGGGCCCACCAAGTGAGTCAGGGTAGGAACCACCCCAGCTCTAGCTTGAAGGACTTCAGTCATCCACTGAACTCAGAGTCACGTTGCCCAGTCTCCCACATAGATGTTGTCCCAAGGTGGCAATAGTACCGGTGGTCTATACCAAGGCCTCGCCGAGGATTGCCAGGCTCTGTGTCTCATCTCCCGAGGTGGCATAAGTATAGGTGACCCATGCAAGAGGCCACATCAAGGGTCACCACGCTCATGATTGTACTGTCCATAGGTGTCTCATGTTCCAGTGGCTCAGCAAGAGGTCACGCTGAAGATTGCCAGATTCTGAAGTTGCAGGGGTGAGATGGTAAGGGTTCCAGGGACCTACTCAGAGGTTGTCCAGCAGATTGTCACACCAAGCATCCTTTCCTTGACTGGGTATCACCTGCCCGAGGTCACGACAGCTGACAACTCTAGATAAGGGTTCTCTTCACCTACAACCAGGCTTCAACACCCATCCTCAACCAGGCACTTCACCTTTGACGTTGCCTCAGTGACAGCAGGAGTCACCTTCTTCCTAGTGCCAAGAAGTCTACAGTGCCTTCCTCTGTGTCTGGTTCACTGGGGGATGCCCCATTTTATGGCCCGTATAGGAAGCACTTCCTTGGGCTCACACCCAGCAGTTGGCTGACCAAAATACTAGAAACCCAAGCTTGGTGCATTGGTTTACTACGTCCTTAGGACTTGACTCACCTAGACATTTGTATGACATTAGTGGGGCCCATTTGTGGACCAAGTAAGCTTGTCCATTTTTTCTCTTGTGTGATAGTGGTAGTGAATGCTAAACCTTTTTCTGTGTGCTCCAACTATTGCTAATAAACCTTGCATCTTGGCTCTAGAGTACTCTTCTAGCTTCTCCTTCCAGATTCGTGTGACATCACCCTAAACTATAGGGCTACAAACCACCACAGCTCGTCCACCACAATTATCATGTTGCTAACAATGATATGTAGAAGTCTTAACAGTTTGGTCACATATAAGACTTGAAATAATACTAAGTAACTCTGAGGCAAACAAGGGGCATAGCGAGTGATTCAGTGGCAGTACACCAAGATGTCACACCGAACTCCTGATTTCTAAAGTACCTTTGGGCCTGCCATTCACTAGGCTAATGGTGGGCTGGCACATTATATAGGTTATACCATCATGAAAGAAGACTGGAATGCTCTTCTTTATATTCCCTCCACCCCAACCCTCTGAGTAATCAAGTTCCAAGTCAAACTTGGTTGGCTCAGAGAAACTGCTTCCTACCCATATTAGCTAAGGTGAGGTGCCCTGACCATCTCTAGGAGCTCTGGAAGTGGTCAGCAGGGTGACCTGGGAACAAAATGGAGAGGAGGGTGTCTGGCATAAGGTGCATGGAAACCAACTGTTAAAGATGAATCTTTATGAACTGTGCCCATCATAGTTTGAAACTGAAAGTATGAGGCTTATCTGTAGCTAGCAGCAGTCCAGAGACATTAATGACTAAGTCAGCCCCTTAATAACACTAAATAACCCCCATTTTTCAAACCCTGTGATGTCACTGAAAGTAAAGCTGTTTCTGACTGCAAGTTGCTTAGACATAGTTTCCCCCGTGACATCACAGGGTTCTACAAATGGCTGAAATGCAGTATCGATGTCAGGCAGATGTAGTACTCAACATCTCTGGACTGCTGCCAGCTACAGGTAAGCCCAATACCTGATTAAAAGTGATTTTCATTGATGTTCCTCTTTACATAGCTCATTTTAAAGAGCCACCAATGCTTTGAAAATAATTTTGAAATGCATAATGTTTGCACACAAAGAAGCTTATATTTTTCTTAAGGATGCAGTATAACATAGTGATTAAGGGCACTGAGCTGCAGATCTGGAGACCTGGGTCTGAATCCTATCAGCCCCCACTTGCACACAATGTGTCTCAGAGCAAGTCACTTAACTTCCTTGTGCTTCCAGGTCACACCAGATTAGTGTGCCTTTCCTGGTTAAACAACGTCCCCTTTCCTTTTCCCTCATTAGCTCTTTCTTATCCCCATTATAAATTACTGAGGTCATGTGCATGAAAACAAGAAAGTTGTTCCTTGACATATTCTGATTGAGCAATGACACCTCTACGGTGGATGACAGTACAGCGACACAGCAACGGGTTGTACTGTCACTGTGGGACCCGGCACTGCTTTTTTGAGTTTTGCCCCTCCTCCCAGAATCAACTCTGACTCAGAATTGATTATCTTAAGTACAAGGGGTGCAGGCAGAGCCCCCCTCATGAGGGGTTCGGGGGGGGGGGTGAAGGCCCCCGAAGAAAAAACAGTGTTCTCAGACATTTATGCTGACCGAAATTTTGGTCAGCATAAATCCATCACTGTAACGTTGGTCAACAAAATATTTGTGGAACCGGTGTCATACAGCCATTCCTTGAGGGTTCATCAGCTACTATTGCTTCTTCCCAACTTGATGGCATAATACTCTGTTTGTGACATCACAGTTATTCACATAGCAACAGTCTGTAATGTCACAACAATGCATTTTGATTTCAAGTAGGGAATTAGGCATATAGGCAGAGGAAATCTAAGGGATAAAGATCTTGTTTTTGTGAGAATTTCTTTGATAATAAATAATGAAGAGGCGAAATCTATAGAAGATATGTGAAATACAAGCTAAATTGTATCTAATATATTTTCTAAATTGTCCCAAAGGCATATGCTGTTCTTTAAATCTTGAGATGATCTTGTGTACTAGGCTGAAAATTAAAAGCTTAAAATGTGTTAAAGAAAAAAGTAGGAAACATTCTGAAACCTCAGGAAACCTTGAAATGGTGAGTTACAACACTTGCTGTTTCCTATATTCTATATAACAATGAGGTTCTCCACCCTATGACTAAGCATGTCTTTATTTAGATACATGTTTCTTAAAAACAGAGTACACCCAGGTTGTGTACTGATTTAGCATCCATATCACTGAGCAATGTGCTTCAAGAGGCTTGGGAACAGAGGTGATGAGGAACTAATCTATGACTTGCAGCGTCTTTCTGTAAACATCATTTTAGGGCAAAAGCAATATAATCCAGCCCATGCCATGCAGTCATTATTTATTTATTTATTTAGTTAAACATCAGTTTAGAAACCTTTGAGCCAGAGGCTCATTTACAAAGGTACCTTGTCACAAAGAGGACATCAGAACAGTAGTACAAGGGACACAGTACTTACAAACAAAAAAAGTTACAGTTCAATTACAGTTTTGTTACAATAGAGTACAATCTCCAACGAGCAAAAGATAACAAAAGGTGCAAACCTTATGGTCGGGGGAGAGCTGGTGGGGGTAGAAGGGAGGGAGATAGGGGAGGAGGAATAAGTAGGGAAAGGAAGGGGGGAGCCGCTCAGTGAGCATTGTCAAACAGAGTATATATATATATATATATATTTTTTTTTTTTTTACACTAGGCTAGCGGCAGTTGCATTTGCGAGAGCTAAGCAGGAGGTTAGAATAGTGTACTCAAGGCTGTATGGAGTGATCCTTCAAAGTATTAGCACTGTCTGAAACCCTGTCTGTTCAGTTTAGCTTCACATGTTCATATATAAGAATATTTTATTTTATTTATTTAGTTTTTGTTGATCGGGTAAGTGCACTAGGCAGATTCTGACTATTTTCAGGCACTACCCAAGGGAAGGGTTTACAGATGAATGCCAACTGACCTTAAACCAGATTAAGCTGTTGGCATTTTTAATGAATGGTAGGAACTTTGACCGGGGCACCGGGAAAATTCCCTTACTCTGCTGTAGGGGGAACCCTTGGCCATTCTCTTGGCAAGATGGCCACTGTCCAGGCTGGTACAGGAGGAGGTGGAGAAGGAGCTGGTGCAGCAGTTACTATTCTTGATCCTGACATTGTTTCTGTTCCTATTGTACCACCAGGTGTTTTGGATTCTACTGATTTAGAACAGACTGCAGGTGGCTTGGAGCATCTAGTTCCTGAACAACCTTTGTCTGGGACTGCTCAGATGTGTCCCTCCAACACTGACCTTTCTAAAGAACAACTTAAGCAGGTATTCCTTTGGCATCACCCTTTCTTACTGAATCTTGTTCAGGAGGATGCAGATATCCAGGATTCTATTCTGACGGCCGATTTGTCTGCAGGACAATCCCCGGTTGGTGACTTTTCTTCCCCATCACAATGACCTTTGGACTCTGGTTCTAAACTGCTGATAAAACCCAAAAATTCATGGTCTTCTGGTGCTGCTCTGAAAGCAGCAGGATGGCAGTCACTTCAAGAAGGCATAGGGTGGACTTCTCCGGGACCAGTTGCTGCTTTGGACATTATTTCTTCAACTCAGAAATATGTACCTTTGGATTTTCCTCCTACACATCATTCTACTACATCTCAGAAACCTTTGAGTCCTTTTTCACAATGACCAATCAGTAGTTCTCTTACTGGCCAACATCATGGCAGTCTGGATCACCACACGGGCCTCAACGAGTCGACTTCTGCTGCTCATATGCTCATACGGACCCTGTAATTCCTGAACCAGTTAGACACTCTGACAACTTCAAGATGAATGATTTGTTTAAGGTAGTGGGGGAGCCAACTCAGAGACACAATGCTGTCCACCTCCAATATGTGGGTGATGCAGCTTTGGCTTCTTCCCGCCGGACTGTCTTACACAACATGCTTAAGGATTCTCTTGGGATTATCCCTACAGAACTGTTTGCCTTTATTCATATTAAGGGGGAGCTGGTATATGACATCAGCTTTAAGAATGTTTATATTCTCGAACGGTTTTGGGTCCAGTATGAAACTGTAAAAACTTCTGCACTGTGGTCTCCCTTTTTATTGATTCCCCTTACCAAACCTTTGGTTAAAGTCATTACCCTTCTTTTTCATAGTGAGGGAGTTAATATTAATGACATTCAAAATTGGCTTAAGCAGCGGTGTGAGATCTTGGATGCTCCACGCCCTGTACTTGATGAGGACTTGGTTTGGATGGGGGGGGGTTGGAGGGTTAAGGTTCAGCTCCGACAAACTGACCGTGGGGTTTCTCATCTCCCTGACAGTTTTCACATAGGTAGGGACAGGGGTTTATGTTTCTACCCTGGATAGCCTAAAACTTGTCACAAGTGCGGTTCTTGCACTCATTTAAGTTATTCTTGTGACCAGCTGAGATGCACCTTGTGCCTGGCCTATGGGCATGTCAGGTTAGGCAGTCCTAATCCCTAAGTTTGTAACTTGTGTGATGAGCAGGGGCATAATTATCCCCGATGTCCCTTGGTTGAGCATAACAGGTTGGACTGGGTCCCTCAAGACAACACTGCTCTTGTTCTTGAATCCCAAGCTCAGGACCTTGCTAGTATACAAGAGCTCTCCCTCTCTCCACCACATCCTGTAATTGTGGATATGCCTATATCTTCTTGTGTGCCCTCTGTAGTTCCTGCCCCCCTTGCTGCAGAACTGCATGCACCTTCTAGTTGTGTAGCTTCCTCTGGGATCCCTGGAGTCCCCCCTATTCCCGACCCTCCTACGCAGACCATGCCTCCCCCCCCCTTCTAGGGCAGATGACCCTGTTCTTCCTGGTCCAACTCCTAAGAGAGGTAAAGGGAAACAGAAAGCTGACTCCCATACTTCTACTACACCAGTTTTGATGAGAAACAGATTTCAGGCTTTAGCAAAGCAGAGACAATGGGGTGATACGGAATATGAGGATGCAGATTCTGATTCCTCTGCTGCATCTTCATCTAGGATGGATTTTTCTTCTGAATCTAGTAAGGGGGACTCCCATTTAGGGTCTCTCGGGTTCTCCACTTTCCAAATGGTTGAATGGTTTTTTTCCCCTTTTTTTTTTTTTTCCTTTTGTTGCTTTTTCTTGCTATGTCTCCTCCTTTACAGCTTCGATACTGCACGCTGAAAATCTGCAGCATTAAGTCATTCAGGAAGCAATTGTCTACTTTTTGTTTTTTACGACAGTTGAGACAGTATTTTTATTTTTTCCAGGACACCAGGATTAAAACTACACATGAGTTTGCTCAAGTTAAAAGTAAATGGTTGACAGGTCCTTCTTACTGGTCACAGGATGAGGATACCTGTGATGGTGTAGTGATTTCGTTTTCTGGTTTCGCTTTTAAGATCACTAGAGTCATTGATATCTCTCCTGGTAGGGCTTTGTTGATTGATTGTACTTTTGGTTCTAGTAAACTTCAGTTGGTTAATGTTTATGCCCCACAGAGCATAGCAGGTAGATCATCTCTTCTCACTCAGATTCAACCCTATTTATTTACTACGCGGCATGTTTATTTTGGGGGTGATTTTAATTGTGGACTTACCACTTTTGATAGGGGGAGTGGTGCTCACAAAATGTTCAGGGATACTGTGGCTTTACTTCGCATTCTTCAAACTGCACGTTTAATGGACTGCTATTGTGCTGTACATCCCCGAGGTGCTACAACCTATTATAGGAGTATTTTTGCTACTCTTATAGATTATGTTTCTGTGTCTCGTAATGTTGGAGTTTATCATGCCACGGACTTTCCTTGTCAGACTTTGGACCATTTTGCTGTTTCTCTGACCTGTTCCTCTACTGATGGTCCCTATCCTTCTCAACCTGTACTGCAGTGGAAATGTAATGCTTCTTTACTTGTGGATGCTATGATCACTGACAAATGCCTACAATTTTTGCGAGCTAGGGTTTTTATTGTTGATGCCTACCAGTCTCCCCTTTCCTGGTGGGAGGATACTAAATCTAGCTTTTGCTGTTTTTTAACAAAACTTGCTCAGACAAAGTTGCTCTCTGCTGATTTTAAATACACCTCCTTATGACAGTGGCTTTTGCATTTTATTTCGTTGGCTTTTGAGACTAAGACTGATTATAGTCAGCAGATTCATGCCTTAAAAACGGAGATGGCTACTTTTCAGTATAATAGGGCCCTTTCTTTGAAACAGGAGGTGCAGAGTGGGACCCAGCTGACCAAATCTTCATTGGACATTTATAAGTGTTGTGCAGATCAGGTCACTGCTACTTTTATTGATTCTTTACATGATCCTGTCTCTTCAGTCACGCAATCTACCATCCCTCAGATACAACGTATAGTGCAGTCCCACTTAGAAGGTTTCTTTTCCTCCGGTCTGGACACTACCCCTTGTCTTATGGGTCTGGAGATTCAGATTGTTCCTGATGCTCTTCTCCGGGCTTTGGTCTCCTCCATTACAGTGGATGAAACTTCTCAGGCAATCCATAAACAAAAACGTAACACCTCTCCAGGGGCAGATGGGCTCTCCACTGAACTTTATCAACAATTTTTGTTTCTCTTTAGCCCATTCTGATTTTGGTTTTTAATACAATTATTGATACGCTCTCTGTTCCCCAGCCTTTTCAGATGCTGTTATGACATTACTCTTTAAACGCAATGACAAAGCCGACGTCAAGAACTGGAGACCGATTAACCTCCTTAATGTCAATTATAACATTTTTACTTCAATTCTTTTAGAAAGGCTCTTGCTTATTGCTGCTTAAGTTACTAGCCCTGTACAGACATGCGCTCGTCCTAGTAGATCTATGTTGCACTCTCTCTCTTTGTATCAGGACGTTATTGGCTCCTGTTCCCTGGATAACCCCATGCTTTTTCTCTCCTTAGATCAGGAGAGAGTTTGACAGGGTTTCACATAGTTTTTTGTTTCAGGTTTTACAAGCCTATCTTATTCCATACACTTTTGTTTCTTGGATAGAAATGCTTGAATTACTCCTCATGTTGATAATTCCACTGGGATGGCATTTTTGGGCAGGAAAGGTGTTAGACATGGTTGTCCCCTCAGCCCCTTGCTTTATTCTTTTCAAATTAACCCTCTTTTGTGGAAAGTCATTGCACTTTTGGATATCCCTAGGTTATTGCTAAATGACTTTTCAGTCCCTCCCATTTCTGCTTATGTGGATGATTTGTGTATCATTTCCACCCCTGCTTTGGACTCCCATACTATTGTTACCTCTCTTATGGACTTTGAGTCCTTTTCTGGGTCGAAATTAAACTTTCATAAAAGTCCGGCAAAATTGTTTCCTAGTTCCCCTGCTGCACCCATTATGCAGCATGTTGCTAATATTCTGCATTCTTTGGATCCTATCAAGATTTTGGGTCTATTATTTGGTAGTTCAGATTATTCTTTTTTTTAATTGGTCTCTTTCACTAGAAAGGGCAGAGAAAGTTGTGGCATCCTGGAAAGGCAAGACTATTGCAAAACGGAAGTGGATTTTGTTGCTAAAAACTTTAGTGCTCCTTATTTTTTTATGCACTGCCTCCATCTACCAATTGCCCTCTAGTTTGGAAGTTAAAATGAATAATATTTTTTTTCAAGGTTTTTGTGGTTGTCGGATAATCCCTATTAAATTTTCATTTTCATATCCTGATTACTGTTTTGGGGGGGTTCGTATGATTCAGCTATAGTCTTTTTTTTTCTGTTTCTTTTGTAAGTGTATGATTTCCTTTCTCCTTCAGGAGTCCCCCCTTCCCCCTTCCATGGACTGCTCTGTTGAAGGCTTTGGTTCCTCATTTGAGTTTTGACTGGTTTAGGGATCCGTCAACTATTCCTCAGAATTTTAGGAAATTTGTTGCCCCAAGGTTTCTTGTCCCTTTTTTTTTTTTACATTTTAAGCAATGGCAGATTGACGGTGCCATGATCACATCTCTGCCAAGAAAATGTCTTTATTTTCATATCTTGGTTACCAATTATTTTGAACCCGTCTCATTGCTGGATTCCTGGGATGCTGCAATCAATACTGACACTGTGTTTCTGCAGCTTACAGACGCTAGACTTCCTAACAAACTCTGGGATATTACCTAGCTGGCTTGCCATGGGAAGTTGGGTGTACGGGACAACCATAAGCATAAATCCATAGAGAAGAGAAGATGAAACAATCAAGCAGAAACAAATCAAGCAAATAATCATCTACAGGTTCACAGTGAGGCTGAGACTAGACCCGTGATGTTGTACTAGGATAACATCATGGGTCCAGCCCAAGACTGACCAATCATATTCCAGGATTTTTTCTTGCCATTGTATAATTTGCATTCTGGTATGACATTATGTTGATTTGTATATATTTTACTATACTGTTATGGGGGGGGTCAGCATTTCTTATTGAGTTTTCTGCTTTTCCCATTGTGCTTTTGCCTTGTTTGTATGATGCAATACTTATTTCTGTTTGCTTTTTCCTTTACATTATGATTTTGTATGACATTCAGCTACTTTGTTTATGATTTGTTTTCATGTTTTAATAAACTATTCCCCAACTCACCTCTGTGGGAGATTCTGGCCGTTCTGCAAGATGGCCGACTAGGGGGAGCCAGGAGGAGGAGGAGGAAAGCTGAGTGCAGTACAGGCAGGGGAGGTGGCCTCCTCCCCTGTCCGTTTATCTCTAGAGGCTGAAGAAGTGGTAAATGAGGAAATTATTCATCCGGATATGCCAGAAGAATTTTTTGAGTCAGACATGGAGCTTATGCAAGCAGAAACATGTATCCTGTCTTCATCTCAGGTACAAGACCCTTCTATTTCTGCTGAAATTACTGATAAAGAGAAGTTACTGTTGGAATTATCTGTAGCCAAAGAAAGTGTGAGGAAAAAATGGCAAGCAGTGCAAGCAGAACTGACAGTGCTTCAAAGTGCACCACAGACTGTCAGTCCCTCTGAGTCATTGCTAAAGAATGACGCAACTACAAAGAAATCAGTTGTGAAACTGACAAAGGAAGATGGAGCAGCTGGCAGCTCTTCGCAGCCTTCTGCTGTGTGCCAAAAGTCACTCGCATCTGGAAAAAAAGGAAAAAGTAAATCTTCTTCTAAAACCGGAATATTAGGTGTCTCGCATCCACCGGCAGCAGTTCCATTGAATGAAGCTCTGACAAGCGCAAACAAAGGAGCGATTCCATGTAACAGCGAAGCAATTTCAGGTGATAGGCAAACTAGGAAAGAGAGAGTAAGAGCTGATACTGAGGACTCCTGGTCTCCTGTACAAGCATTACAAGGGGCTAGATGGCTCCAGACTAAAAAGGGAAATTGGGAACCAGACCCAAATGACATGGACGTCCAAAGGTACAGGGAAACTACAAAAACAGGACATAAAGACACTGATACAACTGGTAATAATAAAAGTATTACAGACTGTGGTATTAAACAACTTATGGGCCCCAATGAAAGTGTACCAACAAGGACAGAAATGCTACAGGCCTTTACCTCTGTTAATTTAAATTCTGATTTAAATAATGTACAAAATAGGATGGGGCCTTCAGATGAGGCTTTAAGGGATCATGAGGGAAATGCTACACTTAACCCTATGTTTAAATTAGCTGACCTCTTTCAAAAGAAAGGGGAACCTGTTCCAAGGAGGAATGCATTGCGTTTGGTTTTTAAATAGGGGTTAGAAAATCCTCCAGACAGGTTACATGTAGCAAAGAAATTACTGAAAGGTACTATGAAGTTTTTTTCTTCTTAGATATTTGCTTTAATCCACATTGGGAATGGGAACTTCGATATCAGCTTGAAGGCAGTATCTAATTTAGATAGATTTTGGGCACAGTATGATACTTTAAAACACATCCCTGCATGGATACCCTATATGGCCATTCCCCTCACTACACCTGCTGTAAAACACATTATTGTTATGCTTCAGAATGAGGGTGTTAACGTGAAGGATATCCTTTTCTGGCTACGTCAAAGATGTGAGGTACTTGATAGACCTAGTCCTATTTTAGACAGCAAACAAATTTTGAATGGGGGGTGGAAAATTAAAGTTAAACTTTATTCTACAGACAGCAGCCCAGTACATCTGCCTAGTACTTTTTTCTTGGGTAAGGACAGAGGGGTTCTATTTTATATAGGACAACCAAAATCCTTCTTCAAATGTGGATCCCGGACACATTTGAGTTCAGTCTGTGACACCTCTAGGTGTAGCCACTGTCTGGAATATGGACACATGTCTACTAATTGCTTAAACCAATTCAAATGCAATTTATGTGAAAATACTGGTCATGGATATGGGACATGCCCTTGGGCATCTCACAACAGAGAGGACTGTCCCTCTCATGAGAGACTAATAAATAAAGCACAACAGTTACAAGCACAAAGGGTTGCAAACTTAATGAGTCCTGCCCCCCCCCCACAAGGACTGCTCCTTAGTCAGGACTGAAGACTCAGAGAATGCTTCTACAGGAACACAAGTAGAGACCCAACCTCAAGTTGAAGATAATGTTGCTAATAACTCAGGGAGATAGGCCCCCAGAAATTCCTGGAGGTTCAGACATGCCACCCCATCCCCCACCCAAGACCAGCCCTACAAAAAGGTTGTAGCTAAGAATCAAAATAGAATGGGGAAAGCAGTAACCAGTGAAGGTAAAACTAGTAAGTCCACAACTGGTTCTTGAAGAACAGGAAATAAATTTACAGTCCTATTTCCAGATAGACGAGAAGATGAATCAAAAGGGAAAGAATCAGATGCTTCCTCTTTGGCCTCTACCACCAAAGATGTTACCTCTGATTTGGAGAGTGGGGGTGGAGATAACAATGTTTCTAGGAGGTCTAGGCATAGAAGGTTACTCATATCCCTGTAATTTTTAGTCATACATTGTTTTTATATTTTCTTTATTGTTACCTTATGAGCTTCTTGAAAATAACCTCTATTAAAGTTAACAGCATAAAAAGTAACAGAAAAACAAGCTTTTGTCAATGCTGAATGTTGGCTTGTTGGTGTTGGCATTGGTAGTGCAGGAATTAGAGAGACGCATAATAGGAATAGCAGTGAAGTATTGAACCGATGTCAACCCCACCCCACCCTGCAGAGAGTGACAGGCATTGGGATGTGAATTTGGGTCACTGGCCATGCTCATGCCATTTCACCTCACCCTACCCTGCAGAGTCTGACAAGTGTCGCATTGTGCCTTGGGGTCATCAGGCCTTATGCTCACCCCATTTCATAAGGAAGTACATTGAGATGGGTGCAGCATAGGAGAATGGGTTGAACTTTGGGGCAGAAGAGTCCAAGGCACGCATTAATGCCTGTCAGTGGCTGCAGGGTGGGGGTGGAGGACCAATGGTGTGAGAACTACAGCAGACAATCCAAAGACACACCCCTGATGCTTGTTAGTCTGTACAGGGTGGGACGTAATGGTTAGAAACCCTAAAGCCCTGGGCATTTGTTGGTATTTGCACTCCAAACTTTTAAAACATGGTCTTTTTGTGACCTCACCTCATGAAAACATTTGGGACCACTCCTCATGAACAGTGTCCCTGTGATTTTGTTAATCTGTCTCGAACATCGATTTCACACAGTGACTGCACCATTCTGCACCACATTAAAATGTCAGCTGCACCATTGATAAGGAGGTGTGAAGAGATGGCAATGTTGAAAATCTGGAGTGAAAATATTAAACATTCTCCAAGTTATGAGTGTGTGTGAAAACTGTGCATTGCACACTCGTAACACAGTCATTTAGTGGAATTATTTTACCAAATTTTTAACATAGCCATTTTGGAACTTCTGCTCATGAACAGTGGCACTATGATTATCTTAATCTTCCCCGAATATTGATTTCCCACAGTGACCGTGAGATTGTGCGCCAGATGTGTGAAACTACATTTTGGGCAGGATGTGACAAATGACAGATGTACTATGCATAAGAAGGTGTGCAAAAATGACAATGTTGAAAATCTGGAGTGAAACTATTACAAATTCTTGAAGTTATGACTCTGCGTGGACACTGAGCAATGCACACTTGTAACGTAGACATTTTATAAAATTTTTTCTTCAAATTTTCAACATGGGCATTTTGGGACCTCTGCTCATGAACAATGTTACTGTGATTTTCTTACTCTGTTCTGAACATTGTTTTCCTACAGCGACTGCACCAGATGTATGAAAACACATTTCAGGTAGGTTGTGGAAAATGACAGCTGTACTGTTCATAAGGAGTGGTGAAAAAATGGCAATGATGAAAATCTGGAGTATAAATATTAAAAATTATCGAAGTTACGAGCTTGAGTGGAAACTACACAATGCACACTTGTAACACAGCCATTTTATGGAGGTTTGTCACCTAAAATTCAACACAGGTATTTTAGGACCTCTGTTTATGTACAGTGTCACTGTGATTTTCTTGATCTGTCCCAAACACTGATTTCCCACAGCAACTGCGCAATTCTGCGCCAGAAGTGTGAAAACACGTTTCAGCCAGGATGTGAAAAATTACAGCTGTACTGTTCATAAGGAGGTGTGGAAAAATGCCAGTGTTGAAAATCTGGAGTGAAAATATTACAAATTCGCAAAGTTACCAGTGTGCGTAGAAGCTGCACAATGCAGGCTCGTAAAACAGTCATTTTTTTAATTTTTTCACCAAATTTGCAGCATAGGCTTTTTGAGAGCCCAACTCATGAACAGTGGCACTGTCATTTTATTAATTAGTGCCAAAAGGTGATTCCATGCCATGACCGCAAAATCACCTTTCGGGACCGAATAATGCCATGACACTGACAGAATTCATGAGGAAGGGTCCCAATAACCCTATGTTGTAAATCTGGTGCCAAAATTCCCAGAAATGCACGTGATATGCACCAAAGTTGAAAAAAATATATTTATGCCATTATACAGCTTACCAGCATTCCTTCAGTTTGCGGTCGGCTTTGAAGAGTGCAGACGTGTTCACGGTCCACTGAAGATCGCACGCCAGGCTTCGGAGGTAAGTATGGGGTGAGGGGGGTGTGGGGAGGTGGGGTACGCAGTTGATGGGTGTGGGTTGGGGAAGGGGCGCAGAGAGCGAGGGACCGTTTTCTACTTTACAGGTTAAAAAAAAAAGTTAAACATTGCGGGAAGGTTTTTTCTTTTGACAGGTACATTTGTACCCCAGCATGCCACCTGCGTGTTTTAGTAATGGGGGGACTGCTGCTGACAGGGATTGAGCACCCAACTGGCAAATAAAAAAGGATGTTTGGACTCTGGAGGGGGGAAGATGCCAAGGGGGATTGGGCACCCCCCCCTCAAACAACTGACACGGGACATGATGCCGATGCGGACTGGGCTTTCCCTTTGCAAATGAACTTGGGAGAAGGGCATGATGATGCTGACAGGGAGATTGGGCACCCCCGATGTTGGCTTTTCCAGGGACTGTGAGAGGCAGATGGCACAGCCGCCGCCATGTCTCATTGAAATATTACACCAAGAAAGACACGCCCTGCAATGAGGTGGAGCTCCCTCATTGCAGAGGCTAAAATGTTTCAAGTTGGTGGCATGCTTTGCAACTGCTGTGATAGACAGCATGCAATCTCATTCATGCCACACAGCCAAGTCTGAAAAAGCAGTGGCGTCACTGGCCACAACATGACCGCACCTCCAAAACCTGCTCTTCCACTTCAAGCAACCCAAATATGTTGTCTGCGCTGCTCACACAAGACAACATAATGACAGTGGTTTTAGGCACTCTTTTGAAAGAAGCAGCTGATTTTATTCTGTTACAAGATACCAGGGTTAAAACACAGCAAGAAATCCAGCAGGTAACCAAATCATGGAGCAATGGGCCTTCATTCTGGTCCATCAGGGAAGACCTGTGTGATGGATTGGGGTTTTATTCAATAACGCCAATCTCAGGGTATCTAGATTAACTGACATTTCCCCAGGTAGGACCATGTGGCTAGATACTTCCTTTTTTGAAGCTAGATTTAGAATACTAAACACCTATGCTCCTCAGACTTAGGCCTTAAGAGCCTCCTTATTTAAGCAAATTCAACCTTTCCTGCATACCTCTAGGTTAGTGGTTTGGGGTGGAGACTTTAATTGTGGAGTAGAAAGAACAGATAGGGGATGTAGAACTGACAAAATCTTTTATGATTCAACAGCTTTGAAGAACATTATTAATACAGCAGGGTTAAAGGACTCCTACAGGCAAATTCATGTCACAGGGGGTAACACATTTTTCAAAGGGCATCTTTCTACTAGAATAGACTTCATGTTCCTTTCTACCATAATAGAAATAGGGGATGTTAAACTTCGAGCTAGGGAATTTTCTGATCACAGATCTATTTTTGTAGAAATCAGGTGGAGGCAGTCTCCTAGGTCCAAGAAAAATCCATGGAGGCTTAACAGCTCATTATTGACTGAGAAAAGAATAAAACAAGAATGGAAAACAGAATGGCAGGCTAGACTGTCTGTCACAGAGATGTATGACAGTGCTGCCTCCTGGTGGGAGGATACTAAGCAGAGTTGGAAGTCCTTTTTTCAAAAAAAGGAGAGTATGAAATCTAATAAAGAAAATTTAAAATACCTACAATCAAGAAGCCACATACAGAAACTGGTCTCTTCAACAGAGATAAATAGACACGACTATTCTTCCCAGATATCAGTAATTAAGAAACAAATGCAGGATATCCAATATAACAAAAATACATCTTTGGAGCAAGAAATGAGATTTGGGGTTAACATGAAAAAAGGGTCATTATACCCTTTTAAAGGGTGCAAGGGTATGGTTGACCATAGAATAATAACTAAAGTTTGTACAGAAACTGGGCAGACAACATCTGCACCAGAAGGAATTTTGACTCAAGTAGATAGATACCTTATGTCCTTATTTGGTATACCTTCAGAAATTAGGGAGATAGACCTAGAAGACCTAAATCTACCCCAGATTAGTGCAGAGCAAAAGGAGCATCTATCCTCCCCCATTTTAGTAGAGGAAATTAAAACAGCCATCAACACACTAAAGTCTGATTTGGCCCCCGGTATAGATGGGATCGGGGCTGCACTTTATGACACTTTTGTTGAAGATCTTTCCCCAGCATTAACCATAGTATATAATTGCATGTTGGAAGAAGGACATATAACACATACAATGAATCAGGCTTCTCTAATCTTGTTATACAAAAAAGGGACATGGGAGGACCTCAGAAACTGGAGGCCACTAAGCTTGCTCAATACTGATTTAAAAATTCTGAGTAAAATCATACTTAGGATGCTGTTGGGGGTGGCAGATATTTTAGTTAGCCCATACCAGACATGTGCTATACCTAAAAGATGTCAGTAAGACAACCTTATTACGTTAAGAGAGTTTTTTTCACAAAGCTTCGAGAGGAGAAACACAAGGTTTCATTCTCAGTATAAATCAAGAAAAGGCATTTGATCACATATCTCATCATTTCTTATTTTCTACACTTAAGGGATTTGGGCTTCCTGATGCTTTGATAAAATGGATACAGATTATGTATAAAGAGGCTTCACTTGTCCCAAATATAAACAGGTGGATAGGGAAGGAAATAAAGGTTAGGTGTGGGGTCAGACAAGGGTGCCCCCTCAGCTCATTACTTGATGTTTTGTGCATTGAAAATCTTTTGAGTAGAATAAATTTAACAGACTCAATAAAGGGCATCTTGGTACATCCTGATACCCCACCCACTAAAATTCTTTCTTATGCCGATGGTTTAGTTTTATGTATTGCACCTGAGACAGACATTAATTCCTTAATAGATACTTTTAATAGATTTTCCTTAGACTCAGGCTCCAACATTAGTTATAATAAAACTTCTGGTGTAACATTAGGGAACACCCCCTTACCCGATTCTGGCCAGATAGGAGGTATAGCAGTGAATAAAGGGGAAATATCAATATTAAGGATAACATTTGGTGGTGAAAAAATGGGAAAAGAAAACTGGGACCTACAGATACAAAAAGCTAATAATTTAGTAGGGAGTTGGAAGGGTCAATAGATTGAAAAAAAAAAGAGAATTTTATCGATTAAGACTTTATTTATTCCTATTTTTTATACTTGAGTTACATTTTTCCTCCCCCACAGAGTTTGTTTACAGTAATATGTGATGTTTTTTTCCAGGCTCTTTGGGGAAACCATATGACTCCTGTAAAGAGGGAGATTACTTATAGAAGAGTTCAGGAAGGTGGATTTGGAATGATAAATCCCATAGCTTTTTTAATAGCATTCACTGGGAATATAATTATGAATTAGCATTGAAGCCAGGGTTAAAGATTTGGAAAAATAGCATCCTATCATGGCTTGTTTCATGCTTAGTGGTATGTGAAGAAAGGAGAAAAGGTCAGCTTTATAGAATTCCAGGCCTACCTTGGTATGGACAGGAGGAAATAAAATATATGTCTAAATGGGAAATCACCAAGCAGCAGATTCAGACTCACTCAGTTTACTCAGTATAAAAGGTAGAAGAAGGCACTAGACCCATCGAGTCCACCTTCCCACCCTTGTGGGCTATGTTGTACTTACTCCCAAAATAAATTGATCCAGTCTATTTTTAAACCGATACTGATGTTCAGAATCCACAACACTTGGTGGTAAATTGTTCTACAGTGTGGCTGTTCCAATTGTAAAGTAATTTTGCCTTTTGTTTGTATTAGCCCTCTGGGCAGCTAACTGTTTAGTATTGCATATTAGATTACCAGGTTTGTGCGCAAATGATATATTACACTCCATCATTAAATCATGACCTTTTAATGTATTAAATAAAAGTACCATATCTGCCCTTTGTCTTCTTGTAGCCAGATCAAAGAGCTGTAATTTTTTCAGTCTATCCTGGTAAGACAGATGATTCAATTGTTAATCAATGTAGTGTTTTTTTTCTTTGAACACTTTCTATAAGCTTTATATCTTTAATAAGAGAGGGAGCCCAGAAGGAGGAGGCATAATCCAGATGGGGCCTGATGTCAGATTTGTATAATGGTAAGATACACTATTCATGACTGAATGTAAAGGCTCTTCTAATAGATGAAAAGATTCTATTTGCAGTTTGGGTTGCCTGTCTACAATGATCACTTGCAGAGATGGTGTTATTTATTAAGACACCCAAGTCTCTTTCTGACTTAACCTGCTTTAGTAGGCAACCATTTAGAAAATACTGTGTACATGGATTTGTGACCCCTAAGTGCATAATGGCACACTTGGTTATGTTAAATTCCATTTTATGTTGGATGGCCCAATTTTCCAAGGTTACTATGTCCCTCTTGAAGTTTTCTATTTTTTGGTCAGTATCAACCACCTGGCTAAGTTTGGTATTATCAGCAAATTTGTTGATGTTACCTGATATGCCTTTATGTAGGTCTGAAACATATAGTCTAAATAAAATACGACCCAACACTGAGCCCTGAGGGACCCCGCTGGTCACCTTAACTGGTGCTGAAATGGTATTATTTAACGGAACAACCTGTGTTCTATTTAGTAGCCATGCATGAATCCATTTGATACATTGGGGTTCAATTTTTAGGTCATATATTTTACAAGTCAGGACACCAAGGGCAACCTCATCAAATGCCTTTCTGAAATCTATAACTAGCACATCCACTGGCTTTCTTTTATCAAGGTGCCAACTCACTTGTTCATAAAAGCTAATATGGCTAGTAGTGCAGGACCTACCTGCCTTAAAGCTGTGCTGTTTTATAGCCTTTAAGTTATTATGTTCCAAGTGGAACTCTAACCTGTTTTTAATAATTATTTCCATCAGTTTGCAACTAACAGAGGTCAGGCTTATAGGGCAATGGTTGTTGGTATTCATTTTACTACCAATTTTATGAATAGGCTTCGCTATAGCTTCCCTCCATTCTTCTGGGATGGACCCTATTTGTAGTGAGATGATATACATCATTGTTAGGGGAAATGCCTCTGATGCTAGGGTTTTTTAAGAACATGGGGATGATGCCATCAGGCCCTGGGGCACTGTGTTTCTTAAGTAATTTAATAGCAGCAATGGTCTCACTTAGGCTTATATCTGGTGATTTCTGGTCATCATTTATTATATTTTAAGGTTAATCTTTATTTGAAAAGACTGATGCAAAGTAGTTATTAAATGCATTGGTTATAGCCTCATTATCAGTCATCTCTACCCCATTATTAACCAGTCTATTGACTGAATTATCTATGGTTTTATTAGCATTAATATAAGTGAAAAATGATTTGGGATTTTTAGCTACGGCCAATCTTAATTTTGTTTTTTTTTCTTTCTGTTTTGATCATATTCTTCTTTTTTTTTCGTTGTTCCCTGTACTTATCTTGATTTAATATGCTAGTGAACTTTTTCAATATTTTAAATGCTTGTTCTTTAATAGATATCTGTTGCCTAATTGAATTTGTCAGCCATAAGGGGACCTTGCCTTTGTTGTTATGTATTTTTTAAATGGGGGATATACAGTTTTTTTCCAATTCAGTTAAGATAGATTTAAATGATGACCAACAATCAATGATATTCCAATTTTGGAACATGGTGATCCAATCATGCCCATTTAGTGCTTTATTAATTTGATCAAATTTTCCTTCATTGTAATTATACTGAAAATCAGTATACTTATTAACTAATTTATTTTTCTTAAATTCTATTCAGACAATATTATGGTCACTGCTGCCTTATTGCCCAATAATGTCAGTGATAAATGACTCCTGGGAAAAGTTAACTAGAACCAGATCTAGTATGTTGGTCAGTCTTTTTGGGGCCTTAACCAGTTGTTCTAAACCTGACATTATAATCGAGTCAAGGAGTAATCCCTCTTGATTAGTTTTTACAGTGAGGTTTTCCCAGTCAATGCCAGGCATGTTGAAATCTCCTACAATCATAGTGTCAGAGTTTTGTGTGAGTTGCTTAATTTTGTCCATAAATAATTTGTTCTGCTCTAGACTAGATGTTGGGGGTCTGTAGTAATTTGTAAAAAGGAAACGTTTTCCACCTTGTTCTGTTATATGGATACATATATCCTCCAGCAGTCCTTTCCCTGAACATGGGAGTGGGTGTTTAGATGACTTTATTGTATTTTTAATGTAAATACAGGCACCTCTTCCCTTTCTATTATGCCCATTTTTATGAAATAATGTATATCCTGGGATGGCAGTATACCAATCCGATGAATTATCCCACCAGGTCTCAGTGATTGCAACTATATTAATCTGGTAGTGTGACATCAGTTCAGCTAGTTCTGTTACTTTAGCTGTATTCAGGCTTCTTGCATTTGTTACTAGGATTTTATATGTATTTTTTATTAAGGTATTGATAATTTGGTTTCCCTTTTTGCCCTGTACAATTTAGTTTAAAATGTGGTAATTTTTTTTTTGGTATAGTTTTGCCCAATACTGCAGATCCCTTAATAGTAAGATGGAGACCATCCCATCTGTACAACTCCAGGTCAGTAGAAAACCTTTCCCAGTGTGTAATGCATTTTATTTTATTTTGAATTGTCCATTTTCAAAGCCATTCATTGACCTTTTTTATTTTAGCTTGTTTATGGAAATTTGACTTGGGCACTGGCACAATTTCTGAGAAACAATATTCACAGCCCAATTTTTTCAGAGCAGATGCTATCTCAATAAAGTTTGATTTAATTGTATCAATGTGGAATCTATTTATATTGTTGGTGCCCAAGTGAAGTATAACTAAGGGATTTTGTCCTTTATTTTCTACTATTGTTGGGAGCATTCTAAGTCCCTAATCCATGCACCTCTGTAACGTGAGCATGCAATGTTTTCTTTGTTATCCCCACAAATGTACCTGTCTGAATATTTGAGAATTGAATCTCCTAACACAAATATCTGTCTGTGATTAGTCGTGGGCTTCTGAAATTCCATATCCATGCATTCACTTGATTGTGTTGGCTCTTGAGCTTGTGGTATCATGGTAACATTACTACTGTCATATAACCCAATGGCCTGGTGGTATGGTTTAACTCCACTTTGCCCTATAACTACAATATGTTTTTTCTAACCTCTCCTGTGTAATAGTTTCTGCAATGATTGATGTATTTATTTGTTCAGTAGTTTCTATTTCTGGAGTCTTACTACATGTTTTTTTCTAAATCCTGGTTATCATTACAAGGAGTCTGAACATCATTGCTGTGGTCAAGAATGTCATATCTATTCTGAAGTGGTAAATTAAACTCCATACATCTGTGTCCTTTCTTATGTTGTTTCTTATTTTTCCTCACTGGGCTCCAGTCATCTTCCCCCTCACTACTTATATCCCTAAAACATTTTTGTGACTCCCCCTGTGCTTGCTTTGTTTGTTGCAGTACTTGTTTTAAAGCTGGTGTTTTCCTTACAGATGAGAGGTTAAGCTCATTTTCACTTGCCTGAAACTCAAGGATTTTTCCAAGTCATTAATCTATGTTTTAAGAAGTGTTATTTCAATACACTGTTCACATTTCATACCCTCAAAGCCTGCTTGGCTTTCCAAGCATAATTTATTAAATAAGATACAGATCATTGTGACTTCCCCAGAGCTAAGGATAACAAAGCCCTCATGGATATTCATGTTAACAATACATCTACAGAAATATTAATAAGGTAATGAAGTACACAGTCCTCTTACCTGAGGTCCCAGCGGTCCTCAGCAGACACAGTAGACATGCACGTTTCTCTGCTCACATCTCCGCATGCGTGGACACATGCTTGTTCCATTCAAAAGAGCTCTTCTTTATAGCGCTAGTACAGGAAGTAGCTAGGAGTTACCTCCTGTCTAGCGATACAGCACTCTGTGCAAAAGCAAAATAAAGAGCCTAATACCTTACCGACTCTTCATGCAGAGGACTTCTAGCTGTTAAAACTGTACTGCCCTTCACCTGGCAAGTGCTCTTTGGTTAAAATAAAGCAGGAATGAGTGCCTTTGTTCTGAAGTCCCAGTTGCCAGGCAATGGTAGCCATAGGGACCCAATGCCTCTCACCAGAGGCACGCAAGTAAAGAAATCCCAAAGCACTGTAAAAACAGTATTTATTTAACCTGCAACAGGGCAGAGCAACACTCCTGCCTCAGACTTTGAAATCCAATCTATTCCCTGCTCCTTGGGGTGTTTCTTTATAATGCTAGTACAGGAAGTTGCTAGGAGTTACTTTCTGTCTAGCGATACATCACTCGATACAGACCTCAAATAGGAAAGATTTATACAAACATGCAATTCAAAAGAAGAGAACAGAAGAAACTAGACATTCACTTCATTGTCTAGATAGAACACAGTTTAATTTAAATATGTTAACCAATAAAAGACTCCCTGAGTTTGTATGGGACACAGTTTGGTTGGGACTATATGGCAAACTCAGCATAAGAAACAACAACAAACACAAACAGGTGTAAGACAGATACTGTTTGAGGCAGACATGTATACAGACTTTTGAAACACAAGAGCACCTTTTTTTAGAATGCCCATATATAGTAACATTTTGGTCTTTCATCTCTGAAACATGGAGAGAGCCTCTTTCGAGAGAGTAACATACCAGACACTAATGTATGGGGTGATTAAAGAATGATGGGGAAGATATGATATAGAAATTTTGTATATAATTGTTGCCATTATTAGATATTACATTTGGCAATCTAGGTGTATTTGGGTTACACAACAGAAGCATGTAAGATACATAGAACTGCTTAAAAATATTCAACTTTCTATTCTGAAAATATGGGAATTAGAAAACAAGAAATTTACTCAAGAAAAAAGGAATTATTTTTGGAATAACATGGATAAATTGATTGTTCCTCTGTGAAGTTATATTGTAGTATTATTTTATAGATAAGAAATTATATTGTGTATTGTATTTTCTGTTTTTGATATGTCTCTAGTCCTCATTTCAATAAAATTCCCCTACTCCTCCTGTAGGGGGAACTGCTGGTCATGAGAATGGCCACTCGGAGTGAGTATCAGGAGCAGATGGACGTTGCAGAGGTAGGGGAGCTGGCCTCCTTCCCTACTGTGGATTCTCCAGAGGCTCAAGATGTAGTAGAAAGTTTACTAGATATGGAAGATGCTGGGGACATCCCCGAAATATTTATTTCCACTGAGGATCTCAGTCATTTAAAAGAGAACCAAGCCAGCATTATTATTGGGTCTGATTCACCTACTGATGAAATGGAGCACACCTTACTTCTCCAAATACAAGAAGAGAAAGCCAGACACTTACTGCAACAAGATTGCTTAAATGCAAAACTAACATTACTGCAACAGGAGAAATCGGATGTCAAAGTGGCCGAGCCACTTGTCAAACAGAGTCATGATGCAGAAGCATCAAAAGCCAAGGCGAAGCTGGGTGAATCATCTACCGCACCTTCCCCTTTAATTTCTGCTGTAGAACTTAAACATGATGCTACTCCGGCTGGTATTCCAAGCGAGATTTTTAGCACGTGCCTAAAGCTGAACAGTTTAAAGGAAAGGGGAAAAATGTGGGCACAGAAATGTGCATTGCAAATTCTAAAAACACTGCAGCTGCAGGACACTCGGACCATGGGAACTCCATAGGTCCTGTCGACCTGATTCCCCCAGTACAGCAAAAAGAGACTCTTTCAAAAACATCTGGGTTTGTTTTTAAACATAATTCTCTGGTTTCCATGACGATTCCAACTGTGCCTCTCACACAAGAAACTATCATTTATCAAACGGCTACTCCTGAATCTCAGGCAAATGCTACACACTTCTCTTTTACTGCTAAGGGGTCAAATACTAAAACGGATCTCAGAGATGACATAAAGGAGAAGTGTACAGCCCTAACGCTGGCAAAAAGGCATATACTCATAGAAGATATTCCCTCAGGTCATCCTATCAGGGAACCCACCCCTCTAGCGATACCAATTTTAGGTTTATCAACTGTAGCTGCAATTCAGGAGGCTTTTCCCCTAAAACAGTTCCAATGTCTCCTTGTGACTCTTGGTCACCAAAAAAAGCATTATGTGAACCTGGATGGAAGCAAACTCCAAGCGGATCATGGTTTCCCGATCCAGAGTGGGACACCAAGCTTAATTTTGTTACTCAAAGTCCAGAATGGTGCCCAACTATACCTTCAGGAATAACAAATTCCTAGTCTGTACAGGACTTACACAGAAACAAGTTGGATATGATCTCAAACAAAGAGGTTATTTGTACTACTACAAAGTCATTGCCCGGGGGGTAGGGTTGAACCCACAGACCAGCTACAGGAACAAACCCGGCCTCAAAAGCCTTTACTTTCAGAACTCTTTTCTAACATGAAAAGGAAGCTGCATCCAGGAGGAACGCTGACCACATACATTATAAAGGGGGTTTAGAGGAGAGACCAGACAGACATCATGTGGGGAAATGTCTCTCAAAGGATTCCCTTCATTTTTCCCCATGAGAAGTTTTTGATTTTATAAATATTTCTGGGGATGATAACTACAATGTAAGTTTTCGTACTGCATATAATCTTGATTTATTTTGGGAGAAATATAATCAGGTTAAGTTTTCCCCTACATGGACCCCCTTCATTGTTATCCCTTTGACCAAACCTTTGGTTAAATATGTTACCATTATGTTTCGAAATGAGGGGGGCCAGGTGGAGGACATAACATATTGGTTATCACAGAAGTGTGACATTTTGAGCGATCCAGAGACTATTCTTGATACAGAAATGTTTTGGACTGGGGGTGGAAATACAAGGTGAAGCTGAGAACCACTGATGCAGGCATTAATCATATCCCAAACTCTTTTATCCTTGGTAGGGACCATGGGATTTGTTTTTATTCAGGGCCAACCCAGGGCCTGTTATAAGTGTGGTTCCAGAACCCACTTATTCAGCTCTTATGATAAACCCCATTATGGAAATTGTGGCAAAATTAGCCATATAGCACTACAGTGTGCCTCTCATAGCAGATGTGACCTCTGTGAAGTCTTCAGGCATGTCTTCGCAGAATGTCCCTGGGCAGCAAAAAACAAGGCTTCTTGTATGAGCCCAGAATTGCTTATACAGCAGGCACAAGACACAGTCTGATAGCAAGAAACACCCCCTCCACCCTTCATGCACAGAGACCAAGGAAGTGTCTGAGATTGAGGAGTTCCAGGACCCCTTTCCTGAACATACGCATTCTACAGCCCCCCCCCTTAGCAGGTGTTTTAGTTCCTGTGTGCTATACTGACCCTGGCCATACAGATTTAAAGCCTCCCTCCCACCCTTCCCCAAGCCTAGAAGAAGATCTAGGAATGTCATACCCTTATCTCCCCCTCCTGCAGTGGAAATAGAAACCTCAAACTCATATGCAGCATTAGCCCCCACCTGGGGAGACTCTGAAATGGAGCAAGGTAATTCAAACACACAGTCTCAGGTTACTGATCAGGGGGTCCAGAACCTAGACCTGGTGGGTTACAGAGGGAAAAAGAAAGAGTAAAGAAAAAAATAGTTTAGATCTCCTCTTTTGGCCTCTTACTTTTTTAAGGGTTGGGACACTCAACATTCACAGTATACTGAATGCTGTAAAATGCCAGGTAGTTTTTAGTTATGTGTTTGGATATTTGCCTTCTCCAAGAAACATGGATAATGTCTAGCGACCAAGTCAGATTTTTTAAAGGAGAATGGTCATGGGGACCTTAATACTGGTCCTTCGGTCAAGAGTGCGCAGATGGGGTATTTAATGCATACTTATTTACACTGATTAAACTGATAGGCCTCATTCCTGGGAGTCTTAATATTAGACAGTAAATGGAAAAATTTAGACTGTCGTCTGTTAAATGTTTATGGCCCACAGACAAAGGCTGACAGGGTTGCTTTACTAAATTCAGTAAGACCCTTTGTGGTTACTTCTTATGAAATCTTTTTTTGCAGCAATTTTAATTGTGACATAAAGGTTCAGGGTACTAACCCTGATTTAAGTAGATAAGTTTACTGTGATTCAAATGCCTTATTTAAGGTGGTACACTCAGCAGACTTATTGAATTATAGAATTTTCCAAACGGAAGGCCCACGGTTCACCTACAAAAGGGGTAAATATATCACCGCCATTGATCAGGTGTTCATCTCCAAAAAACTCCCAACAGTATCCTTTCAAATCAATCCAGTCAAATTTTCTGATCATTTGGCATTGATAATTCAATTTCGGGATACCCCAGTTCCTTTTCAGAAAGTCACTAGGTGGAAATTAAAAGCATCTATTCTATCAGATTTCCATGTAAAGTTAGGAATTTCAGAACTGATAAACAAAGAAACATAGAACCATAAAATCTGATGGCAGATAAGGACTGCTTGGCCCACCTAGTCTGCCCATTTCCCTACCTAAAGGATAAGCTGCAGATCCTAGTTAACCAACAGCCTACTTCCTCCTACCCCTACTAGAATTGTCTTATGTCTGTCCCATGCATTCTTGAATTCCTCCACTGTATTTGACTCTACAACCTCCTCAGGAAGGCCGTTGTATGCATCTAGAACCCTCTCTGTGAAGAAATACTTCCTCACATTACCTCTGAGCCATCCCCCCTCTATCTTCAAATTGTGCCCCCTTGTTCTTGCACATCTCTTTTTCTGAAAGATGCTACCCTCTTGGACTTTGTTGATTCCCTTGAGGTATTTGAAAGTTTCTATCATGTCCTACCTCTCCTTCCTTTCCTCAAGGCAATACATCTTAAGGTCATTTAGTCTTTCTTCATATGTCTACCATTTTGGTTGCCCTCCTCTGGACAGCCTCCACCCTGTCTACGTCTTTGTGGAGATGGGGTCTCCAGAACTGTACACAGTACTCCAGATGTGGTCTTACCAACAGTCTGTACAGAGGCCCAACAACTTCCTGTTTTCTACTGGTGATGCATCTCCCTATGCATCCCAGCATCCCCCCAGCCCTCCTTACTGCCTTCTCACATTGCTGGCACATCTTTAGGTCGTCTGATATGACTACCCCAGGTTCCTTTCCATTTTTGTTGTTGTCAGTATCTCACCCCCCATTGTGTACCCTTCCCCTGGGTTTTTGTTTCCCAGGTGCATTACTTTGCACTTCTTTGCATTGAATCTAAGCTGCCATAGATTTGACCATTCCTCCAACCTTGCCAAACCCCTTTTCATCCTTTCCACCCCACCTTGTGTATCAACCCTGTTGCAGATCTTTGTGTCATCTGCAAAGAGACATACTTTCCCTTCCAGTCCTTCTGCAATGTCACTTATAAAGAGATTAAAAAGGACCTGCCCCAGTGCTGAACCCTGCAGTAACCCACTAGTAACCCCCCTTTCTTCACTGTGGACTCCATTTACTATTACCGGCTGTGTCCTGTTGTCCAGCCAGTGTTTTACCAAGGCTTCCACCCTGGGATCCACTCCCAGACTGGATAATTTATTTATTAATCTTTTGTGCGGGACTGTGTCAAATGCCTTGCTAAAGTCTAGGTAGGCCATGTCCACAGCCCCTCCCTGGTCTACTACTTTGGTCACCCAGTCAAAGAAATCAATTAGATTTGTCTGACATGACTTTTCCACTGTGAACCCATGCTGCCTTGGGTTCTGTGCCCCATTGGCCTCTAGGTACTCAACAATTCTTTCCCTCAGAAGTGATTCCATCATTTTCCCTACCACTGAGGTCAAACTGACAGGTCTGTAGTTTCCTGCCTCTGTCTTGCTCCCACTTTTGTGAAGGGGAATCATATCCGCCTTCCTCCAGTCCTCAGGTACCACACCATCCTCCCATGATTTATTAAAAAGGGTAGTCAGTGGTGTTACTAGTTCTTCCCTTAGTTATTTTAGAATTCTGGGGTGAATTCCATCAGGCCCCATTGCTTTATCCACCTTCAGTTTTAAGAGTTCTTTCAGAACCCTTTCTTCTGTGAAAGTACTTATATCAACCCCCCTATCCAGAGTGCTTCTATTGACTGGATTAGGTTCTCCCCCTGCTCTTCCATTGTGAATATTGAGCAGAAGTATTCATTCAGTAGCCCTGCTTTTTCACTGTCACTCTCTGCCCAACCACCTTCCTCTTTATTCAGCCTCGGTATCTCTGCCTCAGTCTTTCTTTGCTCCCTAATGTACATATAAAAGGTTTTATCCCCCTTCTTAACCGAGTTGGCTATCTTTTCCTCAGTTTGGGCCTTTGCTATTCTGACTGCCTTCCTCGCTTCCTTCTGCTTTAACTAGTACAGTTCTCTGTCCTGCTCCTTCTATGTTTCCTTATACTTCCTGAATGCTATCTTTTTCTCCCTTACCTTCCACGTCACTTCTTTTGAGAACCATAGTGTTTTTTTCTTGCGTTTTGATTTGTTTATTTGCTTCACACAAAGGCTTGTTGCCTCTGTGATGGCAGTTTTGATGTTTACCCATTGTTGCTCCACCCCACCTTCTTGCCTGTTTGCTAGTGCTTTTCTGAGGCACTCTCCCATTTTGACAAAATCAGCCCTCCTGTAGTCCAGTACCTTCACTTTTGTATGGCTTGACTCTACAGCTAAGTTTATGGTGAACCACACTGTTTGGTGGTCGCTTGTTCCCAGATGGCTACCCACTTCAAGATCGGAGATCCTCACTCCATCCCCATTTGAGATTGCTCCCTTCCGAGTGGGTTCCAAAACTAGCTGTCTGAGGCATGCCACCTGTAGGGCATCGAGAATAGCCCTGCTCTTGGATGTGGCTGCAGCAAAGGTGCTCCAGTTAACATCTGGCATATTCAGGTCCCCCATCAGCAATATCTCCCCTTTCTCTGCCATCCCAAGGATGCCTTCTATCATGTCCTTGTCCATTTCCTCCCCCTGAGACAGGGGTCTGTATACAACCCCTGTGTGGACTGCGGTACCATTACCAGTCTCCAGGGTGACCCACAGTGCCTCTTCTTCTCCCTGTTTACCCTTTAGTTCTGTTGCTTTGATCCCTTCCCTTAGATAGTGAGCTACTCCTCCTCCTCTTCTTCTTCCCTCCCTGTCCTTCTTGTAGACTGTGTACACTGGTATGTTGACATCCTAGTCATGGTTCTCTGTGTACCATGTTTCTGTGACTGCCATGATATCCAGGCATCCCTCTTCCATCAAGGCCACCATTTCAGGGAGCTTTTTACCAAGACTGTGGGCATTGGTACTCATTACCCTCCATTGTTTTATGGCTTTATTTCTTTTTGCCCCATCCCTTTCCTTACTGCCTTTGTCTTGTTCTCCATTTACCCCTGCCCTTCTCCCTATCAACTGCTCCGTTTGCTTCCTGTACACCACCAATATAGATAAATGGTGGAAAGATACAAAAATAGATTTTAAATCCTGGTTTATGACATATGGGAAAAAGAAAGAAAATGATAAATTGTTAAATTACTTATCTTTAAGACAACAACTATAAAATCAGTTTTCATGGTCTAACTCCACCAGATATGACTATTCTGAACAAATTCAAGTTGTGAAAGAAAAAATGATTTCTTATCAATATGATAGGGCATGCACAATGAAAGCTATGTTACAAACCGGGATACAGAAAGCCCCCTTTGGAGACCCCTTCGCAGCATGTAAATCTATGAAAGACACGACAGAAATGGAGAGTTTAATAGGTTCAGATGGGAATGTCACTTATTCAGTGGAGGGTATTCATAACATAATTTAAGATCATATAGAAGCTCATGCCCCTAAGGTATCCCCTTCAGAAAGTGCCATAACCACCTTTTTGCAAACCGTAACTATTCCAAAGTTTCCAGAAAAAGCCCAAGAAATGCAAGAACCCATAGGGAGAGTTGAGATAGAAAAAGCAATCAAATCTCTGACACCTGGGAAATCCCTGTGGATAGATGGGCTCCCCATTGAATTTTATAAAGTACTTGTACAAGAATTGTCAGAGTGTTTAGAAACAGCATTCACATTCTTTTTACATCCAGTATTATATATCCCTCATTTTTGGAGGGTTTACTTATTTTTTTATTTAAGTCTGGGGACAGAAACCTACTTAAAAATTGGAGAACGATTACTATTTTAAATATGGATTATAAAATATTGGCTCACATTTTGAACAATAGATTAAAAAAATATGCTGGTTTTGTTATTTCCTCTCTGTAGTGCTGTGAGCTCCCTTCCAAGAAAATACAGCATGCTCTTGTGATACTCAGAGATATGATAGATCATTTATCTCTCTCCGACAAATCAGGATGTATCATATCAGTCGATCAAGAGAAAGTTTGCAATTGAGTCTATCACCCTTTTTCGTTTTCTACGTTGTAATTTTACGGTCCCCCTTCCATTACAATTAAGCACCTACAATTACTTTACACTTCTACATTAGATTACCCAGTCATTCGATGGGAAATTTCTGCAGGTTTCCAGACAAAAGTGGGGGTTAGGCAAGGGTGTCCACTTAGCCCCCTCTTTTATGTGTTCTCCTTAGATCCCTTTCTCCGAAATTATCAGAACATCCTAGATGGACAGGGATAACTGGGATGGGTGTAAGGGAAAGTTTACAGCTCCAAGCTTATGCAGATGACATATGTCTTTTCTTCTCAGATTATACCCAGCTACCGTCCTTTCTACAGGAAATGACAAAGTATTCTTTTTTTTCAAATTCTAAGTTAAATATCAACAAATGTAGAGGGCTTTTCATGGGCTCTGGATACCCAGAACCACTCTAGATAGAAGGAATTACAATTTCCTCTGAACCCCTTAAAATACTGGGCATAACTTTTGGACCCCAGAATATCACCAACCTGAACTGGGAGACCTGTATAGAAAAGGTGGAAGCTAAAGTAAACAGATAGAAACAGTGGGATATGTCAAAAATTAAATGAATACAAGCTATAAAACATTTCATTATTCCTACTTTGTTATATGTAGCTATGATCTATCCCCTACCATTAGAGCTGAAAACTAAAACTTACAGCCTTTTTTTTCAAATGTTATGGGGGAATAGGTTGAACCCCATAAAAAGGTGTTATACCTGCCTGTCTAAGACAAAAGGAGGATTAGGTATGATCGATCCATCCATTTTCTTTCATACCTTTTTCATCTCGCAGACAGTAAGATGTGGGTTAGGCCCTTTAGACCCTGCCCCCGAAAAATGTGTCTTGTTAAATCTCTCCAGATACTTTCAGGCATGGAATATAGTTCCTCTGAAACTCACAAGGTATCTCTATGTACCTGATTATTTTAAACCTGCAGCATTAAAAATTTACAAATGGGGGTTGACGAAGGAGCAAATCTTGTCACATTCTGGGCAGAAACTGTACCAGGCAGTTTTGGCATATAGATTCCCTGAAGAACCTAGTTTTAAAAACTGTTCCCCCCGATCAAACCAATTTAGTTCTTGCCCAATAGACTAACCCCAGAATCCTCCCTCACATGTGGGAACACTTCTGGCTCTCAGTTTACGGGAGTATAAATATCAGAGGGAATGCAAAACATAAAGTAATAGAGAAACGGAATTGTTCCTATTCTAAATGTATCAACCAGGAAGAAATGATGGAACATTATCTTTTCAGGTGCACATATGCAAAGCCCTTATAGATTTTTTTAGCAAATAAATGGAATATGGGGTGGCTGACACAGTTAACTTATGATTCCCTGATTCTGGGCCAATGCTCTTGAGTCGGGCTACAGTTTCATCATGATACTTTGATGATTTTTCTGTGCTGTGTATGTTTTTTTTATGGCAAGCAAGGTGCCAGTGGGTGTTAAATCAAAAAATAATGCCTTCCGAAACAATGAGAAATTTGGTCCAGCAAGCCGTGATGAAAGTATACCTTAAGGACGCAGCTATCCATTTATCCCAGAAGGTTTTTAAATGGTGGAAAGGGTTTTCTTCCTTTATAAAGTATAAATGCAAATGAAAACATCAGGAATATTACTTAATGTTTATAAGGATGAAGATAATAATTAGTTCTTCCAGCATATTGTTGTAAATTATTGTCTAAAATGAACTGTGCAACAGATATATAACAAATGCATTAGGAATTGTTTGTAGTTATCATAAGATGTTTCCCCACTCTCTAGAAAGGGGGTAGGTCCAGTTCATTTCAGTTTTGATATAAACATAGGGCTCTCTTATTTATTTATTAATTTTTATAACAAATTTAATGTATGACTGTAATACTTACTTGATTTCTCGGACTTTTTGGTTTGTATATAGTATTTTCATGTGACTTAACGCTGTTTGCAAGTATTTGTTTTTGATGTTATCATAATAAAAATTCCCCTACTCTTTTCAAGACGTGCCATGGGATCTTTAACATGCACCTGAACTACCACCGGAAAAGGCAGATGGGACCTCGGTTTAACAGCTCATCCAAAAGACGGCACATCAGGAGTGCAGCACCCCCCTCATGCTGCACTGCAGTGTCAGCATTGGTATATTTACCCAAGTGCCTGGTGTGGGGATAGAACCCACAGCCTTCTGATCTCCCAGCCTCAAAAGTGAGTATGCTACCCACTGAGCCACTGACACCCAACATACATGCATACATACAAACATACAAAGAAGCCAGCAGAAGAAGGCAATTTGGTCTATCAAGTCTGCTCATATTGCAGGGTCCACAGTTTGGAGTTAATGGCCCTGCCCTCCCTCCCTCACCTGTCTCCTATCATCCCTACCCATGATCCTTACCTTCCCCTATGCCTATCCCAGCCTCTCTTAAAGCTACCCATTGTCTTCAACATGATGATCTCTTCCAGCAGCACATTCCAAGTGCCCACCACCCTCTTTGTGAAGAAGTGCTTCCTCACCTTCCTCCTAAACCTCCCACCCTCCAGTTTAAGACTATGCCCCCTCATGTTATGGTTGCCACTCAGCTTAAAGAGACTCTCCTTATCAACCTTATTTATCCCTTTCAAGTACTTGAAGGTCCAACTCATGTCCCCTTTCTCTTTCTCTCCTGTCTTCCAGGGAGTACATGTTCAGTGCCCTCAACCTGTCCCCATATGCCTTACCCCACTGATCAGCCATCATCTTTGTAGCCTTCTCTGGACCTTCTGCAGCAGGTTAATGTCCTTTTTGAGGTGTGGGCACCAGTACTGAACTCCATACTCTAGATGCGGCCTTACCAGTGACCTGTACAAGGGCTGTATTACCTCCTCTCTCCTACTACTGATCCCCTTAGATATGCATCCCAGCATCTTGTTTGCCTTTGCTGCTGCTTTCTTGCACTGTGTGTAGTGCTTTAGGTCTCCAGTGATCATAACTCCCAGATCCTTCTCCTCCTCTGATGCAGATACTTGGACTCCACCCAGGTAGCACTCTGTCCTGGGATTTGTGGCTCCAATATGCATAACTTTGCTTTTCTTGGCATTGAAGCCAGGTCCTGGACCACCTCCCCAGCTTTTCCAGATCTTCTGGTAGGTCCTGTATCCCTTCAGCTGTGTCCACTCTCCCACAGAGTCTGGTGTCATCCATGAATTGGCACATTTTGCCCTTAATGCCATCCCCAATGTCATTGATGAATACATTGAACAACACCAGCCCCAGCACCAAGCCCTGTGGGACCCCACTGGTAACCTCTCTGGTGCCAGATAACTCTCCCCCCACAACCACCCTCTGTGTTCTGTCTCTCAGCCAGGTTTCCACCCATCTGGCCATCTTTTTCCCAACCCCAAGATCCACCAACTTCCTGATCAACCTTTAGTGGGGCACAGAGTCAAAGGCACTTTCTGAAATCAAGATAGAGGATGTCTACTGCTTGGCCCCTATCTACTGTCTTAGTGACACAGTCAAAGAAGTCAATCAGATTTGTTTGACATGATCCCCCCCATGAACTCATGCTGCCTCTCATCCTGGAGACCATGCTCCTCTAGATATTCCACCAACCTTTCCTTTAGTATGGTCTCCATCAGCTTGCCCACAATGGAGGTCAGACTGACTGGTCTGTAACTCCTTGGGTCATCCTTGGGACCACTTTTGTGGAGGGGTGCTACATGTGCTGTTCTCCAGTCCTGCAGTACCACACCTGACTCTAGTGAACAATTAAATAGGTCTGCCAGTGGCCCTACCAGCTCCTCAGCCAGTTCCTTTAGTACC
Organism: Neoceratodus forsteri; assembly: GCA_016271365.2. Classification (NCBI taxonomy): domain Eukaryota; kingdom Metazoa; phylum Chordata; order Ceratodontiformes; family Ceratodontidae; genus Neoceratodus; species Neoceratodus forsteri. The sequence continues at coordinate 133,807,845 of CM028136.1, forward strand.
CTTGGATGTACTCTGTCCTGGCCTGGTGATTTGTCCATCTTCAATGTCAGCAGCCATTCTCTCACTCTATTCTCCTCTATCACTACATCTGTGTTCCCCTTCCCCGCTCCTCTTTTCCCTCCTGAAGGCACTGGTTCATCCTTCTCCCTGGTGAAGACGGAACAGAAATATTCGTTTAGTATCTCTGCTTTTCCCCCATTATCCTCCACCCACTCCACCCCTTTATTAAGCCTAACAATCCTTTCCTTCTTGTCCCTTTTCTCACTTATATAGTGAAAAAAAGTCTTCTTCCCCCTTCTTAATTCCTTCAGCTATCTGCAGCTCCTTCTGTGCCTTTGCTCGCCGGACTTCCTTACTTTTCTCACTAGCCGAACTTAGGTAATTTTCCCTATCTATCTCTCTCTCTCTTGGTCTTCCTGAATTTTCTATAGGCCAACCTCTTTTCCCTTACTACCTTGGCAACCCCAGAATTTAATCAGCTGGGCGTTTTGGCCCTTGTGTTCTTCCCCCTGAGCCTAACACACTCATCTGTGGCAACCAGTATTCCTTCCTTAATGATGGATCATCTTTGGTCCACCCCCATATCTGCTCTGATGCCTGCCAGATGGCTTCTTAGCACTTCACCAATTTTCCTGAAGTCTGCCCTCCTGAAATCCAAGATTTTGGTCTTAGTCAGGATGCTTTTTCTGCCCATATCCAACTGGAACCACACTATACAATGGTCACTTCCACCCAGTGGCTCTCTGACCATTATTTCCTGTACATGCTCCCCATTTGTGAGCACCAGATCAAGAATTGCCTCATTTCTTGTTGGTTCAATAATGCCCTGAGTCAGGGACCCACTCTCAGTCCTTCCAGGATCACCTGACTATTAGCACATGTTGTAAATGGTATGCTCCAGTCCACCTTGGGTAGGTTGAAGTCCCCCACAATTACCACCTCTCCTTTCCCTGCAGCTTCCAATATTCATGAGATCAGTTCCTTGTCCCTCTCCTCATCTTGACTGGGTGATCTGTAAACCACTCCCAGCCTCACCTTTCTCCCTCTATTGGACCTTAACTGAACCCATAATGTTTCCACCTCCCCTCCCTCTGGCTCCTCCCTTGTACAAGTTTTCCCCTTCCTGATATAAATTGCCACCCCTCCTCCCTTCCTGACTACCCTGTCCCTCCTGTATAGTTTATATCCAGGGATCGCAAGGTACCAGTCATGGTGTGATGTTGCCCAAGTCTCGGTTATTGCAACTATGTTCACCCTCCTGTCTGCTAATAGTGTCTGCAGGTAATCTATCTTGTTTCCAAGACTCTGCACATTCAGAGACACCACCCTCCATCTAGAGTCTGACCTTCCTTCTCTTCCCTCTTTTCTTCTATTCACATTTATCCCCTCTGTGTGCACCCCTCCACATACCCTTGTTATGTGTTCCTTACCTCTCCACCCTTTGCTAACTTTGTTTTTGCCCCTTCCACCTCCTCCCTCCAGCCTCCAGACCTCTTCCATCACTGTAGGGGGGAGGTTCACTGACCACCTCTTCTCGGAGTCTGTGGGCCTGCACCCACTGGCCCCCCTCAGTAGTTTAAATTAGGTGTAGTGGTTATGTATTTCCCCAGTTTATCCTGGAGTACCCTCAAACCCTCCCTACTGAGGTGTAGCCTGTCTTGTGAAAAGAGTGCTTTGTTTGACCAGGTCTCCTCCCAGTCCCCAATATAAATGAACTTCTCCCTGCACCATTTCCTCAGCCAGTCATTAAAATCCTCAATTCTTCTTTTCCTAGCTGTGCTGGCGCTTGGTACTGGTATCACCTCTGAGAAGGCCAGCAAACTTCCTTCCTCCTGCAGATCTTCCCTAATTCCCTGAACCTACTTTGCACTATCTCACCCTTCTCTACAGCTAGGTTGTTGGTTCCCAAATGTATAACTAAATTAGGTTTTCCTCCAACCTCCCTTACTAGTTCCCTTATTCTTGGGCCCACCTTCTCTGCTGTCATCCCTGGCATACAAACCACCCTCCTGCTTGCATCTGAGTCCTCTTTCCTTCCCCAGTGAATGCCCCTAATTATGGAGTCCCCTATGATTGCCACCCTTCCATCCTCTGCATCCATGCTCCCTGTCCTTCCTTTTTTACCTTCAGTACAGGCTGCTTCCCCACCTAACTGCTCCCTCTGCACCCTGGTGAACTTATCTACACATCTACAATTTATCCCTATAAATGTTTTTCCATCTCCCAATCTGCCCTTCCCCTTCTGACTATCTGCATCTGCTTTCAGTTTTCCCTCCCCTCTTCTGTTCCTGTTCTCTCCCTCCCCTCCCATCCTCCACTCCATTTTACCTGCATCTTCTTCTTCCCTGCCCACCCTGATTAGTTTCCTCCCCCCTTCCCTGTACTCCTGCTGTCATCCCTGGCTCAACATGACCTCCTACCTCACCTCCTGCTGCCCCCTCCCTCCTTCTAGACAGTGGTGCAAATCTATTCAATAAAGACACCCCTATATAATTTCCCACCCCTGACGCTACTCTCATATTCCCACCCCTTCCCCTTACTACTTGCCATTCCTCCACCCTGGGCTCCCTAGTCCTCTGAGGAAGAGATACTCCTGTATACTGGATACTGTATATATGTTGGACACTAAAATTGTATTGAGTGTTTGAACAATTAATTATGACATTTTTGCTTTAGGTAGGTGGAAGCCACTGGCAGTTGTTTACACCATGCCAAGTGTTGATGGGTTCTTCTCAGTCCTTTGCATATACTGTTTAAAAAACAATATGTTAGCCATTTATGTAAAAATACCTATTTACATAGTTTTGAAGCTCTAACTGGTCTGTGGATAAGATGATGTGTGGAAAGCATGGGACTGTTCCTGACATATTTACAGTATATGCCAATTTAATGTAAGAAAATAAAGTGTATGAAAATAAAAGGTATTTTATGCCATTTATATGGTTTGAGTGCATGATCACAGTGTTTCTGATTCCACAAGATTGGCATCCCTGGATACTGTTCTTATATTTTCCCTCCTATGATTTGAATGTTTAATTTATTTCTCCCTTTCTTTGTTCACTGTACTGCAAAGTTTTCATTGTTATGCTACCTCTTCACAGCTTCTTTTTGTACTACTTGTCATATTGTTGAACATGATTGACTGTATTGCCCTACATGTATTCCCCTTCCCTGTTGCCATGTCTCCTCCCCATCCAGCCTATTGTAGTACAAGTGTGTTCTAATGTATATAATTCACCTTGTATGGAATCTATTGTGTATTGTCCCAGGTTGTGCCTGCAAATAGGCATCATTTGCCTAGTGTAATTACCTGGTTAACAAAAACTAAATAACAACATATTTGATAGGATAGAGGGATAGGCAAAGAGGGGCATGGCCCAATATATCAGCAAGGGCAGGCAGGCAGTGGAGGATGGACACATCAGGGGAAGTGAAAGGGAAACAGAGCCACTGTGGGTTCATCTCATGACACCATCAGGCAAGAAAATATGGATGGGGTCATCTATAGACTACCAGGACAAGGGAAAGAGAGAGAGAGAGAGAGGGAGATTGGGGAAAGAGCTGGTAAGGGGAGTGAAGAAGGGGGAGGTAGAGGATGATCTGAAACTGCTAGATATCGACCGGAACATTCCAGCAGCCAAGTGCACCAGAAGTCATGCCCTGTGAAATACATTGCAGGACTGTCTGTTGGTGCAGCTGGTTAAGAAATCCACTAGACAGCCATCCATTCTCAGTTTGGTGCTCACCAACATGGAGATACTAGGTGGATTGAGAGTAGGAGAGCCACTGGGGTCCAGTGATCATAATTCCATTTGGTTTGGGCTTGCCTTCGGAACTAGAATGCCTGTATTAAAAACTGAAGTCTAGATTTCAGAAGAGCAGACTTCAACCAGATGAGGCAGCTGGTCTGAGACAAACTGACCAGGGTGGACAGCATTGGAGATGTAGTGGAAAGATGGAGGGAAATCAGATGGACTGTTCTCCAGGCAACAAATTCATGCAAGAGAATTGTTACAAAATGAAACAGGTACAACAGACAAATATGATTCTCAGAAAGGGTCAGAAAAGCAGTGGTTGCCAAGAAAAAGGGTTTCACCAGGTACAAGGAAAGCAAGTAGAGGAGGAATGGGAGTCTACCAAATAAAAACTAGGGGTGCAAAGAGGACAATCAGGGAGGCAAAGGCAGACACAGAGCTATGTAATGGGGAAGGGGTCATGGGTGTGGAAAAGCAATTATTCAGATATATTAAGGAAAAGAGAAGAAGGGAGGGGTATTGTTAGGCTACAAGGGGGTGTACTTGAGGAAGATGAACAAAAAGCAGCCATCCTTAATGATTACTTACACTCTGTCTTCACAAGCGAACACAGCGGGCCCCTGCCTGAAAGTGGCATCAAGGTGGCTCTCAGACATTCCTGAATTGAGCCAGCCAGTATTTACCAGAGAAAGGGTCCAGAAGGTGCAGGAAGCCCTAAAGGTAGCTAAAGCCCCAGGGTAGGATGGGATGTACCCAAAGGCGCTCATGGAATTGACTCCAAAGCTGACTGCAACCCTAATAGTGCTATTCAATAGCTCAATTCAGACAGGGGTAGTCAGAAACATTGAACAGTAGAGGATGTAGTCCCACTACACAAGGGGGTGGGGGGACAAGGCACAACTGGGGAATTATAGACCAGTCAGTCCTACCTATTTAGTGGGCAAACTTATAGAGTCACTGATCAAAGAGAACCTTGTGAGCTACCTAGATAGCAGTGTTCTGCAGGATAGCAAACACTGTGGGGTTGTGGCAGAGAGGTCTTGTTAGACCAACCTGATAGTTTTCTCTGACTGAGATTTTTATTTATTTTTTATTTAGTTTTTGTTAAACGGGTAGGTGCACTAGCCAACAGGTGACTATTTTCAGGCATGACCCGGGAGACACAATTACAGTACAAAATAGGTCAGTTTAGTTAACATAATACAGGCAAAAGTACAGTGGTACAAGTACAGACAGACGATTTTCAAAGGCAGGCATACGGTTTCAAATAGGCAGAGGGTACTGGCGGGAGATCACATTTGGGGGAGAGAGAGAGAGGAAAGAGAAGGTATGGGGTATTTTAGGACAACAAGGGAGGGTGTGAAACTGATGAGAGGTGGAGGGTAATGAACGAAAGGATGGAAGATAGCAGCTAACGGCCTTGTGGTGCTGGACAAGGGACGGCAGAGCATGGGGGAGGGGATGAATGGCAAGTAGGAGGGAAGAGTGTTGCAGAAAGCAAGAGGATGAAACCAGAGGGTAAGGGGCAAGGAGGAGTCGAGAGACACAGTTTCAAAGTGCAGCATTTAGTGGGAAGGCACAAAGGGATCCAATAGCAACGGAGCCGGATCAGGAGAGGTGGCTAGGCTGAAGCACGTACGGCAAGGGGCAGCGTAATTATGGCTTTAGCGGGAAATGGCACTAGGAAGACCCGGGGCTGTGGAACCAAAACCCGGCTGGGCCTAGGGACCCATAGTGCTGGCACGCTAGTTGAGTTTTAGGGATAAGGTGCTAAAAGGACCTGGGGCTATGGAGCTAGAACTCGGCTGGGCACAGAGATGCATATGGCAAAGTACGGCTAGATAACGTCAGGTAGGGGGGAAGAGTGTTGCAGAAGCAAGAGGATGACGCCAGAGGGTAAGGGGCAAGGAGGAGCTGAAGGACACAATTTCAAGGTGCAGCATTTAATGGGAAGGCACAAAGGGATCCAATAGCAACGGAGCTGGATCAGGAGAGGCGGCTAAGCTGAAGGCACGTACGGCAAGGAGTGGCGCGATTATTGCTTTAGCGGGAAAAGGCACTAAGAAGACCCGGGGCTGTGGAACTAAAACTCGGCTGGGCTCAGGGACTCTTGCGGCAAAGTACGGCTAGTTACGGAAGAGGGTGCTAAAAAGACCCGGGGCTATGGAACTGGAACTCGGCTGGGCGTTGAGACGTATACGGTAAAGTGCGGCTAGATACGGGTTGGCGGGAAAGGCGCAAAAAGGGGTTTTGGAACTGGGATCAGGTAGGACTGAGGGGAGAGGAGAGAGGAGGGAGAGGGAGAGCAAGAGGGACCAGTACCCATTAACAATTAGATACATCTTATGGTTTAGTACTACACAGTAGAACTGACGAAGGATAAGACAAAAAAAGGATTATGTCATAATTATACACAAAGTCAGAAGAGAATAAACAATGTTGGATATGCAGTAAAAAAGGTCAGAATAATATACATATTACAACGTTAAGGCAATTAAGCAGCAAACATGATTGGAATAGAGTGTCCATATGAGATGTTTGTAAGCAATACATTGTAAGTGCAGGCAGTCTTATAGACAGTTCATTAAAGTGCAATCAGACAAATCAGGTGACAGAGCAATCTAGGGGAGGTAGGCTATTGAGTATATGGCAAGGGAGGATTGATTTAGACAGGTTACAAAGCTTAAGTGGGATCAAAACATGTGCAATGGTCCTTAGAGTAGAAGCACGAGTGAAGTCTCCACTTGAAGGCTAGGTGTGATGAAGCACTTCTCAGATCCATAGGCAGTAAGTTCCAGGTGAGAGGGGCAGCACACCTGAAGGCACCAGCACCCTTGGTGGTACGGCAGTGGGGAACTGATAAAAAAGACTTGTCTGACGACCTCAGGTCACGCAATGATTCTACAGGTTGGAGTAGTTCAGACAATGTGGCAGGTTTTGACACTCTGATTATGGAGTCTGATAGGCTGCAAAGGTAGTATAGCCTTGTGGAGGAAGGGGATAGCCAACCTAACCCTTGTATAGTTGGCAATGGTGCGTCAGACGTGGTACTTTAGCTGCATATCTACAGACATTATTGTAGGTGGTGTCCCATTTCTGTAGAACAGTTTTATTTGCCATGGTGAGGATAGGTGCACAATAAGACAGAGTGGGTAATAGGATACCCCTGGCAATAGCAAGTTTGGTGGTGGGTGTGAGCATAAAGTTTGTCCTGTAGGCAGCACCCATCTTACAGTTGACATTCTTACATGACTCCTGGATATGCTGCTTCAGATCAAGATTTTGGTCAAGCTGTATCCCAAGATAGCGGAAAGAACTTACAATCTCAAGGGTGGATCCATTGATATCAGGAATTGTCAGTGGAGATGTGCAGGCTCTAAGCTTATGCTTTGATCCAAAGAGCATGGCCTTAGTTTTGCTAGCATTGAGTATAAGGCGATGAGCTTCAAGCCAGTGCTGTGTAAGGTGGAAGGCTGATGACAGTGTGGAATTGAGGTGAGAGATGTTGTCAGAGTGAGCATATATAAACAAGATCATCAGCATAGAGTAGTGAGTTGCCTGACGTTATTACGGTGGGCAGGTTGTTGATAAATAATGAGAAGAGGAGGAGTGGACCAAGAATAGAGCCCTGTGGTACGCCAATATTGATCGTTAGTACTGTCAGAGATGGCTGAGTTAAGCTTTACAGCTTGAGATCTGTTGGTGAGGTAGCTACTGAACCAGGACATTACTGGGGTGAGAAGCATAGGTTTTGAGGGTAGCAAGAGGTGGATGATCAACAAGGTCAAAGGCCTTTGTAAGGTCAATGAACACAGCACCTGTTAGCTGCCCTTGTCCATATTTGAGAGACGTCGATGTGAATTTAGTCAGAGCAGTTGTAGTACTGTGGTGCTTCCTGAAGCCATGCTGCGCTTCACAGAGTGCATTAGTGGAGTCAATAAATTCAGTGACCTGGGTGGCTACTATCTTTCGAGTATTTTACCTAATACCGAGAGTATGGCAATGGGTCTGTAGTTTGACAAGTCATTTTGCTCCCTTTTTGAAAACTGGCGTGATTCTGGCAGCCTTCCAAATCTCGGGACAGCACTGAGAGAGATAAGGTGAAAATCCTGGCAAGTGGGCGGATACGAGGTGGGCAGCTATTTTCAGGAGTCGAGGTTCCAGGGTGTCAGAGCCCGGCTAGTGTTTCTCAGATATCCTCAACAGTAGTTTGCAGACTTGATTTCAGTAACCTTTTAAAGTAAAACAATCTTTTAGAGGCAAGTTGTGGATTGGAGCTTATGATGTTGGAATATGGTTGAGAGTTATCAGGCAGAGATTTTAAAGAGGACGTGATAGCAGATAGGTCCAAGAATTGCTGGTTGAAGGCATTGGCAATGGTGAGGGAGTCATTGCAGTGGACCCCTTGTAGTAGCATGTCTGAGGGGGTGAAGGATTGAGGAGTTCCGAGGAAGGTTTTTATATGATTCCAAAACCTTCGAGGATCATTAGCAGAGCTGGTTAAAAGGTCTTGGCAGTATCTGCTCTTTGCAAACCTGATATGTTTCTTACATTCGTTTCTATGCTGTTTGTAAGCCTGATGATCACAGGGCAGCCCGGTGGATTTATAATGTTTCCAAAGTTTGTCCCTGAGTTTGAGCTTGTGGAGAAGATCTTTGCTCAGCCTCCTAGTTTGTTGCCCCCTGACCCTTCTTTTTATCTTAGGTACATGCTTCCTTTGTACCTCCCCAAACCTGCTGAGGAACACATCCAGGGCAGCCTCAGCACTTGTTGCACGGTAGATGTCGGACCAGTCAATAATAGATATGTCATTGAGAAATGCTTGTACATCAAGCGCTGCAAGGTTAGTAATGGTGATGAGGCGGGACCGAGGAGCAGGCGGCTGACAGGAACGCCAGTGACAGACCGTGGGAGAGTGGTCTGTCAGAGAGTCCGCAAGTACAGTGGTTTTGGATACATGGTCAGGCCTGTTGGTGAGAACCCAGTCTAATAGCGTTCCTGTCTGCATGTTAGTCATTCCCTGCAGCATTCTGTTACAAGTTGGTGAAAGTTATATTTTGGACCATAGATGCAAGGTTGCCTTGATTCGGCCTAGCCAGTTTAGTTGACGCCCCAACAGGATACACTCATTCAGTTTCACGGATTGAGACACATGTTGTAGTAAGATCTGGAGACTTTCCAAACCTCCAGTAGGTGGGTTGTACAGACACAGGATGTGCAGGTGTTTGGCTCCTAGCTACAGTGTAGCATGTAGCGATTCACAGCACATGTGGGGGCCAGGATTTGGAACCACTTTTAATGAGAGGTGATTTTTGTAATAAATGGCAATGCCCCCACCCCTTTTTGAGCCACTTCAATCCTGCCGAATGATGGCATACCCAGGCAGGGCACAGTGGGCATCTAGGATATTGGGTTTGAGCCATGTTTCAGTAAGGCACAGGATGTCAGGGTTAATCAGTTTTGCCCAGGCTTCAAGCTCAGCCACGTGCCCCATAAGACTCCTTATATTCATATGGGCTAGTAATAGGCCTTTATTAGCTTTGGCTGTGGTTGGTGTAGGGATAATATGTGGCGGACCTGGGTTCAACTCGATGTCACCAGCTATCAGGAGCAGCCTTTGGGCTAGGAACTTGAGCAGGTTTCTAGTCAGAGTGTCACATTTTTATGTCTAGCCCTATGCTGTAGGTAGTACAGGAGTGACAGGTAGGTACAGCCTTTTTTTCAGGAGTGCATGATGTAGAGCGGAAGGGGGTGACGATAGGAAAGGAGAAGATTAGAGAAGAAAAAGTCCTTTATAGATTCCACTTTGTGATTAGTGACAAGCGGCACAGATAGGGAGACATTACTTAGACCATACAGGAGACACAGGCAGAAAAAAGAAGCCAAGCCGGAGCGATAGCTAGTGACATAAGGAGTCATTTTAGAATGGGAAGAGAAGGTAGCAGGGGCACAGGAAAGGAGGAGTAAAGGACAGAGCAGTGCTAAGTGTGGCAAAGCGATATAGAGAGAAAATACTGGTAGGCCTGGGCAAATACTTTGGAAGGAAAAGAAAATAGGACGCTGTGATGCAGACCAGAAGGCGGGCTTGGTAAAAGAAATAACAGAGCCGTTAGTTTTACAGAATAGTGAGCTGCCCCTAGTAGAGGCAGAGTATAAGGAGCCAATGGAAAAGTAGACACTAGTCATATGACCCCTGGTGTCTATAAAGCTAAAGGTCGAGTAGGGTGGAGTAGTTGGGGGAGGGTGGGGAGCGGCGCAAAGCGCCGGGGAAGAGAGCTTCAGGGAGCTGTAATACTTGGCTGCAGTGGCAGCGCTCACAGTCCCTGGGGGTACAAAATAGTAGTCCAAATCCGAAAAATATAGAGTGAGAACAGCCGCTTTCTGTGGAGAGTGGTACTTGGTAAAGTCCCAAACCCAGCAGGAGAGGGCCAGCAGGATGGAGGTTGAGTTAAACATACCTTGTGGGCTTTTGCACCTTTAGCGGCACAAGGTACCAGGGTGCGCCGAGCTCCTGGTTCCTCTCCGGTGGTTTATGGTCGGGTGCGCCCTGGCAACAGACTTTCTGGAGGGCGCTTTGTCTTCAGTGGGGGCCGCTTGTTGCCGGGACCCCAGAGGTGTCTTTTCAGTCCAAGGCTGATTCCTAGATCCTGGAGGAGGGTGTCCAGAGCCCCGTGGGCTTGGAGGGTCCTGAGGTAGCAAGGAGAAGCAGATTAAGAAGGCAGCAGAAACAATGGTAGGGGCGAGGTGATAGAAAGGAGGAGATTAGCAGGTAGAGGAGTAGGGTTACAGGCTTCAGTTAAGGCAGGTGAGTAGGACAGCACTTGAAATAGCTTTTACTAGAACAAAGGGAGTTTAGGAGATTCAAACAGAAAAAGGCGGGAAGGCAGTACAAGGCAGCAGAGAAACAGAGAAAATTAGTTACAGCACTATAGGCAGCAGAGAATCAGAAAACTTAGCTACAGCACTACAGAATTAATAAGCTAGGATTACAGGAGATAGTTTGTGTAGGCAGCAAAATTTTAGCTTCAGGGAGCTGTAATACTTGGCCGCAGTGGCAGCGCTCACAGTCCCTGGGGGTACAAAATAGTAGTCCAAATCCGAAAAATATAGCGTGAGAACAGCCGCTTTCTATGGAGAGTGGTACTTGGTAAAGTCCCAAACCCAGCAGGAGAGGACCAGCAGGATGGAGGTCGAGTTAAATGTACCTTGTGGGCTTTTACGCCTTTAGCGGCACAAGGTACCAGGGTGCGGCCGAGCTCCTGGTTCCCTTCCCCGGGTGGCTTGCGGTCGGTGCAGCCCCTGGCAACAGCCTTTCTGGAGGGGTGCTTTTGTCTTCAGTGGGGGCCGCTTGTTAAGTGGGGACCCCAGAGGCATCTTTCAGTCCAAGGGTGGTTCCTAGATCCTGGAGGAGGGTGTCCAGAGCCCCGGTGGGCTTGGAGGGATCCAGATAAGGATCATACTGTGGATTTACCCTACTTCATTTTCAGCATGGCTTTTGACTCGGTGCCATACAGGAGATTTCTGAAGAAGCTGGAGGACCTGGATGTGGCTATGGTCATAGTTAGATGGAGAGGAAACTGGTTGAAGGAGAGACAGCAGAGGTTGCTGGTAACTGGGGCCAAATCAAAAGAGATGAAGGTCACTAGTGAGGTGCTGCAGGGATCTGTCTTGGATCCTGTCCTCTTCAATATGCTTATCAGCAACACTGGAGAGGCCATCCTGGTAAGATGTGTCTCTTCACAACTGACATGAAGTTCTGCAGTAGGGTAACAGTGATGAAGGGACCAGTGGGATGCAGAGGGATGTACAAAGGCTAGAGTGGTGATCTGAGGTTTGGCAGTTGGAATTCAGTGCCAAATAATGCAAGGTTTTGCACCTAGGAGAAAAAAAAACAGATAGAGTATTGGATGGGAGGGGTTAAACTGAGCACTATGGCAGAGGAAAGGGACCTGAGAGTCATCATTAGTGACTCCCTCAAACTATCAAGCCAGTACAACATTGCCTATAGTAAGCCTAATAGGATGCTGGGCTGTATCAGATGGGGTATTGATAGCAGGAAAAAGGAGGTACTACTATGTCTATATAGGTCACTGGCGAGGCCACACCTGGAAAACTGTGCTAAGTTCTGGAGTCCTCACCTAAGGAAGGACAGAGACAGGCTGGAGATGGTGCAATGCAGGGTGGCCAAGATGATTCAGAGCCAGCAGAGCAGATCTTGCAAAGATCATCTAAAGGCACTGAACATGCACTCACTGGAGACCAGGTGAGAGCAGGAGGGGTAAGATAGAGGCCTTCGAGTTATCTTGTGAGGAACTATTTAGCATGAATATGGAGTCAAGGACCTGAGGGCATGATTGAAAATTAAGATGGATGTGAGGAAGTTCTATTTTACAAAAAATGTGGTGGAGTTGTGGAACAGTCTGCCAGAGGAGGTGGTGGGTGCCAGTACCATAAATGATTACAAGCATGGCTGGGACACAGTGAAGGATCTGGTGGTTGCTCAGGTTAGTAGCACTAGGGAGGGGAGCAGGGGGGTAGACTGCTAGGCATAAAATCATGCATGGACAATAAGTCCCAGGGTAGATAGAGAACTCAGAGAAGCCTAGATGGACCTGTGGTCTTTTGCTGTCATCATTGCCTATGTTTCTATGCTATATTTGTTGCTGTTTATGTCAGGTTGTGTTTGTTTATGCTGTGTTTATAGATTTAAACAATAACATCTGAGGAGCCAGTTATTTCTGAGGAATTATAGACAGGTCAGGGGGTGTATTGCCTGAGGCACACACAGCTGAGAGACACTTCCCTCCAGGCAGCCATTAATCTAAGGAAGTGACCAGCTTCAAGGTTGTTATTGTGATTATAAGTCTAATTGCAATCAAAACTTTCATTTTTACTGTTTTACGTTTAGGTTTTAAGCAGAGTGGCACAAGCCATGCATGTTGCACAGTGTCAGTTGGCAGTTGGACCTGTCATTTATAAGATGCTAATGAGCATTCCAGTAGCTACTCAGGAGCTTCAATGGCTCATGAATATTTAATTAGACTTATTATGGGGTATAGAATGTTTTAGTAGAGAGGAAGGTTACCATTGTTCTATTATATTAGAAGTGTGCATGTGTGACTGTTAGCTTGGCAGTTTGGATCAACATGGTTGCAAATGTGCCCAAATATTTGATTAAAACATTTATTCAATTATAATTGTGGTTTTGGAGGGGAGCTCTGTGGGTGGGAAAGCTAGAGAGGGCTGCTTGAGCTGAGTGGTAGAAAAGACCAGTCAGAAGCAGTGGACAGAGTTGTCATCAAGCTACAGAGGAGTTACATGTGAAAATATGGTACAAGATATTTATCTTCCTTCCTTCCACAAGTCACCAGGATTGCCATCCTCTAGGCTGAGGTGGTATGAGCAGTGAATGGCTAGAAAACAACGGTCTTTGTTTGTTGGTTGGGACTGTGTGTGGGTCCAAAGGGGAGCTGCATGGGTGGGCAAGCTAGAGAGGATTATTTTGAATTGCACATTTTAATTCATGGTAATATGAATTGGGATAAACTTGATTGAGCTGAATCTCATTTCCAATGAGGTTCCATGGGAGCTGATTTGTGAGCCTTGACCAAACAGAGGCAGCTGAGAAGTTTAAATTCTGGGCAGGAGAAGTGCCCAGAAGTGTGAGCATCCTAAAGCATGAGTGCCATGGAACAGGAGTGCAGTGTCTGATCAGAGGCATCTGCTGGGCTGTCAACAGTCAGCAGGCAAGTCCACAGGTTCATGAAGCACACAGTTAGGAAGCAAGGTAGTAAACCTGTAATAGGGGCTGCCTGTAGCTCATACAGGTAACATCCTCTCCAGGTAGAGGTTAGCATCTATTAGGAAAGTGAAACAGGAGACATTTAGTGAGAAAGAGGGGGAAAGGGAGTTAGAAAAATGTGCCAATTTTACCAAAAGAAAATACACCATATCTAGGGTAGGGTAACATAACAAATAGCAAAGTAATCTTGAAGGATTCAGTGGTGTTTGTGGGTGTTGGTACAGTAGGTACTACATAGCTCATAACTCACTTTAGAATAGTTGTACGAATGGAGGATAGTTGCAGCTGGGGGTTAGTCAGATGCAGGTACTGTGGGGTGACCATTCCCTGGGCTTCGCTCAGGAGGGTTTGCTACTGCCTTATATGTAACAGGTTTGAACAGCTCCATGAGCAGCTTCAGGCTGTATGGGGAGAAATACTCCTGCTGCATTGGCAGCTAATGTGTAAATCCAAACTGCGAACAGCATCCCCCTCTTCCCCTGAAGGCTTACTGTCTGACAGAGTTGGAAAGTGGTGATAAAGGGAAAGGGTGAAAAGAAGCAGTTTGCAGGAGAGGGGCAGTGTCCTTTTGACCATAAACTATTTTGCACCACTGGAGGAGGCAGAATTACCTGACTCTAACAGGTGAGGCTGTGAGCCAGTTACAAGGAAGGCCAAGGTAGGGTGTGCAACCCCCAAAGGGGTAATAGGGAAAAAGGCGGTAGCCAGCAGAGTACTTATAGTCAGGAACTCTATGGTAAAGGGTGTGGTGAGAGTGGTGAGTGGAGAGGGGGAGGAGAAGTGGGTGGTCAGATGTTTACCAAGCACATCTGCCTTGAGGGATAAGGACAGAATAGGGAAGAGGACTGACAGTCTGGAGAAAGTACCACATGTCCATGTGCACTTGTGTGCAAGAACATGGGGAAGTGCCACATGTTATTGTGCACTTGTATACAAATAACCTAACATATCAAGTCTGGAAGATGTTAAATCAAACTTCCAGGTGCAAGGAGGGAGCTGAAGAGGGAAGGTGGTCTTCTTGGCTTTTCTAGAGATCCTGTTACTGCTGGAGAGAATGGAGGGAGGGGACAGGAGGGTGAGGCAATAGGAAATGGAGGCATTCAGTGCCTGCTTGATACCATCAAGAGGAGGTGTATAGACCCGTAAGAGACTATGGACATTTCTGGAATAGAAGGCTATTCAAGAAAAACCTTTGACAGTCCCCCACAAGTGGCTGGTCAAGAAGCTAAGGGACTTAGGAGTGGAGGATAAATTGGCAACTTGGGTGAAAAACAGACCAAAGGGAAAAGCATAAGGCATAGTGGTTAATGGGTGGTTTTCAGAAATAAAATAAGTAACAAGCTGAGTACCACAGGAGTCAGTGCTGAGCCAGGTACTTTACAATGTGTTAATCTGACATATGGGAAAGCATCAAGTGTAAGGTCTGCCTTTTCACAGACAACACAAAGATCTGTGCAAGGGCAGACATGGAGGAAGAGATAAGGGAACTCGGAGGATCAGGGCAGGTTGGAGGGCTGGTCAAAGATCTGGCAGGTGGGCTTGAATACTAAATAATGTAAGGTGATGCACATTGGGAAAAGGAATCCAAGCGTGCAATATGAAATGGGGTGTGGTAGAGCTGGAAAGACCCATGGATACAAAGGACCTAGAGATCATGATTTTGGAAAGCCTAAAAATAACAGCATACTGTAACAGAGCTGTGAGTAAGGCAAACAGGATGCTGGGATGTAAATGCAGGGGAATAAACAGAAGAAGCTGAGAGGTGATCCTTTCATGGTAGTGGTCACTGGGGCGACCACACCCACATCTGAGGAGAGACTGAAACAAAGTGGAAGCAGTACAGGGCAAGACAACCAAGATGGCACAGGGACTAGAGGGCAAGGCATATGAGGAGAGACTGCAAGACCTGAATATGTATGCCTTGTAAAAAGGGGACACATAGATAAAACTGAAAAAGTACAGAGAAGATTTACCAAAACAGTTTGAGGGCTGAAAGGCAAATTCTACAGAGACTGTCCAGAAATCTAAAATATGCAGAGGCTAGAAAAAAGAAGGATCAGAGGTAATGTTATGTTAATGTATGCATGGCATTACCAGTTACCCGGTTCTCATGAAGTCGATGGCCTTAGAGCTGTTTAATACAAACTGCAACATCAGGGGCATAATAAACAGATCATAAAGCAAAACTATCATTATACCCAGAGAATAGTCAACTTATGGAATTCGCTACATACATGGTTGGCTACCTGTGAAGGTACAAATAGCATCAAAACTGAACTCGATAAATACATGTCACGAGAGAAATAGAACTCTACCACTGAGAAGAGGGAGGGTAGTCTGGATGGGTCACATGGCCTACTACTACCTTTATGACAAAAGTATGAACAATAGTGTGAACCCTGAAGGAAATGAAGGAAAGGGTTGACATGACTAAAACATGTAAGTACCTGCATAAGATAAATAGTGTGGACTCAAGAAACTTTTCTCCTTGAGCTAAAATACAGGTACAAGGGGGACCTCACCTAAACTCACAGGAGGGATGGAGACAGATTCAAGAGGAACATCCATGTGCATTTGTTCATGGGAAGAGTGGTGGACAAGTGAAGCAAGCTGCTGGAGGCAGTGGTACAGCCTAAATCAGTGAGCAGCTTCAAGCAGTGATGAGACAGGCATATGGGAATATTTAAAAAGGGGGGGGCAAGATGGCACCAGGACCAGTGCAGAGTACTTAGGTAGAGTGGGAGGACTGGATGGGCCAATGGGCCTTTTTCTGCCATCATTGTCTATGTATAAAGAATTAGGGGAGGAAATTAGGAGGGGGTAGCTAATGAAGACCTAGTAATAGTGGAGGATCTGAACCTGACAGACATAGACTGGGATGCCCTGGTTGTTAAGAGCACCGGAGCCAAGCAGTGCTAGATGTGATGCCAGACTGCATACTGGTGCAGCTAGTCAGAGATCCCACATGGCAGGACACCATTCTTGACTTGGTACTTACCAACTCAGAAGTGGTGGGTGGGATGACAGCTAGGGAACCTTGGGAGTCCAGTGATCGTAATGTCTTGTGGTTTGAACTGGCAATGGGGAACACTGAACTCACCCACCCACCACCAAAGGAAGTGGTTCAAAACCAGAAACCTGCTGATTTTTTCCAAGTACGAGAAGAAACAATTACTCACCATAGTAATGTTGTTTCCTCTAATGGAGTATTGTTGCATTCTGACTATATGCAGTTAGCCCCAGAACCTGAACTGCTCCGGAGAGGAAAGAGTTAACTCTATGCAGAAAATAAAACGTTGAGCTCGAGCTTGGTTTTCAAACCTCTGTCTCTGGTACTCTGCAGTGTAACCGTCAGATTTTTACGAGCACTAAACTAACTAATTCAACAGAACCCAAAAAAGAAAATAAGTAGATAGTGAAACAAGCAAAAACCTTCATAATAAAACCCATAATAAGATGAAGGGCATGTCGAGTACACCACTGGGGTGCAGCACTGTGCCTGCCCACCCACATCCCAAAAGTACTAGGTTTCAGGAGAGGAGGCAGAAAAGAAGGTCAGAATACAGCAAGACTCCATTAGAAGAAACAACATTACTATGGTGAGTAATTTTTTCTTCAAACAACAAGAAGTCTTGCTTTATTCTGACTATATGTAGACTACCAAGCAGTACCCCCTTGGAGGAGGGAGTCACAGAACCTATTTTAGGAACAGGCTATGCAGCACAGCTATGACAAACCTAGCATCACTTCTAGACTGAATGTCCAGAGAGTAATGCTTGGTAAATGTGTGAACAGTTTTCCAGGTGGCTGCTTTACAGATTTCCACTAAAGGTATATCTCTAGCTGCTGCAACTGAAGCAGCTGTACCTCTGATCGAATGAGCCCTCAGACCTGAGGGAGGCTCCTTCCCAAGCTTCGAATAGCAGAACTGGATACAGGAGACAATCCACCTGGCAATAGTTCTCTTGGTGGCTGGTTTTCCCTTTCCCACTTCTCCATAGGTGAGAAACAGCTGAGAACAGCCATTCCTATTGCCCTTAGTATGCTTCACATAGTAACTAAGAGCCTTCTTTGCATCAAGACTGTATAATCTTCTCTCCCCAGAGGAAGAATCATCAGTGAAAAATAAAGGCAATAACACAGACTGATTCATATGAAAGTCTGATACCACCTTGGGAAGAAACTTTCTGTTGGTTCGAAGGACCACCTTTTCCATGTGAAATGAAATGAAATCAGGTTCCACTGTTAAAGCCTGTAATTCACTGATTCTCCTGGCAGAGGTAATGGCTACTAGGAATTCAGTTTTCCAAGTCAAGTATTTCAGCTGTGCTGAAGATAAAGGCTCAAAGGGGGCTGAATAAGCTGTGCTATACAGATATTCAGATCCCAAGAAGGGGTAGGCTCCCTAACAGGAGGATTAACATGTACTAAACCTTTGAAAAACTTCTTGAAAACTGGATGAGAAGCTAGGGAAACGCCCTTACCAGCAGAAAGAAAGACAGACACAGCTGCCAAGTGTACCTTGAGAGTAGTAGGCCTGAGGCCTAAACTATTATGATGCACCAGATAGTCAAGTACAGTGGCAATATCAGCCAATTCTGGCTGAACTTGTTTCTGGGAACACCAAAACCCAAATCTTTTCCATTTGGAGTTGTAGGTCTTTCTAGTAGCAGGTTTTCTGCTAACTTTTAAAATGTCCAAGACCGACTAAGAAAGGTGTAGGCTTGCATATTCTAGCTCTTCAAGAGCCAGGCCTTGAGCCTGAGAGTCTGAAGATTGGGGTAAAGGATCCTCTCCTGAGAAGAGGTAAGAAGATTGAACTGTCTGGGAAGACGCAGTAGCATTGTTACTGACAGTGACAACAGAAGAGGATACCAAGGCTATCTGGCCCAGTCTGGAGCCACTAGAATCACCCTGCAAGGCTGAGACCTGATCTTGATCAGGACTCTGAATATCAGAGGAAAAGGAGAAAATGCATACAAGAACCTGCTTGTCCAATTCAACAATACAGCATCCTGATGGACAGAGCCCAGAAGAGGAGGCCTGCAACTAAAGAGAGGAAGTTGGTGATTGTCCGGGGCTGTGAAGAGATCTATCTCTGGAGTACCCCACCTCTTGAAAATGACCTGAAGAATGAGAGGATTCAGGGTCCACTCGTGATGACCCTGAGAAATCCTGCTGAGAGCATCTGCTAAAATGTTGTCCTTCCCTGGAAGATGCACAGCCATCAGAGAAGCCTGAAGGGAATAAGCCAGAGACCATATCTTCATGGCCTCTGTGCACAAGGCTGAGGACCGAGTGCCTCCCTGCTTGTTGATGTACCACATGGTTGTGATATTATCTGTCCTGATCTGCACTACTTTCCCTTGAACAGCAGTTGAGAACGTCTGAAGTGCAAGAAATACAGCTCTGAATTTGAGAAGATGTATATGTAGAAAGGACTCCTAGTGAGACCAGGTTCCCCGAGCTGTAAGCTGATTTAGGTGAGCCTCCCAACCTAGTAGAGAGACATCTGTGGTGAGAGTCACTGAAGGAGCCTGACTGACAAATGGAATACCTTGTCAAAGATTGTCCTCCTCCAGCCACCACTGGAGAGCCTGAACTACAGTTTGAGACACTGTAACCAATTTGGAGAGACGGTCTCTTTTCTGAGACCAATAGGATCTGAGATGACACTGAATGCTCTCATCTGAAACCTTGCTCCCTGGACCACAGCTGTGGATGCTGCCATGTGGCCCAGTAACTGTAGAAAGTGTCTGGCTGGATGTAAAACTAGAGGATGAAAAGAGGAAGCCAGAGTGACAAGGGACTGAACCCTTGAAAGAGGGAGAAATGCCATTGGCTGAATAGTGTCTATTTCCACCCCTATGAAGGTGAGAAGCTGAGCTGGTTCCAGAACTGGCTTTTCTAGGTTCAGAATGAAGCCCAAGAATTCTAGAAGTCTTTAAGTGACCTCTAAGTCTGACTTGACTTGGTCTGAGGACTGCCCTGCTAGGAGCCAGTCATCCAGGTGTGGGAACAGAAGAATACCGTGTCTCCTGAGGAAGGCCACCACTACTGTAAGGCACTTGATGAACACCCTTGGTGCAGATGTTAGGCTGAAAGGCATAGCTCTGAATTAGTAATGGCCTGAAGGCAACTTGAACCTGAGGTACTTTCTGTGGGAATGTCTGATAGGTATGTGGAAGTAGGTATCCTTGATATCCAGAGAGGCTAGACAGTCTCCTGGTCTCAGAGAGGGAAGAATTACTCCCAGAGTCACCATCTTGAATTTCAGTTTTGTTAAATGTTTGTTCAGGTACCTTAAATCTAGGATGGGTCACCACTCCCCTGTCTTTTTTGGGATGAGGAAGTATCCGGAATAGTCCTTTTCCCCTGTGACAAAGAGGTACCTTCTCTACTGCTTGTAGAAGCAGAAGAAAGGAGACTTCTGCCTCTAAGGCCTTTGTCTCCAAGGGAGAGGGAGGACTGAAGGACCTTGCTGTCATTTTTGGGAACCTTTTGAAACTGGGAACAAGTCCCTGGCTCACTACTTCCAGGATCCATTTGTCTGAAGTAATAGACTCCCAAGCCTGGGAGTAGTGAGCCAGCCTGCCCCCTACTGGAATTGGGGAGGTGAGCCTGACTGACATCTCAGGGTGTCTGCTTGGCAAGGGGCTTAGACTGTGTGGATGATGTGGTCCTAGTCATCCCAAGCCTACCTCTTTCCTCTTTCCCTAAAGAACCCCCTCTGTTGGAAAGAAGAGGAGGATGCCTGAGCTTGGTAAAAAGGCCTATAAATTTCCTTTTTTCTCTTAGTAGGAACTGACTCCACAGAATCGGCTCTCCTCTTGCCCGAAGAGGTATCACCCAGGTCAGTGGGCACCTCCTCAGGTTCGGTCAGAATTGAACTGAGCTGGCCATCCGGGTCAGCGGACTTCTCAGCCTCCCTCTCCCTCAGCCTTCTCAAATGTTTTTCAAGAGTGGCCTTGGGAAATTTCTTACAAATCTGGAAGTCTTCTTTGAGGTGGTCAAACCCCAGACAATATACACAAATATAGCAAAGACCTCCTTACACTCGGTACAGTGCTGAAACCCTGTGGGACCTATTTTCTTTTTGGGTTTCTCAGACGTGCCTAATATTTCCAAAAAGTCACCCTATACAGCGTTAAGCCAGGCAACTGAAAAACTTATCAGTTCCAACTGTGTCATGGGTCCATTAACAAAACCCAAAAAAACAGATTTTTTTAGAAACCAATAAGTACAGGAAACCACAATATACACACAAATAAAAAACAATTACAATTAAGTTTGGTTCTAAACCGGACCGACTGGAAAAGAACCAAAACTGAAAACAATTTCTGGTGAATTTAACACAAAAAAAAATCACACTACCTACTACTACCACTTACTGTTACTGAGACAGAGGTAAGAATACCGAAGGAAGAATTGCTGTTGAAAAAACCTACGATTCAAATTAGAACCGAACCAAAGCGCAGGAGGGATCTCCGGAGCGACTTCACAGTTAGACAGAGTAAAGAATCTGACGGTTATACTGCAGAGTACCAGAGACAGAGGTTTGAAAACCGAGCTCGAGCTCAACATTCTATGCTTCTGCATAGATTTAACTCTTTCCTCGCCGGAGCAGTTCAAGTGCTGGGACTAACTGCATATAGTCAGAATACAACAAGGCTTCATGTTGTTTGAAATGGTCAACGTAAATTTAGTGGATGTAGACAGGTTCAAGGGGGTGGATGAAAAGTGTGGAAAGACCAACAGGGCAACCCCAGAGGCGCCTGTCTCTTGTGCAAGGAAGGTTACTAAATGAAATAAGGACAAAAGACTGATCTGATTCTCAGGGGAGGTAGGGGAGGCTGTGAGGCAAAAGGGGCCTTCATGAGATATTGTATAACTCAGTAGAAGAGGGAGGAGAAATGGAGGAATACCACATCACACTGAAAGAGGTGAAGGTGCCAGTCAGGAAGGCAAAGGCAGACACAAAGATACAGATTGCCCAGGGTGTTAAAGGAGGGTAGAGAGAACTCTCTAGATACAATTGGGAAAAAAACAAGGCTGGTGGATTGTTAGGCTAGCTAAGGGGTAGAGTAGTGGAAGGTGATGAGCAGAAATGTCCTATACAATTACCTCTACTCAGTATTTACAGATGAAGACAATGGGCCAGAGAGCTAGGTCAAGGCAGTCACACACAGTGTACAGGAAATGGGGGAGGGTAGTGATCACAGCTGAAAGGGGGGAAGGGGCAGGAAACACTTGGGTAGATAAAGCACTGTGCCTGGATGGCCCTCACCCTGATATGTGAGGTATTTAGGGAACTGGCCTCAGAGCTTGTGGAATCGACTATCTAAAGTTGGGAGAGGTGCCAAGGTAGTGAAGATCTGCAAATTTATTTATTTATTTATTTATTTCAATTCTTGGAAGCATATCTTTGAGCTGGGAGCTAATTTACAAAGTTTCCATGTCAAGAGAAGTAAAGCAATACAAGTAGCAATGAACAACATTAAGTGCAGCGTTACAGAGTAGAAACATAGAAGTTGATGGCAGAAGGAGACAGCTAGGTCCATCTAGTCTGCCCATTTGTTTTAGACCTATTTTGACACTGTAGTTGCCCTTTGTAGTCACTGTATGTGACTGTCTTGACCCAGTAAATTAAACAAACAGGTATATACATAATTAAACAAAACACAGTAAGATGCAGTTAAATGTTTAACTTTGTCTGGAGAGGTTGAGGGAGGAGAGTCAGGGATGGGAGGGGTGAGGGTGAGTAGGTAGGAAGAAGTGGGGTAGAGGGTATGCTAGGAGAGAGGGGTAGGGCCGAGGAACAGGAGGGTAGGTAGGGTTGACAGGTGCAATGGGGTCAGCAAAGATGGTCTCACTCCACAAGGGATGGACAGGGAGGGTAGAATACAATAGGATTTCTAACCAGGTACTGTAGCTACACTATTTGCAAAAACTGGAAAATACTCCAAACTGTTGATGTTTTAACACCATTAATCTGCAACTATTTTCGCAAGCCCTAGCATTTCTGATCGACCCCTCATAGCTTCTTTCATCCTTTTATCCTCGAAAGGCTGGGCCTAACCCCCTTTCTCTCCTACTAGGTAGGAATTGAGTCTCTCATCATCCACCCTTCGTTTCTTTTCTCTTTCGTAACCCTTCCTTCCCTGCCTCCCCTCTCCCCGCAACCTATCTTTATGCCTGATGTTTCATCACCATTCTCTTCCCTTAATGTGCTGCTCCTCTATCACTACCCCCTTGCCCTTCTCCTTCTTGGGAATTGTGTATACTGTATATTATGAATATTTTTTGTCGTACTTCACCTATGTATACTCCTCAGTGTATTATTTATCCCTCTTTGCACCTGATGTACTGTATATTGTATATTTTTTTGTATTCTTTACTGTATATGTACTTCACATTGCTCTCGTTCACTCAGGACCACCCTGAAAATTAGTTCACTAAATGGTGTTTCACCTGGTAAAATAAAGATTGATTGATTGATTGGTTGATTGAATCTCATTCTCAATGCCACCAAATGTATTGGACATGCAATGCAGCAGTTATTTTACACCACCTAAGTAATGTCCTTTATTTTTAGACTCTAATCTCTCAGCCATTATCAAAATGATCATATTGTTGTGGAGGTGTTCTATATGTAATTATACAATGGTGTGTGAAAATCCTGTAACCTCATTGGTTAAAACATGTCACATGACCGTGTGTAAGTCCTGCATATCCAAAGATTGAGGAGTGGCATTTATAAAAAACATAATTAAAAACATTTTAAATTAATTTTACACATGAGTCCATTGTATAATTGCAATAAGACACTCCAGGGTGTGAGTTATTGGGTGATTTACCCATTTCTTGAATGGTTAAGTCACTCAGCTGCACCTCTTGACACACCACACAAGGCGTGGGTAAACCCCCAATAACCCACACTCTTGTTGTGTCTTATTGCTTAAGTACACCATAGTGGGAAAAGAATTTACTCACCCAAATACTTCTAAAAAATATGCAATCAGTTTCCTGTTAAACTGTAAAATTCCATTTTGTGTGTACATTATATGATGCAACTGTCATCTACTGTATGTGGGGAGGACAACTGGTCAAATTTCAAATTCAAGAACGCAAAAGGTCACTAAATCATAATAAAAATGAAAGTTCTGTAGCCAACCATATTAAGGACATATGCCATGGTAATGCAAATTCAATTGAATTCATGATATTAGACCATATATGATAAATCAATTAGGGGATGACAGGGAAATTAAACTAACAAAGAAAGAGGCCAAATGCAATAAAATACTTTATGCTGCGGTACCAAGTGATCTTACTGAAGTGCTAGAGCTATCAATTTTTCTATGATTTCCCCCCAAAGGGCATTTTATTAGTGATGAGCTTAAAGTTAAAACCCTCTATCTGAAATGCTTATACTGATATATCTTCGTACATGATGTGCAGGACTGGATCCATGTTATGAAGTATTTATGACTGTCAGTTTATTTCAAATCAGACTGCTTCATTGATACTTCACTGTAAATGGTGATTTTTGTCTTGTTGCTTATTATTAGATGTCATCTGCTTTAATTCTCAATAGAGATTCTGGGAACAATGTTGATAAGATGGAGATATGTGCTTCCCCTTGTTTTGTTGTGTCTGTAATGTAGGGATGCCATCTGCTTCTATTTCATTTCTTTCTAGGATAAGATCATAAAAATAATTTCTATCTTGAAAAAAATCATTAATATTATGTGAAATATTACTTGGCACTGTTATTCTAGGTGGGATTTATCCTTTGCTTTTATGAGTTTAGTATATATTTAATCTGTAAAAATTAACAAAGTGTTACATTAAAATCACCTAGTAACTGTGTCACTTAGGTCTTCATATTTTGACAGCTTATTTTGTGTTGTGCATGGAAATGCGGCAGTGCCTTTTTGGGTAACTTATGTATCAACCTTCATCTACTGACAATTCTAATGCTGTGCTTTTCTTTCCTGAGTGTTGATGATTTTAGTGGCATCTTCTTTTAAATATCAAAGGAATTTGCATATGTACCCATTTTGCCCTAAAAAATGATGCAAGAACAAAAGCATTCAGAATTAACACTGACTGCAACCAAATAGAAACATATAATTTGAAACATAGAAAAATAGAATTTGATGGCAGATAAGGACCGCTTGGCCCACCTAGTCTGCCCATTTCCCTACCGAATGGACAGGCTGCAGATCCTAGTTAACCAACAGCCTACTTCCTCCTACCCCCCGCCACTAGAATTGTCTTATGTCTGTCCCATGCATTCTTGAATTCCCCCACTGTTTTTGACTCCACTACCTCCTCAGGAAGGCTGTTTCATGTATCCACAACCTCTCCATGAAAAAATACTTCCTCACATTACCCTGAGCCGCTCTCTATCTCTCAAATTGTGCCCTTTCTTGCACATCTTTTTCTGAAAGATGCTACCCTCTTGGACTCTGTTGATTCCCTTGATGTACTTGAAAGTTTCTATCATGTCCCCTCCCTCCTCTCCTCGAGGGTATATAATTAAGCTCCTTTAATCTCTCTTCGTATGTCTTCTGGTGCAGACCCTGCACCATTTTAGTTGCCCTCCTCTGGACAGCTTCCATCCTGTCTATGTCCTTGCAGAGATGGGGTCTCCGGAACTGAACGCAGTACTCCAGATGGGGTCTCACCAACTGTCTGTACAGAGAGATAACAACTTCTTGTTTTCTACTGGTGATGCCTCTCCCTATGCAAGCCACTATCCCACCAGCCCTCCTTACTGCCTTCTCACATTGCTTGCCCACCTAAAGGTCATCTGATATGACTACCCCCAGGTCCCTTTCCATTTTTGTTGTTAGTAACCCACCCCCCCATTGTGTACTTTTCTCCTCGGTTTTTGTTTCCCAGGTGCATTACTTTGCAGTTCTTTGCATTGAATCTAAGTTGCCATACATTTGACCATTCCTCCAACCTTGCCAAGTCCCTTTGCATCCTTTCCACCCCACGTTCTGTATCAACCCTGTTACAGATCTTTGTGTTGTCTGCAAAGAGACATACATTTCCTTCCAGTCCCTCTGCAATGTCACTTATAAAGACATTAAAGAGGACTGGTCCCAATACTGAACCCTGTGGTACCCCATTAGTAACCCCCCTCTCTTCAGAGTGAACTCTGTTTACTATTACCCTCTGTATCCTGTTGTCCAGCCAATTTTTTACCCATGCTACCACTTTGGGACCCACTCCAAGGCTGGCTAACTTGTATCTTAATCTCTTGTGTGGAACTGTGTCAAATGCCTTGCTAAAGTCTAGGTAGGCCATGTCCACAACCCCTCCCTGGTCTACTACATTGGTCAACCAGTCAAAGAACTCTATTAGATTCATCTGACACGACCTTCCTGCTGTAAATCCATGCTGCCTTAGGTCCTGTGCACCACTGGCCTCTAGGAACTCAACAATTCTTTCTTTTAGAAGTGATTCCATCATTTTCCTTACCACTGAGGTCAAACTAACAGGTCTGTAGTTTCCTGCCTCTGTCTTGCTCCCACTTTTGTGAAGGGGAATCATGTCTGCCCTCCTCCAGTCCCCAGGTACCACACCATCCTCCCATGATTTATTAAAAAGGGTAGTCAGTGGTGTCACTAGTTCTACCCTTAGTTCTTTTAGAATTCTTGGGTGAATCACATCAGGCCCCATTGCTTTGTCCACCTTCAGTTTTAAGAGTTTTTTCAGAACCCTTTCTTCTGTGAATGGACTGGTATCGACCTCACTATCCAGAGTGCTTTTATCCTTTGATTTAGGTACCTTCCCCTCCTCTTCTTTTGTGAATACTGAGCAGAAGTGTTCATTCAGTATCCCTGCCTTTTCACTGTCACCTCTGCCCACCCTCCCGTCCCCTTTATTAAGCCTCACTATCCCTCCCTTGATCTTTCTTCACCCCTAATTTACCTATAAATGACGATTTAAATACTGTAGATCTAACACTGAATCTTCCATGTTGCTGTATTTTGTATGAATAGTATTTATGCTCATACAAAAGTGAAAACTTTGATAATTTTGTATTATGTGTATATACTGTATATATATATATATATATATATATATATATATATATAAAATTAATTTAGACATCTGCATAAACAACAAAGTGCTGCTGTATCAATTGCAGTATTGAATAATGTTCTAAAAGAGTTCCATGTTGAAAACTAACCAATTCAAGTAATCATTCTTTCTCTGCTTTAACCAATCTCCCCTTCCCTATTTATACAGTACCTCTCTAACAACTCTTCTGAAACTGTATAAATTTTGGCTGTATTTGTAGTCATAGTTGCTAAACAGAATATTTATTAGAAATAATCTGTTAATAGTTTTTGAAACTGAATGCTAAAAGATTGTTTAGCGTAACATATTCATTATAATGTATTTTGCCTCTTTATAGGATCAGGGATAGTTGTAGCTGACTGTAGTTTAAACTAACCTGATTTACTGTCATTGCAATTGACGATTACCAAGATTTTAATTGAGCACTGATTTTGTACTAACACTTTACTTATTTTGATTTAGGCATGCTTTGATATCTGCAACTGTATTAATTAGTTTAAATCTATGAAAGAAACTATGCATGTTTTCACATGCAGTTAGTTTTAATGTATTTAAGGATGTCTACAACTAAGAGATGACTATTACACAGTGAAGCTTCACTCCTAGGAGGCAAAGCGCCTGGTAATCTTTATTCTTGACTGCCTCATTGCCTATATACTTGTCATAGTATGCTGTAAATGCACTTATCTGTAGGTGACACCTGAACGCTGTGTAGTGTAATAAACACTTTTGGGAAGCAAGTGAAACTTTGTTAGTGCTTAAATCTACTGCTAAGCTTCTTTCCCATTGTGCCCTCGAGTTGTGACAAAGGTGAACTGGGAGGACACAGGCAGCTACAGGCCAATCAGTCTTACCTACATTGTAGGTAATCTAATAGAGACCTTGGTTAAGTAAAGCATGGAGGCTATTTTTTTTTTTGAGAAAAACAGGCTGCAGAACAGTAAACAGCATGGGTTTTTGACAGGGAAATTGTGTCAGCCAAAGCTGATCCTGTTTTGTGACTGATTCACTAGGGCAGTACCTAGAAGACAAGGAGTAGAGTTAGTCTACATCATCTTCAGCAAAGCATTCAACTTAGTGTCAAGTAGGAGGCTGCTGAAGATGTTGGTAGACTTTGGTGTAGAGAAAGGTTTAGTCAAGTGGGTATGGAACTGGCTGGGGGGAGGCAGTAGAGGGGGGGTAGTATACAGGGTGACATCTGGGGAAGGTGGTAATAAGTGTGGTGCCACATATGTCAGTCCTGGGACCTGTCCTATTCAATATGTTTATTAGTGACATACTGTAGGGGAAGGCATTCAAGGCAAGATGTGTCTCCATTGATGAAACAAAACTTTGGGACAGGCTGGACAGTGATGAAGGGAAGATGGAACTTCAGTGGGATCTAGAAAACTGGAAAGGTGGTCAAAGATCTGGCAGTTGAAATTCAGTGTCAAGGGGTTCAAGGTGATACACATAAGGAATGGAACCTGCGTACTGAGTATTGCATGGTGGGGGGGGGGGGGGGGTTAGACTAGTCAGTTCATCAACCAGAAAGCGATCTTGGTGTTATCATCAGTGACTCCCTCAAGAAAACCAGCCAATCCAATAAGGCATACAGTAAGGCATCAATGGTGTTGGGGTGTATTGGGAAGGGTTTTGATAACAGGAGCAGAGAAGTGATACTGTCCCTATACAGTTCACTGGTGAGACCTCACCTGGAATACTGTGCTATGTTCTGGAACCCTCAACTGAGAAAGGACATAGACAAACTGAACTCAGTATAGAGAAGGGTGACTCAAAAAATATAGGGCCAGCAGGGGTGAGCCTAAGAAGAATGGTTAGAGGCGCTGAACATGGACTTGCTGGAGGTCAAACAGGAGAGGGGGACATGACAAAGACCTTCAAGTTTCTAAGTGGTATACATAGGGTGAATAATGAAGACCTTTTGTTAGACATAGGGAGGCAGTCACAACGGGGCATGGTTGAAATATGGTGATGGGTAAATTTATGAGGGCTGTGAGGAAGTTTTACTTCATTGAGAGAGTTGTGGAGCCCTAGAACAGGTTGCCAGAAGACATGGAAGGGGAAGACACCCTAAATGGTTTAAAACAGAGCTATAACTGAGCATAGAGACTAATAGTACTGCTAGGGGCAAACAGGGAAGGTAGGGATGTAGGGTGGGCAGGGGGATCCCTCCAGGACAGTAGCTTGCATGATGAGGTAGCAATAATATGGGCAGAGCCAGTGGACCATTGGTTGCTTTCTGAAATCAGTCTCTATTTCTATTTCTATAGCAGTCAGAGAGTGGCAATGCTCGACACCATATTGTCGTGCTATGTACTTATGACACCCACCACTACATGATATACTGAAGACTAAGTTGGGATTCATTCAGTGCATAGAGATAAAAATCAGTGATTAAGGCTTTCAATTCTTTCAAAGAGAAAACTCAGTTCCCAAAGGACCAGGACCCGATAATGGTGACTGCAGCTATAACTTGAGAGAAATCAAAACAGAGGTCTCAATGTCTCAAAAAGTTCAGAACACCTGTGGAAAGATTACCTCAAAGTATTGTCTCACTAGGCTGTGGAACTCAATCCCCCCAGACATTAGGAAAATCCCCAGACTGGGTGCTATCAAAACTACCATAAACAAGGAACTGTCTGAAACATGCATCTGCTTTTAAACTGAGGTACAACCATTTTTACAAAATAAAACATGTAATCGTGCCCTCACAAATATACGTATACTACCAATGTATAACAGTATATAATTCTACCTTAATGTACCATCTGGATCTTGTTTAGAATTATGTACTATAAGTTCTAACTCTGTACTTCATATATGATTTATGCAACAAAGCCTCTGTAACAGGACAGCACTGTAAATAGGGCGTGTAGACCTAACGTTTCCATTCTGCATAAAAATAAAGGTCTTTACTACTACTACTGCAACATGCTATGCTGTGTATCCAGCAATAATGTACATATGTAAAGTAAGAATGAACTGAGGGAGTAATAAACAAGAAAGCCTATGACTCATGTCAGTAAGAATGAACTGAGAAAGTAATATGCAAGAAAGACATAGACTCATGTCAATCAAACTGACTGACAAGTGAGTAGTCAGACAAAGAGTTGGAGAAGCATGTTTGATACAGTAGATCCTCAGAAAGGGGTTTTCCAAACCTTTATCTGCGTATTACATAAGTGTTTTCTTCTGTAGAACTTACAGATCATTTTATATTTCTTGAATCATCTGGTGTCAAGATATGGAGGCCTGTTTCCTTTAACCAGGCAAGGCTGCTGATTATCTAGATTGTTTTACTGAATATAGTGCAGTTTCCTGTATGTGTGTTTTGCAATATAAGTAAACTATTAGTGATAATATGGGCAGTCCTTTTTTTCTTACATTTTTAGGGTA
Source organism: Neoceratodus forsteri (assembly GCA_016271365.2). Taxonomy (NCBI): domain Eukaryota; kingdom Metazoa; phylum Chordata; order Ceratodontiformes; family Ceratodontidae; genus Neoceratodus; species Neoceratodus forsteri. The sequence continues at coordinate 133,837,902 of CM028136.1, forward strand.
ACCCCTGCCCTCCGTGGTTGGGTGCAGCCTGGTGAACACTATGTGTGGCTTGCGCCATTATGCCCTTGGGTCCTGGTTGGTTTTGGGGGTTGGGTTTGTACTAGGAGTGTGCACTCAATGAATATTATTTCCTGAATACCACGAATAATGCACTGTTCATTATTCAGATCCCAAATAATTTATTTTATTTATTTCAGTTGCAGATTAATACCTTTGAGCCAACAAGGCTCATTTTCAAAGGTTCCATGTCAAGTAGACGACAGACAAAAATTACAAAGGTTCCATGACAATAAGACAAGAGACAAAAAAGAAACAGCCCCCACCATCCTCCCTTGCCCAGATCCTTTCAATATAGAAGCCCCCATACCCCCACCCTCAGTTAGTACCCAAATCCCCCTCTTCCCCCAGCAGCAACCACATTCTGTTAAAATGTAAATCAATGATCAGCCAGCACAACCTGCCCATCCCCATGGCTGGTGACCAACTCTCATTACTGCTTCACTGTTTGTAGAAGAAGGCCAGAATAGCATCCATATAGCAGTACCACCTCTTCTCCCACCACACCAGCAGCCAGCCACATGGAAGAATGGAAGATGGCAATTGACACAGCCCGCCCTTCTCAGTCCATGGGCATCTGACTTCTTCTGAATGAAGATACTACCGCGCTTGGCTGCATAGTAAAAGCAGCTGATCTCATGATCTTGGACTGAGGAGGGCAGGCTGTGTCAGTCAACTTCTTCCATTCTTCTGTGTGGCTGGCTTCTGGTGCAGCAGTGGGGGGAGAGGGAGGCTGCTATGAGGATCCTGTGCTTGCCTTCTTCTACAAATGGTGAAGCTGTAGTGAAAGTCGGCAGCCGGCTGTGAGGGTGGGCAGGTTGTACTGGCCACCCATTGACTTACATTTTACCAGAATGTGGGTGCTGGGGCATGGAGGTGGGAGGATTTAGATACTAACTGATGGTGGGAGATTGGGGGATTTTATGTTGAAACTCTCTGAACTAGGGAGGGTGGGGGGCTGCTCCTTGACCTTTTTTTCAGCCAGAAAATACCAAATGTTTGGCCAAATAACGAATATTTGATGCTCTTGTAACCCCTAGGTGGTGCTATCCCAAGGGTTACTACTCTTGCCTGCTTGGCTAGTAGCAGGTTATGGGGCCTGAGTTCTGAAATGGGTGCCTCCACCAAGAGGTCAGGGTTGGTAGTGGTCAAGCTAACCTGGGCACAGCCCTCCGGGACACTGTAATCCCCCCTTTCCCCTCTAATGGCCTGAACACTGTACAATAATCACTTTCAAAATACCCTGGTACAATTGCCATGCTAGCTCCACACTGTTTGCACTTACCACCAGGGTTGGTTCCTCTACTGACCCTGGGACCCCTGTAAACAAAGTTATGCACAGTATATAGCAACAGTACAGTACTTTGAGCACAAACTGGAACCACAGTTAGGTTACATGAAGAAAAAGTTAGATCTGATTTATTCAGGGGACTTGAACAAGGGAGTGGCGAAATCAGGTTAATTAGCTTAAAGGTTATATCAATCAAGCAGTTATGCATGCGCTTTGAGTCCCCACACACAGTCACACCTCTGGGTACTCAGGTGGAGAAGAGATGGCTAGCCAGGACCGTTGCCCAGGTTGGCCAGCGTCGCAGCTGGTTGGGGCCCTGTGATGGAAAACACAACATGCACAGTACACACTATTTGTAATCCGGAGTCAGAGGGCTCAGTTCGAAAAGGAAATGAAACAACAAGACAATCAGATGACACACTCAGATTAAGCTGTTGTTTCAGGGAGCTACTCTGATATTTACTCACTATACCCAAGACTAGACACAGGCTGGATGAAAATTGAGACCGCAGGTGGTTGATCTGGAATGCCAGGAGAAGCAGGGCCCACACGAATCGCCGAAACGTCGTTCCTGTTCAAGCGTGGAGCAGGGGGCTGATCCCCAGGCAGGTCTCTCGTCAATGGCTTCTCTGTGCAGTTGGTAGTCTGGCTGGGCCAGTCTGGCAAGGCTCAGACTGGATGGAGACAAATTTGGATGCAGTCCATTTTGGGCTGGATACATCTTCCAGCAAGCAGAACACAGTTCACACAGTGGGGAACTAACTCACAACCCACTAGCAGCTCCCAGCACATTTACATGTAAGGGTATTCTACTGTACCAGGCAAAGCACTCCCCGGTCACAATCGCAAAGTCTCTGCACACACCGGGAGCTTAGGGGTAGCTGGAACTCCTGACAGGCTGATCGCATTCAGCAAAATCTTCGGTCTTTTTCAGGTTGAGCCTGGCCTACTTCAGCAGCTTACTGTAGTCACACAACTCGGATTCAGTCCGAAAACAATTCTCTTTCTCCTCTCAGGGCAGCAGGCAGACATGCAGGCTAAATTCAGGCCTTTCCACAGAGACTGTCTCAAGCTTCTTGCTTCTTCAGCTCCCAACTTAGATCTGCCTTAAACAGCAGGCATCTTGGGGAATTCCCTCAGATCCAAAAGGTTCTGTTGGCTGCTTCAGCTGTCAGTCAAAGCAAGAGCACCCCCTTCTGTTGCAAAAAAGGTGCAAAAAGCCCAAAACTACAATTCCTACAGATTTTGACTTCAGGCAGCTCCTGTAGTCCAGCTACATTTTAGGTCCCACCAGAACTGATTGGTCCAATTCACAGTCACAGGCCACATGGTGGGGATAAACAAGACAGTCCTTGCTGCAAAGAAGGCAGGTTAGACAAACTACATTATCATTAGCACTCTAAATGATTTTCAGCAATTAGTAACATTTTTCAGTAGAGCTCCCTCTCAGATTACTTATAACTACAATCAAGGCAGCTCTTAAAGAGACAGTACACAAAGGCTATAAAGGCACTCTTTGGCAATAATGATTAATTGCTAAATGCAGGACACCAGCCTGGCAGTGAGCATTTAGGCAAGCTCATGGAAGACTATTTGGGAACCCCCATTTGTAGGGGGGTTACACCCGAATACTGAATATTCGACTGAATATTCAGAAAAATGTATTCACCCAGCCCTGGTTTGTACATACTAGGGATATGCAAATACCTTGTTTTGAATATTCACAGAGCATTCATATTCATTATTCATTGTACGTGCTTCATTATTCATTATTCAACTATTGGAACAGGCTGTGAGATTACAACATCTCCTGAGGCTTTCTGTCCAATCAGAGGCCACTTTGGGAGCTCCCTGAAGACAGCCCATGTGGCACAGCACTCGCAGAAGCATCAAGCTGGAGACACAGACAACCTGAGCTACTGCAGAGAAAGAATTTACTTCCACCCACTTGTTAAATCTAGAAAAAATCTTAACTCTTGACATTTTGTGTTCTACTTTCTAAATTCTAAGCTAGATGGGGTAAATTTCATCACACTATTGTGTGATAAAGAATTTTCAGTGTGTTTCTCAGGAGACCTGATAGTAGTGTTTTTTTTTTTCACTAAACACTAGGCCTGCTTCTGCTCTGCAAGCAAACACAATCAGACAGTCACACCCTGGCCGAAAGAGAGGCCACTCACTCAGCAATTGCAATTTAAACATAGAAACATAAACAATGATGGCAGAAAAATGACCAACAGCCCATCCAGCCTGCCCAAGTTCCCTATTTAGTCCTGGGACCTACTGTCCCTCCAAGATCTTAGCTCTCCATATCCTTCCCCCATTTCCCTCCCAGCTTCTACTGCCCCAGATGGGGGGATGGTCCATGCTTCCCAGATGGTGTGCAAATAGCAGGGGACTGGTGCCTGGTGGGAGTGCTTTGGGTGCATGGAGAACTCTTTGATGCTGAGGGAGAGGAAGTGGTGGTAGCAGCAGGTGCAGCAGCATTTTTTTTCGGAGGCAGAACATTCTTTGGCATTGACAGTGCCTGCAGCACTGTTGCCTGCATTATCACCTCAAGGTGGGTCTGATAAAACCACAGGCACAGACCCGGATGCTTTAAAAACCTTGGGATGTTTTACCTTTAGGTGGTTCTTTAAGGAGTTGGTTGTTAAATTTGCCAGTGATTTCGACCTGCTTATAGTGGTACTGCACGGTGTGCCCACTGCCTTTCTGTTATCTTCTTTTAGTAATGTGAAATGCAGCCATACCATGCTCTTACTGCTCCTGGCACCACTCATGTGGCTAGTGTCTCTAGTACAACCACCACCACTCTCAGGGCCACCACTAGCTTTTCTTGTTTGGACCTGTGTCTGTGGCCCCCCAGTACCAGCAGTTCCCCTACACCAACTCTAGTTGGCTGTTCAGGCTGGGATTGAGCCTGCTGAACAAAGTGCTGAAGAGTAGTTTGCTGTTTTTTGTTTTTTTTTGTGGGGGGGGGTTGCCATATCCTACTTTCTCTTACCACTGCGACCTCAAGAGGTTGAGTTTTTTGGCCACCTGACTTTCTTGCTTTATGGCTCTTGAGCTACTCCTCATACTCTGCCTCATCATCAAAGCTGCTTAGGTTAGCCTCCTCAGATGATGCATCAGTGGACAAATCTCCTGTTGGAAAGTATTCATATCCGGATGAGTGCACATCCTCCTCATCTGCACTGACAAGTGCAACAGTAGAGGAGACATGCTGAGAAGCAAGAGGTGTCACAGCAAGGCAGGACACAGTACTGGAAATATAGTAGCGCAACTGGCTGGGGTCACAATGGTATTCACGGGTTCAGTTAATTTGCTTTTAGTGGAAGTCAAATACTGCTATGAGCCAAAATCTGGAAGTCATTCCAATTGTTTGGAAGTCAAAATACTTCCCAGATCCCACAATTTGAAAGTCTATATTCTAGGAAGGATCAATTTATGGATTTAATATAAATATCAGTGTCAAAATACAATTTCTTTTAGAAAAATGCATAATTTATTAACTTCTGTGCCTTCAGTTTTGAAAGTCATCCAATGTTGTTTTACATTTGGAAGTCAATGACTTCCTCCCACATTAATTTGGAAGTTTTTGCCTTATTTTTGGGTGCCAACTACTCTCAAAGTGGAGTTAACTGAAGCCCTGGTGGTAGCAGTGGCTTGTGTCATAACAGCAGTACTGGTGATTGCCATGGTTACAGTGGCAGTGGTCTGGGTCACAGTGGCAGGAGTGGTCTGGGTCACTATGGCAGCAGTGGATGGCAGGCCCCATGTTGCAGCTGAGGTTGGAATATTAGCAGTTTCAGTGGATGGGTGGCAGATCAGAGCAGTGGTGGCTATTAAGGAGTATGTCCACATCCTGGTGGTACTGGTGACAGTGGTATGGGATGAAGAGGACACATTCACATTGGTAGCATCAGTGGCAGTTACTGACAATGTCCTCCTAGCACCACTACTAGTGCTTTGAATGCTACTTTTACTTTTTTCCCTGGTATCAGGTGACACCATACTGGTCCTGGTGGAGACTGCAGACTTAGATGAGGTATAACATAATTTTGCATGATGAATGTGCCCTGAGCGTCGCTCTACAGTATGCTGCTGCTCACCATCTCCTGCGACTTGCTGCTCCTCACCTGCTGCAGCTTTGCTTGGGATGCTGGACCAGGTATGTTTTCTGGTACTATGTCTCCTGTCTGCCATGGTTGTATTCCTCACAGCAAGATGTACTGATTTTAATTTACATTATTATGAAATATAGTCACTCAAGCCATTACAGCCATGCTGAGCTGGCAAGTCTTACTCAGTGTCTAATAATAGTCAAGCATGATTTTTCTTAGAAAAAAAAATTAAATCCTTTCTTGGGTACACAGCCACAAACTTAGTAAAATGTTCTGAGTGCAAAGCCGTGCATACACACAGAACAGAAAAGCAGATAACTGAAGTGGTGGCAGTTAGCGGTGGGTGAAGTGGCCAAAATTCGCTCTGCAAAGCAATTCGTGGAGTAATGCGGAATCCGAAGAGTAATCCACAACACAAAGCGGAGTACTTTGTGTCATAATGAGGAATGCGCAGTCCATTGATAACAATGACTTCATGTTACTCCGCCTTCCCCAACCACTTCTGCACCAATTTTAATGCAAAGTAAATAGAAATCAATCTACTTTGCATCACTTCACATTGTTATTGAGCTCCAAAGTCAATTTTGCAGTGACTCATGGAATTGCAGGCCACATGGGCTTTAGATTGCTCTGCACAGCCTCAGTTCTGTGTAGTGTGCGTGTAGTGGAAGATGGAGACAGTTTCCTCTCAGAGCTCTGTGATTCAAGTCCTCTAAAAGCTGTTAAAAAAGCCTTTTTGAGCCATTTTATTGCTCAAAATTTAGTACATTGATTGTAGGAAACCCTCCTGTGCTCATTTCATTGACTGTTTATTGTTTGTGTGGGGATTTTGAATGTTAATTTAGAACATTCAGTCTGTGTACTGACAGACACTTGAAGTGTGCTTTGGGGAGGGGCGTGTCTGTGGTGGAGGTAGGTTAAAAGTGAGAGAAAAAGGCAGTCTTTCTGTTCTAGTTATATTTTTCTTGAATAACTGTTAATGTACACACAGTAATATTTTCAGTAATTCTTGACATTTTTTTTGCTGATTGTTGTGGTGCAGCAGTGCATAATTTCAGTTTGTTTAAAAGATTTGGTTATATTACTGAAGTTTTCAATTTGCTACTCGTTACGCGTAGAGTGTGTGTGTGTGTGTGATGTGCTTCAAATCAGACACATTTTATTGTGCCACAGAGTAATTCACTTCTCACACACACACACACAATACAACCGGCAAAAGGTATTCTTTCCAGATTGGATTGTGACTTGTGAGCACTGGTTAAGATGTTATTGTGACTTTGCATCTGCATTTCTTCTTGATTGCGCAATGCAATCTTAATCTGTCTGTGTTTTTGCATCTGTTTAGTGCCCAATCTCCATCTGCAAGCCACAGCTGGATTTTTCGGCTTCACATCCACCAGCCCAGACTGAAAATTCAGAAATCTAAAGTTGTTTAGAATTTTCTTGGTGATCCTCCAAAATGCCTGCAAAGAGATGTGCAAACAAAGCTGTTTCTGGCCATGGCACTGCTGCTAGGGCAAGACTGTCCATGGGTGTGGTAGTACGCGGAAGTGCATAGCTAATGTCAGTAAAGGGATTTCTTCATCAATGCGTTTACAGTGCAATCTGTAGCTTCTCTCATAGTTGGAGGAGATGATATTGTTCCAGCTGGTGGTGTTAGTGCAGTGTCTGCTGGCATGAGTATTGCTGCCTCGGGGATCACGTGATGTCTTCAGCTTGAAAGTAGCTCCTCTGCAGAGTCTCTGCCTCTCCTCCACTCAAACTACCATTTATAGAACCATCAGCCTGGAATAGCAAATAATTCTGCTACATCTCAAGTCGGGACAGTCTGCAGTGTATTGTTAAGCTTTCCTCCAGTTGTCATCAGCTCTAAATTAGCTATGATGGAGGCCAATATGCAGCAGGCCCCACTCCATTATACCCCACCAACAACACCAGAGAAGATGCCAAAGAAAACAAAAGGCCAGGGGTCAGCTATTACTAAGTCTTCGGGCCCCACCACTGCCACAGTCCCACTCACAGAAGATCATTTCCTGCAAGAATTGCTTCCCTGTAGGAAAAATCTAACAGAGATTTCAACAGAACTCAACTCAACTCAAACTGAGTTTACTTGAGGTTAATTTTTCTAATGAAGTTATATTATGGATTAATGACTGTTTAACTGGTAGGGTGCAGAAAACTATTATGAATGGTGTAACCTCAGATGAGGGTAATTTGATATGTGGTGTCCCACAGGGATCAGTTTTAGGTCCTTTGTTGTTTTCTTTGTTTTTAAATTCTTTACCAAAAATATGTAGGGATACAGAACTTATTTTATTTGCAGATGATGCTGTTTTATTGTGTATTGGTGATACTGGACAAATTGTACAACAACAGTTACAGATGGAATTTAGTTTAATGCATGATTGGTTCATAGGGCATAACTTAGTGTTGAATCATGTTAAAACAAAATGCATGATATTTAGAAATGCAAGATCTAATGTGAATTTTAAGCTGACTTTCAAAGATAATTATGGAAATAATATAGAAAGGGTTTCGAAATTTGTTACCTGGGCCTGGTCATCGACTGTAATTTATCATTTGAATTACATATTCAGAAATTAATTGGTAAATTGCATCAAAGACTAGGAATGCTATATCGGTTGAAAAGTATTTAACTTATGAAGTTAGGTAATTTTGGTTAATAGTTTGTTGTTTTCAGTTATTGATTATGGTTTAGTAATATATTTATTTACATCAGAAAGAATGCGTAATAAGTTTACATCAACTTATCATAATATTATTCGGTTTGTTACAGGTCAGAATAAAAGAACTCATCATTGTTTACTTTATAGTTTTATAGGGTGTTTGTCTTTAATTGATAGATTTAGATTACATATGTTAGTATTTTTACAGAAAATTTACTTAGGATTTTTACCGAGTATTATTTGTGAAATGTTTCCAAAATTGGTAAATGGAGTGAGGACCAGGTCACAGGATAACTTTAAGTTTAGGATTCCCTATTGTAAAAGCACATTTGCACAGAATTCTTTACAATATTATGCAGTAAAATTATATAATAATCTACCTGGTTATATTGTACAATGTATTACAATTCCTTTATTTAAGAGGGTTTTAAAAAGATTTATGTTAGATGAATCAAAGTGTTGTTGTTTTAAATGATGTTGTATTTGTAAGTTTGTATTTTGTATTTTGTATATATGTGTTTTTGTTGTGACTGGACACCAGTGAAAATGGGCATATTGTTGCTCACTGGTTATACAGAATAAAAATAAACAAACAAACAAACAAACAACTCTATCAGATCAGATTTAACTGACCTGGGTTGCAGGGTTGGGGATGTGGAGGCCCGGACTACATCAGTGGAACACTGGCGTGAGAAAACGACTCTGGAGCTTGATAAACTTAGACAACAGATAAATAAACTCCAATTAAGAACAGAAGACCTCGAAGGTCATAGTCGACCAAACAATATTCTAATATTTGGGATACTTGAAGGGGAAGAAGGCTCAACTATCATTACCTTCATACAAAAGCTCCTCGCCAAAATAGTAGGCCCTTACCCTTACAATCCAGTCTATTTAATCGAGAGGGCTCATCATTCCCTGCATCCATGGCCACCAGATAACTCTCAACCAAGACCTATTATTTTAAAATTCCTCAGCTACTTATAAAAACAGCATGTTCTTTCTAAGTTAGAGAACTACAAGCCATCCTGTGGGAAGGAAAAAAGCTGTGCCTCACTCAAGATCTGCCTTATGAAATGCGACATAAACATGCAGCTTTCCACCCTATAGGTACCAGGCTAATTGCTGCAAGCATAAAATTCAGGATGACCTACCCAGCCCATGTAGAGGTCCTGGTCTCCGGATTGTGGCTGTCTTTTGAGACCCTAGAGAAAGCCAAAAGTGAACTAGCTATCGCCTGCCCAACCTGTTTCATGCCACTTGAATATTTTTTAGTGGGCTAAGTTTTTCAGCATTTGCATCCTATAAGCGGATGCCACAGATTCTTTAAGGTTGCCTTGTTCGTTTCTTCCCACCTTGTTCCAGATCGTGCCTACCTTTCAGGACATGGATGTGCCATTGAGCTGTTGGAAGGACTGTCTGGCCTCTGAGTCTCCTGATTCCCTTAACCATAGCCAGTTTGTTCAGTGTTTTTCGATCGGCAGGGGGCTCCTCCTTGTTCCTAAGCCCTTCAGCAATATGAAGTGTGGCAATGCTGGGACCTAATTAATTGGGACGGACTTCCTGGAGACACTGTTTTTTAAGTAGTGCCTGGTCCCAGCAATACTATTTCCCCCCTTCCAGCTTCCTGAAGCAACTTCCCGGAGAACTTCAAATGCTGCGATCCTGAGAGAGGGACTCCAGACGCACTTAAGTACCATATATGCTGCCATTGTTTGTTTTATTAGGGCTGTTTGCCTTACTATAGTTGAAAGTGTTTCTCTTATTGATGCATTAATAGTCTCCCATATCACTGTTTTAACCAGCAGACTCTAGGGGGAAGTGCTTACTTTTTACTGTCTATGTGGTCTCTTTTCAGCATTTGGTAAGCAAAGATACAATGCCCCATGAGTTCCAGAGACCCCAACTGTACAGGTTTCTAATTTTTTGAGGGTCTTTCTGCCTAGTTATTCTGGTTTTAGACAAAGGTCATTGATTAACAGTTTGGGGAGCAAGCAGTGGGCAGGGGGGTGATGGGGGAGAGATAGCGTTCCTAGAGCTGAAAGCTACCAGGGGTAGTTTAATAGGGGAGATAGCCCAACCTTCTTCCCATACCAATAATGCTATTCTGGGAATTACTGAGGAATGGAGGAAAGCGTAATTTACAAGATTTTATTTTCCACTGCTTTCAATGTCATCATCCTGCAGGGATATCAGTATATATACTGGTGGTCTGACTCTATTCCCAGGAGGGGGAATTGGTGGGCTATGGGGTACGGGATGTTTTCTACTATTGCAAGCCCCTTAGGAGACCATTTGGTTACTTTTTGTGATGTCAGTGGGGTATAGTTGGGGTTTTTGTATATAGTTACTCTATGGGAGTGGGGGGAAGGGAATTACTGATTTGGATTGCCTTCATTTCTAGGTATAGTACTGTGGGGGCTAGGGAGGGGGTTCATGTACTGGTCACCAGTGCCTCGTATACCAATCATTATGCTATGTGAGCAAGCTCGCTGGCTCAACTAATACAGCACAGTGAGCAAGAGGAATTTTACAATTCTGCTTTCTGTATGCTGGTTACTCCTGGTACAATAAGTTAGCATTGGATCTGGATCTGAATCAAAATCCTCTGTCTTGGCGCTTTACTATCAGGGGCCTCTTTCCTTTTTGTGTTGTGGGATTAACTTCTTTTAGGCAGGGAGGGGGGGAGGAACATTGGCATGTATTCAGTTGTGGCTGCATTTACTTTCTTGACTATTATGTATCCAGATAATGGCTAATTTAACTACCAAATGTGTTACCTGGAACATTAGAAGAATCAGGAGCAGAGCAAAAGGTATCAGGCCCTACATCATATTACCCTATTGCACGGTAACATCGTCTTCCAGCAAGAAACTCATCTGAACACTCAGGAAGCGAATTGGCTCCATAGACAAAATGTATCCTAGGTCTTTGCCTCTGGCAATTCTACAGTGGGTAGAGGAGTGGCAGTGCTAATTATTAAGCCCTTATCCTTTCAAACTAACCTGGTAGTGTCCGATCCTCAAGGCCGCTACATACTGGTTGAGGGCATGGTTCTAGGTAGTGTATATGACCCAGTAGGTGGTGATCCTAAGTTCTTTATGGACTTAGCAGACAAACTTGCTGCCCCCCTACCTGCCACTCTGATCCTTGGGGGAGACTGGAATGTCACCTACACAGGACCTTGACTGATCCCACTCCTTCTACAGGCCTATGACACAGTCCCAGTGAGCTTTAAGAGATCTCGTAGACTCTCTCAGTCTATGTGACCCCTGGAGGGTCCTCAACCCCGTGGTTCATATGCTCTCTTACATATCCACAGTACACCTTACCACCTCCCATCTAGATTTTATCCTAATTAGTCTTACTGCCCTCAAAATGGTTTGTGACATGGGCTTCGAGACCATTTTTCTTTCAGATCACAAAGTGGCCTGGATTGTCCTTTCTCCCCTTTCTGACCTTCAGAGGGACTCCTCCTGGAAACTAAACACCTAGCTTTTGAAGGATAGGTTTGCAGTTTCCAAGATTAAAGACACTATCCAATCCTTTGTCAAGACCAACTTGGATTCGATCCCCAGAATAGACCAGGAGTGGTGTGCACTAAAATGTCTCCTTAGAGGGGAATTAATCCATCTTGCCTCTAAGAGGAAGAAACAGCAGGAAAAAGAAGCTGCCTCATCATTGCAAAAAAAAAACGAATACGGAAGCCTCCCTTTCCCACTCTTCACCATTTGACTCCTTACAGTCTCTTTTAAATTTACCAAATAAATATGCTGAGACCCTTAGAGAGAAAGCTGAATTTGCTACCCCACGAACCCAGTCAAAGCATATTGACCAAGGAGAAAAAAACCGGGCACTTGCTCGCTCTTAGACTGCGAAAACTTGACAGCTCTAGAATCATTCCAGCTATTGCTTCCACAGACAGATCCCTTCTAACAGATCCCAGAGAAATCACTCAGGTCTTTGAAAAGTTTTACAGTAAACTCTATGGGAAGTGGGATTCTCCTCCTCTTGAGGAGATCATACAATACCGTGACTCAATTTCTTTACCTAAATTATCAGAGCCTCAACAGTCCATCTTGTCTGCCCCTATTTCCACTGAAGAGGTATCTAGGGCCATAGATAACCTTGCCTTAGACAAGTCCCCAGGACCAGATGGGTTCCCATCAAATTTTTATAAAACTTTTTCCAAAGAGCTTTCTCCTCTCTTGCAGCACCTCTTTCAATACATGTTTTCTGCGGAATCTCTGGACCCCAGTCTATTAGAAGCTACCATCACCCTACTCTTGAAATCAGGTAAACCATCCACCCAGCCCGGAAGCTTTCGGCCTATCTCTTTGCTCAATTATGATGTAAAGATTCTCACTAAGATCTTAGCCACCAGACTCAATATGGTATGGATGGTTCTTCTCAGTCCCAAACAAGTGGGATTTATTCCTGCCCATAATTCATCAGACCACTTGTGCAAGCTTAGTCACATTTTCTCAGTTGCTAGATATCTTCAGACACAGATGGTCTTGATCTCTCTTTATGCCAAAAAGGCCTTTGACAGGGTGGATTGGGTCTTTTTACAAACCACTTTGAGGGAGATGGGATTTCCAACATCCTTCATCACTTGGATTCGGGTCATTTATTCCTCCCTGACTGCAAGAATTTACTGCAATGGCGTTTTCTCATCCTAGTTTTCTTTGCACTGTGGTAAGCATCAAAGTTGTCCTCTGTCCCCCTTCCTTTTTAATTTATATCTGGAGCTTCTTCTCAGACAAATTAAATCCTCCCCTAATATCATTAGAATTCCCTTTGGAGAGCGCTCTTACATTTTGTCTGCCTATGAGAACGATATTCTGCTCCACGTGGCTCACCCTGCAGACTCCCTGTCAGAGATCTTATAAGTAATTGAACATTTTAGTTTCCTAACTACAAACTTAATTATGACAAAACTGAAATTTTCTCCCTTAACTTTCACACTTTCTGGTCTGAATTTGAAAAATTTGGCATGAAATGGACCTCTGGTTCTATTAAATATCTCGGTATTCACCTTTCTACCCAACCTTCCCTCATGAAAAAACTTAACTTGGAGAACTTAATGGGGATCCTTCAACAGGACCTTTCACACTGGAAGGCACTCACACTTTCCTTATGAGGGAGAATCAACATCATCAAAATGAATATACTTCCTCATCTTTTCTACCCTCTGAATATGTTAGACTTCTGGCTTCCTAATTCCTTCTTCAAATGGTTACATGCTTTGATTGCTAACTTTATTTGGCTGGACAAAGCCCCAGCCATTTGTATGACAAACTGAGTCTTCCCAAGGGCTCGGGGGACTTCGGATACCTAAATTTCTCCTCTACTACTGGTCCAGTCACCTATATAAGTGAGCAAGTGGTTGACCAATCCATCATCATACAACAAAGGTGACTATCGCCCCTTATGGCTAGAAATTGAGTTGTCTTTTATGACCAAGTTTGGCATCTCCGGCTCTTCAATAGTTTTTTCCTCTCCGAGCTATATTCTGCCTCTGTTCCGTAATACTGTAGTAGGTATCTTTATCTGTGTGCTTTCTCAAATTTACTCCTTTCTCAAACTCCCCCCACCAAAGACATTTCACAACCAATCCTTCTCAATAATAATATTAAAATCGGGTTGACACCATAACAATATCCTGGCTGCTGCAATTAGTGGGCTACAGGATATCTGACCTATACACACAAGGTCATCTTATGTCTTCCCCTGAAATATTGCAGAACATAGGAATTGGTACTTCATCTATTTTCAAAATCTTCCAACTCAGACATTTTGCTCTGCAAAAATTTGGATCCTCCCCCACTATCTCTGGTCTCCCCACTTTTCTCTCCAAACTAAGTGACCTATCACTCAAACTGCATGGTATTTCCACATGCTATTTTTTACTTCTGGAAAGCCTCATCCCTGCATCAGTGAGTGCCTCAAAGATTTGGGAGGTCCTTTCTGCCTAACAGCAATCACAATTGGGGTCATATTTGGAGGGATTTATATAAGTATACTACCCAAGACCGATTAAGGCTCACCCAGTTTAGAGTCCTACACAACATGTATTATTCTCCAGTTAAGCTTGCTAAGATGGGGCGTCTCAGTTGATCCTCATGTACTCGCTGTGGTAAATCATCAGGTACTCGCTTACATATTTTCTGGCAATGTGAAAGGATCGCTCTTCTCTGGACTTTGGTCAAAGCCAAGCTTGATCCTTTGCTTGGCCTGGAAGAGTTGTTCATCCCTGAGATCTGTATTATTGGTGACTATAGTCAGATCAGGATTAAAGAGTGTAAGTATCACATTGCTTTAGTTTTCTCTGCCATCAAGAAATTAGTTCTTAAACACTGGATGGATCAATCATGTATCTCCTATGGGGAATGGTTACATGACATCTCCTTTTGTTTAAGAACAGAGCGTATGATTGTCAGTATAAATGACAAGCTTCCTCTTTTTGATAAAAAATAGGGTAAACTTTATGTATTTTATTTACACTGATGGTTGATCCTGCTCTTCCTAGTTCCTTATCCTTTATCTGAATGCCTAGACATTGCATATGGTTTGGTCCTCTGCATATTGTAGCTATTCAGCCAGTATAATTTGAGGATATCTGCTCAATGTCTACACTTCACTGGGAGGGGGTACTAAGGGGGTTGGATTGATTGTTGGTGTACTTGGGGGATTTTTATGCATTCTTAATTTATTCGGGTCTCTTGGCTTGGTTTGCATACTTGGCTCTAACTGTGTGTGTTCAAAATTCTGATAACCAATAAAAGTTATTGAATTATAAAAAAAAAATGAGTATTTCTGCCTCACAGGGATCGACAAATTTCAAAATGACATGCTAGTCCAGGACAACTGGCCTTGTCAAAAATGGTAGTCCCCAAGTTCTGCGTGGTAGTCCAGTACATTTCAATGTAAATTTTTAAACAAGTTATGTAGAAAGAAATTACATGGTGTGGCCAAGTTTGTATTGTACTATTAACTTCATATGATGTGATGCAGAGGTAGAAGAACTTCAGAAATCAGGAAAATATATTTTTATATTTTTCAGTTAATACAGGGTAAGGGCAGGCTGACATCTGTATTAGGAAGAGAACAGTTAGAATTATTTGAAGGACCAGCCAGTTGAACTCACAACTGTCATCAAGGACTAGGACAGGAAGGAAAATGAACACTGGAAATAGTATGAGCAGCAGGATCAGCAGCAGAAGAAGTAGTGGCACTATCAGCAACACCTCACTAGACAGAGAAACAAAAAAAGAGTCTGTTGTTTTACTATCTCCTCTTCTGCATACTGTTGCACATTTTATGTTTTGATGCTAATAAAATATTTTTTACCAGTCACTGTGTGGTGTGTGTGTGTTTCAATGGGTTCCAGAGTGGTGTGAACTGGATGGGAGGGTCAGGGCTGAGTTAGAAAGACAGTGCACTAGTAATGATGGCTGATTATTTGTTCACCCTTTTCAATAGCTCTCTGTAGTGTCTTGATACTGTAGTTGTGATTGTGCAAACAAGGGAAGGCAGTCACACAGGCAGAGGCACTCACCCACCAGGACTGTCTAGGGCAGGAAGGAAGAGAAATTTAAGGAATATTTAACAAGCCTAGATTTGCTCTATAGGACAGAATGAAATGTTAGAAGTTTATGTTTTTTTTTTTTTATTTTGCTTAAACTTTGTTTTAAAACTGCAGTTTGTCCTGTCCCAATGAATCCCTGTGTCTCCCACCCTCAGTGACAGTTCTAACATCCAGGGTCCCTCAGGCAGTCAGTCAGTTCCCTTCCTACAGTACCACTACTCCAGAAGTAGCACTCATTCAGGTCCAGTAGGTCACCCTTTTTCCCCTTCTCACTTCTTGTTTTTCTTTAGCTAGTGCTTCTCTTTACTTTTTTTCCCTGTGGTGGGCAACAGCACAAACACCTGGCTTGTGCTGCACATTGCTGCTTCGGGTAGCTGAATACTTATTTCTCAGAATTTTTTTTTAAATTAAATTCACTACAGACACCAATAGTTAGACTAGAAAGGTTAGGACTCTTGTGCAGAAAGTGACTGTGTGGTGGGCAACCCACTATTCTGGGTCTGGTTCCTACATCCTAGGCAAAACCCGGCCCCCAAAAAACAGAACTGTCACTTGGCAGAAAGTGGCACTTACGCCACCTCTCAGCCCTTTTCCACTTGTTGGCTGCTGGCTCTGCAGTGCTCACCTGTTATTTTTTAATTATTTAAGATTTTACTGTTCAATGTCACCAAGTATATCCAGGGACTTCCCAGATACTTTTATTTCTAATTTATTTTTGCTGCAGTGCTTTACATTCTTTTGTTTTGCTTACTTTTTTGTTCACAGCAGAGACCCAATCCCACGCTCTCCAGCCACTGTCCCCACCCCACTACCCTGAAAGTCATTCAAGCTGCTTTTGCTTTGCCCTGTTCAGTCCCCTCGTTTCTGTATTGTTTACATACATATATATTTATATCTATCTATAAATATCATATATATATATAAATATATATATCTATATATATATATATATAATATATATATATATATGAAAACTGCCAGCTTGTCTCATCTGAGTTCTCCCACTTCAAGTTCACAGTCCTTTCAGTTAAGGATAAAACACACCTAGGCTCCTTGTTTCCCTTTTCCCTCCAGTTTCAGCCCCTGACTGACTGTACCACATCCAGGACCAACTCCAGCTATCAACTTCAATCCTTTCAGTGAAAGACACTACAAACCCTTGTTTTGCTTTTTTTTTTTTCACTCCTAATTGCAGTCCCTGCCTGTGACTGATGGCTAGGCACCTTTCCTTTTGTTTTTCTTTGACCGGTGAGTCCAACCGGCACAGTCGACAAACTCCGCCGCGCCCCCCCCCCCAACTGCAGTCCTTTCAATAAAGGACAAACTAAGCCTTCCTTTCCTATATCTGTAGTCCCCATTATTTGTTTTTACTACTTGCTTTCTGCCACACAAGATAGCATGCAAAACAACCCGGTCTGTCTGCTGCAAGTACAATGAGTGAAATGACGCCTCAGCAGCAGTCTCCCGGCTTGTATGGTGAAACCTCCCGCTTACCACTGCCGCGCTAATTCCCCTGACTGACAGGTATTCTCTACATCAAATTTGCTGACTCACCTGTCAGTCCTGGTTTCACTGAAGCTGCTCTGCTGCTGTGATGGGTGGGGAGGATCCAGGGAGGGTCCTTGCTGCCGCTCGCTCCTGGCATCTCTCAGCAACTACGTGGTACCAATTTCATCACCCATGTGACTCAGCTAAGGAAGAGTGATTGAGACATGCAGCGGCACCTAGTGGTTGGTCGGCGACTCAGCAGCCAAGCAGCAAAATAATAAAAAAAAAAAAAGTTCTGAGTTGGTTGTCCGTTGGACAACTAGCTACTGCAATTGTGATAGTCCGACTGCTTGATCTTGTAGCCCGGGACGTCGGGCTATGGGATTTGTCGATCCCTGCTGCCTCAAGTTCCACTTCTGATCAGATAACCATTTCAAAAAATATAGCTGAGTCTAAAGCTGTGACTGACAGTGTAGATGATGTCATACTCCCCATTAACATCCCCATGGTAGTTGAACATGATTCTGATCCTGACAATGGCAACTCACAATGTCACATTTCTTCCAGCGCTGTTGAGGTCATGCCTTTACCATCCAATGATTCAAAGTGTGGTGTAAAAATATCAGGTGATGATGATGATGATGATGATGCTGTGGTTGGAACATGTTCTCCACATGGCAGCATCCAAGCTGAAAATGTGGACGTGGGTGATGTTAATGAATATGAGAATAATGTCAGTGACCCCTGTTGGGAACTGGAGAACAAGAAAGTCAAGGTGGCTGTGTCTGGGTCTGTTGACGTTAAAATGCCCCTCATCAAAAAAGTTGTGATTTAGTGGTTCCTGTTGATGATAATGATGATGACCCAGTAATAACCATAAGTAGTTGTGGTGGTCAGTTGGAGTCCAAGTGTGTCCAGCCTGAAAAATCATGTAGCACACCCCTCAATTCAGGGATTAAAAAACCTGAGTCCAATAAGCAGCATCAGGGACATGTTAAAAGTAGGGGATCACAATCCCTTGTTTGGGATTTTTTTGTCCAAGATGCAAATGATGAGTTAGTTTCAATCTGCCAGCTTTGCCATGCATGTGTGAGTCGAGGTAAAAAGGGGAGTCATCTGGGCATGGGGGGACAGCATACACATCTTAAGAACAGGCACATGGCACTGTGGAACCGGCACCATATGGCAGCTAATGCCATAATGGAGCGTTCACCCTTGTCATCAACCTTACTGAGCATGTTATCCCCTTCCATGAGTGTAAGACCAAAGTAGTGATGAAATAACACCAGAGGATTACTACAGGCATGATGAGGGGAAGGATTATGATTTGGAAATCTTGTCAAGTGGTGGTCAGAGTAGCAGTGGTGGTGGTGGTGGTGGTCAGTGCAGTATATCTAGTGCAAGTGGTATATCAACCTCTGTACATCAGCCTCTGTACATATAAGGAGGAAAATAACTTCACTTGTGGACTTATCACCTGTGCACCCCTCTTCATCACACGTCCACACCCCACCTCTGGCCATTTCCAGAGCCGAGTCATTTGTCATTGTCACACCCCATGCAAAACGTGTAAGTCAGTCCATGTTGGAGAGTGTTTTTGCCCATAACCTCCTGCCTGCCTGCCTGAAGCACGTGACCTACACTGTGTAAGGCATGTGATGTGTGTGGGCTGCCTGTGAATTCTCACTCCACCTTGAAGTGGAATAAGGCAGAGTGCACAACACGAAGTCATAATTACAACGCGCAGTGAGGGTTTAAAATGGGCATTCCGCATAGCAGAAAACTAATGCAAAGTGGCCACTTCACGACCACTTCGTGGGTGGAATTTTACTTCGCTGCATCTCTAGTGACAGTAGGCAGTCAGCCGGCTAGTCCCACCTTCCAAGCTATTGTGCACTTGGTCACTCGCACTTGCATAAGTGGCTGTGGAAGGACCCAAGCCTGGGTTCCTCACAGGAAGATTTCTGATATGAAATTTAAATTATATTTATTGTGAACTCAAGTCAGTGCAACAATGCTGAGCTGGCAAGTCTCAATGAGTGTCAACTAGTAATAGTCAAGTCTGATTTTTCTCAGAAAAAAAAATGTAATCCTTTCTTGAGCACACAGCCACAAACTTAATAAAATGTTGTGAGTGCACAGCCGTTCACATACACACACACACACACACACACACACACACACACACAGGAAAAGCAGCTAACTGAAGTGGTAGCTGGTGGGAGTCAGCTGACTAATCCTACCCTCCAAGCTATGATGCACTCACTCTTAAGTGGCTGTGGAGGGACACAAACCTGGGCTCCTCACAGGAGGATTTGATATGAAATTTAAATTAAATTTATTATGAAGTCAAGTCACTGCAGCAGTGCTGAGCTGAATGTCTCACTGAGTGTCAACTAATAATAGTCAAGCCTGATTTTTCTCAGGAAAAAACAATATTTTTTTAAAATTTCTTCTTGGGCATGAAGTCAAAGTAAAGTTAAGTAAAGTAAGGCTTTATTTATATCGTGGTGCCTCATCCCAGAGGCTCTGGGCACCATTACAATTCACAGCAGGGTACAAACATCATATAATAAGTCATAGTAACTACTTAAAACATAATATGTATAAAATTACATTTAAAAACTATCTTGAAATGCTTTTTTTAAAAGATAGGTTTTTAGGACCCCTCGTTGAACACCTCCGCTGTTGGGGCCTCCCTCAAAGAGCTTGGCAACGAATTCCAGAGGGCTGGGCTGGCCACCTTGAAGTCTTTCCTGACTGTATTAGTTGTTTTATTGCTGTTTTATATTTTTAAGGATATTGGGATGTATGATGTGTTTTAAATTTTGGCTTTTGAAAGGCGCCATAAAAATAAAGCATATTATTATTATTATTAACGATCCCCCGAGGTTGTCAGCCTGCCCCTTGGAATCGCTAGGAGGCCTTTGGTGGAGGAGCGGAGGAAACGTACCAGGATGACTGGAGTTAGGAGGTCAGACAGGTAACCGGAGCCCAATCCATATAGGGCCTTATAGGTGAGCAAGCCCACCTTGAAGAGAATCCTTCACCTGACAGGCAGCCAGTGCAGATCCTGCAGGACTGATGTCACATGGCAGGACTTTGGTAGGCCCACCAGCAGCATGGCCACCGTGTTCTGCACTAGCTGCAATCAGTGAAGGGTTTCTCCATTGACCCTTAAGTACTGAGTATTACAGTAGTCCAGCCTGGAAGTCACAAAGGCATACACCAGTGATGGCAAGTCTTCAGGTGGAATCAGGAATTTAATTTGGGTGACATTCCTGAGATGATAAAACCAACTCTTCATGACAGATGACAACTGGGCTTCCAGAGTCAATCTGTTATCAAAAACGACACCCTCATTTTTCACCCTGGGGGAAGCCATCAATGAGGTGGATCCCAGGACCAATCCTGTTACCACTCTGGAGGCCTCCCCATGATGCTGTTGACCAGGCTCAATCACTAGCACTTCCATCTTGTCGAGATTCAACCTCAGTCAATTCGAGAACATCCAGTCCTGAATTTCGGCCAGACATTTATTAAGCACTTCAATGGCATTTCCAGCTCCAGGGGCAAATTACAAATATAACTGGGTATCATCTACATAGCAGTGAAAACCCAGACTGTATTATCTAATGAGCTCCCTCAGAGGCAGCATGTGCTCTACGAACAACATCGGCAAGATGATTGAGCCTTGAGATACTCCACATGACAGGAGCATCGAAGAGAAGGAGAAATTCCCCATCACTACTTTTTGCCTCCTGTCAGAGAGATAGGTCTCAAACCATTTGATGACTGTTTGAGTGAGTCCACAATACACTCTTAGGCAATCCAATGTGGTCCACAGTGTCAAATGCTGAAGAGAGATTGAGCAGGATGAGAACTGACCATTCTCCTCTATTCCTCACCCTAAGGAGGTCATTCTGCATCTGAACCAATACTGTCTGTATGCTATGCTGACTCTGAAACCAGACTGGAATAACTCATAGATACCAAATGCCACAAGGTGTGCCTCAAGCTGCAGAGCCACTACTTTCTCAACAACCTTCCCTAGAAATGGAAGGTTGGAGACATGTCTATAATTCGCCAGGACATCAGAGTCAAGTGATGGTTTCTTCAGAAGGGGCCTCACCGGTGCCTCCTTCAAGGCACTGGGGAAGCACCCCACTGAGAGTGAGCACTGGACAATCCCGGCAAACACTGGGCCAATGAATCCCACCCCCACCCCTCACTAGGAGATGGGTCGGTCCAGGACCCAGTTTGCAGCATGTGGGCCGCAGCTTCAAAATCACCTCTACAACCTCAGTCATCTCAACCGACAAAACTCCCCCCAAACAACAGGAATGCCTCTGTTCAAACCAGGCTGACCACTGTGGGATACATTTTGTCCCATTGTGAAGATCCCAGCCCGAATGAAGGACACCCTGTCTAAGAAGAACAAAGCAAACTCCTCACACAATGCATTGAAAATGCTTTTTTTGGCTGTAGTCTGTTCTTCTCAGCAGCCATCTCCCTGGACAGGAATTCGGCCTTCTTACGGTTGATTGGGCACAGGGTTATAATGTTGCATGACATTATGCCACATGGCAAGATTGTGCTGCCAATACAGCATGATTCTTGCCATGTGGCCTATCTCCTTTTTCTGTGGGGGGCTCCACCCCCCACGTTATGGGGGGGCTGTGCCCCAACACCCCTCAACTATAGATTCTCAACCCGGGGTTCAGGTCGAGGAGCACACAAAGATTGAAAATAAAAGTTTCTGGGACAGGGAATCAAACCCGGTCCCAGAAGCACTGCCTAGGTGCTCTGCTGCTGTGGCTCAGTCCGTTGAGCCACAGCAGCTGGTCGGTGGAACCCACTCCCAGCAGAGGTCTTATCCTCTGCCTGGGAGCATGTGAGTGGTGCAATACCGCGTACAGCAGTATACGTGATACTGCATCATTTGCTCACTGGTGCAGTGCTGTACCGGGTAAGCCATAATATTGTACACTATTAAGCGTGCAAGATTAAGACCCGGTACCAGTTGATTGCCCCCTGAAAATCATTGTAATGATTTCTCAAGGCCAGTCTGTCCTCCACGGTCTAGATCCTCCACCAGCAACGTTCCAAAATCCGACCTATGGTCTTCATCTCTTTAAAAGCTCCATAAAACCATGGGGGTCTCAGGTGAGAGGACCTGGGTCGTATATGGACTGGTGTGATGGCATCGAGTGCCTTGGTTACAGCCCCAAATAGGCTGTCACAGCCTCACCCATGCCAATCGCACGTGCAGCATTTATACCAGAAAAATCTACCACCAACAGTCCCTCTGGGGACAATTCCCTTAAAGGGTGATAACGGATCTTCTCATCGGGGGGAGGGAACTCATGGGGGAGGGGCCCTAAACAAGAACTCCACCTTTCAGTGATCAGACCAAACCACCCGATCAATCTTGATGTCAGTAACATCAAGCCCCAGTGATAATATGAAGTCCAAGGTGTGGCTGTGTTGGTGGGTCACACAGGTCACTTCCTGTGTCAGGTCCAGATATGTCATCATGTGGAGGAGTTCGCAACTGACTAGTGAGGGTTTGTCATAGGCCCAAGGCATTAAAATCCTCCAGAATTAACCATCTTTGGGACTCCAGCACCCTAATGGCAACAAAGTCCTCTATCTCCTGCAGGAAGTCCTCACCCCATCACAGAGGATGATAAATTAAGAGAATCCTGCAACTGCACCTGGACCCCCATTCATTGCCACACATTCAAATGACAAGGTAGACCCAACTGAGTGTACAGAGAAGTTCAGGTTGGATCTAAAACAGACTGCCACTCTCCTGCCCCTGTGTTCCCTCCTCAGGCAGTGCACTACTGAATACCCATCAGGGACCAATGCCTCAAATACTGGCCCAGTGTTGTCCCCCCAACCAGGTTTCCATAATGCAAGCAAGGTCAACTGAGGAGATCAAGTCCAGCATAACAGCGGTCTTGTTCTTCATTGCCCTAGCATTGCACAGCACTGCTCGGAGACAAGCAGAGACTGCTGATCCTCTAGTTACCTGCTCAGGAGGTCTGGTGGGAGCACTGGGGACAGGAACTAAACAAGCTAGGCCCCTCTCAAGGCTCCATCTAACTCCAGGGCGCCTCCTATTCCAGACCACCCAGATATTATTCACCCCCGCTACATTAGCAATATCCTGCTGACCGCCCCTCCACCCCCCTTTCAATACCCACCTTCCGGCACCATCTCCACGCAACCGCCGGGAGGGGAACATCCACAACAGGGGGGAAAGGTCATGCAGCAGGGATGCAGAATAAGCTATCCGAAGGGCCCGAGACCTAAACACATTTCCTATTATTATAAAACCCTCCCAAAATTAAAACCAAAGAAAAGGAAAGAAAGCTCTAGTTCCACTCTCACTTTCACCATCGTTAATACAAAACAAGCCTCCTAACCACAAACACATCACAACCATGCACTTACTAACCCCCTACCCCCACCTAAACCCCACCACCCACCAAGACTTTTTAAATAGAATGAAATAAAGGACACATATAGTGGGAGAGTCTGATGCTAGAGCAGTCTCCAGGAAAAATGTGCTGTGGGAATAAGTGCTGCTCCTAACAGTTCAGTTATAGTCAAATTAATGCACCACCAACCATCAAGCCACCAACAACAGAAAAACATGTCCCTAAGCTTATTGTATTTTACTTAGACTACCTGCCATGTTCTTTGTTGCAGGCAACAAAGTTACAACATGTTTAAATTTCTACTCAGAATAAACCCCTACAAAGTCTTTCTCCCTTCTTCACTGCATTACAGGTTTAAATCTTGTTTACTGTGTGTGTGTGTGTGTGTGTGTGTGTGTGTGTATGTGTGTGTGTGTGTGTGTGTGTGTGTGTGTGTGTGTGTGTGTGTGTGTGTGTGTGTGTGTGTGTGTGTGTGTGTGTGTGTGTGTGTGTGTGTGCATGCGGTGTGTGTTCTGCCTGCCCCTCTCTCTCTCTCTCCCTCTTGCTCTCTTCTTTCAGTAAACACTAGTAAAACAGCCCTAATATTTTCCTTTCTTAAAAGCTTAAATTTTCACCCTACAGTGGAAACAACTGACCCTCTCTAGCTTGGGATTTAGAGAGGGAGCAAAAAATGTCAAGACTTCTGATTTTTTGGAAGTGGATGGAAGTAGATTCTCTCTCTGCAGCAGTTTAACTCATCTGTATCTCTGTCTGAAGCTTCTGAGAGTGTTGGGTTATAGGACCTGCCAGCAGTAAGCTTTCAAAGTGACTTCTGATTGAACAGGAAGTCTCAGGAGATCTTGAACTACCACCGACTAGCAAAATGTATAGCCATGAATAGTGCAGATTATTCATTTTTCTTCCCAAGCAATGAGTAGCCTATTGTTTGTGGTATTTGGGAATTGCTATTTGTTACTCAAAAGCGATGCTCCATGCGCAACAGAGATGCGCCAGCGCAAGTACGGAAATGTGCCATTGTGTGATATTCAGTGGGAGGCAGCTGCACCATGCAAGTTGTAATGCGCAAGAGCGCAGTAGTAATGAATGCATGTGCAACCATGGGGAGGAACCATGAATAACATGCGTAGTGCCATATTCAACAACATGCGCCATGTGCAATAGGGGAGCTAGAGGAAGTTGCGCAACAGTGGAAATGATCCAAAATAAAAAGGAACAAGAGAGAGGTGCAAGAATGCTACAGGGAAGCCACAGGTGGGAGTGAGGTGACAGGAACAAGGCAGAGGGTAGCAGTGAACAGGAGTGGGCAGGAGCAGGACAGGGCACACCTGGAGTCAACCAGGAACAGGGAAGGAGTGGAGAGCCTGTGCCACTGTGCAGGAGTGCTAGGGAGGTGCCACAGTGGACTGAGGGCAGTGGCAGTAGGCAGGACAACCACAGCCAAAGGCCAGAGGTGTACCCGGTGCAAGGGGAGCATCACAAACGGACAGCGAGGGGAACAGAATAACAGCTGCCAGTGGGGGGGAGGGGACACCAGCCAGGGACATGGCCAGTGCCACCTTCCAGATGGAGGCAGTAATGAGGGATGTGAGATGGCAGGCATAGAAACATAGACTTTGACGGCAGATAAGGACTGCTTAGCCCACCTAGTCTGCCCATTTCCCTACCTAGAGGATAAGCTGCAGATCCTATTTAACCAACAGCCTATTTCTTCCTACCCCCCACAAAAATTGCCTTATGTCTGTCCCATGCATTCTTGAATTCTCCCACAGTTTTAGACTCCACAACCTCCTCAGGAAGGCAGCAGGGGGCACGGCCGTGGAAGGGCCCGTCGGCAGTATGCCCCGAACAGGCGGTACTGAGCCCGCACCACCTTCGAACACTACTCTGACACAGAGATTGTGGGCCGGTACCACCTGAACTGGGTGATCCTGAGGTGGCTCTGTGAGCTGAGCAGTGATGAGATGCAGGCACCCACAAGACAGAGCCATGCTCTGTCAGTGGAGACAAAGGTGACAGCTGTCATGTGCCTGCTCACCACGGGCACCTTCCAGAGACCAACAGGGGACACAACAGGCATAACCCAGTCGGCCGCGTCATGCCTACTGACATAATTCCTCAGCGCACTGCTGTCACATGCTGCGGAGTACATCTGTTTCCCCAGCACACAGGCAGAGCGCACAGCACACATAGAAGAGTTCTACAGGGTAGCACGCATGCCTGGCATGCTCGGGGTCATTGACTGCATCCATGTGGCCATCCACATGCCACCTGGCCCAGACGGTGTGTCTTGCATAAACCGGAAGGGGAATGCCGGCATCAACTACCAGGTGGTGTGCGATGTCAGGGGGCACATAACCAATGTCCGTGCCATACACCCTGGGGGAGCACATGATGCCTTCATCTGGCACCAGTCTGCACTGTGCCACAGGTTTGAGAGTGGGGACATCCCCACAGGCCACCTAGTGGGTGAGTATGCACATCATGCAGGACGACATGAGCAGATGTGGGGAGGTGCATAGTCAGAGGTGCCATGGGTACTGGCCTTGACAGCCCATGGTAAAGCGAAGCAGACCCCCATACTAATGTCCACCCTCTACACACAGGTGACAGTGGCTACCCACTCCATCCCTGGTTGCTCACACCATACCAGCGCCTGATTCCATACCTGTAGATATTTAAATGAGCAAAGGAACGGGCGGGATACCTCAGTAAAGAGAGAGAGCACGAGGTTGCGCCACAGTCTACATTCTGATAATTAACTAAGCAAATACATTCATTGAAAGTTATAAGTTGGTGTTAAAGGGGTTTAAAACAATGAGAGCAACATTAATACTGGATTGGGCTAATATACAAACATTTTTGTTTATAGGAAAAAGCTTCACATTAATGTCCCATGGTGGGATAAATTAATTACCTGGAGAGAAGAAAATATTTGTATATTATTATGAATTAGAATGGTGACTAATTTGATGTTTCACATAAATGTATATTATAAGGTGGAGAGTGAACAAATGGGAAAGCTTATACTTGTTGATGTTTGTCAATAACAATGTATTTAAATATATAGAGCAGTATTGGGTTAACTGCTCTAGTAACATGAAATAATTAATGACAAGGATAAGGCAGTACATTATAAAATTACCATTTTAACTTAACAGAATAAACGTAGTCCAATATTCAATGGGAGATATGTTTAAAGTATTTAACATATAATAAATAGATATTAGAAACAATTTACCAGACAAAAATGTATTGGTTGATTAAATAATCTAAAAAAATATTTTTTTCATAGAAGGCATATGACAGTAGCTGTGGCTACATAACTGTGTATTCATTTAAGTGCACACATAGGTGAGCATTTCAACCGCTGTGTATTTTAGTTAAATATTTTTGATTTTGATATTAAGTGATATTTATAAAATGTTATTATTGATATAGATGCAGTCTGAACACTGAAGAAGGATTATTTCAGAAACGTTTGTTCTTTGGATTGTATCTTAATAGAGTAAAACAAACAAATTATATTTTTGGTGAGTGAGCCCTGTGTACCAATTTAGTTCTTTGTGTGATGTTTGGCATGGAATTGGTATAGGCCTCTCCCTGATGAGTATTACTATTACTTTTTTCTGAGGTTGGCTGTGCTGGATCCAGACTAATTTGGACATTCCACCCACCACCCACACAGTGACAGCACAGGACCTACCATGCAGTGATGGGCTGCCACCCATCTGGAAGCCACCACCAGGAACACCCTCTATGGCACAACGCCGCATGCTGCTGTCCACCCGCTCCTCCTGTGACATCAGGTGTGGCACATCCGGCTGTCCACCACCGGTGGCAGCATGTGCTGTCCTGATGGCAGCCACCTTGTCCTTTATCCTCCTTCTGTCCGTGCTGACCTTCTTTTTACACTCCTGCATGGACTGCTGGTGGCTGCCATGCTGGTTCACGGCACACACAACCTCACCCCATGCCGCAGCATGGGCCTGTGGTGTTCCACGCTGTCCACTGAGCAGTCATTCCCTGTCGAGATAGACCTTGCACAGAGCATCTGATTCAGCCCGTGTGAAGTTGGGCCTCCTCCTTCTCCTCCATCCCTGTTCCTCCTCTTCCTCTCATTCGGTCATTATAAAGCCTGTGGGAATGACAGGTGTTACCTTTGAATGTGCAGTCCCATGCATCACTCACACACCACAGTCCACACATCCAAACAGCATGCAACCCACCACAATAGACTGCAATACCAAACTACGCCCTCTGCAGCCCCATGTCACATTTATATAGTGCAAGGCATGCAAATGAGGCGAGACACAACTTTAAGTGGATGCTAATGCAGTGGCTGCGCCATGGAATTACTGATGAGCTGATTTGCATATGCTAGCTGAATATCATGTTGTTGCACCTTGTGCAATGTTGTTGAGCATGCTCAGGCAATGGCGCAGCTCTGTGATGTGCGCAGTAGGCACCGCACGGCGCATGCCCGGGGTGCTGACGCCAATGCCTGCTGCACTGATGATGTGCTATGCATGTGAGGCAGTGTAGGGCATGGTCACCACTGTGCCAGTGGTGCTAGTGGACTGTTCTCGTGTGTGGCGCTCATGCCCTGGTGTGCCATAGGTGCCATGGAGCCACAGCGTGGTAGACCACTGCAGGGCATCACACACAGGCACCCAACCACGCTACATGCAGGGAGTACCAATAGCACTGTGGCGGTCCGTGCGCGACAGATCCTTGACCCTGTGGTCGACCTTTGCCCCCTAGGCACCATGCGTCCGCATGGGTGCACCCCATTGCACTGTTCAGTGACAGCGTGATGCGGAATGGCAGCACTTTACCACGCAACATCTGCACTTGGGGGACGTGCACTACAGAGTGCCATTTTGTTATATGGACTGCATGAGTGATGTCACGCAGGACAGCACAACAGTGGAGCGCAGTTGAGCTGGCCAACCTGGTGGCTAATGTTGAGCCCCATGCTGGGTCCCTGTTTGGACAGGACCCACTAAATAGGCCACGCAGCGCCGTGTGGGAGGAGATGGCAGAGGGCATGGAGGAGGCCACAGAAATTGCTCATACCACTGAGCAGTGTCGCCACCAGTATGGGGACCTCTGGTGAAGGGATCCAGATAGGCTGGGGCATCTACAGGCACGTACCAGGCGAGGCGCCATGCCACAGCCAGGTAGATGCTCCATCCATACACTGGTAGCGTCTGTCTGTCCGGGTATTATGGTGTGCATGTGTCCACCCTGCAGGGAGCTGGGGGCCATCCAGTGTGGGCAGTAGTGGTGGTGATGGGGTTGCAGCATGGCTGGGCTGTACCAGATCGCGCACACCGGTGGGGGGGCTTTGCTCCTGGTTTGTACTGCTATTCCCCTCTCCATGTTTGCACCCTAGGTCTGGAGGAGCAACGTAGAGCACAGGAGGCCAGAGCTGAGTGGGAGAGGGCTGGTGTGCCACAGCAGGGACATGGTGGAGGGGCCATGGGACAGCAGCGCCCAACTGGTATGGATGCAGGTGAGTGCCTTTTTTCCCATCACATCTATGCATGGTGTGTTGCAGGGTTGGTGGCGGGGCATGGCCACCAGCAATTGGCCCCACTGCCATGCATGCCACACGGTACATTCAGCAATGTCTTGTGGCACTGCATGTGTTGGCGGGCATCGCTGGTGGTCTGTGCGTGCACTGGGTACATGGCTGAGCCACTGCCTTCACACCACATAGCCATGTCACTGTACTACCACGGTGGTGCTGTGCAGGACATGGACGGTGGGTGTGTGCAGCTGTCCGCATAGCTGTGGGTACCTGGGTAGGCAGGTCTTGTGGATTCGGTCACTGTGGGTGGTCGCACACCATCACAGGGGCGTGGACCATGGCTGTATGCCATGCACAATGGGTGGGCTGCAGGGTGCTGGACAGTCACGCGTATTGACTCTGCTCCCTTGTCCTAGGTGGAGAACTCTGGACAGCTATTGAGCGTGGAGTGCAGGAGCTGCTGCAGCTTGCAAGAGCATCCCTTGAGATATTGCAGAGGATGGAGCAGGATGGGGTCCGGCGTCTCAGTGGACGGTGGTGGTACAGGAGTGGAGAGCGGGGCAGGCAATAGGCCCTCCATGCCCCCTAATTGACTTACCCCCCGGACCCACCCTCACACACCTTCTTCCATCTCCCATTTGTTCACCCCTGCTCCATGCCCGCCCCCACCAAGGTTTGTGGCCATTTCCCCCACCCTTGTATATATTTGTAAATATGTTTGATTGTATATAATGTTTAATACATACATTTTGTTATGACAACTGTGGTGGTTCTGATTTGCAGCGGGCTACAGGTGCTTGGCTGCAGTGGTAAGCATGGCGTCGGGGGTGGTGCAGACATGGGCGTGTGTGTGTCTGGTAGGGACCCGCCTATGGTGTGGGTGGGGGACTCAGTCACTGACTGTGGTATGTGTGTTGTTCTCTGTGCACTGGACACCTGTGTGCAGTGGTCCACGGTGCATGCACTGTATCCATGGCACCCCTGTCAGACTGTCCATGGTCTGTGCAGCTGACACCCTTGCATGTCTGTGCTATGCATGGTCTGCTGGCATGTCAGTGGTGGTTGTCCATGCTGGTCACACCCTGTACCCGACGCAATGCCAGATTGCCCCCTATCACCGGTATGGTGCACGTCTGTCTTGGGTGGCACTGTGGCCTCTGCTGTTGTTGTCCCCCCTCCATGCTATCGCTTGTGTCTGTTGCAGGGAATGTGCTCCAATGTCTGTTAGTTGTGCTCCAGCCGCATGCTGGTGGTGGATGGATTCATGGTGCATGCACAGGGTGGCTGGTACCCCTGTGCCATGGAGGGGTGCTGGCTGTGGGTACATGGCTGCTGTGGCCACACACCAGTGCATTTGCTGCCCCGCTATTGTGTCCCTGTGTTGTGGTGCCCTTGGGTATGGGTGGGTGTTTGTCCATGCCCTGTGTTGCATCCTCTGTGGCGCATGCTTCCATGCACCACTGTGGGTGTCTGTGCTGGCTGTTGGGGCCAGTGCTGGGACAGGGTGTGTACTTGAGTGGGTATGCGGGGTGCTGTACTGCTGGTGGTGGGGTCCGGGGCAGGCCCTGTTGTATGCGGGGTACCTTGGGTGCCGACGCACTGTCGTTCTCTCAGCTGTGTCTCGGGGGGGCTATGCAGGGTGGCACTGTGTCTGCAGTTGTTGTGTCGGTGGCTGCTGCCACCCACTGCAGGGTGCTCATGGTGGGGCTGCCTTGCATGGCTCCATGGCACACAGGGTTGCATTGTCACAGTGGGGATGGTGGCATGCATAGGGTGACATGCACTGTTGGGCACTGCTCCTGGGCAGGGTGTCTGAGGATCGCTGTGCAGGGTGTGCTCTGCATTGGTGGGATGGTGTAGCACAGGGTGGCCGGACCTCCTTGTGTTCCGGTCACAGCTTGCCAGGGGGTGTGCTGGGGCACCATGCCCCAGCTGTGGAATTGTTGCTGGTGTCCATGGGCTGGTGGTTCTTCCAGCTCACCTCAGATGTGCGGATCATGGGGTACGGGGGGCACTGCCTGGTCTGCTGCGTGCTCCTATGCCCATGTCTTCCAAGGGTGGTGCACCCCTGCATCCTGTCTCTGCGCATCACTGGTTGAGCTGATGCGCTGCTACCCTGCTCCACTGCGCATCCCTGGTTGTGCTACTGCACGTCAGACCTGCGCCACTGCGCATCCCTGGTTGTGCCATGGTGCAGTTGGTGCGATATTCAGTTGTGTTGCGCAAGTGCATCTTGGCCTGCGCTGTGTTTGAATATTGCTCATGTTATGCATATGTGCACTGCACTTGCACCTGCTCCTGCTATTGCGCTACTTTGTGGTGCAGTTTGAATATCTGGGCCAGAGTTATTAATAGCTCCAGTTTGTGATTAACTGGTCCCAGTGCTATACCAAGACCAAGTATAGACTAACAGTCTGTTATGCCTTGCTGCATATGTTTATGCTGTGTTTATAGATCATGGCATATAACGTTTTACTAGAGAGGAGCACCACCAGTGCTGTACTATATCAAACATTGCATGTGTGACTGTCATCTTGGCAATTCACTTCAACATGGCTGCAAAGGTGCCCAAATATGTGCATAAAATGTCTCTTCTATTACATCAGTCAGAGATCGATGACACTCGACATCACACACTGTGTACTATATTGTGTATCCGGCTGTAATGCACGTATGTCTGTGTGGTGGCTATCTGCGTTTGTCTGTCTGTAGCTTAGTTTTTGTGGATTTTACATGTTTTTCTGCTTGGAGTAACTACACCATTCTTGCTCATTACATAAATGAAAGTATCCTGGACTGGGTTTCTGCAAAACATCACCAGGTATCTACATTTTCATTTTAAAATCAACTTTTTGGAAGCTATCCCAAGCGAAACATAAGTGAAGCAACGAAATCTGACAAACTCAGTGACTCTGGATCCTGCTTGAATCCACATTTTCGTCTGATGTAGAAACATAGAAGTTGACGGCAGATAAGGACCGTAAGGCCCATCCAGTCTGCCCATTTCTTTTTCTATCTTATAAATGTGCCATTGAGGGTTTTGCTCTGTCAATGGCCTATCTAGTCACACTCATTTGTATTGCTCCCTTATGCCTATCCCATAACTGTTTGAGGCCCTGCACTGTATTTATATCCACCACTTCCTGAGGTAGGCCGTTCCATGCATCCACCACCCTTTCTGTGAAAAAGAACTTCCTCACATTACCCCTTAATCAGCCTCCCTCTAATCTCATGCTGTGTCCTCTTGTCCTGCTATTTTTCTTATATTGAAACATGTTAGACTCTTTCACCTTGTTAATGCCCTTAAGGTGTTTGAATGTTTTGATCATATCACCTGTCTCCCTCCTTTGCTGTAGGGTATACATATTGAGCTCCATTAGTCTGTCCTCATATGTTGTTCTGTTGCAGTCCCTGCATCATTTTGGTTGTCCTTCTCTGGACTGCCTCACCTCAGTTTGGTTAATGTCCTTGTGAAGGTGTGGCCTCCAGTACTGCATGCAGTACTCTAGATGGGGCCTAGCCAGTGTTTTGTAAAGAGGGATTATTACCTCCCTCTTCCGACTTGTGATACCCCTACTAGTACACCCTAACATCCCCCTAGCCTTACCTACTGCTTTAGTGGTCTGCTTGGATGATTTCAGGTCATCGGTGATGATGATGCCCAAGTCTCTTTCTTTCCCTGTGACTGCCTGCAACTCCCCTCCAAGCCTATAAGTGGCTTCAGGGTTTCTCTTTCCTATGTGCATGATCTTGCACTTCTTTGCGTTAAACCCCAGTTGCCACTCTTCTGACCATTTTGCTAGTTTATCCAGATCTCTTTTCATTCTGCCCACCCCATCTGGATCATCTACTCTGTTGCGGATCTTGGTGTCATCTGCAAACAGACAAACCTTACCCTCTAGTCCATCTGGAATGTCACTGATGAAGATATTGAAGAGGACTGGCCCCAGGACTGATCCCTGAGGTACCCCACTTGTGACTCGCATCTCTTCTGACTGTATACCGTTTACCACCACTCTCTGGTTTCTGCCCATCAAGCAATTTGCCACCCAGTTGACCAACTTCTGACCCACCCCAAGCCTACCCAGCTTATTAATCAATCTTCTATGTGGGACAGTATCCAAAGCTTTGCTGAATCAAGGTAGGTGACGTCAACTGCTCCCCCTTGGTCCACCACTCTGGTTACCCAGTCAAAGAAATGTATGAGATTAGGTTGACAGAACCTTCCTTTTGTAAACCCATGCTGTCTTGGATCCTGTGCTCCTATAGATTCCAGGTGTTGCACTATCCCTTCCTTAAGGAGTGCCTCCATAATCTTGCCCACTACTGAGATAAGACTGACTGGTCTGTAGTTACCTGCAACCTCCCTGCTACCACTCTTGTGGAATGGGATCACATGAGCCCTTCTCCAGTCTTCTGGGACCTCGCCTGTGCTCAGAGACTCACTAAACAGTTCTGATAATGGCTCTGCTAGTTCCACTCTTAGCTCCTTTAGTACCCTGGGATGTATGCCATCAGGTCCCATTGCCTTGTCCACCATGAGCTTGTCGAGTTCTTGTAGGACCCTTTCTTTTGTGAAGGGACTAGTGCTCACCTCCCTCCCCCCTGTGTCCATGGTGCTGAGCTGTGGGCACTGCAGTACCTTCTCTTCAGTAAATACTGAGCAGAAGTATCTATTTAGGATAGATGCTTTTACATGGTTCTCCTCCTCACACACACCCTTATCTCCTTGATCTTAGCAATACCCCCTCTGGACTTTCTCCTTTCACTAACGTATCTATAGAAAGTCTTGTCACCTTCTTTTACTGTTTGTGCTAATGTTTCCTTGGTTTGGGCCTTTGCCTGCCTTACTGCCTTCCCTGCTTCCGTTAGAGAAGTTTGGTATGCCAAACTATTTTCATCCCGCTATGTTCCATTATATTTCCTGAAGGCCATCCTTTTGGCTCTGACCTTTTCTGCTACTGTTTTTGAGAACCAAAGTGGTTTCTTTCTTCTTTTGCACTTCCTTTTCTGTCTAACACAATGGGATGTTGCTTCAAGTATTGCATCCTTAATGCTTGCCCACTTTGCCTGTACCCCTCACCTGTGTTTCTTTTTGCCAGGACTAGCTTAACTCTGTTGGCCATCTTATCGAAGTCAGCTCCTCTGAAGTCCCATATTTTTGCCTTGGAATGGAATGATTTAGATGTAGTGGCCAAATTGAACCATACCATGTGATGGTCACTGGCCCCCAGGTGACCTTCTACCTGGAGATCTGTGATCCCTTCCCTGTTAGTTAGTACTAGATCTGGGATAGTCCTGTCTCTTGTGAGTTGTTGTACCAGTTGTTTGAGGCCCTCCCTCTGCAGGGAATCCACCATGTGTCTAGTTCTGGCAGATGTTATTGCTGACATTGACCAATCTGTATCGGGCATGTTGAAGTTTCCCATTATCAGAACCTCCTCTTTAGCTGTCTTGTTTTGTATACCTTCTAACAGTAATGTGTCTATGTCCTCCCCCTGGTCTGGGGGCTTGTAGACAACCCAAGTTCTTATGGCTGTCCCATTTCCTGTTTCCAGGGTGACCCACAGTCTGACCTGCTCCATGATCTGTATGTGGGCTTTTCAACAACCTCTTTGAATGACAAAGAAGCATTCAGATAAAAGGATTTCACATCCTTCATATGCACAGGCACAGTTCATCACCTTCAGGAATTTTAACACATTTTGTGACTCTGGACCTCAGCTGTTGATCATTTCTTTTGCCTCTTGACTTAACCACCAGGTATCACTCAATTGACAAACTGCTATTTGTTTAGCCTTTAACAGTGCCCACTCTCAGCCAAACTGTGTCTCCTTCGTGAAATCAAACCATGGCTGCTTTAAACCTGCATTCCACACTGTTAGTAGTAGTGATGATAGTGCTGCACTGTCCCATTTCTCCTGAGGTCGCCTCTTCTCAATCTACCTGCCAGCCAACGCCACCCTCTGCCCTGCATTATGTACTGGGTATGACCATGGGTATCTAACACAATGATACCATAGCCCACTGCACCCCTATCTGGCACACTGGCTACCTTATGAAGCTACAAGCATTCAGCCTTCCGAGGAACCTACAAGTATTAGCAGTTCTCTGCAACAAGGCTGGACAACCCCGGTACCGTAGCACCAAGGTGCACGGACGCCTAACAACCAAGCAATCTTTCTAAATACTTAAAACCTCTCTCCTGAGAATTCTTTTTATGCTACTTCTGCTTTCCAGAAATGTACACCCCAACCCAGGACCAGTTGGGCTGACCGTACACACCCAGAATAGGAGGGTGGGGTTCCTCACAATGGCGTCCATCAATGTCTGTAGCCTCCTCAGTAAACTTGATAGCCTCCAAACCTGGATTCAACAACACAATCCTGACATCCTCTCTGTCATTGAAACTTGGCTAAACCCTAAGATCCCTGACACTGCGGTCGCAGTTTCTGGATGCTCTATCTTCAGGCAGGACAGGATTTCAAAATGGGTGGTGTCTGTGCCATTTACCTAAGAGATACCCTCATGGGACATATCATCCCATTTTCTAACCCGGGATCCTCATCTCAGGTCCTCACCATCAAAATTCTCCTAGGGGCCCATAATAAAAGTCTTACTATAGCCTCTGTATTCATATCCCCAAAGGATCAGGCCAGTGGTTTCAGCAGCATCATGGAATACCTTATGGGACTACACCATAATTCGGAGACCATAATTCTGAGTGATTTTAACATAAACTGGCTTTCACCTGAGGCCTGCACCTACAAGGATGCTGTCACAGCACAACACCTCACACAGCTTGTCCCCATCCCCACTAGGTGCAACTATAGGATGGGGACCTACACTGTACTTGACTGGATACTGTCAAACTGCCCTGAAAGAATCTCTAAGGTGTCTGTCCTCCCTGATACTTTACGTGACCACTCACCTGTTATCTACTCTTGGGCTAAAAAATTCACCAAGCCCCCTCCTAAAATAATACACACCAGGGTACTCAAGCAGGAGCACCTTCAGCTGCTAAAATCACATCTAAGCAGGCTAGACTGGTCGATAATTGACTCATGCAATGATACAAACAAAGCCTTGGAACTGTTCATCAGCCGCTTTACGGTGGCCTGTGATATCCATGCACCACTTAAAAAGATGAAGGTTAAAGGCAGGTCTAACCCATGGATGAACTCCGAGCTTGTAGCACAGCTCAAACAAAGAGACCACCTCTGGCACTGTGCTTGAGCCACATTAGCGCAAGGGGACACATAAAAATACAAATCTGTAAGAAATGGCTGTACCCAAACTATACGGAAGGCTAAAAGCAAATATTTTAGGAAGGCACTCTCCAACTCCTGGGATAATGGGAAAAATTTTGGAATAACTTGAAGGACCTCACAGGCAAGGATACTAAGGCACCACCCACCATGCTCAACATTGATGGAACACCTTCGCTAGACCTAGGTACCATCTCCAATACATTCAACAGTGCGTTCTCCAACCTTGGCAGCGTCCTTCTACCTGATTTTGTCAACGCCACCACCACCAATTCGCCTTTTGACACTGCATTCCAAATACACACAGCTCTGCTGTTCTTTTTCTTTTTTTTTTTAATTTAAAGTTTATTGATACATTTTCCACAATAAAAGGCAGTTTAAATGACAGTGACATTAACATTCCGGTACAATGAAAAGGAATAACTGGCTGACCCACCCTTCCCTCCCCATACTGCAGTAACCCAACCTAATGCCCATCAAATGCCAAGCACCTTACTTAAGGTCTTACATGACAATATAGTCTGAGATATACTTAGACTTGAACCAGAGAAATTACAGAGTGAAGGGGATCCCAGATTTTGGTATATGTTGCCATTCTATTGTAGAGACTGGCAATCGCTTTTTCTGTGCGCAGATTGGACAGAATTTATTTTACCCATTCCTGGGCAGATGGAGAGGACTTATCTTCCAGTGGCGTAAAATAAGCTTCTTAGCCGATAAGGCAGTCATGGAAATGTGAAACTTTCGTACCTTAACTCTAATAAATGATAAGCCCCCTAACAGACAGATCTCGGGAGTAAAGTATTCCTGAAGACCCAGCAGAGGGTCTAGGAAAGTTTTAATTGAATCCCATAAGGGGGAGATTTTAGGACAGGACCAAAACATGTGGAAAAGTGTTCATTCTTCCTGCAAACATTTATTGCATATATTGGAATTCAGGTAACCCCACTTCTGTAATTTAACTGGGGTGTAGTACAAGTTATGTAAAGTATGATATTGCATGAGATGCAGTCTGTCTTGAGAAATATATTTATGACATGATCTCCACAGAGAATGCCAATCCAAATAAAGTTGAGGGAAAAAATTATTCCAGAATCTTGTAGGTCCAAAGGGACCACCATATTTTTTGTGAAACAAAACCTGATATAACTTAGAGATTACACCTGAAGATCCAGAAAGCAGGGAAACCTCAGGTATCAGAGAAGTGATGGTCTGGGAGGGAGGAGTATTACCGAAATTGATTACAAGTAAATGCTTTAATTGTATAACTTAGAAATGAGAGGAAACCGGAATGAGAAATTTCTTAATAATATCTTCCACTGATAACCAATGCCCCTCTCCATCCGTAAGAGAAAATAGCTTCCCATCCCCCAATTGGGACAACCATTGATGGGAAATCTGGTTCTTGTTAATAGTGAAAGATGGGGAATTCCAAATAGACTGGGCCAGGACCCAATGAGGGGAATATTGTAAAAATGAACACAATTGAGAATAAATCTTTAAAGAAGTCATTATTATGGGGAACTCTTTGGTCATACGTACCTGGGGAAACTTAAAGAAAAATAGTGTAAGAAGGTCCAAACTCTTGGACTTGATTGCATCCAGTTTTACTCTAAGCCAAACCAGTTGCTCTTTTTCTGGGCCGGGGGATACCCATCTCAGACATTTTGCTAAGTGACTAGCCCAGTAATATATGGCCAGATGGGGAATTCATAAACCCCCTTCCAATTCTGGGGCTGCCAGCTTATGATAAGCCAGTCGAGGATATCTGTCGGCCCAGATAAATCTGGTGAATACACCATGTGTCTTTTTGAACCAGAGTAAAGGAATAAAAGTGTTAAGAAGAGATAATGGATAGAAAATTCTATGAAATATGTTCATCTTAATTATGTTGATCCGGTCCCATAATGAAATAGGAAGTTTGGACCGCCTCTCGAGGCCTTGAGCTATCAACTGCGAGAGGGAATCCAGGTTTTCCTTAAACCATGTTAGAGGGTTATGAGAAAGCTTGATGCCCAAATATTTAAATGACCTGGAAGTCCAACACAAACCAAAAGGACTAATGTCATTTTTGAAAACTTTATGGTTTACTGTCGAAAAATAGAGATTTACTAGCATTCAGTTTGTAATTGGACAGGTGGTTAAATCTTGCTGTTTCCCTTAGCAAAGCCGGAACAGAGAATACAGGGTGAGATAAGTGTACCAACAGGTCATCCGCATGTGCAGTGACTTTAATTTCATGTCGCTCAACTCTAACACCCTGTATAGAAACATTATTGAGAATATTTTGAATGAGAGGTTCCAAATATAAGTAAAATAACAAAGGAGATAAGGGACATCCTTGCCTAGTTCCTGAGTGAAGCAAAAAGGGCTTAGAGAATGCCCCATTCACTGAAATTCTTGTGGTAGGGTTTTTATAAAGTGTGGCAATCCAGGAAATGAACAGATAGGGAAAATGAAATGCTTCCAGAACTCGGAACAGAAAGTTCCAGTTCACTCGATCAAATGCCTTCTCGGCATCCAGGAAGACCAGTCCTGCAGGGAACTCAGCATCCCTGGTGGCCGAGAAGACATGTAACAAGGTACGTAATTGGTCAGAAGATGAACGCCCTTTCACAAATTCTACCTGGTTTATACCTATCAACTCAGGAAGAACTACCGTTAACCTATTGGCTAATATTTTGGAGAGAATTTTAATATCCTGATTTAAAAGTGAGATAGGTCTGTAACTCTGAACCAGCTCAAGATCTTTATCTGGTTTGGGGAGCAGAACAATCAAGGCCTCAAAAAGGTGGGAGTCGGCCTCCACCCCAGCTAAAATGTGCTGGAATAAACGGCAAAGTACTGGTGATAGAAGGTCCCAAAAAACTTTATAAAATGAGGAGGAACAACCATCGGGGCCTGGGACCTTGTCTGCAGACAATTCACTAATAACATCAGCAATTTCCTCCTGAGAAATAGGAGCAACCAGAAAATCCTTGTGTCGATCAGAGAGAGGGGGCAAATGGGAATCTTTCAGGTAACTCTCCGTACTCCCAGGGCAAGGGGGATGCTCCAAGTCACTGTACAAGTTTGTATAGTAACAGGCAAATTCTTGAACTATTTCAGCGGGAGATACTTTTAAGGATCCATCAGCCATTGTCCTGATAGGAGGGATAAATCTCATTGATTCTTGTTGCTTAATTCGCAGTGCCAGTAGGCGCCCCGGCTTTTCTCCCTGGTCAGTGTAACTAGCTTTTGTATGAATAATAGCTAATTCTGCTTTGTCTCGGAGTAACTCCAAATATCTATCTTTCAACACTAAAAGTTTCATCATATCCTCATCAGGAGGATTAATCGAGAAATTATTTTCAAGTGATCTAATCTGGGATAGTAAAGATATTAATTCCTTCTCCTGAGCCCTTTTCCTACCAACCACCATGCTGATAAGGATCCCTCTCATGAAGGCCTTAAAGGCCCCCCACAAAATGTCCGGCTTTGCACTATCTAACGGGTTAGATAAAAAAAAAGGATTCAATTTGCTCTCTTATAAGTTTGCAGTATTTAACATCCTTGAGAAGTTGTTCATTAAGGTTCCATTTGGTTTCTCTGTTAAGCAAATTAAGCAGTACCAATTTACATAAAACTAGTGAGTGGTCAGAGATTGGGCCAGGTTGAATCATGGAAGTCTTAACCCCAGGTAATAGGCATTGAAAAATAAGTATGTAATCAATGCGGGACTGCGAGCCGTGCATCATTGACCTGAAGGTAAACTCGCTAGAATCGGGATGTAAAACATGCCAGATATCGGAGAGACCGCATTGATCCAATAGATCTTTAAAAGCCTTCTGCCCCGGAGTGACCCCACCCAGACCTTTGCCTGACCTATCTAAATTAGACTCAAGTACTTGGCTAAAATCCCCTCCTAAAATAATCCTGATGGGAAGCATTGGTAGAATAGCAGATATAAGTCTCATAAAAAGTCCTGGGTTATCTATGTTAGGGCCATAGATACTGCCAAGTAATATTGGAACAGACCAGAGAGTACCTTTAACAAGGATAAACCTTCCCTCGGGATCTTTAATAACCTGTGTAGAAACAAAGGGAATACCCCTATTAATCATGAGCATGACCCAAGCAGCTATTTGTAGATCCTGGGCATTGTAAACCAATCCCACTGTTGTCTCCTTAACTGTAAAGCTTCCACTTCTAATAAGTGGGTTTCCTGTAAAAAGTTATCTGAGAGCTAGTAGCTTAAATGTTTAAGAGCCTGATATTGTTTGTGCTTTTCTGATCCCTTAACATTCCAAGTTGCAAAAGTTATCTCATTAGCCATCCAGTAATGGTAATTAGACTTAATGTATTCAGCTCAGCACACAGGATATATAGCCCCTGCAAACGTACACCCATGGTTACTGCAGTAAAGCCCTCCCTCCTCCCTAACCCCCATAATTAAGTCCATCACATCCCCCTACCCACCCCCTACCCTCCAACAATACCCTGAAACCCGCCCTCTCCAACCCTCTAAACTGTCACAAGCAACGTTCAGCATAGTATTGTTGCCTTCATCTCCGCCCAACGAGATGAGATGCACCCTGTTAATAAAATTTTAATTTCCGCTATCCTCGTATAGAAAACAAAACAGTGCTGGTTATCCCTATAAAAGAGACAACAGTCCTGGGCTTTCAATACCCCCACACCAAAGTGCAAACCTATTGGGAACCCATTAGAAAAGGGCCACAGCGAAATACATGTACAACCCAGGTAGCCATGGAAGCCCGAACAAAACTGAGAGAGAAAATTGAAATCATCCTTGCCTCATGGAGCAATTATGCAAGAACTAAAACCAAATCGGAAACTCAGTGAGGGGGAGTGACCTGTGCCACAGACTGATAGCAGGAATCAAGAAAGAGACAGTAATCACATCGCAGGAAGGGAAGACAGAAA
Organism: Neoceratodus forsteri; assembly: GCA_016271365.2. NCBI lineage: Eukaryota > Metazoa > Chordata > Ceratodontiformes > Ceratodontidae > Neoceratodus > Neoceratodus forsteri. Next base: position 133,879,316 of record CM028136.1, read on the forward strand.
AAATGCATCTTCCCAGAAATAACCAGCCTCCAAGTGCACTGGCTCTCCGTGTGAAAGTTAGTTGTCCTGCACTCGAGTCTAGTGAGAAGGTTCAGAGAGATCCCTCTCGAATTGAGGGCTGCACACCCGTGAATTACTAATGCCTGATACGCCCTCTAGTGGCTGATTCCAGGTCATGATAGAGTGAAAACGATCTACAGAGAAAGCCCAAGACTGTTCTAATTCCAATCCAGATGAAATAAACACGAATCTAAATCACAGCAAAACCGACTCCCCTTTCTATTGTGTTTACCATACAAAAAATACTAAAACTTGAAATATTATTCCTCCCGTAAACAAGTTAGGAGACCCTAAGTGTCCTTTGCCCTTAACTGGCATGGGCCCTCTGCAATTGGAGCCAAGGAAACTAGTAGCAAGCACACCCTGCGCTGATCCCCCCAGTCCAAACAAAGCAGGGGAAGTTTCTCCTCCCATTCGCACTGAACGGTTTCTCAAAGAGGGAAAAAACGAAAGTTCCAGTTCTCAGCTCCACACATCTCTCCATTCTGCAAACACAGCATCTCAGGGTTCCTTAAATAAATCTGGTAGCATAGATTTAAGGCTTTTCAGGGCAACTGCAGGATCATCGTAGTTGGACCAGGATCCATTTACTAGAACCTGTAACCTGGCCGGGTATCCCATCCTGAATTTCAGGCCCACCACAATTATCTTAGAAACAATGGGATGGAATGCCTTCCGCTTCAGGTGAACCGAGCCAGGCAAATCTTGTGAAATTCTCAGTTTCATGTTCTCCCAGTGAACCTCTTGCAAAGCTCTCACTTTCTGCAGAAAATGCTGCCTCTCCAAGTAGTTCAAGAACCAAGAGATTATGGGATGGGGGGGGTCCTCCGGAGAAGGCTTAGGCCGTAGGAACCTGTGAGCTCGCTCTATAATATAGGCAGGGCCAAATGGAGAGGGGCCGGCAACCCGCTCCACCAACTTCTGCACAAATGCCACAACATGTTGGCCTTCTTCTCCCTCTGGTAACCCAAGTATCACAACGTTGTTTCTGCGCTGCAGCCCTCTAGATCTTTGACCTTGGCTTTGAGACGAGATCATTTCTGACACATAGTCACCAGATCAGGATCGAGATTTTCTAACTTTTTCTCTATTGAGACTATTTGAGCTGTGTTGTCTGAAACAGATAGTGAGACTTCATCTAATTTTCTGGAGAGAGACTTCAGATCCATCGCCATTTCTTTCATTTCCTCACGAAAGGGCTTAAACTCTTCAAGGAACCTAGTGAGCCTTAAAGGTTCCTGTTCTACAAATTGACTCGGAGGATCTGGCCTCTCAGGCCCGTCCGAAGCCCTGGATTTCTTAGATGCCTTTTCGGAAGTAGCGGGGGTGCTTCTGCGGGGCTTTCTTCATGTAAGGCTCCATCCGCCAATTTTACACTCAAACCAGACTTCCAAAGTGTTCAGACAGCACTGAATCTCGAAAGCAGAGGAAATTAAGGAATTCAGACATCCAGAAAAGACGATTTAGTGATTGGGAGGCAGGAGCTTCTTGAAGGAGCTTCTACTCAGCACTCTGCATTACGTGATCCCTGCAGTTCTTTTTCAGAAAGATCCCAATGCACTTAGCCAGAACCTATATATGCAAGGCCATCCGAAAAACTGGCTACAGTGGTGACTCACTCGACCTGAAGTTGCTTGTACTAGTCCTAGATGAAATCCTTGAATCCCTGGCAAAGATCTTCAACCTTTCCTTAAGATTGGGTCAATTTCTATCACTCTGGAAACAGGCAACTATCACACCTGCACACAAAAATAGACACAAGTCACTGCACACCAACTACAGGCCCATCTCCATCCTCCCCCCTTATCTAAAGCTCTGGAATGAGTAGTCTCAGACCAGCTTGTCGAGTTCCTGGACAAATATGAAATCCAGTGCCCAGAACAGCATGGCTTCCAAAAAGGGCATAGTATAACCACAGCACTGTTGGAATTTACCGGATTCATCCATGACACCCTCGACCAAGGAATCTGTGGGGGGGGGGCAGTATTCATTGTCCTGACAAAGGAGTTCTTCTGGCTTCTTATGTGCATTCTGAATTTCTGTAGCTTTGATATTTTCATTGACATACAGGCCACTCCACCCCCCCCCCCCTTTTTGCACCTCAGTCTCTTCTGAACAAGTACATAGCCAGGTACTGAAGTCTCCCAAGTGTGGTTACTGGTAAACCACGTCTGACTAATTGCTACTATGTCCAGTTTAGCATTTGACATTATTGCCTGCAGGTCTGGGATCTTATTTCCCAGGTTGTGAGCATTTGTGTACATGATTTTTCATTGGCCAGATTTCGGTGTGTTAGTTGTTGGGTGAGGTTTGGCATTTCTCCAGTGCGTCCTTTGGGGAGACGGACCTTTTTTCTTACTTGGTGATGCAAATGAACTGCAAACATGCTGAATCTCTGTTTGACCACTAGCTGAGGGGGGAGGAGTGTTCTTCCCATTCGATGTATGGGGTACTACAACCCTCTCCCCATTTGTTAGTTTAAATATTCTGCAAAGGAGTCAAACTTCAGCCCCAATGCACTGACTCCCTCCTTAGTCAGATGCAGTCCATCAAATTTAAAGAACTTTCACTCCCAAAACTGTTGCCAGTTCCCTACAAATCTGTGTCCTTTTTCCTGGCACTACCCACTGCTACTTAGGCAACTGACCACTCTCGGGCTCTCCAAGGATGCACTGCCCTGGTTTGCTAGCTACCTTGGGGGGAAGGGTCAAACATATTAGGATTGCTGGCGTCACCTCTGATGAAAAACAGTCCTCTCAGGTGTCCTGCAGGGGTCTATACTGGGGCCATTACTCTTTTCTCTCTTCCTGAACAGTCTCCCTAGCATTTGCCAACAAAGAATATCACTCTATGCAGATGATGCAGTACTGTTTACTAGCAACCAAGACTATAAACAACTTGAGAGTCAGTTGCAGTGTGATTTCAGGCATGTTGAAGAGTGGTTTAGCTCACATAAACTTATCCTGAACTACACCAAAACTAAGGTCATGACATTCTGCAACACATGAAGCAAGTATAAACCTCTGTCCCTCACCTTCAAGAACCACATGGGGACTTCTCTTGAACATGTTTCTGAGTTTAAATATCTTGGCATCACCATGGACAGTTCCCTTTCTTACACGCGGCACATTGGCAATGTAGCTAAGGCTGCCAACATATGTATCGGCCTGCTCCACAAGCACAAACACTGCATGACCACTGATGCCCTTAGACTGGCCATCTACAACTCCATCACCTCCATCATCGACTACAGTCTAGTCATCTATGGCTCTGCTTCCCCTACTGCCCTCTGGAGGATATCGGTGACATTCAACAAGGCCTGTAGGCTTCTAACAAGTGGTGCCTGCCTAACATACACCTGAGACCTGTAAGTTCAGGCCGGATGGCTACCACTCCTTAGTAGAATACAATACCAGACCTGCTTGTTAACCGAAAAAGTTCTTCTTGGGCTCATGCCATCAGGAGTGGCAAATCTCCTTACTGCCAACAGCAGAACCTAGCTTACATGCAGTGCTCTATATCAAACCTTCCAGGTCCACAAATGCAGGATCAGAATGGGGCAGAGGTCGTTCACACACAAGGCTCCTCAGTGGTACAATACCCTTAACAAAGAAACACTTACAATTGCGAAGCTTAGCCCCTTTAAAAGGCAACTCCGACTATTTCTCACCTCTACCACTAAATGTGACTGCCTTTCCTAAGTAACTGCCTCCTCATTTTACCCTAGTCGAAGGTGACCTGTAACCTCCCTTAGAGCTCCACTTTTTTGGCACCAGTTTCCACCACTCTCACCCCTTACACCCCCCACACCACACTGCCTCACCCACCCCCTCCCCTCTCTAATGGCACTTTCAGATATGGGGCCCTCCTGCCCATCCACCTCGTGCACTTTGCCACCCACCTCTACCCGCCAACAGTGGCTCTTTAGCCTGCCTACTTCTTCCTGACTCCCTCCTACTCTATACTAACTATATATTGTTCACCCTGAAACTTGTCTGAAGCTGGCTTATGTTCTCTTTCTCCATTTTTGGCTGTATAATAAATGCTTAGACATCTTCGTGTTTCTAAGACTGTAACCATTGTTGACCTTTGTATGTATGGTACCCTACATCCTTTGACGTGGAACCTTTGTAAATGAGCAGTTCCTGCTCAAAGGTATTTGTAATCCTAGAGTTTAATAACATAAAAAAATAAAAATTAAAAATGTTAAGTTAGAATGAACTGAGGAGATGATAAGTAAGAAACACTGAAATTAGTGTGAAATAAAACTGATGGACAAGTGAGTGGACAAACAAAAATGTGGGGAACCTTATCTAGCAGGTCCTTAGAAAGGGTTTTTTGCAACTTGCATCTTCTTTGTTTGCATGACAGATTTGCCTTCTTTTGTATCATTTAGTTTCATTTTCCTATAATCATTTTGTATCAAGATGAAAACCTGTTTCCTTTCACCACAACAAGCTGTTGATTATCTAGACTGTTTCACTGAAATGAGTCCAGTTTCCTGCATCTCTGTTTTGACATATTAATAAACTATAAACAATGACATGGGCAGCTGTTGCCATACATTTTTTATGTAACCCCAGCCACCCCCAAACTTCTACAGCTCGGTCGGTGTTACAGCATGGCAGGTGTCCTCATGCCTTAGATCAAATGGCCATGGGGTTGAGGACGGTTGCTGGGGCTTGATGTGTTCAATTCCAAGTAATGCGGTGCTGCCTCCTGATGGGATCCTTCTGACAAGAGGGTGCCAAGGTGTTGCCCAGCGGGAATATAATAATAATACCATCCACGTCCACCCAACAATGGTACATAAACACTAACTGTATACAGTAACTGCAAACACTGTAGACTGTAACATAAAGATGCAAATAAGGATGACATTTATTTGGAGGGTACAGGAACACAGGAGCAAAGGTCTGGGTGGGGAAATGGGATAAGTCAGGTAATTAAATAATATTCAGATTGACACAGGTTTGGATTCCCCCACCCTCTAAGGAACAATCACCAAACACTGTCCCCAACAACTCCTGCAAACCCTCCCCTCTGGTGCATCAGTACAAGTAGAGTCCCATATGGGAGCTCCCATACTTTATTGTGTGTACTCTTCAGGATGAATCCCTGCAGCAGTCTTTAAGTAATGCAGGCTAGCTTCCCCCTCACATACTGTAAGTTTTTTACAAGACAGATCCTTATCTGAAGGCTGAAGTCCAGGGCAGGTACTTCAGTTCTCAGGCTCAAAAACTGTCTGAGTTGCTGACTGGAGCACTGCTGACTTTACTCATCCCTGAAGCCAAGTGGAAGAAATCATATATTCTCTTTCTGCTTCTCAGACAGATCTACAAATTGTGCTGGAGACATCCCAGCTACCAAGTTGCAGCATCTATTGGCTGAAACAATCACAGGGAGATACAGGGGCCCATTGATTGGTCCATTTGTGTGGACTTTGTGCCATTGAACTACAATCCCCATAACCGTCGGAGCAGACTTCCTCTTATCCCTCCATTCCAAGACATTTTCTGATCATACCCCTCACTTGCTATGAATTCGACATAGCTCATGATTTTTGCAATTAAATTTACCCTTGCGCTGGCCCGGGGCATAGAGAGTTGAGGTGCTGGTGCCTTAATTCAAGCCACACAGGTGACCTGGGTTCGGGAATGGACTCGAGACACCGGGGTTCGGCAGGTGGAGGATATGATCGAGCGTCCGAAGGACTGCTCTCCTATTCTGGGGTGGGATTGGGGAATGCCTTGCTCAGCAGCGGCCCCCAGGGGAGACTAGAAGCACCATGCGAGCGGCAAAATGAGGGGACTCCGAAAAGCAGAAATACTGACTCGTGGCCACTGAATGATGGCTCTACGCCCCCTGATACCTCCAGTGCCATCAGCAAGCCTCCTTTCTTCAGCAGCATCCCTGGGCCCTATCAAGAGTGTGCTGGAGTTCCCCCTGGTGCCTTCCCCCTCGGAGGAGGAGGGGGACCCACCCAGCGAAGGGTTACATCAAGGATATCCCAGGGACTGGCAGCGATGTGAGGGTCAGAGAGAGCTCGGGTAAGGCTAGTGGGGGCTCATGAGGACTTGTAGGAGCCTGAAGGAGTGGGGGTCACCAGGGGAGCATAAGAGGAATAAACAGATAAAAAAAATGTACCCTTGCACCGTAATGGTTTATTGATGTTCCTTATAACGTTAGAGCTATTTCTGGATATGCAAACTATTAAATCATTGAACTAACCTGATAGAAACATTTCTTAACATTAAATAAATGTAGCTCACTCTCCGAAGACATATTATTCTTTATAATAAGAAAGCGCTATCCATTCTGGTAATTTGCTCTGAATTTTGAAGGCCTGTGTTATGAATTTTAATTCTGAGAGGTTAAAAGGTATGTTGCTGACTAGCCACCCACACCCTAGACAATCTGGCTGCCTCCTTTTTGGCTCCAGCACTACCCGTGGGCTTGGAAATGTGCCTACTGACCCCAGTACAATCCTGCAACATTTTCAAGGTGAATCCAAATTATACAACATGTTCAACAGTGTCCTGTTTAACGACTCTGGCTGTGGATTTCCTTGTGAGTTATATGGAGTAGTATGGAATTTCTCAACCCCAATTACTTTTAAGAACTCCTTCATTAATCCATTCTCAAAATATTTTCACTTGTCAGTGTGAAGTTTTTTGGGGAACATACAATATATAAAGTACTTCTTCCAAGGTACCTTGGGGAATGTTGACACCTTCTCATCTTTTTTTAGAAACCATAACAGCCATAGTGATCAGTCACTACCAGCATGTTGCCGATGGCTTTGCCATCAAGTTCAAGAGGTAAGATGTCCATGCAAAGTCAAATCCAAAGTGGCATAGCTCTCTTTGTCAAGGTCTTATACTGGAGGTAACGACCACGCTACTTGCAATGTCAAAATATTGGTCCCCCTATGCAGGTGTAAGGTGTCTCTTGCTCTGCTGCACAGGTTAGACACAAGAAAAACAGGAGTGCTGCAGGTTGTTGTGCCTGCTGCCAGGTCACCCTACAAGCCCCATGGGAATCTGGAGCACTACAGAAAGTGTAGCTTTCAGACATGAAGACAAAGCAGCAAGCAGATGTCAGTTTTGGCATTACTGTACTGGTCTCCTAGACAGGGAGCTCAGGTAAGCCACTGGGTAGGGTTTACATTTCTAATGAAGTGTTGGTCTCATGTTCCACCAATCAGAGCCAAGGGTGAACTGATGACCAAGAAGTGAAAGGCTTCATAACCCATTGCTAAACCTTTGAGCCATCCAGTCTCCTAAGAAAGGCGGTCTTTAAAGGGGATGGCAAGTCTTGCAATATGCACAATTAATTATTACTGGTCCCTGTTTTCTCTCTCTATATATATATACAGCTTTTTCATTTTTGGTGTTCTGTCTCCCATGTCTTTAAAACCAGCTACTGTACTGAGGCTGCCCCAGTGGCCTGGCAGCAGTGCATAGTGCTGCCATACAGGTGACTTAAGTTCAGGATCGAACTCAGGATGCCACATCAAGAGGAAGGCCAGACTACAGCAGCTAACCCTTAGCAGGGTTGGACTGGGCTACAGAGGGCCCACTTGGAAAATCAATAAGGGAGGGTCCAGGGTGTCACACTCATATAACTATTCCACTTCAATATGATACACCAGCTTTGCGTTTGCATTATGAATTTTCTTACAGGGTCTATTTAATTAAATAATAGAAGATACAACCAAAGATGCTCAGAGCTTAGAAAGTGGCCAGGAACCCAACAGAGGGGGTCCACCTGGAAATTTCCAGGTATCCAGGTGGGCCAGTCCGACCCTGCCCCTTAGCAGTGTGCTGTGGTCAGGAGGGATGGCACCGGGGCTGCAGCAGCTGCTGTGTTGGGCCAAGGCAGCTTGCTCCTTCTGCATGACATTGCCGTCTGCAGTTGAGGCTCCTCAGAGCTTCACCCATGCCAAGAGGAGGGGAGAGGAGGAAATGATGAAACCAGGAAAAGAAACCCATGTGCTATATACAGTATATGATGGCCTTGGTCCTTGGACTCCCTTAAGTCCTAGTGCCTGAAGCACTGTATTCTAATCCAGATAGTGGGCTGCCTCATGGGGAGGGCCCATTCTCTGGATCCAGGGGCCAATGTCACAGAGGGGAAAACTGTGGGGGATGTGGGGTTGGTTCTGGACCCCTAGAGTGATGGGATCAATGGGTGAGAACAGGGTACATCCCTGGAACCATGGTATATCTGTGAGATCAGCATGGCCTAGGAGAAAAAGCTCTATAGATAAAAACTGCTGCAGCTATGTACAGTAGGTATCAGCCCTATTGCACCTTTCGAGACACTTCAGACAGTAACATTATTACTTGTAATCAATCAGTGGTTCCAACGACTGAAACTATCACTTGCATGGACCGCTACATTGATGACAATCAAGCAGCTCCTTTATGTGCTCAACTGCCATTTATGTGGCAGCCCTTACAAGTTGCAATGTTTAAAAGTACAGAAGACCAGGCACACTTCAGCCAGATATATGAAAACTCCACAGCTCAGATATAAATAAAATATATTTCAATGTACTTACGCAACTGGATGAGATAATATGAGATGATGCTTGTGTAACTTGATTTGCTTTGTGGCTTTCTGCCTCTCTATCCATAGGATATACTACCTTGTAGGGGTATGATGCAAGGAACCCTAGAGGAGGGTTCCTCCCCCTACAGATGCTGCGGGAATTAATGCATCGGCTAAAGGTAAGTTAGGAAGAAGCCCACAGGTAAGAGAGACAAGCCACATGAGAAGGAGGAGTGGTGGATGATGGGCAATGAAAAATGACTCCTGGCAAAGCCCAGGATGTGTGACCTTTTAAGTTCAATGGGGGAACTGCTCTGCCCATCGAACCTCGAGCTTAAAGCCTGCTGATTCAATGTGCTTACGCAACTGGATGAGATAATATGAGATGATGCTTGTGTAACTTGATTTGCTTTGTGGCTTTCCACCTCTCTATCCATGGGATATACCACCCTGTAGGGGTTCGATGCAAGGAACCCTAGAAGAGGGTTCCCCCCCTTACAGTTGCCACGGGAATGAATGTATCGGCTAAAGGTAGGTTAGGAAGAAGCCCAAAAAGAATACCCAAACATGTCAAGCTTCGAAGTGGCAAGGATGATGAATGAATTCTGTGAAGAGAAGGGCTAACTTCCTACGGAGAGAGGGGAAAGCAGGAGCCACCATCTACCTCCATCCAACAGCGGAACCTAACTTGCCCATCCCCACCAACCCGTATCATGCCCTAAAGGTGGATTATCATACTTGTGTGCCCTGAATAATCCCACTGAATCAGCTCTAATTAGTAATAGACCTATAATACATAATTAACCTATAAAATTCCAGAATAAATAACTTTAGTAGCCGGCCCGGTGGCGCTCAGGGTTGAGGTGCAGGATGCCACACCGCGCATTACACCGGCGACTGGGATTTGGGAATGCACTCAGGCCACCGGGGGTAAGCAGGGGAGAGAAGGGATTGAGCATTCAGAGGACTGCTCTCCCTTACTGGGAAGGGACTGGGGTTGTGCCAATCCAGGGCAGCTCCTGCTGGTGGCAGGGGCAGCAACGGAATATGTGTCGCTAAGCGGATGCTGGGGGGGGGGGCAGAGCATTGACAGGCATTGGTGCTCAACACCATAGATGCCATTGCATGCCCGCACTCCACAGGGGAGCAACACAGAAGAAATAATCCCTCTGTGGCACCAGGGGGATGAAGGGGACTCCAGGGGGTAGGCCCACATCCCATCACCAGCCCAGTGCACTAGGGGACACCAATGGCCAATCTGACACTCTGGTAGGTCCCTTTAATTTCAGAAAGGCTGCCACAGGAGGTGGGCCCTCCCTCACCCTGAGGGATGATCCAGGGGGCTGGACATGCCTGGGTGTTCAGAGGGAGGAAGCTGGAGACAGGGTTCTGGCAGGGAGTAGAGGCCTCTGGCGAGTCAGCAACCCAGAAGGATACCCCGGCCACAGGGTGCATAAATAGAGTTAAAAAAAAGCTAACTGTAGTAGCCAAAATTGTAGTGCACTTATTTAAACAATTACTTCTAGGTTATAAGCTTTTATAACAGCAGAGGACAAATATACAGTAATCCAACATCCACCCTATGCAGGCCACCATCACTGCATCCATATTGGGAGCTGTAGCACTACAAATTTTACCAGTATTATCAGTTTTTGCAAGGGAATTACCCAGCTTCCAAACTTAGAGAATGCATCAAAGATTTTTCAGATCCACTTTCCACAAACCAAAACTTTCCACCTCACATTTCAATCGAAATTATGGACATAATCAGGACTCAGGTTCCATAATATCAATCATTAAAACAGTGGCCAAACATTCAGGCCCAAATGAATCTTAACACGTCAAGTGAGGTTGGGTAGTTTAGTCAGTGACTGTGACTGAAAGATGAAGGATAAAAGAGAGATAAATACCTCTGGGGTTGGAATTACCCCCTTGACCAATGTTCACCTGTCAGCATCTTTTTAAGAAATTCTACAGAAAGAGTTCACCAAAGATAGAACGCAGGTATAACATAGCTCCATTTCTTAATTGGGAGCCCAGTTATTCAATTTTTTAATGGGTCTTCTCCTAACTCCTTGTGTCCAGATTCACAGGCCATCTTCATCCACAGGTCTGTGTGACTTTATGACTCCTGTGAAGATAAAAAAAAATCACAGGAGCTTCACTAAGTGCAGTAAATTTGTCTCATTGCCGTACTAAGGTCCCACACCCAAGCAAGGATGGCATACTTTTTATTAAAGGCAGAGGAGTTTATCAGCGCATATCCTGCTATATTGTTTTCTTCATCTCTACTTCACCTCTGGTCCTTTCATGCCCCAGTGGGGTAACACATTGCTGTTGACGCCATTAGAAAATCATCCAGATTGTCTCACCGAGCTAGGCCGGGGTAACTCTGTTATCAGCAAAGCATTCTACTATCAGTCTATGTATTTCACTGCAATGCCTCTCATTGTAACTATTCTCTCAATTCTCTTAATCCATTTCAAATGGTAATATCAGGAGAATGTCGAGAATGCCAAGAACTTAACAAAGGCAACTCAACCGTTCAGCAATAAACATCAGTTCAGAGCCCTTGTAGTACAAAACAAACTACATATCCACAAATAGTTAATTAAAATAGCACGGGTTTCATTCATAATACTATCCAGAACCTTTAAATTATTATAGGAAGCATGAAGCAAAAAGCTATGCAGTAAGGAGTGGCGCAGCACCACGGCCATTTTGCTGTCCCCCCCACCACCACACTGTGTACAATATTGTGTATCCAGTTGTAATGTACATATGTTAAAGGTGATAGGAAACATTTCTTACACCAATAGATGCCATCTAGTTGTTCATTTATTGATTACCCAGTATTCTGATACTATGTTGATCTTTTTTGTTAAGTTAATAATCTAATTTTGTTGCCTTTTAACTACCCTGAATCCCTCTCTCCTTAGCAGTTGCTGCTCTCTCTTTTGATACTTCTTGAACATTCTGTGACATCAATAGCAGCATTTCAGGCCATCCAGATAAATAGCATTGAATGGGAGTTACTGACGTCATAGAATGTCTTAGAGATATGAAAATCAAGAGCAGGAGCTGCTGAGTACAGTGGAACTCTATGCTGATCTGAGGGCACCCCAAAGCTACACAACATTATTTATTTATCAAAAAGTCATCAAAGCATATTATAATACATAAACAGCATGGAAAGGAAGATGGCAGGGCAGTTAACTATGTAAAAATAATTTCCTATCTCCTTTAAGTTAGAATGAACTTAGGAGGTGATAAGTAAGAAGGACTGACATTAGTGTGCAATCAAACTGATGGGCAAGTGAGTGAACAGACAAAAATGTGGGGAAGCATATCTAGGAGGTCCTTAGAAAGGGGTTTTTGCAACTCGCATCTGCTTTTTTTGCATGAAAGTTTTACCTTCTTTTCTAGCATTTAGTTTCATTTTCCTATAATCATTTTGTATCAAGATGGAAACCTGTTTCCTTTCACCACAACAGGCTGTTGATTATCTAGGTTGTTTTACTGAAACTAGTGCAGTTTCCTGCATCTGTGTTTTGAAATATCAATAAACTACGAACAAGGACAGCTTTTGCCTTACATTTTTATATAACCCTAACCACCCAAAAACTGGCACAACCCAGTGGGGGTTACAGTATGGCAGGTGCCCTTATGTCTTAGATCAGATGGCCATGGGGTTGGGGATGGTTGCTGGGGCTTGATGTGTTCAATTTCAAGTAGTGGGTGCCTCCTCCTGATGGGATCCTTGTGACAACAGTGTGCCTGGGTGTTGTCCAGCAGAAATAATACAACCCACCCCACCCACCCATCCATGGTAACACAAAGACTGTAGCACAAAGATGCAAATAAGGATGATGTTTATTTGGAGGGAAAAGAACATAGGAGCAAGGGTCAGGATAGGGAAATGTGATAAGGCATGTAATCAAATAATATTCAGATTAACACAGGTTTGGATTCTCCCATCCTCCAAGCAAAAATCCCCAAATACAGTCCCTAACAAGTCCTGCAACCTCCACCCCCCTGCCCCCAGTGCAGCAGTATACACAAAGTCATATATGGGAACTCCCATAGCATATGGTGCACACACATAAGGATGAATTCTTGCAGCATGTATTTAAGAAATGCAGGCTAGCTTCCCCCTTACAGAATGTTAGTTTTTTGCAAGACAGATCCTTATCCAAGGCTAAAGTCCAGGGCAGGTACTTCAGTCCTCAGGCTCAGAAACTGTTTGAGTCGTTGACTTTAACACTGCCGACTTTGCTCACCCCAGAGGCTGAGTAGAAAAAATCATAAATGGAGCTCACTGTCTGAAGACATATTATTCTATATAATAAGAAAGCATTACCCATTCTGGTCATTTGCTCTGATTTTTTAAGGCCTGTGTTATGAATTTTAATTCTGAGAGGTTAAGAGGTATGTTGCTGACCGGCCGCCCACATCTTAGACAATCTGGCTGCCTCCTTTTTGGATCCAGCACTACCTGGGGACTTGGCAATATGCCTACTGACCCCAGCACAGTCCTGCAAGATTTTCAAGGTGAATCCAAATTGTACAACATGTTCAACAGTGTCCTGTTTACCAATTCTGTCTGTGGAATTCCTTGTGAGCGATATGGAGTAGTATGGAATTTCTCAACCCCACCACTTTTAAGAGCTCCCGTATTAGTCCATTCTCAAAATAAATTCTCTTACATAGATATGAACATACAAAATTGCCAGAGGAAACAGGCCATGATTATCTATTGATTCTGACTGTGTGTGCAGCTTGGTTACATACCACGAGGCTCCCCCCCATTCCTCCTGGAGTTGTACTTCCCCCATCTCAATCCTATCCCACAACCTGCACCCTCCAGAGCCCACTGCCATCCTAACATTCTTCTTTACCCTGTCCTACCCACTCTTGAAACTGGTCATTGTCCTTGCTGCCACCACCTCTTCCGGTAACTCGTTCCACCCCATTACCACTCTGACCCCCACCAGTTTCAGGCTATGACCCCTAGTTGTTACTTCCATTCTTAAGTTAAAGATGCCTTCTGTGTTCACCCTGTTTATGGCCTTTAGGTACTTGAAGGTCTCGATCATATGCCTCTTCTCCCTCCTGTCCTCCAGGGAGTACATATTCAGTGCACTCAGCCTCTCCTCATATATTCTGCCCCTCATGCCATGGATCATTTTGGTAGCCCTCTTTTGGACCCCTCCAGCAGTTTGATATCCTTCTTCAGGTAAGAGCACCAGAACTGAACATAGTACTCCAGGTGTGGCCTCACCAGTGATCTGTACAGTGGGAGAATAACTTCCTCCCTTCTAGAGGTGATTCCCCTGGCGATGCAGCCTACCATTTTATTTGCTTTGGCTGCTGCCTTTCAGCACTGTGCTGTGTACTTCATGTCCCCCTGACCATTACCCCCAGGTACTTTTCTTCCTCTGATACTGCCACCTTAATTCCCCCCAGCCAGTAACTGGTCTTCGTGTTTCTGGTTCCCATGTGCATCACCTTGCATTTCTTTGCATTAAAACCCAACTGCAATGTGCCTGACCATTTCTCCAGATTAGATAGGTCCTCCCTCAAATCCTGTATCCTATCCTCTATGTCCACCTTCCCACAAAGCTTAGTATCATCTGTGAACAGGCAGATTTTACTCCTGACTTCCTCTGCTATGTCACTAATAAACATGTTGAACAGCACTGGTTCCAGTACTGAACCCTGTTGGACACCACTACTTACAGGCCTTGGTTTGGATAGCTCCCTTCCCACCACCACTCTCTGGCTCCTGTCCTGTAGCCAGCTCTCGACCCACCCCAGCAGTTTCTCCCCGAATCCCAGGTCCCCTGGCTTGCTGATCAGCCTAGCATGTGGCACTGAATCAAACACCTTGCTGAAGTCCAGGTAATGTATGTCCATCGCCTGCCCCTTTTCTAAGGTCTTTGTAACCCAGTTGAAGGAGTCCACCATGTTGGTTTAACACAACCTCCCCCTGACAAACCCATGCTGCCTTTCATCTTGGATACCATTTCCCTCAAGGAAGGACACTAGCCTTTCCTTTAGAATGGTCTCCATTAGTTTACCTAATATGGAGGTTAAGCTATCTGGCCTGTAATTACCCAGCTCATGCTTGGAACCACTCTTATGGAGTGGTACCACATGAGCTGTCCTGCAGTCCTGAGGTACACACCCTGTCTTCAGTGATGTGTTAAATAGATCTGTCAGTGGTGCCACCAGTACGCCTGCTAGTTCCCTCAGGATCCTCAGGTGTATCTCATGTGGGCCAGGGGCCTTGTACACCCGCTGTTCCCTTAGTCCTCTTAATACTCCACATCAACCTCCCTCTCATATTCCCCCCCACCATGGGGCACACCAATCTTCCCTTTCAGCATAGGCTCACTAGCCTCCCTGCTGAAGATAGAGCAGAAGTACTCATTTAGTGCCTCTGCTTGCTATCACTCTTTTCCACCTACCCACCCTCCCTTTTCATCCTAACTATCCCATCCCTTCTTCTTCTTCTCCCCTTAATGTAATGGAAGAAGTCATTTTCTCCTTCTTTAATCCCTCATGCCAGCCTAAGTTCTTTCTCTGCCTTGGTTGTCTGGACCTCTTTCCCTTACTACCTAGATTCAGATAGTAAGCTTCCCTGTCCTCCTCCTTTGACGTATGCTTGTACTTCAGAAAGGCTGCCCTCTTCTCCTTTACCTTTTCAGCCACTTTTCTTCCAAACTAGCTAGGCCTCTTGGTTCTGGAATGTTTTTTTCAACTCCTTGTACAAGTGTTGGTAGCTTCTATTTTCCTCATCTTAATGGTGGACCATTTCTGGTCTGCACCCATCTCTGGATGAAGCTCTGCCAGGTGCTCTTGAACTATTCTTCCCATCTTGCTGAAGTCAGCCTTCTTAAAGTACACCACCCTTGTTTTAGTCATGGCTGCTTCCTTCCCCATGCTGATTGAAAACCTGACAGTGCAGTGGTCAATTCCTGCATGGAGTTCCCTCACCTCTACCTCCTGGACATGCTATGTGCCTTCCTCTCCCTCTTCTCTGTTGCACTTTATCCCTTCCCTAATATACAGTGCCATTCCACACCCCTACCCCTTGTCCTGTCCTTCCTATAAAGTTGGTTACCTGGGATCTCGAGGTCCTATTCATGAAACTGCATTGCCCATGTTTCTGTGATGGCAGCAATGTCCACATCCCCTTCTGCCATCAGCGCCTGAAGATCCGCTGCCTTATTAGCCAGGCTCCTAGCATTTAAAGATGCCACCTTTCAGTGTGCCATATGTTCCTCCCCTTGTTCCTGATCTTAATGTGAGCCTGCTCCGCCCTTGCCCCTAACATTTCCTCCCCTTTCTGTCCTTCCTCCTTTGCTGTTCTCCCTGGGGGGGGAGGCCTGGGGGTCCCTATACCTGAGGCTGAGCGCCATTCTCTCTGCTGCCCCCCTCCTCCTCAGTTTAAATGTAGTTTGTCCTACAAGTAGCTCTGTAATTTGCCTTTCAGGACCCTTTTGCCCTCCTTGCTTAGGTGAAGCCTATCCAGAAATACAGTTCCTTATCCTCCCACGTCCTACCCCAGTCACACACTAGTCCATACCCATTTTCATTGCACCATCCCCTCAGCCATTGATTGAACTCTGTATATCCCTCCCCCCATATCCCCCAGGATGTACCATGAGACATACCGTGAGATGAGCATTAAGTTGCTCAGTGTATCTTTCCTGGTGAAACAATTCAGTAAATAAATAACAAATAGATAAATTAAATCATGAACTTCCTAACTGCACTTGCTTTAGGTACTGGCAATACAGTACCTCTGAGAAGGCAACTGTTTGTCACACCTCTCTACAGATCCGTCCTAGCTCAGTGAACTTTTCCTGCACTGTATTTGTTTCACAGTCTGCCAGATCACTGGTTCCTAAAATGCATCACAATGTGTGGCTTCCGCTTCCCTGCAGACCTTGGTATTATTACACCCAATCTCCCTGCCACTATGCTTGGCATGCACACCACCCTCTTATTGCCTTTCCCAGAATGCCTGTTTCCCGATCTAATATCTTTCAGGATGGAATCCCCTAAAATTACAACTTGCTCCTCCTGTCCCTACCTTCTGTTGTTTGACTGCCGATTCCACTGACTTTTGTTCATGGATTTTTCCCCGTTATGGTTAACCCTCTTAGAGAGCTCTTCTTGTTCACTTCCCACACCCATGGCCTCTACCCTCACTGCACCCCATTGGACTGGACTTATCAAAACCTGTGGAATCCTCCCGGAGATGCCTCCCCCTCAATCCCTTTCCTCCACAACCTCCATGCTCACGCTTGTCTTGTCCATTGCTCCACCTGACTTAGCCTTTCGCCCATTCCTTTTTCCCTTCCCATCTATTTTCCTTTATGCCTCTTCACTAGTTCTGTCTGTGTCTTCCCCTGCTTCTTGAGCACCTCACTTTCCTTTTGGTGATCCCTTCTACCTGCCTTTGGTGACTCCCTGTCCTAGATGCCCCTCTTGCTCTGAGTCCCCCCTGTTCTCCCTGGACCCCCATTACTTGGTTCTGACTGATTCCCTTCCTGCCTCCTTAGCACCACACCCTCCTCTTTGTCTTCCAGATCCCGCAGCACAGTGAACCTGTTAGAGGTTTTTATCCCCTTGCCCTTAATGTCTTCTAGAACCTTATCCTGTCCTCCCTTTCTTCCAGTCTGACCTGTCTCATTCCCTCCTCACCTCCTCTCCCCACCTTTCTCCAAGTCCCCCATTCATTCCCCCCTCTCCTAGCATCCTGCCTTGGAACATTTCCTAGTCTGTCAGCCTGGCAGAACCTGAAGACCCTCTCCCCTGCTCCTCTGTCCAACCTCCTCCCTTCCTCATTCCCAACACCCACCTTAGCCATTCTGTTTCCTCCTTCAGCTGCCCAAGTTGTCTGTAGATTAGACCCCCCCCCATATTTCACATTGTTCCCAAGAAGATGGCTATGCCACAACCATTACATCTGACCATCCTCCCTCTTATTTCTTGCATCCCCTATCTATCTGTAGCGGTCCACCTCCCACCCCCATAATGTATCTCTGCCCTACTTGCCCTTTAAGTTGCCACATATTGGTCTAGACATCCCACCCTCCACTATTCTTCTGGGCCCTCCTTTTGCCTCCTGTCTTTGTGTGTCCTGCTGCCCTCCCCAGTACCTCGCCTATGAATCTTCCTTTATGGACCACTACCTCACACCTGATCCTCCTCCTTTGCTCTTCTGTGATCTCTTGGACCCTTTCTAGGTTCCCCATTTCAGCGAGTATCACAGCCCTAGTTACGACAGATGCCCAAAGGTATTCCTTCACCCCAACTACCTCCTTCTGATAATCCTAGTTGTGGATATTATCCAAGTTGTCCTACCCAATGCATGTAGTGTATAGACAGTGGTTGCTCCTCCTGTTCCTCTCCATGAACAACACACTGAACTCTATAAATGTGGATGCCGGCGGGGAGGATAGGATGGGAGAGGGAGGGTTGGGTCCAGCCCCAGCCTCCACAAAAAACTATCAGGCCCAAAAACCAGACAGCCCTACTACCCACTCCCTGTGCCCCCAGTCAGCCACTGCAAACCTTGGCTAACTTGGCAATATGGCGCAGTGGTTTAAGGCTCTGAGCTGCAAATCTGGAGACCTGGGTTTGAATCCCACAGCACCCACTTACATACTGTGTGACCCTGAGCAAGTCACTTAACTTCCTCGTGCTCCCAGGTTGCACCTGCAAACAAGCTTTCAGCTTAGTGTGTCTCACCTGGTAAAATAATTGGTAAAAAAAACAACAACAAAAAACTGTATGCCCTTCGAGCAGCCTTCCCGCAGGCTTCCCCCTAGAAACAGTGAGTACAATACAAACAATGCCCCACAAAAATCCAAAGGGAACACAGGATCTGTTGTCTCAAATCAGCCCTCAGAGACACAGTAAATGTTTGCTCACCTCGAGCAGCCTTCCCTTAGAAGCACCTCCACATTTAGCTGTATATAAATGAGCACTCCACCATTGCACAGCACCTCAAATCTAGCAGCATATAAATGAGCACCCCATGATGCACCAAACACCTGAAACAAAAAAAATGTAAAATGCAAAACAAGAGATATTTCTTTCAGTACAGATTATCTCCCACCTTGTGTCCTGAGCATTTTCTGGCCCTTTGTCCTTCCACAAGCCTGCGGACGGAACTCAGACCATCACCTGGTAGCCGAAGTGCTCCCTGCAAACAACACACTACCTCCCAAACCCCCTTCTCTTTCATGTTCCCTTGTCAGTGTAAAGCTTTTTGGGGAAAACACAATATACAAAATACTCTTCCCACAGTACCTTGGCGAGTATTGACACCTTCTGGTCTTTTTATGTTTGTCGTGTGTGCAAGCGCAGATGAACACGTTGATATGAGAGTTGCTAGAAAGAGGTGTCAGGTGTGCCAGTCCAATGGCCAGCAGTGCTGCAGGAGCCAGTCTGTGGCTGGCAAATCAGCAGGCAATGTCCTGATGACACTGGTTTGCTGAGGGGGCTCATCTAGGCAAACATTTCAAAGGACAGAGCTGATGCTGCACGCTGCTCTGTCCTTTGAAATGCAAGCCCTTCAGCTGCGGCTTAGTGTGTCTTTCCTTGTTAAACAATTTCCCCTTTCCCTTTCCAACACCAGGATGCCCACTCCCAGTTTAGGATGTGCCCCCCAACCCATTTATATCCCTAGCCGACACTGGGGTGCCCAATCCCTGTGTTGGCATTCCCCTTCCCATCACTATTGTGGCACATTGGGAGCCCACCCCAGTGTGTCTAAATTATATTTATTTTTTTTTCCTATAAATGAAGAAAACCTTCCCTCTCAGTCTTTTTTTTTTACCTATAAAAATGAAAACCATCCCCTGTTGTCACTCCTGTCCTCCACTCCAGCCTGACCCTCCCTCTGCACACCCACCTCCCTGCACCCCCCCTTACCTCATATTTACCCTCCAAGGTTGGCAGACTCAATCTTCTGCGGAGCGGGACATGTCTGCACTTTTCAAAGCCAACCGGCAAACTGAAAGAATGAAAGGTAAGCAGTATAATGAAAGTCAATGTGGGTTCAACTTATGCTGATATCTCAGCCATTTTTAGGAATTTTGGCCCCAAATTTTCAACATGGGGTTCTTGGGACCCCACCTCATGAACATGTCACTGTCATTTCGTTCGTCAGTCCCGAAAGTTGATTTTGTGGTTGCCGCACGGAATCATCTTTTGGAACCGAGTAATGAAACAACAGTGCAACTGTTCATGAGGTGTGGTCCCAAAAAGCCCATGTTGCAAATCTGGTGAATAAAATCTTAAAAATGACTGTGTGATGAGGGTGCATTTCGCAGTTTTTATATTTTCACTCCAGATTTTCAACATTGCCATTTTTTCCCACCTCCTTATGAACAGTACAGCTGCCATTCTTCACATTCGGCCTGAAATGTGTTTTTGCTCCAGTTGCGCAGAATGGTGTGGTCGCTGTGCAAAGTCAACTTTTGGAATGGAGTAACAAAACCACAGTGCAACTGTTCATGAGGGAAGGTCCCAAAAAGCCCATTTTGAAAATCTGGTGACAAAATTCCCAAAAATGACTGCATTATGGGCGTGCATTGCACAGTTTCTATGCATGCGAACATACAAAACTGCCTGCAGAAAAAGGCCATTTGGTCTATCAAGTCCACTTGATTTTGCAGCTAGCACTCCTACTCTGCAGCTACCCCTCTTACTCTACTTCTCCATCCCATGACCCTCTATTTTGCCCTATCCCAGCACCTCTTGAAACATCCCACTATTTTACAGGCCACCACCTCTGCCAGTAGTGCGTTCCATTCTGCTACCACCCTTTCTGCCTGCCACCCCCCTCTCCTAGTTTAAATTGTCCTCAATATACTCCCCAAGTCTTTGTTTTAGTCCTTTCTTCCCCTCTTCATTTAAGTACAGTCTGTCTTTAGCGTATAGACTGCTGTCCTCCCAGGTCACCCTCATCCTCCTACCAGCCCATACCCTTTTTTCTGACACCAGGTTACCAGTCATTCATTAAATTCCTGAATGCACACTCATAACTTTGCCAATTTCTCATATTTTCACTCCAGATTTTCAACATTGCCATTTTTTCACACCTCCTCATGAACAGTACAACTGTCATTTTTCACATCCTGCCCAAAATGTGTTTCAGCACCTATGGTGCAGAATGGTGCACAGTTACTGCATAAAATTACCTTTTGGGATTGAGTAACAAAATGACTGTGCCACTGTTCATGAGAAGGTGTTCCAAAAAACCCATGTTGAAAATTTGGAGACAATATAAACAAACATCTGGGGCATTAGAGTTTCTAACTGTAATGCCCCACCCCACCCTGTGAGACTGACAGGTGTTGGGCATGTGCCTTGGGGTTGTCGACTGTAATGCTCACACCATTCCACCCCCACCCTGCAGCCAGTGACAGACATTGGGGTGTGCCTTACAGTCTTTGTCCCAGACATTCACCCCATTCTGCTATACTGCACCCATCTCAGTTTATTTCATTATGGAATAGGGTGAGCGTTAGGGCTGAAGATCTCAAGGCACACCATGATGCCTGTCAGTCTCTGCAGGGTGGAGGTGGGGCGTTAGGGTTGGAAACATTAATGCCTCATTAAGGAAGTAAATCATGGAGGGATGTTTGATGTCACCTACCTTGATTTCAGCAAAGCCTTTGACAATGTCCAACACAGAAGCTGATTAACAAGCTGAGTAGTCTGGCAACAGAGCACAAGCTGATAAACTGGGTTAGAAACTGGCTGACAGACAGGTGATAGAGGGTGGTGGTAAAAGCTGATAAACTGGGTTAGAAACTGGCTGACAGACAGGTGATAGAGGGTGGTGGTAATGGGATCTAATCTGGGGAGAGGGGGTGAACAGTGGGGTACCTCAGAGATAAGTCTTGGGACCGGTCCTGTTCAAAGTCTTCATTACAGACATTGCAGAAGGGCTAGAAGGAAAGGTCTGTCTGCCTGCTTTCAGATGACACCAACATCTGTAAAGGAGTGAATACTCAAGAAGGGGTGGAGAAAATGAGCAGGGACATGGAGAGACTTGAAAAATGGCCCAAGGAGTGGCAACTGAGGTTCAATGCAAAGAAGTCCAAATAATGCACCAGAAAAGAGGGAAACCTGTGGAGAGTTGCAGGATGGGGTGGAGGTGCTGATGATCACCAAGGAAGAAAGGGACCTAGGAGTTATCAGTTCTGATGACCAAAAGGTGTCAAAGCAGAGCAAAAATGTTGCAAGGATGGCCAGTGGCATGCTGGGGTGCATAGGCAGAGGTATCACTAGCAGAAGGCATAAGGTGGTGATGCCATTGTATAATGCACTAGTAAGGCCTCACCTACAGTACTGTGTGCAATTCTGGAGGCCGCAAACGCGCAAGAACATTGACAGGGTGGAGGCAGTCCATAGAAAGGCAATCAAGATGGTACATGGCTTGCAACACAGAACACATCAGGAGAGATTAAAAGGACCTTAATATGTACTTACTGGAGGAAAGGAGGGAGTGGGGGAAAATGATAGATACGTTCAAGTACCTCAAGAGCTTAGACAAGGTGCAGAGGTGGACATCTTTCAATAAATCAAACGTTCGGCACTGACAAACGCTTGTTTTTTGTCCTAAAAAAACAGAAACCCATCCATTATTGTCTGCTGTGTAACCCACCTTCCCTAAACAGTATACAGACACTGGGGGTGCCCATTCCCCGGTGTCCTTATCTATCTGTCCATTGTTGTGCAGTGTGTAACCCTCCCCCCCAAACAATATGCAGACACTGAAGGTGTCCAATCCCCCAGTGTCATCTGTCCATCCATCCATTGTTGTCCACTGTGTAACCCCCGTCAAACAGAATACAGACACTTGGGAGTGCCCCATCCCACAGTGTCCTCATCTGTTCAGCAAACTCCCTGAAAAAAAGAAAACTGCTCCTCGTCATTTTTTCCCTGTAAAAAAGAAAACTGTGAATCGTTGTCCGTTCTGCCATTACCCAACCCCCCTACCCTCCCACTCAGGACACACCACCCCACACCCCCTGTACCCCATACTTACACACTGGAGGTCTGTCGCCATAATCTACCTTGGACTACAGGCACGTCTTTGCTCTCCAAAGTCCAACCATGAACTGAAATAAATACTTCAATGCATTTCAGTGGGGTTTTCAACTGTAACCCCCACCCAAGTGTGCCATTTCTATCTTGACAGCTCTACCTGGTGGGCTGGGTTCGGGGAGAAATATGTCACTCGGCACATTGGCTAGGTTTGGCTACTCTGCAACAGGGGCACCCAAGTAACTCCGGACAAAGGAAGCAATAACTGTAATGTCCAATACCAGAAGTGGGATTCTAAAGTGTGGCTTTAATTCACATCCAACAGAAAAAAACAAAGCATAGATGGACCCCCACAGGGCTACACTCCTGGTAATGCAGATTTATGGAGATAAGAACACATCCTCATTCACTTTAGCCCTCAGGCTCTGAAACACACTGGGCACACAGCCCGAACTTCTACGCTGCTCTGGGTTTTCCCTGGCTTGGCTCCCTTGCCAGCCACTTGGACACTTTCCATATAGCATGGAAACATTTACTGGTGGCTCCCTAAACCACCTATGAGCACTTCTGCTCCATCAGGGAATCTTCCTCATTAATCCCACTTCTGGGTACTTTTCTCAGGCACCGGCCAAGTACCTGAGAGAAAGCAACATGTGTCCCAAAGTAAACCTGTAGAGGTGAATTTGGTTACTACTGATGGGGGGGTCTCCCACCTCTCACTCCCATAATTCATACCTGACCATTTCTCTGGACTGTAACACCTCATCCTTTAAAACTCTTTGCTGTGTAGATTCTTTTTAAATGTTTTCACATTCAATCTACTGTCTTTACATCCCATTTGTGCTGAACTTAAACATACTTAATAAGTGGCTGTGTCCATTACTCTAGACCCCCCACAGATTTAAGCAGTCCAATTCCCACATCTTCCAAACTGTACTTGGCTGTCTTTTCCTGACCCCACAGTAACAGTCTCTTTAGTTTCATCTTGTTTCAGGGGAAAACAATTGGCCCTTTAGCAGAGCGAACTTACCCCTTGGTTGCAGGTGCCCCACAGGTGTTTTCTCCTCAAAGGAAATCTCGTCCAGAACTTCTGGTGCCTCAGCACGAGCTTAACTCAGGCAGCTTCTTTTTTCCCTAGCCGGACCAGGGGGTTGCACCTGGAAGCAGGCTGATTCCTTCCCCCCATCCCCACAGGGATGGGGTCCTGAACCACAGAAAGTGATCCCTACCACTTCAATGTGCTCTTCTTGTGTTCCTCTTCAGGTGAGAACACACACATATACCAAAAAATAGCTCTTTGACAGAGCTTAGAGCTCTGAGGGCCTGTTTACAGCAGAGCACCTCCTTCAGACTGCCACAGACTCTACTGACTTACTTCAAATTCCCCAACGTTCTACTCTAACCTCCAACTGCAACATTCCAGTGTGGCTTATGCAGCTGCAAAAGTTCTAAAATGATGTCATCCCTCAGTCTCAGCTGAGACTGAGAACAGAGTGAGACAGTGTGAAATCCATTTAACTGGAGTTTCACAAGCTGTCTTCCCTGCCTACCACTAGGTCTTACTGGGATTCTTGTAACCCCGGGTAACAGGGGGTTACACTCTCCCTGGGCCAGGAAAATGACTGTCTGCAGTCATTAGTTACCAGACCTAGGCCATTCTACCTTATGTGCTACCTACGGATAGGGGTGATCAGACCCCCTCCTACCATGTGCTAGGCACAGGCAGGCAACACTAAAAGCCCAGAGGCCATTGGCTGATGCATCAGCCTCTACTCTACCCACTGACTATGGGTACCCAGTGGCTCTGGAAGAACTGTCCAGAGCATAGCCCTATTAGATCAGTGCTGTGACTCCTACGGCCATTCAGAACCACAGCCTGTCTATCTCCCCCTAGCCCTCTAGGAAAAACCTGTCTGCCTCTAACTTAAACTTCCCCAAACAAAAACAAACAGGGGACCTCCCCCCAACCTGGTACACCATGCAACCACACACTAGGAGCTAATACCATACACTATGGATTACTCCCACACTCCCCCACAACCATACCTGCGGAAGAAAAAGTTACACACAGTAATAACAACAACATCAGTACTTTAAACACTACACTCTAAAGTACTACTGAGGAACCCCGCTGAGTCCCTCCTCTTCTTCTTGTCTTCTCTTCTATCTTCTTCAGGAACACTTGCAAGAAAAAGAAAGACAACACACACTCCTAATCTGCATACACAGTCTATCTAAACCCCTACCATCTAAACACTGGAGAATCCCAAAAAGATATTTTTTTTTTAGAAACGTAGAAAAAACAGTATAGACATTAGAAAACAGTAGAAAACAATGTCATTATTTACAATACACCATATTTGGGGGATGGAGTGCCCTAAAAGTCCCATCTAGTGACCACAGTGCCAGAAGGCAAGTCCATTAAAGAGTCTCTCCTTGGCCAGAGCCTGGTGAAGCACAGTTCTAGCAGGCCAAAGTCCCGAAGGGGAGAGTCTTTGAGGACAGTTCAAACATCTGGAGTCTGCTAGTGTAGGGTGTGTACTGCAATGTCATAAGAATAAAAAAGTCTGGACTTACCAGTCCCTTGTAGAACAACACGATACCACACCTGGTCCTCTGCCAAAGACTCTCCCTGGCAGCATTCTTCTGATACAGCTGGGCGGACATCTTCTGGGAAATGACAGGAGGGCACATCTGGAAACTGCTGGGCTGATGTAATATCTGGAGATGGAACCTTGGAACAGGAACAAAAAGGAGAACAGCTGATCTGAAATCATCCGATACCCAGGTGATGAATCAGGATACAGCTGGGCTGGTATACTCTCTGGATCTGAAGTCATCTGGTGGGCCAGTCGATGGATTCTGGAAAGCCAGTACACTGTAGAACTGATGAATGTGGGGCACCTGGGTCCTGGACGTCCAGACTGGTGGAACAACATAGGTATGGCAATGGCTGGAGTGGCAGCACTGGCTACCACTGCTCTGCTTTCCATTTGGTATGCATGGGCACATTCGTAGGAAGGTCTTTGCATTGTGGCCAATAGCACAACGGGTCAGGTGCTTGAATTATCACCCCATCTGGGCGCTCATAATTCACACTGTGAAAGGTTTCATGTCCCTCTCCATCCACAATTCGAACAGTGTCAATAAACAGTGTTCTGCCTCTTTTCCACTGGCTGTATTTTTCTTGAAACATTCTGTTCTTGACATGCTTGTTTGCACCAGGATGCACATATTTCATTGCTTCTTCCCAAATCCATAATTTTCTGCTTTTTTCAATCTCCTCTCAGACTCTCCAAGGAAAGGTTGGAAAGGACATCTCATAGATTTCATTCGCTTTCCTACGAACAGTCTTTCCTCTTTACTAGCTTTAGTCAACCTGAGACCTCTGGCCTGGCTTGGGGGAGGCCAGTCCTGGTTCTGCCAGCTACGCATTCTTAACGACACAAAAAATGGATCCCTGGCTTCTTCTTGCACAGCCAGGGCAGTGGAATCACAACTCTCTTCCATGCGTTCCTCTGAGGCAAGAGCTTGAGGCTGTGTACCAGTTCCTTTTTCACAAGGCCACATAGGTTCTCCCTCTTCTTCTTCCTCACTGAGAATCTGTGCCTAGGAGTGAGCAGTCATCCTCATTCCTGAGACCATCCACTCTTCGCTGGGCGCGGAGGTCGAAACCTCCATTCAAGGCCTCCCTCATCTCGTCTTCACCTATGAGACTTGGGCTAGGCCCCTCTCTCCAAGGGTCTACTGATGCTCTTCCCGAAATGTATCTCTGTGACTCAGACTCTGAAACATCAGCACATTGTTCTGTCTTTAAATCTGCACCCTCTTGCTTTGTGCCACACTCTGAGGGACCTTCTCCAACAGGCTCCGCCTGGTGCTGTGTGCTGCCAACTGCAAATTCTTGAATTTTTGTCCATGTGGGAGCCAAACGAATCTTGGGCACTTTAAACAAACCATATTTCTCTAGGCACCCAGAACAGTGAGGTGCCATGAAGACGTCCCTTCCAGTATTTAAGCACATCACACATACTAGCACTGGATATCCAGGAATCGCCACATGAGGAGGCAATCATCCTCTGTAGTAACATCTCTCAATGTCCCTTAACTTGTTAACTTCTATTGCTATCACAACCCGGGCATGATCCGGGTAACGGGCTGGTCCTGAAGCCATGACTGCAGAGAAAAACAAACAACTCTCACTGTTATTTCAAGTCCCACATCACTGAAAACTTTCTTTCTCTTTCAAAATGGTTCCTCTGCTGCTGTGTTTACATTACTACCCCACCCTGTAATGGCAGCGGCAGCACTCCTATGCATCAACATTCTGTAATTGGATCAAGCCACTGCACATCCGATTTACACACTTTACTGATAACTTTGCTCAAGCTGCACAAACTTGCACTGTTCTTTCTCCTAGCACATTTATATGATTTACCACAGACTTTTTACTCACTGAAGACATTGCTCTAGCTTACAGTCCCTTAAAGCCTCAGTATTTCATAGCATAGGATTGCCTGTATTTCTTGCTGCATATATGATACAACTCATAGTCTCTCACATGGCTTTGAAAATTATACTGACGCTGAACCTATAATTATGCTCACAGTCGATAGCTTAGAATTCTTGCTTTTGCTGGTAAAACTTAACACAGTCCTTCTTTGTAAAGTGATTAGACTGCTACACACAGATTCAGCTGGCTTTTGGTGAAATCACACAGTTTGAGCAATTATTTCTGTTGGTACTCACTGTTATCAGTAGCTGTTTGCTGCGATGGAAAATGGCCTGCAGCCAGTCTTGGAGGCCTCTGGAAAGAAGCGGGTTGGCAGTCCTGCTGAATGTCCCTCTGAACACCACACTCACAGTCCAATCGATTGAGATGAGAGTTGAGCCCGAATTTAAACAGAAAAGTAAATTTTTTAAACTTTTACAGCTCTTTCAGTCACTGCGATGCTCCTCCTGACAAGCCAGTTCTCACACTCCACTCACTCTCCTTCTCGATTGCTATGCAGTCACTCTAGAGCTGGCTTGGGGTGGGACTGATTGCAGTCTCACCAATCACTTGACACCATGCAAATGAGCCTCTTTCCTATCGTGCTCTTCTCCTCATGGCGATGGTCGAGCAGGCAAATTTAAACTGCAAAACCACACTTTTTTTTTTCAACTGAAACTCCTCGGCGGGAGCCCATTTTAACCATTTTTCATGGCCATTAAGCACAACAAGTCTCTCAGTCCATACAGAAAGCATTTCCAGCATCTAGGGCACAATTTTCCTTTTGCTACCACAGTTTTCCACACTTTGTTTTGTTACAAACACTTTTAAAAGCTGGAAAATGCTGTAATTTCGATGCAGAACAAGGGCATACACTCTCAGGCTTTACTGCTCCTTGGTAAACAGTTGGCATTTTAATAGCAGCACATGGATAACAGCACACAGCAGCACATTAGTTTACATTGCTTCAGTTGTTTTGGGCTACCCACTGCCAGATAACCAAATGCTAGCCGTTGTCCGAGTGACCTTTCTTACATTCCTCCCTAAATTCCAAACCCAAATCCTCAGTGGTGCCTCCATTTTTGTAACCCCCACCCAGGTATGCCGTTTCTATCTTGATAGCTCTATCTGGTGGGCTGGGTTCGGGGAGAAATATGTCACTCAGCTCATTGGCTAGATTTGGCTACTCTGCAACAGGGGCACCCAAGTAACTCTGGACAAAGGAAGCAATAACTGTAATGTCCAATACCAGAAGTGGGATTCTAAAGTGTGGCTTTTATTCACATTCAACAGAATAAAGAAAGCATAGATGGACCCCTCACAGGGCTACACTCCTGGTAATGCAGATTTATGGAGATAAGAACACATCCTCATTCACTTTAGCCCTCAGGCTCTGAAACACACTGGGCACACAGCCTGAACTTGTACGCTGCTCTGGGTTTTCCCTGGCTTGGCTCCCTTGCCAGCCACTTAGACACTTTCCATATAGCATGGACACATTTACTGGTGGCTCCCTAAACCACCTATGAGCACTTCTGCTCCATCAGGGAATCTTCCTCATTAATCCCATGTCTGGGTACTTTTCTCAGGCACCGGCCAAGTACCTGAGAGAAAGCAACATGTGTCCAAAGTAAACCCGAGAGGTGAATTTGGTTACTACTGATGGGGGTCTCCCACCTCCCTCCCCATAATTCATACCTGGCCATTTCTCTGGACTGTAACACCTCATCCTTTAAAACTCTTTGCTGTGTAGATTCTTTTTAAATGTATTCACATTCAGTCTATTGTCTTTACATCCCATTTGTGCTGAACTTGAACATAGTTAATAAGTGGCTATGTCCATTACTCTAGACCCCCCACAGATTTAAGCAGTCCAATCCCCACATCTTCCAAACTGTACTTGGTTGTCTGTTCCTGACCCCACAGTAACAGTCTTTTTAATTTCATCTTGTTTCAGGTGAAAACAATTGGCCCTTTAGCAGAGCAAACTCACCCCTTGGTTGCAGGTGCCCCACAGGCATTTTCTCCTCAAAGGAAATCTCGTCCAGAACTTCTGGTGCCTCAGCATGAACTTAACTCAGGCAGCTTCTTTTTTCCCTAGCCAGACCAGGGGGGTTGCCCCTGGAAGCAGGCTGATTCCTTCCCCCCCATCCCCACAGGGTTGGGGCCCTGAACCACAAAAAAGCGGTCTCTACTACTTCAATGTGCTCTTCTTGTGTTCCTCTTCAGGTGAGAACACACACATATACCAAAAAATAGCTCTTTGACAGAGCTTAGAGCTCTGAGGGCCTGTTTACAGCAGAGCACCTCCTTCAGACTGCCACAGACTCTACTGACTTACTTCAAATTCCCCAACGTTCTACTCTAACCTCCAATTGCAACATTCCAGTGTGGCTTATGCAACTGCGACAGTTCTAAAATGATGTCATCCCTCAATCTCAGCTGAGACTGAGAACAGAGTGAGACAGTGTGAAATCCATTTAACTGGAGTTTCACAAGCTGCCTTCCCTGCCTACCGCTAGGTCTTACTGGATTCTTGTAACCCTGGGTAACAGGGGGGGGTTACACAACTTAGTGGCATAACTTGGCCATTTTTAAATATTTTTACCCAAAATTTTCAACAAATGTTTTTTGGGACCCCACCTCACAAACAACTCCACTAAAGTAATTTTCAAGCATCCCCCCCCATTGACATCAATGCATACGACGAACATTCGGCATTGACAAATGCTTGTTTTGGAAGAAATAACAACTCTAGTGATCATTCACTTCTAGCATGTTATTGGTGCCTTTGATGTCAGGTTCAAGAGGCAAGAAGTCAATGCAAGCCAAATCCAAAGTGGGGCAGCTCTCTTCCGGCAAGGTTTTTCACTGGAGGTAACAGCCACACTACTTGCAATGCCAAAATATTGGTCCCTCTCTGCAGGCATAAGGTTTATCTTGCTCTGGTACACTGGTCAGACACAAAGAAACAGGAGTCTTTCAGGTTGCTGTGCATGTGGCCAGGTGCCCCTGCAAGTCCTATGGTGACCCGGAGTACTACAGAAAGTGCAACTTTCAGACATGAAGACAAAGCAAAAAGCAGATGTCAGTTTGCACATAAGCATTAGCACAATTGCTAGGTCCTTGGCATCTCAAAAGCAGACTCGGTGGACACAGGGTCTCCTTCTGCCATTGTTTTTTATGTTTTCTATTACTACACTGGCTTCCCAGACAGGGAGCTCAGGTAAGACACTGAGTAGGATTTACATTTCTAATTACATTTTAGGATCACACTACCACCAAGGCTGAACCCATGACCAAGAGGTGAAAGACTTCAGAACCCTTTGCTAAACCATTTTGAGAAATCCAGTCCCCTAAGAATAGCAGGCTTTAAAGGGGATGGCAAGTGCTGCAGCAAACCCATTTAATATTTCCTGGCCCCTGTTCTCTTGCTATACAGCTATTTCATTTTTTGTTTTTGTAACCCACCAGTGGAGGCTTACCTATAGGTGCCCCTTCCTGCCTTTTGCCTCCTGTTGCCCTGGTGTTCTCTGTTCTCCCCCAGTCATGCACCACCACAGCCTGAAGTCCTTTGGTGCCTCAGTGTGTTCCTGGAACCTCCTTCTGGTCCCTGCTTCTCTTACAGGCTCTGGGTAGGGACCAGAGAAGCATTTGTGAGCTGCTGCTAAATCTCCCCTTGCACATCTGGCCAGCGGCTGGCTCAGGCATGCACAGAAGTGGCACTTCATTTTCTTACCGCTGTAGCCATGAAATGGGAGGCTCTACAGAGGTCCCGGTTCCTGTATGGAGCATGGTGGGGACAGTAGACCTAAACACAGTACCCAAGAACTCTTGGGGTCCTTCTAATTAAGAGCGCCTATCAGTGAAATCATTTGTTTATAAATATTAATGAGTTGCATTAATATTAATGAGGAAGCCTGTTTAGTGCCTAGGGTCACTATATTTTGGCACTAGCGACAGGCCAAGAACTGCAGATACATATTAAATATAGGCAGTGTTTATGAGTGCACAAAGCCATATTTGCAGCCTTTGACCTGTTGTCAGCCAGTAGGAATGTTAGAATTTGGGCAGAGACTTTTAGGACTGTGCCAAGGCTATATGGGGAAAAAAGCAGGGACAAATATTTGGCACATATTTGAGGAACCAATCAGGCATCGAGGGAGCCTGATGAATATTAATATTTCAGAGAAACAATTTATTCAACCAATCATGAGCTGCTGACAGCTCCCAAAATCCCAAGAGACTTGTTCTGGGCTCAGTCACAGGGAGGGGGGCTCTTGCCCCTTGCAAAGAGAATGTGGCTGCAAGAAATTAAAGTGACTGGCCTGGGGGTTGCTAGATACTTGTCCCCCAGGTTATCTTTCCAAATGTGAAGGAAGTGTGGGGAAGAATCCTGATTTAACTTCAGTTGTGAGAGAGCTACAAGAAATTCTCCCTGCACCTGTGAGAGAGCTGCAAGAATGTTTCTACCTCAGTGATGGGAGCGTTGTACGAAATTTGTACCTCAGCTGAGACAAAGCTGCAGGCTGGATTCTAAGTGAGTAAAAGCCTACTTTAATAGTTCAAGAGGGAGAAAGAGAAAGAGAGAGAGAGAGACCTACTTGGGGAAAAGCAGCTAGAAAATCCAAGAAGTGCTCAGTGTTTTGGCTGTACTCTGCATGTGACCAGTGCCAAGGAAAGGGTGGACATTTGTTAGTATGACCATGGATGGTTCTGGGTCTCTGAAATGTCTAAAGTGATAGATAGTGTGCCTACAGGTATGGAAGGGAAGTATTCTTAGTTCAGAGCTTTGCAAGAAGTTGCCTGTGAGGACTATTTGGTGTTCTAATTGGAGCTGCAAATGCCAGCTGGCCAAAAGGAACTATGTGTCTACTGTTCAGCTTGTGAGAAGCTTGAGATCGTGCTTTTGAGAAGCTACTGTAAAAAGGAAGTGAAATTACTAATTTGGTTGGGAGCCATGCCTTAAGCCCTGTTAACTATCTTGGTGATGAGTCATGCCTTAAGCTGCTGTGGTGCCTTGAAAAGAGAAAGAGAATTTGCCTTCTAATTGAGACTGTCCCAGAGTTTGGGTCTTCCCTGGCTCACGGGGTTCCACCCACATTTTGAAACTGTAAGCTGTGATGTGAAATGACCATGTCTGCCATGCTGGCAGAGTGGTTGAAGGTACTCTAATGATGCAAAGCTACTGAACGCCAGAAAAGAGAAAGAGAGACTGTCCTGTAGATTAGCTTGGGTGTCAGCCTGCCAGTGTGCCAACTCTGGCACTGCCATCTGTATCTCCCAGATGGGCATAGCCTGGACATGGGGGGTCTGAGGCATGTCTGTTTTCAAAATGTTCCAAAATGTGAGGGGCATCTGCAAGGAAGCTGAAAAAGTTCCAGCCTGCAAGCTGCAAGAGCCTGTTTGAGAAAAGGGGTCAGCACCAGCTCCTGCCTGTATCTCAGCTAGATTCAAGCTACAAGAATTATGTCTACCTCATATTCACCTGAAAAAAATCCTTCTGCACCTATTATGTCTGGCTATGAAACCATGAGTAAGCAGACCTATCTCTGCACTCATAGAAAACTGTAAATAGTTATTAATGTTGTGTCTGCCAAGATCAGTATCTAAGGCCCAAGCTACCAGAGTGAATGAGTTGCCTGTTTACCTACAGAGTTGCAGTTTAAAATACAAGCCAAGGGGTAAATAATGTTAATCTAACTTTCTTTAAGGGCCCCAATGCCGGCCAACCAGCTGCAACATATCAGGCCTGGGTACCCAGAGGTATAAAATTGTGGGGTTCTATCATAGACTGGGGACTGGTACTAGTTGGGGTGATCTAATGGTTAAGGTCTATGCAGCTAGATAAAGAGAGCTAAACCTGAATCCATCAGAAGGCTGGTGGGTGGTTTAACCTGATAGAGGTTTGAATTAAAAAATGTAAAATGATTGTGTTCCATTGCAGTTTCTATTTCTATTCCAACTGCTAATTTACCAAATGCCAATCTGAAATGCTGTTTAACCTTTACATCCAATTACCCTTTCTGAACCCTCACTCCCTTGTAAATAAATTGTTGGTTAACCATTTTTTATAAATTTGGTGTCATGAGCATATCATTAGAGTAAGTCATTAATTATGAAATGTGGAATTTGGGGATTTACTAATTGTTAATCCATGTGTGGGGTGACTGCATGACATGTGGGTGGGTACAGCATCCCAGGGGATTGTACCAGCTTTATATCGGACCCACTTAAATTATACTCTGGGTGGAGGCACTGCGCAATGATGTTATCTTGGGAAAGAACCAGTTTGAACATCAAGAAATAGGAACCCAGGCCCCTCAACCTGGTCTGTGACCACCCAGACAGGGGTAGTAGCCCATTGGGACACAGTGTCTGGGTGTTACATCTTCTTTCTACTATGGTCTTCAAAACCAGCTACTGTATGTAGGCCACCCCAGTGGCTTGGCAGCAGCACATAGCACTGCCACACAGGTGACTTGAGTTTGGGATCAAGCTCAGGATGACACACTGGAAAGCAGGCCAGATTACAGCAGCTGCCCCTCAGCAGTGGACCATGACCCCCCACACCAGCAAGCAGTGCTTCACCACCCCACTCCCCCCAGTCCCATCCCTGAGCCAGAGACGGGCATAGCCCTCTGATTTCCACCATGACTGGCCACTGACTGAGCTATCAATAAGCAGGTACTGTAACAGCTGATTGTACAGTACGTGCTCACTGACAGTTCAGTCGGTGGCCGGTTGTGGTGGTGAGTGGAGAGCTGTGCCAGTTGCTGGTTCACGGATGAGACATGGGGCCGGAGTAGTTGGGCATTGCCTGCCAGGTTGGGGGGATCCCTAGACCACCAGGGAATGTTATATGTTATAATATATGAACAGATCGGGGATATGGAAGGGGCCCGCTAGACCATCAGGGATGTGATTACTATTGCTAAAAAGGGGATTGGGGCTGGGGTGGCTGCTACACCACCAGAGACATGATTACTATTAAAAATAAGGGGATCAGGGCTGAGGGGAGCATGTTAGACCACCAGGGACATTTTCATTATTAATAAAAAGGGGATCAGGGCTGGGTGGACCTCTAGCCACTACCTATTTCTGTCCTTACAGAAGTACTACACAACTGCGCCCACAGCTTGCAGCAAACACTACAGATGCACCGTCTTTTTGGCACATGGCTACAGTTGCCACAGGCCATGGAACTTTGCTGCTGAGACCCTACCTGACACAGAATCAGGCACAAGGTCCCAGGTGCACCAGCAATCAGCGCAAGCAGCCATTGTCGCAGCTTGTGCCACCTTTTGAGAATCGAGACCCATACCTTTAAATGATGAAATCCATGTCATACCTGTCAATTATGACTTTTTTCTCCATGGACTGGCTGTGAATTAAAGAAAACAAGCATTTGTCGATGCCAAATGTTTGCTTGCTGGCATTGGCATTGGTAGTGTAGGAGTTAGAGAGCTGCATAATAGGAACGGCAGTGAAGTATTGAACTGAAGCCAACCCCACCACCACCCTGCAGAGACTGACAGGCATTAGGGTGCGTCTTTGGGTCATCAGGCATAACGGCCATGCCATTTCACCACATCCTACACTGCAGACACTGACAAGTGTCACAGTGTGCCTTTGGGTCTTTGGACCTGATGTTCACCCCATTCCATCAGGAAATATGGCGAGATGGGTCCTGTATAGGAGAGTGGGGTGAACTTTGGGGCCGAAGAGCCCAAGGACCACCTCAATGCCTCTCACTGGCTGCAGGGTGTGGAATGGCATGAGCATTACAGGCAAGAATCCCAAGTCACACCCCTGATGCCTCTCAATCTCTACAGGCTGGGGCATTATGGTCGGAAACCCTAACACCTCAGGCATTTGTTGGCATTTTCACTCCAAATTTTCAACATGTTTTTTTTTGTGACCCCCACCTTATGAACAGTGGCAATATCAGTTTGTTAGCCGAAAGCTGATTTCGCTCAGTGACTATGCCATTTGGCACCACAGGTGCGAAAACACATTTCGAACAGGATGTGAAAAATGACAGCTGTACTGTTCATTGGGAGGTGCAAAAAATGGCAATGTTGAAATTCTGCCGTGAAAATATTAAAACAACTGGTGAAGTCACTAGCGTGTGTAGAAACTGCACAACGCACACCCGTAATGCAATTAGTTTGGGGATTTTTTTACAGCAGATTGTCAACACAGGGATTTTGTAACCTCTGCTCATGAACAGTGTCACTGTGATTTTCTTAATCTGTCCAGAACGGTGATTTCTGCCACCACGGATTTCTGCGCTGGAAGTGTGAAAACACATTTCGGCCATGGTGTGAAAAATGACAGCTGTACTGTTCATAAGGAAGTGTGGAAAAATGGCAGTGGTGAAAATCTGGACTGAAAATATTAGAAATCCATGAAGTTACGAGGGTGCATGGAAACTGCGCAATGGTCATTCGTAACACAGTCATTTTATGGACGTATTTCACCAAATTTTTAACATAGCCATTTTAACACCTCTGGTCATGAACAGTGTCACTGTGATTTTTTTACTCTGTCCAGAACATTGATTTCGCACACCGACTGTGCCATTGTACGCTACATGTGCGGATACATATTTTAGGTCAGATGTGAGAAATGACAGCTGTACTGCTCATAAGGAGGTGGTAAAATAACGTGTTAATCTGGAGTGAACTATATTGAAAATTCCACGAACTTCTGGCGTGCATAGGAACAAGCATAGCGCATGCTTGTAAAACAGTCATTTTTAGAATTTTTCACCAAATTTTCAACATAGGGTGTTTGGGGCCTACCTCATGAACTGTGACATTGTCATTTCATAAATCAGTCGAAAAGGTGGTTCCGTGCAGTGACATGAGAAATCACCTTTCGGGCGATCTAGCGATGACAGTGACAGAATTTATGAGGTGGGGTCTAAAAACCAATGAAATTGATCAAAATCCCAAAATGCCGAGATATGCACTAAAGTTGAAAAAACCCTATTTATTACATTATACAGCTTACGGCATTTCCTCAGTTCAGGGTCGGCTTTGAAGAGTGCAGGCGTGTTCCCAGTCCACCGAAGAGTGTCGCGCGAGCTCCGGATGTAAGTATGGGGTAAGGAGGGTGTGGGGAGGCAAGGTGCGCGAGTGGGTGGAGTGCGGGTGGGGAGATTGGGTCAGGACAGTCAGCGAAGGAAGGTTTTCTTTCAGGTTTCTTTTTTTTTTAACTTAGACAACGTGGGACTTGTGCCATGCTGGGTGGACTCCCAGTGTGGCAGCTGGAAACTGTTTGGGGGCTGTGGAGCCGATGGGGATTGGGCACCCGTGTGGCCTAAATCTTTGCCATGCTGGGGTGGGCTCCCAGCATGGCACCCTAGTCTCTTGGGGGACAGTGGAGCCGGCGCGAGGTTGGGCACCCCCTTCAGCCATACGATCTGTTGCCATGCTGGGGTGGGCTCCCAGGTGGCATCTGGAACTCTGCTGGGGAGAACACAGCACAGCCGGCGAGGATTGTGCACCCTGTCGCTACAGTGTGTGCGTGGGGGAGAGGAAGCACGAGCACGCAGTATGCGTGCATGTGTGTGGGGGGAGCACACATGAGCACACGATATCTTATCCCTGCTCACGAAGTGTAGCTCTCCCTTTCAACTGTATGGTCACTGCATTTTCAACTGCTGTCATAGACAGCTGCAGCATTCATTGAAGAACTGCGGCCGTGCCTGCAAACACACTGACTGAATTGGAAGACGGGTGCCACACTTCCGAAAACTCGGATGATGGCACTATGTTTCTTGCACATGCGTGCAAGCAAACATAAAAATCTATAGATGTATCATGTGTGTTATTCTCCTTAACTCCATACAGTGGTAACCAGTGATGAGATGCACTATATATAAGGAAATATCACAAAAATCTAATTCAAGTTAATGGGGGTTTCTGTGATATATAGGGGATATGACATGGGCTGACTTATGATATCTTTTTTCAATTCCTGAGAAAGTACTGGTCTGCTGATATCTTAAGAGTGGCAAAGCCATGAGTGAGACAGCAGTAGATTAATATCCTTGAATAAAGAGAAACATGATATCTTAAGACAGCCCATGTCACAATCAATTTATGTAACATGTGTTTAGATGATTTTGTGCTATAAATGGTAAAAACAGACAAAAGGAAAACATGCAAAATGCAAATTGATCCTCTTTTCAATGGCTCAGCATAACAGCAGCTGATCAGTACTACTTTAATAGGAGGACAAAGGGTCAATCAAGAGTGCATATACATTTCTGTGCATGTTAAGTGTGGCCAGAGTCAGTGAGTTACATTTTTTAAGCATGCTCAGTGACCAAGTTCATGTATCTTGCTATGTTGGATGAAGGTAACCCTTTCCGTCTTGTATTTTATTAGTACACATGTTGTGTAAATCCTGATATATGTGGATATTCTTCATAATGTCACTGGCTACCCCTGTATCTTTATAGTGCTGCTTCATCCCTGGTACACAGCAGCACTTACTGGTACCGTCAGGGTAATGGACAGCATTAGAAGCAATGTAGCAGGTGTGGGTTGCCAGGGTGGGGTAAAGAACAGTGGAGAAAATTAAGGGAAGGAAGAGTGAAGGCAACCAGCCTCTGTGTGAAGGAAGTGAGCAAAAGCAGCTGAAAAAAAAGGCCACTAGGCTACTCTAGGAAAGTGCCACGAAAGTGAAGGAAAAAAAGGTGGCATGAAGGAGGAACAAAAAAACACAGATGGAGGAGGATAGGGAGGTGTACCAGGTAAAACAGAGGGAAGCAGATAAGACAGTGAGGGGAGCAAAGGCACAAATGGAAGAAAGGATAGCCAAACGGGTGGCAGAAGGGGCAAGACTTTCTTCAGGTACATAAGTGAGAAAAGGGAGGCAAGGGGAGGGATAGTAAGGATAAGGAGGACCGCAGATGGTGACTATAGTGCAGAGGAGAATCAGGAAAAAGTAGACATCCTGAACAGGTACTTCTGTTCAGTCTTCACAATGGAGGGGGAAGGGGATGGACCAGCAAACCACTGAGGGGCAGCCAAACACATGGGAAGGGGAACTCAAGTCCATTTACAGAGAAAATAGTCCTGAAAGGACCTGCAAACCTGGAAGTGGAGAAGGCTGTGGGACTGGACGAGATACACTCAAGGGTGCTAAGGGAACTCAGGGAGGAGTTTCCTGCACCACTGAGGGCCTTATTCAACAACTCAGTGGAAACAGGAGTGATTCTAGAGGACTCAAAGAGAGCTGACATAGTTATGGTTCATAAGAGCGGCAGCAGGGCGGAGGCTAGCAACTACAGAGCAGTCAGTCTCACATTAGTGGTGGGTAAATTAATGGAAACCCTGTTAAAATAAAGGCTAGCAGAACATCTTGAATCCAATGGGTTGTAAGAGCAAAGGTAGAATGGATTCACGGTTGTGATCATGCCAGATGAATCTGATCTAGTTCTTCAACTGGGTGACCAGGGAGACAGAACAAGGAAGGGCACTGGACAGCTGGCCCACTGGTGTAGAGGGCTGAGGCATCATGAATGCTTTACCTCTTCCTTTGCTGGTAATCCAGGTTTGGGAATGGACACGGGTCACTTCGGGGTTGGCCGGGGGAGGGAGGATTGAGCATCCGTAGGACTGGTTTCCTCCCTTGGGGAGGGAAGATGTCATGCCTCGCCTCTTGACTGCCACCTGGAGGAGTCTAGGTGGTGGTGCATGAGAGCCACAACCAGTGGGAGGGAGTATGTTCAGAGCACTGTTGGTTGGTGTCTCCATGGAGGCGGAGCTCACACAACATGTTCATTACATGTCCATGCTGCCCAGGGGAGAAAAACCAGAAAAAAAATGGAGGACAGATTTCATGAAGCCCTTCCCATCATGCAGATGGCCCACTTCATCTCTCCAAATCCAGGGACAGGCTGGACTTGTGTTCTGGGTGGGGATAGCCATCCCTTCCTGGCCCCACCACAGGGGGTAATCTGTGGGGGATTAGGCCCCCTGATACTGGAGGAGGCTCAAGACTGCTGCGTCTGAAAGGGACAGGGCTGAGTACAGCCACCCATCCTGCCAAGGTGGATACACACCTCTGTGGAAGAAGGAAGAGCACTGGAAATAGCCTACAGTACTTGTATTTCAACAAGTCCTTCAACACTGTGCCATGTAGGAAACTAATAAAGGAATTAGACAGTTTTGGGTGGGATACAAAGTGGTTAACTGGGTAAAAAATTTAATGGATAAGTGAAAGAGGGTGGATGGTGGAAAATGGCACTCACTCTGATGATGGCAGAGCAACCAGCAAGGTGATTAAGGGATCAGTACTGGGACTGGTCCTCTTCAATGTCTTCATGAGTGACATTGCAGAATAGCTGGAAGGTAAGATATGCCTATTTAGAGATGACACTAACATCTATAATAAGATGAATATTGAGGAGAGGGTGCAGAGAATGATTAGTGACCTTAGAAAACTTTAAGAGTGAGCTGGCCCAGTGGTGCAGATAACTGAGGTGCTTAGCATCTTACCTCTTCAATGCTGGCAACCCAGGTTCGGAAATGAACTCAGGCAGCTGGGAGTCAGCTGAGGTGGAAAGAGGGGAGCAGAACTGAGTGGCCGTCAGGCAGTTCTCCTCCCCTTATTTGGGCATGATGGTCTTCCTTGCACTTGGCTGCCACTGAGTGGGGGATTGGTAGTAGTAGTGCCACACAGATGGGGAGGGTGTCTGGGCACTAGGCCTGGGAGGGAGAAGCAGGGACTCCAGTTCTGGTGCACACGTGCATCTCCACATGTGTGCGCGACCGAGTTTGCTAAGGCACCGGGGAGAGATAAGGGAGAAAATAGAAGTAAAAAGGACAGGCATGATGACTGCATATGGCACCCACTGGCCACACCACCACCCACCACATCACCAGGTGGCCTTGACGAGGAAACTGGATAATGTGCTTTGTGGGGGAGAACAGACCCCCCTCTACTTTTTTCTTTTATTTAGGGTCTTTTATGCTCCTCCAGGCCAGCCCACATCAGCATAATCTCTGCCCCCAGCCCCATTAGCCATCCCTTGGGATTTGGTGCACCCCTGCACATCAACACCCTGACGGCAAAACACAAAAAAAGACCATTATGGTGACAGTTGTTGTAATGGTCCTCTTTTTGTGTTTCACTTTCTGCCAGTGTTCTGCCTCCCCCGACCACCTCCAACCTGGAGTTGATAATCCTAGAGTCTGGAGAGTGCGGGGGGCACAGCACCACACAGAAAACACTCGCTGCATGGGCGGCAAAATACCAACGTCATTATTGTGCTGCCACTGTGGGGGAGGTCAGCATTTTCACTGTCAACCTCCCTTGGTGCTTCCCTGGGATTTACCTTCCCTGGTGTTCCTCTCTGACTTACACCCCAAGTGAGGCCTTCAGGGGGCCCAGCCTTCTCCCCCTATCAGATCCTGAGGTTCATTATCTGGGGTGGGCCATGGAGTGATAGTGTGAGACCTGCAGGGTGAGGCAAGCAGCATACCGCATGGACCCATTTTTTCAATTTTCTGGTCTGGATGCGTGGCATACAATTATGTCAATGGCAGCATGCCAATGTCTGCCCTGCCTCCCCCTCCAGCAAGCTCCAGCAGTCAGTTCTTCCAGCCTCTGTGGGGGTCTGTTGGGCGCTGGCAGCTAACCCCCCCACTCCGGAGGACAGCAGTCTCTAGGATGATCAATCCTCCTCCACCCAGCAAACCCTCTGAATCCCGGATCCATTTCCAAACCCAGGTCATTGAAGTTACAAGCAGAAACACTACTGCTGCACCAACAGGCTGGCTGTGACCTGCCTCCCCTGGTCCTGCCACAGGGAAAATCCTTGGGGGTGTCCTCACCGCTGGGATCCTGGAGAGATGATGGACAGTGGGGAGGGAGTGGCATCTAGAAGAAGGGAACCTCCCTTGCCATGGCGCCAGGAGACAAGAACAGAATATGAAAAAAAAAACAGAGGAGTGGTCGAGGGTATGGCAACTGTAGTTCAATGCTCTTCATTCTCTTCATGCTCTTCTGCAGCCTGCACAACAAATACAGACTCAGTCTCATCACGATCAAAAACTGCCTTGGCGCAACCCTCGAACAGGTTCAATCCTTTAAATATCTAGGAGTTACCAGGGATCACGTGATGCATGGTACCGGGTAGAAGCTCCTCTGTACAGCTCCAGCCTCCCGACCTTAAAATTTTGTATTTTGGGTGGTTATATTTGCCTAAAACCTTGAAATACTGCTTCACATCGCCTTCCTAGAATCCTGTGCTCCTGCTGGCCAGATATCGGCAGAGATGGAGGTCTACATGAAGAAAGCCCCACAGAAGCACACCCAGCTGGTCACTCCCGAGAAGGCCCTGAAGAAATCACGGGCCTCAAGTGCAGCAGATAAGCCAGAGCTCTTGAACCTGATCGCCGAACAAGAACCGCTAACGCTGAGCAGATTTTTGGAGGAATTTAAGCCTTTCCGTGAGGAAGTAAAAGAAATCTCAAAGGAGCTCAAATCCCTTTCTAAAAAGCTCAAAGAGGTGTCAATAGCAACCTCAGATAATACAGCCCGCATTTCCTCCCTTGAGAAATGAGTGGAAAAAATTGATCCCGGTCTTGTGGCTATGCGGCAGAAGTTCTCACATCTGGAAGCTAAATTAGAAGATCTAGAGGGTCGCAGCTGAAGGAATAACATAGTTATTCTGGGGCTCCCAGAAGGAGAAGAGGGCCAGAATACAATCACTTTTGTGCAGAAGTTGGTGGAAAAGATTGCTGGCCCCTTTCCCTTCGGGGCCAAGTATATTATAGAGAGGGCAGATAGGTCCTTGCGACCAAAGCCTTCCCCAGGAGCAATGCCACGTCCCATTATATGCCACTTTTTGAATTATTTGGAGCGGCAACATTTCCTGGCAAAAGTTAAAGAATTGCAAGAAGGTAAGTGGGAGAATGCCAGGCTCAGAATCGCACAAGATTTACCGGGGTCGGTTAGATTGAAACGTACAGCGTTCCACCCTATTGTCTCAAAGATTATAGCAGCAGGACTTAGGTTTAAGATGGGTTACCCAGCTAGATTGCAGGTACAGGTGGCTGGTACCTGGTCAACCTACGAGGATCCTGAAGCTGCTCTTATGGGGCTAAAGTCTGCCTTGCCTGACCTGTTTCGGGACACATGATCTACTTTCTCGGTGTTAGAGAAATCAGAACTGGAAGGGAGAAGTCCTTCTCGAGTTAAAGATGAGAAATGAGAAAAGGATTTTCATCTGATCCTGTGTGTTCCTGACAGTAATGACTGAAGGGACTTCTTTTGCTGTGATCATGTTATTTTCATAGTACACTCTACTGCTTAATACTACGGGGCAGTTGCATGTGTCAGAGACTGTTTCAATAGGGGCACACTTTGTCTGAGGGGAAGGTTCTTTCCCTGCAAAGGCTGTGTTTGGCAACTACTTGCAAGGGCAATAGGGCATTTCTTAAAATCTCAGATTGATGCCTTTTGACTCGACACTTTATTTCGAAATGACAGTACTCAGGAGGGTGCACCTTTCTATAATTTTGTATGGCTATGTGTTTTCGTGCTTGTATCGCCAGAAGGTGCCCTAGTTATTAATTTAGAGGTTCAGCCCCACCAGACAATCCGTGAGTCTATATTTTTTTTTTTCCCCACTTGGAGCTTTATGGTAGGGGTCTGGGAATATATTAGGTTTTTTCACCCAGGATTACCAGCCTGGGACAGCTTTGAAATGGTTTTATTGTTGCTGGCAGTAGTTACGACAGCATGCTCAGCCATCATATTGCATGTTACCGTTTTTACCATACCAGCATTCTGGTTCATCAGTTTAGTTTCTAAACAGAGAACGCTCCCCTCTGGCTATCAGGAGCCTAATGTTTAAGTGATGTTAGTTATAACATTATTTCCTTTGCATATATATTTAGTAGTTATCAATTTCTTTAGGAAGGTGTTGCATAATAGGGTAGGGTTTGGAGGTGCAGGTTGGGGAGGCTGGGGAGAGAGGAAGAGAAATGGTATTTTGCTGAACGTTACTCGTGAAAGTTGGGGTGGTAGGGTGGGCAGGGTTAAGGTTAAATTTAGGACACTTGGTATATTTAATCTATGGGATTTTGGGGGATACATTAGAGGGGGGGTTCATGGGGGATTAGAGCTGAGGAGGAGGGTGCAGAGTTGAGAGGGTGATACAGCAGCAATCAAGGGTACTGGATATTTAATTATTGCTGTAGTAATCTCCAAATGTTATGTAAGGGACTTTTTTCTTCCTACTTAGATGGCTAGCAGCATTAATCTGGCCACTTGGAATGTGAAGGGGATAAGGAAAAAAAGTTAAACAATATCAAGGGTTAAAGCATCTAAACTTATTGTG
Organism: Neoceratodus forsteri; assembly: GCA_016271365.2. Lineage (NCBI taxonomy): Eukaryota > Metazoa > Chordata > Ceratodontiformes > Ceratodontidae > Neoceratodus > Neoceratodus forsteri. The sequence continues at coordinate 133,922,872 of CM028136.1, forward strand.
CTCCCAGATTACTTTCTTGCAAGAATCTCATTTACTAGAGTGTGAAACTCTGCAACTTAGGAGGCAACAGGTCGGGCAGGTGTTTAATGCCTCGGGGTCCACCAACAGTTGTGGGGTTATGGTTCTGGTCAATAGAGGCATTCCCTTTGTCTCCAAGCAAGTTCTTAGAGACCCAGGCGGTAGATAAGTCCTGGTTTGGGGGAACCTTTGGTCCATGCCAATTTTACTTTGCAGCATATATGGGCCTAATGCAGATGACCCAGGCTTCTTTATGAAGCTTATTTCCATCATTCTTCCCATGCTTCCCATTGCTATAATTATGGGTGGAGACTTTAACTTGGTTTTGGACCCTGATGTGGACAGGTCTGGTAGTGGGTCGAGGAGCCTGTCTCCCGGGCAGAGAGCATTCAGGGATTTACTGGACCAGTGTGGACTGTGTGACGTGTGGCGTGTATTACATCCCAAGGCCAGGGAATATACTTTTAACTGCATAGTGCACAGAACCCAGTCTGCATTGACTACCTCTTAAGTTCCCAGTAACTTTTACGGGGGGGGTCTTAACAACCGGATTCAGCAGGCCCACTGTCTGATCATTCTTTGGTGGTTTGCAATCTGGCTTTCCTTAATATTCCCAAAAAAGAGACCCAATGGAAATTAAACGAACAACTATTGAAAGATGTTAAATATTGTAGCTTAATAAAAGAACAGATTGATTTCTTTTTTTCCACCAACTCTGTGGAGGGTATGGCACCTGATATTTTATGGGGCGCCTTTAAGGCCTATATGAGAGGGATTATTATTAGTCTAGCTACAAAGAGAAAAAGGGCTCGAGAGGCTGAATTATTATCCTCATTATCACTAGTAAGGTCTCTGGAAGCCAACTTATCCTCCAGTACCTCAGATGAAGACATGAAGAGGCTCTTGGTGGCCAAAGATAGATATTTAGGCTTGTTGAGGGAAAAGGCAGAGATATCCATTATCTGCACTAAAGCAAGCTACACCGACCAGGGGGAAAAAGCAGGTTGCTTGCTTGCTTTAAGATTAAAACAGCAGGAATCTGCAAGATTTATTCCCCCAATCAGGGCCCAGGCAGATGGATCCTTGAGGGTATCCTCTTCAGAGATTGTACAGGAAGTTGCCTGTTACTACGAGCAATTATATCAGGATATGGACAGTCCTCCTTCCTTGGAGGCACTGGAGGCATACCTTAAGGACTCTTCTCTCCCTTCCCTGTCAGATTCACAGAGGAAGCTGTTGTCCTCCCCAATATCTCTTGAGGAAATATCAGAGGTCATCAGGGCTCTGCCCTTGGATAAGGTCCCGGGGCCGGATGGTTTTTCTGTGTTATTTTACAAAACTTTCTGAACACAATTATTACCGTTACTGTACTGGTTGTACCTCCATATTCTCTCTGGGGTAGGGGTAGATACACATTTGTTTGAAGCCCTGATCATTCTCCTTCCCAAACCTGATAAAGACCCCGAGTTAGTTCAAAGCTACAGGCCCATTTCTCTTTTGAATCAGGATTTCAAAATTCTCTCTAAGATATTGGCCGACAGAATAACCCGGGTCCTCCAGGACCTGATCAGTATGTCTCAGGTGGGATTTATGAAGGGACGGTCATCATCAGATCGTTTACGCACTCTTTCACATGTCTTCTCGGTGTCCAGGGATGCCATCTTTCCTGCGGGATTGGTTTCCCTGGATGCCGAGAAGGCATTTGATCGTGTCAACTGGAATTTTTTGTTTCAGGTTCTTAAGGCATTTGACTTTCCTACCATGTTCATAGACTGGATTCAGGCTCTATATTGGACCCCCTCAGCCAGAGTTTCTGGCAACGGAGCATTTTCTAAACCCTTTCCTTTATTTTCTGGCACCAGGCAGGGTTGTCCCCTTTCCCCTCTTTTATTCAATTTATACTTAGAGCCCCTTATCCGAAATATTCTTAATAATCCAGAGATACGAGGCATACCGATAAGGAACAACGTGGAGAAGATCACTGCATATGCTGACGATCTTCTCCTCCGTCTGTCTCACCCAACAGCATCCATCCCTCCTATGTTAGGGGAAATAGTTAAGTTCAGCTCTTTCTCAAATTATAAATTGAATGCCAACAAATCATCCATTTTCCCTCTTAATCACAAGGTTTTTAAGAATGATATTGCCTCTTTTGGTCTTTGTTGGTCACCCCGCGTTCTTAGATACCTGGATATCAATTTAACACGTAACCCCTCCTCATGGTTCAAAGTGAACTTGGAGCCCCTTTCCCAGTTGATTGTCCAGGATCTCAACAGATGGTCCAAGCTTTCTGTCTCCCTATGGGGCCGCATTAATATAATTAAAATGAATGTTTTCCCTCTTTTGTTTTACCCCCTTTTGCACCTTAACTCCTTCATTCCTTTATCCTGGTTTCAGAGAATGCATATAACTTTTATTAACTTTATCTGGTCCAATAAGCAATCCAGGTTGGCATATCACAAACTGGCCACTCTGAAAACAGATGGAGGGTTGCGGATTCCACATCTGGCAATCTATTATTGGGCTAGTCATATAGCAAAATACCTGCGGTGGGTGAGTCCGGGTCCTGAGAATTTAAGACTGACCTGGCTCAAAATTGAGTTAGATTTTATCCAGTCTGTGAATATGGACCCCTTGACTATGCTTCATGTTAAAATTGCATCCCTTCAAGACATTTTCAGATGCCCCACCCTTTGGACGTCATTAAAAGTCCATGCGCAGCTCTGTTCATTTTTGCAGTACACCCCACATTTGGATCTGTCCCAGACCGTTTGGAATTCCCCATCCTTCACCATAAACAAACGGAGAATCTCTCACACGTGGTTGCCCCAAATTGGAGATGGGATAGTATCTGCTTTTCTAGACGGTGAGGGGGCATGGCTCTCAGTTTCTAATATAATTCGTAAATTTGACATCCTGGTAACTCACCATTTTAGGGTGGTCCAATTAAAGCATCTGCTTTCCACAGTGCTTGGTAATATCCCTCCCCGTCTGCCTACTTTTTTATTGATACCTGAGCTTTCCTCCCCGCTAGGTTCATTAAGTGTTATTTCTAATATATACCAAGTTTTATTTCATTGGAAGTACGGGAGACCTGAAGGTCCCACCAATCTCTGGGTTTCCTTTCTCCCCCAATATACTCCCAACTGGCTGGTTTTATGGAAGTTTTGTCAGAGATATGTATCCCAAGACAGATTACGGCTTATGCAATATCATATTATGCACAATATGTATTATACCCCAGTAAAGTTGATGAAATGGGGCCTTATAAGGTCTGGGTCGTGTACCAGAGGCTGTCAGGAAGATGGTACACTTCTCCACATTTTCTGGTCATGCCCCAAGATAAGTCCATTGTGGGAGACAATCCAGACTAATTTAGACCCTATATTAGGTCTGCAGGATTGCTTCACCCCAGACATCTGTTTGCTGGGAGATTTGTCCTCCATTAAGGTTAAAATCCGGAGATTTCATATTTCCATGATTGCACTATCCGTTAAAAAAATTGTACTTAGGCATTGGAAGGATGTGGTTAGTCCAACATATTAGGAATGGATCAATGAAATTCTTGCTAATCTTCGCACAGCGAAAGCTATAGTGAGTCTCCATAATAAGTTGCAGAGATATAAGCATATTTGGGATCCCCTTCACACCCTAATCATGATTAGTATGGATAAATGAGTCATGGCTATAGTGTACCTCAAATTATATAAGCTTGCTGTAATGTCTTATTACACTACAACATGGTTACTTACTGCTATATGGGGTGGAGGAAGGGAAGGGAGTTGGGGCAGATCATGTATTGTTTTATACATATGTCACATATGCTGTAATTGTCTGTCCCCTGTATTGTGGAAACTCTGTTAATAAAGTTGGAATTGGAAAAAAAAAAAATATCTAGGAGTTACCATCAATTGTAACCTATCATATGCTACGCACATTGACAACATTGCCAAGGCTGCCAACACTCACATTGGCCTACTTTTCAGGCACAGGCAATGCCTTACCTCAGACGCCTTAAGGATTGCAGTACAGAGCTCAGTAATCTCAATAATCAACTATGGCCTGATCATCTATGGCTCTGCCACTGCTACTGCCCTCGGGCACATATCCATTGCACAAAACAAAGCTTGCTGTTTCATAACTGGCACCCATCGCCTCACCCACACGTGTGATCTCTATGCACAGACTAGGTGGCTTCAACTCTCAAAACGGATCAAATACCAAACCTACCTTATGGCAAACAAAATAACACTAGACCATGCTCCCCCAGGTGTCCAAGCTCTCCTCTGCCCAGCACTGACTACTCGCATCACCAGGGGCTCTGAATCCCCGCTACTGTATATCCCACGTTTCCGCACCACACAAGGGCAAAGACCCTTTGTGCACAGAGCTCCCAGCTGGTTCAATGGTCTCAACACTGACATTGCCTCAATGCCAAAGCTTGGTCCATTCAAATCCAGTCTCCATCACATCCTGTCTGCATCTAGTTCCTGTGACTGTACTTCCTAATTGTTCTCCCCCTCTCCTCTTTGCTCTTTCCGCCTAGCACTTAACCCTCTCCCACCCTCAACTCCCTCTCCCATACATCCACTCATCCTCCCCTCCTCCCACCCACCTTCCCTACCCCCTTGTAGCACTTTAATTGATATTTGACAAGTGCCTATGGACACACCCCACTAGTGTGTCTCTCTTCCATACCTTGTTAACCCTGTTACCAGACCTCCTTCTGGCATTTTTGCCACTGTATTGAATGTATAAAACTGTTATACTGTTATTCAATGTCTTGCTTGAACTGTACCTCATCTGATGTGGAACCTTTGTAAAAGAGCCTTGACTCAAAGGTACTTGTAATCCTAGATTAAAAAAAAAAAAGGAAGCTAAATCATGCACCTAGGGCATGGAAAGTTAGGAACCCAGGAGATGACAGGGCATAGTGTATTGTTGATCACTAAGCAGGAAAGAGACCTTTGGGTTATAATATCTGATAACCTCAAAGTTGCAGGGCAGTGTGACGAGGCAGTAGGCAGGACCAGTGGGATGCTGGGCTGCACAGGGAGAGGCATCTGCTGCAGGAGACGGGGGGTGGTGTTACCACTGTATAAGTCATTGGTGAGACCCTACTTGGAGTACTGTGTTGAGTTCTTGGGGCTGTATCTCACAATGGACATAGACAGGGTGAAGGCAGTCCAGAAGAGGGCACCTAAAATGGTGCAGGGGTTGGACTAGATGCCCTATGAGAAGGGACTGAGGGATGTCAATGTGTACACCTTTGAGGAGGTAGAGGAGGGACATCATAAAGACCTACAAGTACCGCACAGGGGTGGACAGGGTACATGGAGGTGTCTATTTCAAAAGAGGATGTGTACCAGAGCAAGAGATCATGCAATGAAGCTGGAAGGGGACATTAAGGAGGGATTTGAGGAAGTAGTACTTCACTAAAAGAGCAGTGAATGCCTGGAAGAGTCTGCCAGACGAGGTAGTGGGGCAAAAACTGTGGATGGGCTTCAAGCATGCATGGGATAGGAACAGGGGAATGCTGGTAAATGGGAAGGGAGGGAGGAGGGTCAACGGAAACCATTGGGGGTCTGCAGAGGCAGAATAGGCAGAAAACATCTGGTCAGACTGGGTGGGCCATGCAGGCCTTTTCTGCTGCCAAATTTTATGTTTCTATGTATTCCTTCTGTGTTTTTCCCCACTTTTCAGAGGGAAGCCATTCTGTGCAAAACACTTCATCACAATAATTCAGTATTAACCCTATCAGTATGGAGGCACACACATTATAATATAATTTATTGAAAGTTCCCATTTTATTAACATAAATTCAGATAATGGTGCAATTACATTTGTTCAGAAAGTTTCTAGTCCTGTGTGCGTAGCTGTTACAGAGTTCATAGTAATTTGTCCTGTGCAGGTTTGAAATTATACAAATACACTTGAAATCTGTTCAAAGGAATTGAGACGCTGCAGTCTGACTGGTTAAAGTGTTTCTCATGACTCTTTGTTTTGACATTACCTCACATGGCCTGCATGCGGCCAGATTCACGGTTGGAGTCTGAGCCGATACATAGCTGGAACAGTTCATATTTTTTTATTGTAATGTGCTTTGAACACTTGCAGAAAGAAGCAATGGAATAAATGATGATGGTGGTTTGCAAAAAAAAAAAAAAAAATCAAAGCCTAAGTTTGCAAGAGTTTCAGTCATCTATACCTTAATGCACTCTGGGATTTTTGAATCCAACAAGGACCAAACCAATTCAAATACAGCAAATGGTTCAAACTGCTACTGATGTTGTTTCTGACCTCTACACAGGGGCTCTGTTTTGTATGTTCCCTTCATCAGTGGCTTCATTGTTGATGCTTTTCCCTTTCCATCTGCTTGCTTCAGTTTTAATTTACCTCATTTCCTTCTACAACAATGTTGATAATGACTTTTTACCACAAAGGGATGTTGATGCACCTTGACTGTTTTACTAAAATTAGTGCCGTGTTTATTGTTCATGACATAGAATGTTTTACTAGAGAGCAGTGTCACCAGTGCTGTATTATATCAAACGTTGCATGTGTGATTGTATCCTTGGCAATTTGCTTCAACATGGCTGCAAAGGTGCCCAAATATGTGCATAAAATGTCTCTTCTATTCCATCAGTCAGATATTGGTGACACTCAACATCACATACTGTGGATTTTTGTTTCATTTTTATTGTTCGTCTATTTTGGTATTTCACAAGAAGGACATTACAATATTTGCAATATTTACAAATTTTCCAAACATCACAATAAAACTATCATTATAGATATGTAAAATATAATACTGATTTGTTAATAAAAATCTCGCCTCTCCTTAGTGTAAACAACTCCACACTCTCAGATCTTATCTCAGTCGCTGCTGAGTTTAACTTATATTTCTCTACCTGCGCTTCCTCGGTCCTTTCCTCCTTACCACCCATGTCACCATCTCCACCACCTACAGGGCAAAAACTACCTCAAAATACAGGTATTTTCTCCTTCAGGGAAATCTCTCCAGATGAAGCTCTAGAAGCCCTGCTAACATTAAGCCCCTCAAATGGGAATTCCCCAGATGGATTAGAACCCAAACTTCTGTTCCTCTCGGCCTCCGCCATAGCCCCCCCTATTGCCTACCTCCCAAATCTATCCTTCGCCACTGTATCTGTCCCTCTGTCCTGGAAGCACGCCAATGTCATCCCTTTCCACAAAGGGGGCGCCTCCTCCTCCACCTCAAACTATCAGCCAGTCTTCCTCCTCCCTGCTCTGGCGAAGTTTCAAGAACACTTAGTGCTTACCCAGCTAACCTCCTATCTCACCGACTCAAATTTCTTCACACACTACCTGTCTAGATTCAGGAAAGATCACTCCACTGCCTCCTCTTTACTAAGGCTCACTGACACCATCCAATCTGCAATGGATAGAGGTCTCATCACCTCTGCCATTTTCATCAATCTGGCCAAGGCCTTCGATACAGTCTCCCACATTCTGTTACTATCTAGCCTCTCTGACTCTGGCCTCTCCACATCTGCTTCTGCCTGGTTCCGTGCCTATCTTACAGACCGCACTCAATCTGCCAGAATTGTGGCTGCCATATCCCCTTCCCTCCCCATGCCCACCAGTGTCCCCCAAGGATCAGTGCTTGGGCCTATCCTATTCTCTATTTTTCTAGACAACCTGACCCAAACTTGTTCTGCCTCCTCGATCCACATGTATGCTGATGATACTGTCGTATTGTCTTCTGGCTCATCCCCAGCCTCAGTGGCCTCTACCCTCCAGCCAGATTTTAACAAAGTCCAGCTCTGGTTCAACTCTCACCAGCTCTCTCTAAATGTAAAACCTGTAACTATGACTTTGGGTACATCCCAGCACCCTAGCCAGGCTCCTCCCTCCCTCCCACTTTTCCATGCCCTTGATGGGCCAGAGCTGGAGGACATCATCTCCTTCTGGTATCTTTGAGTTTGGCTTGACCGCTACCTCACCTTTGCAGTCCATGCTGACTCTATACTAACAAAACTCCTCCCCAAGCTCAGAGCTTTATATTGGACCCGTTCTAACCTCCCCTATCTGGTCCATCGTGAGCTTATCCAGAAGCTGATACTTCCCTCCTTTGATTATTGTGATATTGTTTACAATGCCGCCCACAAGTCAGTTTTATCCAAACTGGATACCCTTCTTAATGCTTTCTGCCAGTTCGCTCTTGACGCTCCTCCTTGCACCCACCGCTGCAAGCTATACTGCTCCCTTGCTCTCCCCTTCCTTGAGAACTGCCACCAAATACACTGTGCCAAGTTTATCTTGAAGAACTGGTTTGGTACCCTCCCAGTGTACCTGACCTCCGTACTATTGCCCCCTCTGGCACCCATATATGCTCTGAAGTCCCTAGACTCCCAGCTCCTGTTAGTCCCCAGATGTCAGACCCAGGCCGGCCAGGCCACCTTCTCTCACTGCTTTCCTCAACTCTGGAACTCTTTCCCCTCTGAAATTTGCCACTCTTCCTCTGTCTACTCACTATCCTATGCTCTTGCCAACCACTGCTCAGTAAACTGCTCCTGCAGCTACTTATCCAATCTATTCTACCTCAGACACTTCTATATTTCTTCTCCCAGTAGGTCCAATGGTGCTACTTTGTTAACCACACCCAACTACTGCACTTGATCCCAACTTTTGAGCTAGCTAGCTTGCGCTGACCCCTATCTCATTAGATACCACAACCCAATACCTTAGCAGGATTTCCTCATTGTAACTGTTACTCTCGACTATTAGGGTATATGTATTAATCCACACTCACCTATTCTTGTCAAACATATGCAGCTGTATTATCTAATTATATGTTTTCAAGGTATAAAGCATGACTTCCCCATGTAATTGCTACTATACTATAAGTAAGGGTAAATTGTCATCTACGCCCAACTATTTCTGTCAAATGTTTTCAACTGTATTGTAGTTGTATGAATATATGTCAGGACCTGGCCTACCCTTGTCCTCTTCCCCACTGTACCCCTCCCCCCAGGTCACACTGGGAGACGAGCGGTTCTTGCTCAGTGTGCTTTTCCTGGTGAAACAATTTCAATAAATAAATATATGAACATAAGACCATGCTAAAATGCTAGCAGAAATAGGCCTCACAGTCTGTCGAGTCTGCTCGATTGTGCAGCTAGACCCTCATCTTGCAGCTGCCCCTCCCACTCCTCCCCTCCTTACATTTACCTTCCCCCTCACCCTGACCCATCCCCTCTTGAAATTTACTAGATGTGTACCAGCTTAGTTGATTTCATACTGTGAGGAACAACTAATACATTCATTACCTGACATCTAGAATATCACTGAGCAGGGTGTAAATATCAAAGTCTACCTTAATACTTATTAGGCCAAGAAGGGATCAATATTCTTAACTACCCGTGGATCTTACTGTAATATATTAGTGAGACCATTTGAATGGATTCCAAACAACTATTTTCTGAGTGAGACACCAATGGGGAATCAGATGCATGAAACAGGTTGGGCCTACCCTGGTTCATACCATGCCCAAACCCAATCAAAATTGCCACCTCCACTACTTAATCTGTTTACACCCTGCAATGCATATTGCTTCATGTCTTACAGAACTTTCACCCTTGTTGGCAAAGATTAGACAGCTTTGGGCAGTACCACATGGGTTACCTATCCCCATTACAAACACTATTGAGGCATTCTGGTGCTCATTCTTATAATCTAGATTGTTACTTTGATCCATTTGACCATATGACATATTTGAATGTCGGTATCACTGTTTATAGAATCCAGGGGACAGTCATAGCCAATCAGTCCTCCTATAATTTTTAAGCTTAAACTCATCCTGTTTAGCTTCAGTACAAAGCTTAATCCTGGTTTAATCTCTTGGAAACTTTCAGGTTATACCTCTAGTAGAGCTTGAAACACCTTTGCAATAGATAGAGACAACCTTGAATGATAATACCACACCATTAATTGACAATACTGCTTTTGCTACTACACTGGCTTATACCATGCATTGCATAGTGCTCCATGTCATGTCTGTTTTTCACTTAATGGGCAGATTGCATCCAATGGCAAGGAACAAAGCCTTCTGATTGCGCATCCCCACTAACCAGTATCATGCCCTAAGGGTGGATTACCATACTTGTGTGTCCTGAATAATCCCATTGAATCAGCTTTAATTAGTAATAGACCTTTAATATATAATTAATCTATAAAATTCCAGAATAAATAACTATAGTAGCCAGCCTGGTGGCGCCGAGGGTTGAGGTGCTGGATGCCACACTGCACGCTACGCAGGTGTCTTTGGTTTGGAAACAGACTCAGGCCATCAGAGATCGGCAGGGGAGGGAAGGGATTGAGCATTCAGAGGACTGCTCTCCCTTCCTGGGAGGGTAGTTGGGGTTGTACCACTCCAGGGTGGCTCCAGGCGTTGGCCAGGGCAGCAATGGAACACACGGTGCAAAGCGGATGCTGGGGAGTCCGAGCATCAGCAGGCATTGGTGCTCAACATCATGGATGCGATTGCACATCCGTGCTCCCCAAGGGAGCAACACAGAAGAAATAATCCCTCTGTGGCACCGTGGGGATGAAGGAGACTCCAGGAGCAGGACCACATCCCATCAATGTCCCAGTGCACCAGGGGACTACCATGGCCAACCTGACGACCAGGTAGGTCCCACTAATTTCAGAAAGGCTGCCATGGGAGGTTAGACCATCCCCCGGGGGGGGTAATCCAGGGGATTTACATGCCTGAGTGTTCAGGGGGAGGAAGCTGGTGGCAGGGTTCAGGCAGGGAGGAGAGGCCACTGGCGTGAGCACCCCAGAAGGATGTCCAGGCCACAGGGTACATAAATAGAGTTAAAACAAAACCTGTAGTAGCCCAAATTGTAGTGTACTTATTTAATCAAATACTTCTAGGTTCTAAGCTTTTATAACAGCAGAGAACAAATATACAGGAATCCAACATCCACCCTATGCAGACCACCATCACTGCATCCATATTGGGAGCTGTAGCACTACCAATTTTACCAGTTTTATCAGTTTTTTGCAAGGGAATTACCCAGTTTCCTGACTCAGAGAATGCTTCATCGATTTTTCAGATCACCCTCTACAAACCAAAACTTTCCACCTTACATTTCAATCAAAATTATGGATATAAGCAGGACTCAAGTTCCATAGTATTAATCATTAAAACAGTGCCCAAACATTCAGGCCCAAATGAATCTTAATACGTCAAGTGGGGTTGGGTATTTTAGTCAGCGACTGTGACTAAAAGATGAAGGACAAAGGAGAGATAAATACCTCGGGGGTGGGAATTACCCCCTTGACCGACGTTCACCTGTCAGCATCTTTTTAAGAAATTCTACAACAGGAGTTTGCCAAAGATAGAACACAGGTACAACATAGCTCCATTTCTTAATCGGGAGCCAAGTTATTCAGCTATTCAATTCTTCCGATGGGTCCTCTCCTAATTCCTTGCACCCTGATTCACTGGCCATCTTAATCCCCAAGTATTTGTGACTTTATGACTCCAGTGAAGATTAAAAAAACACCGGAGCTTCACTAAGTGCAGTAAATTTATCTCACTGCCATACTAAGACCCCACACCCAAGCAAGGATGGCAAACATTTTATTAAAGGCAGACGAGTTTATCAGCACATATCCTGTTATATTGATTCCTTCATCTCTACTTCACCTCTGGTCCTTTCATGTCCCACTGGGGTACCAAATCACCATTAGAATATCAGCCAGACTGTCTCTTCAAGCTCTCGGCGTTTTCAGTTATGGGCCGGGGTAACTCTGTTGATCAGCTAAGCATTCTACTCTCAGTCTACATATTTCACTGTAATGTCTCTCATTGTAACTATTCTCTCAATTCTCTCAATCCATTTTAAATGGTAATACGAGGAGAATGTCGAGAATGCCAAAAACTTAACAAAGGCAACTCGACAGCTCAGCAATAAATATCAGTTCAGAGCCCTTGGAGTACAAAACAAACCACATATCCACAAATAAATAATTAATTAAAATAGCAAGGGTTTCATTCATAAAACTAGCCCAAACCTTTAAATTATTATAGGAAGCATGGAGCAAAAAGCTCTGCAGTAAGGAGTGGAGCAGCACCATGGCCATTTTGCTGTCCCCCCACCTCACACACACACTGTGTACTATATTGTGTATCCAGTTGTAATGTACATATGTTAAAGGTGAAAGAAAACAGTTTTTACACCAATAGATGCCATCCAGTTGTTCTTTTATTGACTACCCAGTATTCTGATACTATTTTGATCTTTTATTGTTAAATTAATAATCTAATTTTGTTGACTTTTTAACTACCCTGAATCCCTCTCTCCTCAGCAGTTGCTGCTGTCTCTTTCCATACTTCCTGAACATTCTGTGACATCAATAACAGCATTCCAGGCTATTCAGATGAATAGCATGCAATGGTGTTATCGATTTCATAGAATGTCTTAGAAATATGAAAAGAAAGAGCAGTACCTGGTGAGGAAAGTGGAACTCTATGCAGATCTGAGGGCACCCCAAAGCTAGACTATTTATTTATCAAAAAGTCATCAAAGCATATAATAATTACTGGCGACTCCCTTTAAAAATCGGAATTCAGGCACAGTAAAAACGCCTAACAACCCGAAATCGAGTTATTACAGCATTCACTAAACTATTTTTCACTGCTAGCATCCATTGTCTGTCACTTTAGCATATTGAGCCACTTCATTGGCACGCACTCTGCTTGTAGGTGGGCTGAGCAGTATTTCAAAAAATGGCGTCTCGGTTTTCTGTTTACCGAGGAGACGCTTTTGTTTAATTCCCTATCCACTTCTCTACTAATCTCTATATCTTCATCTGGTTGATCCTGCCTTTCAAACACAAAATGAATATCTGGTTGATCCTGCTGTGCCCCCCAATCGGTAGAAGCGCTGACTCCTACTGAAATCCATGACAGACCCTACATAGCACAAGCTTTGGCTGACACCTAAAAGAAAAAGATAAAGTAAGTCAAAGCAGAGTGGGAGAAGGGAAAGAGTGTGTGTGTGTGTGTGTGTGTGTGTGTGTGTGTGTGTGTGTGTAAGACAGTGTTTGTGTGTGTGTGAGAGACAGTGTCTGTGAGACAGTGTGTATGTTTGTAAATAGCAGATATACTGAGACACAGAGCAAACTCTGCACCAGTAATTATAAAACATAAAAAATAAGCAACTGTGTGTATACAGACTTTTTTTAACACACCCTCAGGGTGTGATGACCTCATAAACCTCTGGAGCTTCTCTTTAGAGGTTTATGGGTCATCACACACCTTGGGTGTGTAAAAAAATCCATAACACACAATTGCCTATCTATTATTTCCTATATAATACATTAGCAGCATGGAAAGGAAGATGGAAGGGCAGTTAACTATATAAAAATAATTTCCTATCTCCTTTAAGTTAGAATGAATTTAGGAGATGATAAGTAAGAAGGACTGAAATTAGTGTGCAATCAACCTGATGGACAAGTGAGCGAACAGGCAAAAATGTGGGGAAGCATATCTAGGAGGTACTTAGAAAGGGGTTTTTGCAACTCGCATCTGCTTTTTTTGAATGACAGATTTGCCTTCTTTTCTAGCGTTTAGTTTCATTTTCCTATATTCATTTTGTATCAAGATGGAAATCTGTTTCCTTTCACCACAACGGGCTGTTGATTATCTAGGTTGTTTTACTGAAACTAGTGCAGTTTCCTGCATCTGTGTTTTGAAATATCAATAAACTATGAACCAGGACAACTTCTGCCTTACATTTTTATATAACCCCAACCACCCAAAAACTGGCACAGCCCAGTGGGGGTTACAGTATGGCAGGTGCCCTTATGCCTTAGATCCGATGGCCATGGGGTTGGGGATGGTTACTGGGGCTTGATGTGTTCAATTCCAAGTAGTGTGGTGCCTCCTCCTGATGAGATCCTTGTGACAACAGTGTGCCAGGGTGTTGCCCAGCAGGAATATACAGTAATAATACAACCCATCCCACCCCACCCATCCATGGTGAATAAACATGAACTGTGTGCAGTAACTACAAACACTATGGACAGTAACACAAAGATGCAAATAAGGATGATGTTTATTTGGAGGGAAAAGGAAAATAGGAGCAAAGGGCCGGGATGCGGACATGGGATAAAGTATGTAATCAATTAATATTCAGTTTAACACAGGTTTGGATTCTCCCAACCTCCAAGCAAAAATCCCCAAACACAGTCCCCAACAACTCCTGTAACCTCCACTCCCCCACCCCGTGCACCAGTATACACAAAGTCATATATGGGAACTCCCATAGCATATGGTGCACACATGTAGGGATGAATTCTTGTAGCATGTATTTAAGAAATGCAGGCTAGCTTCCCCCTCACAGAATGTTAGTTTTTTGCAAGACAAATCCTTATCTGAAGGCTGAAGTCCAGGACAGGTACTTCAGTCCTCAGGCTCAGAAACTGTTTCAGTTGCTGACTGGAGCACTGCCGACTTTGGTCACCCACAGAGACTGAGTAGAAAAAAATCATGTCTTCTCTTTCTGATTCTCAGGCAGATCTATAAATTGTGGTGGAGACATCCCCACCACCAAGCTACAGCATTTATTGGCTGAAGCAATCACATGGGGATACAGGGGCCCACTGATTTGGTCCAATTGTGTGGACTTTGTCCAATGGAACTAGAAATCCCATAACCCTCTGAGTGGACTTCCTCATCTTCCACTCCATTCCAAGACATTTTCTGATCATATGTCTCAGCTGATATGAATTTGACATACCTCAATGATTTTTACAATGAAATTTACTCTCCGCAAAGGTTTACTGAGGATCACAATAATGTTAGGGCTATTTCTGGATAGACAAACTACTAAATCATTGAACAAACTTGATAGAAACATTTCTTAACAATTAATATATGGAGCTCACTGTTTAAAGATATATTATTCTATATAATAAGAAAGTGCTACACATTCTGGCCATTTGCTCTGAATTTTGAAGGCCTGTGTTATGAATATTAATTCTGAGAGGTTAACAGGTATGTTGCTGACTGGTTGGCTACATCCTAGACAATCTGGTTGCCTCCTTATTGGCTTCAGCACTACCTTGGGGCTTGGAAATGTTCCTAGTGACCCCAGCACAGTTCTTCAAGATTTTCAAGGTGAATCAAAAATTGTACAACATGTTCAACAATGTACTGTTTAACAATTCTGGCTGTGGATTTCCTTGTGAGTTATATGGAGTAGTATGGAGTTTCTCAACCCCCCCCCCCATTACTTTTAAGAGCTCCTTCATTAGTCCATTCTCAAAATATTTTCCCTTGTCAGTGTGAAGTTTTTTGGGGAACATACAATATATAAAGTACTTCTCCCAAGGTACCTTGGGAGTGTTGACATCTTCTCATCTTTTTTTCAGAAACCATAACAGCCGTAATGATCAGTCACTACCAGCATGTTACTGATGGCTTTGACATCAGGTTCAAGAGGCAAGAAGTCCATGCAAGCCAAATCCAAAGTGGGGCATCTCTCTTTGTCATTGTTTTATACTGGAGGTAACAACCACGCTACTTGCAATGTCAAAATATTCATCCCCCTATGCAGTCGTAAGGTGTCTCTTGCTCTGGTACACTGGTTAGACACAGAAAAACAGAAGTGCTACAGGTTGCTGTGCCTGCTGCCAGGTCCCCTTTTTTTCAAATTGTTTAACCAGGTGAGACACACTAAGCTGAAAACTTGTTTACAGGTGCAACCTGGGAGCATAGGGAAGTTAAGTGACTTGCTCAAGGTCAAACAGTATGCAAGTGGGGGCTGTGGGATTCAAACCCAGGTCTCCAGATTTGCAGCTCAGAGCCTTAAACCACTGCTCTATACTGTCTCCATTGCAAGCCCCATGGGAACCTGGAGTACTACGGAAAGTGCCGCTTTCAGACATGAAGACAAAGCAGCAAGCAGATGTCAGTTTGAGCATTACTATACTGGCCTCCCAGACAGGGAGCTTAGGTAAGCCACTGGGTAGGGTTTACATTTCTAATGAAGTTTTGGGCTCATGTTCCACCAATCAGGGCCAAGGGTGAACTCATGACCAAGAGGCGAAAGGTTTCAGAACCCATTGCTAAACCATTGAGCCATCCAGTTTCCAAAGAATGGCAGTCTTTAAAGGGGATGGCAAGTGTTACAATATGCACAATTAATCATTACTGGTCCTTATTCTCTCTCTATACAGCTTTTTCATTTCATGTGTTCTGTCTCCCCTGGTCTTTAAAACCAGCTACTGTATGTAGGCCGCCCTAATGGCCTGGTAGCAGTGCATAGCACTGCCATACAGGTGACTTAAGTTCAGGATCAAACTCAGGATGCCACATCAGGAAGAAGGCCAGACTACAGCAGCTACCCCTCAGCAGTGTGCTGTGGTTGGGAGAGATGGCAACCCGGGGTGCTGCAGCTGCTGTGGTGGGCCAAGGTAGCTTGCTCCTTCTGCATGACATTGCTGTCTGCAGTTGAGGCTCCTCACAGATTCACCCATGCCAAGAGGAAGGGAGAGGAGGAAATGATGAAACCAGGAAGAGAAACCCATGTGCCATCTACAGTATATGATGGCCTTGGTTCTTGGACTCCCTTAAATCCTAGTGCCTGAAGCACTGTATTCTAATCCAGATAGTGGGCTGCCTCATGGGGAGGGCCCACTCTCTGGATCCAGGGGCCAATGTCACAGAGGGGAAAACTGTGGGGGATGCGGGGTTGGTTCTGGACCCCAAGACTGATGGGATCAATGGGTGAGAACAGGGTACATCCCTGGAACCATTGTATATCTGTGAGATCAGCATGTCCTAGGAGAAAAAGCTCTATAGATAAAAACAGCTGCAGCTATGTACAGTAGGTATCAGCCCTATTGCACCTTTCGAGATGCTTCAAACAGTAAAATTATTACTTGTAATCAATCAGTGGTTCCAACGACTGAAACTATTACTTGCATGGACCACTGCATTGATGACAATGAAGCAGCTCCTTTATGTGCTCAACTGCCATTCATGTGGCAGCCCTCACAAGCTGCAATGTTTAAAAGCACAGAAGACCTGGCACACACCAACCAAATATATGAATACTCCACAGCTCAGATATCCATAAAATATATTTATTAAAACATTACAGATCTACAGACAGTTTGTGCACAGCTAACGCACTTCAGATTTCTTATAATCCTTTATCAATATATAATACCTGATGACCTCAGAGAAGCAGGGCAGTGTGACGAGGCAGTAGGAAGGGCCAGTGGTATTCTGGGCTGCAAAGGGAGAGGTGTCTCTAGTAGGAGGAGGGAGGTGGTGTTTCCACTGTGTAGGTCATTGGTGAGACCTCACTTGGAATACTATGTCGATTTCTGGAGGCTGCATCTCACAAAGGACATAGACAGAGAAGCAGTATAGCGCAGTGGTTTAAGGCTCTGAGCTGCAAATCTGGAGACCTGGGTTTGAATCCCACAGACCCCACTTGTATACTGTTTGACCCTGAGCAAGTCACTTAACTTCCCTGTGCTCCCAGGTTGTACCTGTAAACAAGCTTTCAGCTTAGTGTGTCTCACCTGGTTAAACAATTGGAAACAAACAAACAGGGTGGAAGCAGTCCAGAAGACGGCAACTCAAATGGTGCAGGGGTTGCACAAGAAACCCTACAAGGAGAGACTGAGGGATCTCAACATGTACGTTGTAGAGGAGAGGAGGGAGAGAAGGGACACGATAGAGACCTGCAGGTACCGAACAGAGGTGAACAGGGTACATGAGGGGAGTCTGTTTCAAATGAGGAAGTGCACCAGAAGAAGAGGTCATGCAATCAAGTTGGAATGGAGAAGTTATGAAGGGATTCGAGGAAGTAGCACTTCACTAAAAGAGCGGTGGATGCCTGGAACAGTTTGCCAGCTGAGGTTCTAGGGGCGAACACATTTATGTGGGGCTTCAAGCATGCATGGGGTAGGCATAGGGGAATGCTGGTAAATGGGGAGGGAGGGAGGGAGGAGGTCACAGAGACCATTTGGGCCTGCAGAGGCAGAATAGGCAGAAAACATCTGGTCAGACTGTATGGACTAAGCGGGCCTTTTCTACTGCCAAATTATATGTTTCTCTGTCTTCCTTTAGGGTTTTTCCCCACTTCTGAGAGCAAAGCCATTCTGTGCAAAACACTTCGTCAAAATAATTTGGTACTAACTCTAATAGTATGGAGACACACACATTGCATGTTAATTTATTGAAAGTTCCATTTTATTAACACAAATTCAAACCACCGTGCAATTACATTTCTTTAGAAATTTTCCAGTTCTGCTTGCAGAGCTGTCACAGAGTTCATAGTAATTTGTCTTGCGTAGATTCGAAATGATACAAATACACTTGAAATCTGTTCAAAGAAATTGAGATGCTGCAGTCTGACTGGTTAAAGTGTTTCTCAGACTCTTTGTTTTGACATTACCTTGTATGACTTGCAAGCTGCCATACTCAGGGTTGGAGTCTTTGCTGATACATAGCTGGAACAATTCATATTTTTTTTAATGTGCTTTGATTGCTTGCAGAAAAGTGCAGAGGAATAATTGATGATGATGATGATTTTTTTGTTTTAAATCAAAGCTTCAGTTTGCAAGCGTTTCCATAATTTTTACCCCAATGCACTCAGGATTCTGGGATCCTTGAATTAAACAAGGACCAAGCAAGCTGAAATCAAAAAAACAGCTAAAGCCGCTGCCAATGTTGTTTCTCACCCCTACATACGGGCTCAGTGTTTGTATGTTCCCTCCATTCAGTGGCTTCTTTACTGATGTGTTTCCTATGTCATCTGTTTGTTTTCAGTTTTAGTTTACCTAATTTCCTTCTACAAAGTTGTTGATAATGAGAGCCAACCCTCCCCTCCCTCCCCCCCGTACACTCAGGGAATTCCCCAATACCCCATACAGCTGCTAACAACCACTATAACCACCCCTGAGCATGACATTTGATAGATTCATTTGATTTAAGAATCAACTTTGACTCACTGCTGCAAAGTGCCTTCATTACCTCTGCTGATTGAACAACTGCCTTAATTCACTGTGGGCCAAGACAAACTACACCACTAGGCAACAGTTGATTGTTTACTAACTGCAAACCTTTCGACATTTTATGGGGCTTGGGAGGATTTTAGTATCTGGGTGAGGTGATCAGAGACCTCATGGACATACAGTATAAGAGAAGGGAATTACCAAATGTTGGGTGGAGAAAAGCATGGAAGCTAGAGTATGGCAGACATGGAAAACATTAATGCAGACTTCTTGTGTTTGTGGGGGTGGGGGTGGGGCATGGGAGAATAGAGTACCTTAAGAAGAAAACAGAAACACAGAAAATGACAGCAGAAAAAGGCCCAGGTGAATTTTTGAGTCTGCCTTGGCTGCCTGTCTATGGGACGGAGCCCTCGGAAGCCTCCTGACCGCATCTTCCTTGCCCCCCAGTGAATCCAGCTCTTTTATTCTCATATGCATGTCGCTGCCCCTCATGACCCCCCAACATTTCAGCATATATGATGTCTGGAAGTGTGTTTTTTGACATCTTTTTAATTCTTCCTCCCATCTCATAGAGTTACTGTACCTCTGGTGGAAGTGTAACTGCTTAAAATGAACATTTCCCTAGTGACCTGTCTATCGATACTGTGGAGGAACTTGAACATCTCAGTTATGACCCTTCCGTTTCTTTTGTCCTCCTGAGTATACGTGTTTAGATCCTTCAGACGTTCCTTATAGAACCTCTCCTGGGGAAGCAAAGGAGTGGCCAAGGATTTTTTTTAGACCCTTCACTTATTGCTGCTGAAAAGCAGCTATAAGTGGAAAGGTAAATACTTTACTGGAGGCACAGTATGTTTGGTGTATCATTTGACAGTTCCATGGATTAACCAATTATCTTCAATTCTTGAAGAATTAAGGGTATATATTATTCTCAATAGTGTCATTGGGATCAATTTTCAAAGGGCCCCGTAGATTGATGCAAGCTGTGGCAAATGCTTTATTCACCGGTGCGCTGGGGACCCTGTACCTGATTTTAGTATAGGTGGGGTCCAGTGCCAAAGTCCTGCAGGTTGATGCATCCAGTCCAGTGCGTCACACAGGAGCATAGAAGGGCATTGCCGCAAGCAGCTGGATGGCCCTGCATCATGGTGACTGGTGCCGGAGTCCACAGGCTGCATGCTGCAGTGACTGCCAGCAGACACAGGGTGGTGTCCAGCAGGAGGGAGGTGGTAGGGGATTAACAGACACCACAGGCCATAGGCCATGCCTGATGGGGACACCTCCAGTACTGGGACATGAGAGACGGCAAAGGGATGGCTGGGGAGGTGGAGTATGGCTGGGATTTTAAGACAGAAAGTGGTGTATGGCTGCAGGCTGAGACAGGATGGCCATGCCCAGGCACAGGCACGGAGTGGAGGCCACCACAGAGAGCACTGTAGCAACTTGGCATGGTGGCTGGGGAATGTCCAGTAGGATCTCAGGTAACAGGGGCACCTGAATGGAAAAAGGTAGAGTTGAGGGCATCTAGAGTCCTTTAAAGAACATTCAAAACACTTCTTTATTCCTTCAAATATCTTTTTTATTGTTGTCCTGACATTTCACTTGTATTTGAGCTTTTACAAAGGGCTATTTTCTGTACCTGTCCTGGACCCACAGTGGTGCAACACCATCCCCACACCTTGTGGCAGGATGGTGGCTGCCACTGTGGGCCATCATCGACAGACACTAGGGCTCAACTCCCATGCTGCACCAGTGCTGTTGATGGTACATGTGCTGTTGTGCCAGCTCTGGGCTGGTCTAAGAGCTGGGTATGTGCACCCCTTGGGGGGAGGCTTACAAAATCCCAATGTAGTGGATATTGCAGCCTCTCCTGATGCAAGCACCCTTCAGCCATGGAGCATTGGTGTGGCCATTACAGGAATGGCATGGTGCATGTGGTCCTCCGCATGGTGCAGGCTGCATTTGAAAAGTGTGACTGGCTCAAGGTGCTGTGCACAAAGTACCTTGTTCCTTTCCTCCTTAATGCAAGCCCCCCTTGCTCCAGAACTGACCTTTTAAATCTGAGCCCCTTAATTTAAGTGCCATCAACTGATATAAATAAATCATAACATTTCCTGTTTTATAAAGGTGTATTCAGGGTTTTGAAATGAGGGAAGCAATATATTCTGGATATTATTTATAATGTACCCAATATGATGGAGGTGCTGGTCATTCTGCATTGGCAAATGTAAGAATCTACCTCAGGAAGGTTTTGAAAATTGGACTGAAAACCAAGATCTCTCTTAAAATTTGTACTTTTAACACAAGCTAGAACTCTCCTATATAAGATAAGTCTTGACCATTCCCAGTGTCATCCCATCATCCCAGATGAACAAAACATTGTTTATAATGTTGCTCCAAAGTCCGCTTTAGCAAGACGGGACCCAGTCTTTCACTACTTCTGTTGATTTGTCCTGGACAAACCCATGTGTAGTGCATGCACGCCACTGTACATTGTATTCTTCCCTCTCTCTCCCCCCTTTCTTGATGCCAAATGCCTTACCAATTGTGCTTATTTTACTTCCAAATACTGGTTTGTCTCTCTCTCTCTCTCTCCATGTCTTTTGCTTTTCTCCTTCCTTCCTCCCTTCTTCTTCTTACTCCCTTCTTAATGATTGCTCATGTTCTCTTGCTCTTCCTCAAATGAAATCTACAGCTGGCCAGGCTACCTTCTCCGTTTCCCTAAATTATGGGCCTCTCTTTCTCCTTCTATTCACTCTTGTCTTTCCTTTCCAGCTCTGAAATCTCTGCTCTATGAATTCTCTATTCACTGCTGCTGTTACCTCTGATTTGAAGCAGTCTCCATTCACCTGCAACACAGGTAACTCTGACACCAACATTACCCTGCTCCTCTAGTGTCAGTCATTTCTCCTTGTTCCCTTTTTTTTGCTGTTTTGCTTACTGTTTAATTTTCTTCTGCCTGTTCCACTATTTATTGTATGGCAATTTACTGTTTGGAACTTATTCTTTAAGTGTTATTGAAATGATATATTCAACATACGTATTTCTGTATCATTATTTTATTTTATTAATTTGACACAGTCTCACGCAAAAGATTAATAATCAAATTTACCAGCCTGGGAGTGGGTCCCAGGGTGGTAGCCTGGGTAAAACATCGGCTGGACAACAGGACACAGAAGGTAATTGTAAACGAAGTCCACTCTGAAGAAAGAGAGGTTACTAGTGGGGTACTGCAGGGTTCAGTACTGGGTCCAGTCCTTTTTAATGTCTTTATAAGTGACATTGCAGAGGGACTGGAAGGAAAAGTATGCCTCTTTGCAGATGACACAAAGATCTGCAACAGGGTTGATGCACAAGGAGGCATGGAAAAGATGAAAAAGGACTTGGCAAGGTTGGAGGAATGGTCAGAAGTATGGCAGCTTGGATTCAATGCAAAGAAGTGCAAATAATGCACCTGGGAAACAAAAATCCAGGGGAAGAGTGCTCAATGGGGGGGTAACTATAGTAACAACAACAAAATG
The DNA here is from genome assembly GCA_016271365.2 of Neoceratodus forsteri. Lineage (NCBI taxonomy): Eukaryota > Metazoa > Chordata > Ceratodontiformes > Ceratodontidae > Neoceratodus > Neoceratodus forsteri. Next base: position 133,945,437 of record CM028136.1, read on the forward strand.
GAAAGGGACCTGGGGGTAATCATATTAGATGACCTTAAGGTTAGCAAGCAATGTGAGAAGGCAGTAGGGAGGGCTGGGGGATACTGGGATGTATAGGGAGAGGCATCACCAGCAGAAAAACAGGAAGTTGTTATCCCTCTGTACAGATAGCTGGTGAGACCCCATCTGGAGTACTGCATCCAGTTCTGGAGACCCTATCTCTGCAAGGACATAGACAGGATGGAGGCAGTCCAGAGGAGGGCAACTAAAATTGGTGCAGGGTCTGCAAGAGAAGCCATATGAGGAGAGACTAAAGGAGCTTAATATGAATGCCCTTGAGGAAAGGAGGGAGAGGGGGGACATGATAGAAACTTTTAAGTACCTCAGTGGAATCAATAAAGTCCAAGAGGGTAGCATCTTTCAGAAAAAGAGATGTGCAAGTAATAAGAGGACGCAATTTGAAGATAGAGGGGAGACGGCTCAAGGGCAATGTGAGGAAGTATTTTTTCACAGAGAGGGTAGTGGATGCATGGAACAGCCTTCCTGAGGAGGTTGTGAGGTCTAAAATTGTGGGAGAATTCAAGAATGCATGGGACAGACATAAGGCAATTCTTGTGGGGGGTAGGAAGAAATAGGCTGTTGGTTAACTAGGATCTACAGCTTATCCTGTAGGTAGGAAAATGGGTAGACTAGGTGGGCCAAGAGGTCCTTATCTGCCATCAAAGTCTATGTTTCACTGTACTTTGTAGCTGTTCTCCTCTCCCCCCCCCAGCACATCTGGAGATGAGCCGATACCAGCTCAGTATAACTTTCCTAGTTAAACTTTTGAGATGGATGATAGATAGAAAGACAGACAGACAGACAGACAGACAGATAATGAACAGATCCTAAATGCACAGTGCAGATATGGTTTGGTTTCAGCATTGAGTCAGATATGCCAGGCTCAGTACTGCAGTGCAACCCTACATGGGAGGCCAACGATCAAGGGTGGTAGGGACAGAAATGTGAAACTAGCCCTGGGGAGATTGAACTGGGTTACCCACTGCACAAGGGCCTTCCATGGATTGCAATAGTATGGCATTGATGCCTTGAGAGACCATACAACATCAGTCTCCCTCATAGGACGGCACCTCAGTCACTAATTGGCAGTATGCCTGGGATGGTAAGATGCCTATGGGTAGGAAATGCCCACCCTCACCATAATGGTGGCATCACTGGCTGCTCACCTTGATGCCATAGGTAGCCCATCATTCCTCCACTCAGAGACACTCCTCCATTGGCCAGCTGCAGAAAGGGGGATCTGTTGGGGCCCTCCATGGAGTGTAGGCTGCAGAGTAATGAGAGGTTAAGGTTGCATGAGCAGCAGCTGGAGCAGCCAGATGACTGACTGAGGAAGGATACAAGGGATGTGAGAGGCTGGGAGGGAAAATGGTGAATTAAACAAAAAAGATACGCAGTAGATACAGCAATCTATAAATTTAACCTTTCCATTGAGGTCAAAGAGATCACATAGGCCAGCTGGAGCAACACTCATGCATTTCATAAATCTGAAAGACGATCATTAGTAGCTGTGGCAAACAGGTGAGCACGGGGCTGGAACTGGAAAAGTGATTCACCCATTTTGAGGTTAGGGCATCAAAACAAAATTTACCAAAAGAATTGCTGTCATTTTCCCATGTGAAAAGGGAAATGCCTTTTTCTCGTTTCTTTGTGGTTTCAGTTTCTTGTAACCACCTGTTTTATTATTTAAATGTTCCTACCAATGCATGCTTCACCGGCTTGTGAGTTCAGTGGTTGGCAGCTGTAAAGGTTAATAGTTCAGCAACAATGATAAAGAAATCTGTCTCTTAATGTTTTTTTTAAATATTATTTGCTTATCCTCTGACTACACTGGGCTTGCCTCTATCTGGCCTCTTCCCCAGCCCCATTTCCCACCATCCCCAGGTACTTATAATAGCCTCTATCCCTCATGGCTTGTTCCTCCATGACTGGGCATTCAGGGATATAGCCCTCTGAATACCCTGATCTGGAAGAGGACAGAGCCTGGTCAGAGGTGGGCCTGCAGTGCCTGGTCATCACCCTGCACAGCCCATGTTGGCTTCCTCTGATTTCATCCCACAATCTCAGATAACATGCAAGAACATGGGAGGTCCAACCCCAAGGCTGTGCAGCATGCTTCTGCAAGGACAGCAAGCTCCCCAGCCCACTAACAAAAATCATTCCAACACTGGAACATGTCACCTCCCTCCCTCCTCCAGCCTGGGATATGCTGCCATGAGCAGCGCCACCTCCCAGCCTGGCTGCCTGATCACCTGCTCCTGAATTCTCTCCAAAATCTGGGGCACCAGCATGGAAACATGATATGCTTCCTATGAGCCTTTGAAAGGCCCCATTTTGTTCTTTTTTCCCCTGATTTGTAGTTTCTTTTCTGCTGTCCAAGCAGCTTCTTATAGTCTCTGACTCACCCAGACCCATCACCCACCTTCTCTGAGATTCCCCAGCTCTGGAGCATCCCCCACAGATTATACTCAAGGGTGGGATGAGGGGAAAAAGTGCTGTCCTCCCCCCCAGTGACCATATTCAGATGTGGGAGCCTACCCAGTTGGTGGGGAAGGGCCTTTGGCAGGTTGCAGAGTCATCCCAAGGTTCTTCCTCCTTTATCTCTCCTGAGCAACGATACCCAGCATGTGTGTGCCACTGGAAGCACAAGCACCTCAGTGTTGAAAGCGGCCTAACCCTTTCTGAGGTGACCCACTGTGCAGCTCCAGATCTCAACTACGAGACAACTGCAAAGGGGGATTACGGAACCCTGTTACAGGAGGGCAGTCCCTCAGATGCTCAATCTTTTCTCCCTCAGTCAACCCATGAATGATTAGAATCTGTTTCCAAACCCTGGTCACAGTTGTGCTCAGCGGTAGCATTACCACTGACCACTGGGTTGGCTTGGAGAGCCCCCTCTCTTAATATTTTGACTTCAGCTAGAAGGGGCAAGACTGTCATTGCTGAACTTAGTAAAGAAAGCCAGCAGTCAAAGGCTTTCCTAGTATCATGGTAGAAGCTGGGTATGACACTTTGACTGAGGTGATATTATCAGTCAGCAAGGAATAGGATGAGGGGGATTGATTTCTAACCTTTAGACCAGTTCTGGCATCACAATATTAACACATTTCATGATGGATGGGGTAAGATTTACAAGTTATTAACATAATTTATCTTACCAGTCTTTTAGTTTATGTTGAAATCAAATAACTCTGAGATATACAGGATATTTATTCCACACAGGAAAAATAAATTTAGTTTCAACTTTGATTTGTCCTTGTATGTTCATATTATATGTCAAAATTCAAATTCTGTACTTTGAGGTAGTTTAAAAGATTTTATGGGAGGATATAGGGGGTGGGGAAGTTGTGGTGGGTTGTGTATTCTAATGTTTTTCAATGTTTTGTATGTGTATAATAGTCTATGTATATTTGTCTTTAGTTGTCACGATTGTGGTTGTATGTTGTTATGGAAACAAAGTAAAAAAAAAAAGGCCAGTTCTGGCATCAGTTTTACCAGGTACAAAAGGTGCCTAAAGATGGTGCTCAAGAGAGACATGGTAAGGGCACCCAATGAAAAGGCCCATAGAGGACGACTTATTACCCAGAAGAAGCCAGGGCAAAAATCAAGAGAAACATAGAAACGTAGAATTTGACGGCAGATAAGGACCACTTGGCCGATCCAGTTTTCCCATTTCTCCCTACCTGCACACTATTACTGCAGATCGTGCCGATCTACAGCTCTTTCTGCCTCCCCTCCTTCCACTATGATTCCCTTGTGCTAATCCCATGCATTCTTGAACCCCACCAGTTTTTTCCCCTACAACCTCTGCTAGAAAGCTGCTCCATTGAATCCACTACTTTTTCTGTGATGAAGTACTTTCTTCACATCTCTCCTGAATCTACCCCCTCCAGCTTCATAGCATATCCTCTTGTTCCTGGAGCACCTTCTCTCCTGAAAAATACCCCTCCCATACTTTATTTACCTCTGTGATGTATTTAAAGGTCTCTATCATAGCCACCCTCTCCCTCTTCTATTCTAGAGTGTACCTATGTAGGTCCTTAAGTCTCTCCTCATAGGGCTTGTGATGCAGACCCCGCACCATTTTAGTTGTCCCCCTCTGGACTGCCTCCACTCTGTCTATGTCCTTTTGGAGATGTGATCTACAAAACTGGACACAAGTCATGAGGGGCAGAGGCTATGATAAGCACCTGGGGATGGCGGGTGATGAGGCTGAGGAGCTGATCAGACAGAAGCAAGCCCAGTGTATCTGGAGGATAAACAAATAATAAACAAAACAAGAAAGAAGACAGATTTCTTCATAATTGTTGCTGAACTTTCAACCTTAGCAGCCACTGAACTCATGGGCCTGTGAGGCACGCCTTGGTAGGAACATTTAAATAATATCACAAGTGGTTACGAGAAACTGAAACCAAAACGAAGTGAGAAAAAGGCATTTCCCCTTTCACATGGGAAAATGAGAGTAATTCTTTTGGTAAATTTTGTTTTGATGCCCTAACCTCAAAATGGGTGAACCACTTACCCAGTTTCAGCCATGTAGAGAAGGTACTGACTGAAGAAGGGGAGAAGAACAAATATTAACAAGAAAAGGGGGTGACAATTACAAAGAAGCATGCAACATATCAAACAACATCAAAGCATTGTTCTCCTGTCTGACTGAAGGGGGTTAAACTGCTGATTGTGCAAAGGAGGGCTGTGAAGAGAGAGCAGCTTAAATCTGTTTCTTATAGCAGTATTTTCAGAGGGAGATTAAAGAAACATAGAAACAGATTAGGATGGTAGAAACAGACTGACGGCCCAACTACCTCTCCGCAACCTAGTGTCCTAGAGGGTTATCTGCCTTTGCCACCCTCCTATGTCCCTTCCCTCCCTGGTTCCAACTAGGAGGACTTGCCCAGTCCCAGTCATGTTTGAATGCATTTAGTGTACCCACCCCCACTTCTACTGCAAGCAGTCTGTTCTACAGCTCCACCCCATTGTCAGTGAAGGAAAATGACCTCACATCCCTCCTAAATTTATCCTTCACTAACCTCCAATCTTCCCTCCTTGTGACTGCAGCCCTATATCTAATAAAGGGGTCTTCACTATTCACCCTGCATGCTACTCTACAATTGCTAATGGGTAGCTTGAAAGTGTACTGCTTATCAATGTTTAAATGAGTGCTTATAGAAAGATTGCTATGGTCGCAGAAACTCACCTGTAAGGGTCTGCCTCCCACATCATCTTGAAAATCATCAAACCTCTCAATGATGAATATGCATGTTGTTTTGAGTCCACCTCTGCAATCAAAAAGCAGAGTTCATGGAAATGTTTCCTATGTCCCCTACATGAAGGGATACACCGATGGAAAGGCGTAACCCATCGGTGAAATCCCCATAAGCGACATTTCGACAAGTTTGAAAATATTTGTTGTAGAGACCATGACAAAATTTTGCACTTTAGCCAGGTTTTGCCCACTTCTTGAGTTAACTCCTACTCAGAGTTAACAATCCATAGAATGGGAGGGCATGGGAGGCAGAGCCCCCTGCATAGGGGGTTCAGGGGTAAAGCCCCTGATAGAAAAACAGACCGATGTCTAACAGGTGAAATTTCTCCTGCTGACATCGGGGATGTCTCTATGCCGAATGTCGACAATAATGTTGTCGCGCATAAAGGAACTAGATTTTTTTTTTATCATGCTGTTTGTCACTTTCAATTACCATCTAGAACTGTTTTTTTTCTCTCTCAGCTTTCTTTTTCCACCACTGATATTTGCAGTCATACCTGGCATCTCCCATACATGGCAGAAAGTGTAGTCTAGTGGTTGGAGCAACATGTTGGGAACCAGGAGATCCAAGGTTTAAACCCCACCAGAGCCAGGTACCCGCTGTGGGACCTGAGCAAGTCACATAACGTCCCAGTGCTCCAGTTCACTCATCTGTGACCGTAAATGAGATGCTGAATCTCTGCTGGCATATCCCATGTTGGAAGGAAGGAAGTAAGGAAGGAAGGGAGGGAGAGAGGGAGGGAAGAAGGAAGGACCACTCCACAACTTCTTTTCCCATCTAGGATAACCCATTGCACTACGCTCAATGGGACCTTGGAAGACCTTCAGTAAACCTCTGTGGGCTTCACCCCTCTATGGTCTGGATCAGCTTTACCTGCACTATGATTGAAAACTAGATATGGTCAGGCTGAGGGTGTGGTCCAAGAGAGTGAGTGGGTGGACCCAAGCAGACACATAATGTGCCCACACTCGTACTCCTTACCTTCTGCAAAGCTCCCCAGCTCTACCCACAACAATACCACATGTTAGCAGTGATGACTGTATCACCACCTGTGGTTGACCAGCTGGCTATAAGGAATAGGAGAGCATCCCTCCTGCCTGCCCATTGGGATATCCCAGACTTAGAACAGGAATCTGGGTTGCCAGAATGGCAAACATAGAATTTGATGGCAGATAAGGACTGCTTGGCCCACCTAGTCTGCCCAACTCCCTACCTAATGAATAAGCTGCAGATCCTAGTTAACCAACTGCCTACTTCCTCCTACCCCCCACTAGAATTGCTTTACGTCTGTCCCATGCATTCTTGAATTCCTCCTACTGTTTGTGACTCCACAACCTCTTCAGGAAGGCTGTTCCATGCATCCACAACTCTCTCCCTGAAAAAATACTTCCTCACATTACCTCTGAGCCATCCCCCCCATCTTCAAATTGTACCCCTTGTTCTTGCACATCTCTTTTTCTGAAAGATGCTACTCTCTTGGACTTTGTTGATTCCCTTGAGGTACTTGAAAGTTTTTATCATGTCCCCCCCCTCCCTCCTTTCCTCGAGTGTATACAAATTAAGCTCCTTTAGTCTCTCTTTGTATGTCTTCTGGTGCAGACACTGCACCATTTTGGTTGCCCTCCTCTGGACAGCCTCCACCCTCTCTATGTCTTTGCTGAGATGAGGTCTCCAGAACTGCATGCAGTACTCTAGATGGGGTCTCACCAACTGTCTGTAGAGAGATAACAACTTCCTGTTTTCTACTGGTGATGCCTCTCCCTATGCATCCCAGTATCCCCCCAGCCATCCTTACTGCCTTCTCACATAGCTTGCCCACCTTAAGGTCATCTGATATAACTACTCCAAGGTTCCTTTCCATTTTTGTTGTTGTCAGTATCTCACCCCCATTGTGTACTCTTCCCCTGGATTTTTGTTTCCTAGGTGCATTACTTTGCACTTCTTTGTGTTGAATCTAAGCTGCCAAACATTTGACCTTTCCTCCAACCTTGCCAAGTCCCTTCTCATCCTTTCCACCCCACCTTGTGTATCAACCCTGTTGCAGATCTTTGCATCATCTGCAAAGAGACATACTTTTCATTCCAGTCCCCCTGCAATGTCACTTATAAGGGCATTGAAAAGGACAGGAGCCAGTACTGAACCCTGTGGTACCCCACTAGTAATCCCTCTTTCTTCACTGTGGACTCTATTTACTATTACCCTCTGCATCCTGTTGTCCAGCCAATGTTTTACCCAGGCTACCATTCTGGGACTCACTCCCAGGCCGGCTAATTTGTTTATTGATCTTTTGTGTGGGACAAAGGGCTCCCTCTCAACAGCACTATTAGACCAGCCCACCAAGATCTCAAAAACACTCTATTTAGAGCCAGCCCGGTGGCATGGATGGCTGAGGCAGTAATGCCTTACCTCCTGCCATGTCAGAGACCCGTGTTCACAGTGCGAGCGGGTCACCGGGATTCGGCCAGGGAGGGAGAGAACTGAGCATCCGGAATCTGGAGGACAGCTCTCCTCTCCTCTCCTGGGGATGGGTGGGATTGGAGATTGTTGCATGCCTGGCCCCTAGCGGCAGCTGGAGGCTGGCACACCAATTCCACAGAAGGGGATGGAGACAAAGAAGACACCCGGCGTGCCACGTGGGTAAGCGTGCGCAGCTCAGGCACTGGTGTCATTGCACGCTTGTCCTGCACTTGGGGGCAGGGAAGAAAACAGGAGGATGAAAATATCACAGACCGGCAGGATGATTCCGACTCTCTGCAGGTGCCAGACCTGGCTAGCTGGCACTCCAAACATGGGGTGAGTACCAGTGGATGCTGGGGGATGGGGCTGGGAGGGCCAGAGCAAGGAGGCCAGTCCAGGAGGCGATAAAGAAATACACACACACAAAAAAAAAAACACTCTATTTAAATTCTATTCCTTTAGTTTAAGTTGCCTGTTCTTTTGAATTTAGTGCACTTTTATACAATAGGTTTAGAGTTATGAACATACGAAAGTTGCCAGCAGCAAAAGGCCGTCATGGTCTATCCAGGCTGTCTAGTTAAAGCAAAGCTCCATAACTAATTATCATAAATGTAATCCAGAATAAACAAGATCGCAAGCAATAAGTTGTATGACTTCAGGGTAAGATTAACACAGTAGTTCATAACATAAAATCGGTTATTTTTGATTTAGTTATACGTGCTAAGTGGCCTAAAATGCAAAAACGTAATTTTGGCTAAGCAAGTAGTTCCTACTTCACTTCTATTGGCAATGTCATTTTACAATAATTAGGGCCATTTTATTTTTACGTAGTCATCACTCTGAGTGAAAAGAGTGGAAATTAAATTACAATAAAAATACCAAGTTTTGAGTTAGTATGGCAAACATCTATATATTTTTATTCATTTTTAGATTGCCATTTTTTGCTGTCTTGTAAGACATTTTTTTAATGTTTCATGAGTTTAAGCATTTATTTATGTATATCACTACTCAGATCACACTTATGATTGTAAGACTTGTCTAACATGCATTCTTAGCATATGAGAATTGGGAAACAAAGATTGATATATTATTTATCAAGGGGGCAGAGCTTGGCATCCAAGATGTTGGCATCTTAGACTAAGAAGAGAGCAACACCAGAGATTATCTGAATGCCCATTCATGAATCTAGCCATCCCAAAGTAGCCAGATGCACATTGGAATATGAAGTAAAAGAAGAGCTACACTTGACTTGCCTCCTTGTCAAAATCAGCCACCGGCTCGCTGAAATAAATCGTGTAAAAATACATCTACAAGCTCTGGGCCATTTGGCACCTCTCAAGCCAGGACTGAAATTTACCAAGTCTGATCAAAGTGGGTGCCTGGCAGTGGCAAGTGCTAAACTTTGACAGGTACACTGAACCCTTTAGAAATGGCACAGGCCCAGGATCCAGAGGTGGACATGGCCGAGGAACTCATAAAAATAACTACAGTGTTAAACCAAGTGCTCAGCGGCATGACAAAACTTAAACTAGGTACAAATCAAACAAATATAGACTTAAAAACTCTAACTGCCCAGGTGGCCGGAGTGGAGCAAATGACCCAGCTACACGAGAAACACTAAAACCAACATTATTTATTTATTTATTTATTTGCTTTTGGTAACCGGGTGAGTGCACTATTTATTTATTTTTTTTTAATTTTAGCTTTTGTTGACCGGGTAAGTGCACTAGACAAATCCTGCCTATTTTCAGGCACGACCCGGGGGAAGGGGATACAGATGAATGCCAACTGACCTTGAACCAGATTAAGCTGTTGGTGGTATTTTTAGTGAATAGGCATAGCAATGCCTATTTTCAGGCACGACCCGGGAGAAGACAGTTTAAGACATACAAAATGAAGCATACATGTGACGCAGCACATGATATTGGTGAAACACAGTGAGGAATGCAGGCAGCTAAATAAAACTGGAACAATAAATTCAAAGAGTAGTTCACAAGAGGGAGTGTTGCAATGGAGGCAAAACTGGAGAAGTACATCTAGGTAACATTCACAACTAGAGTTACACAGTGAGTGAAACAGGCATTAGCAATGGAAGGTTTATACAAAACAAAGTACAGTAAGTGCCAAATTAAGGTTGAGATGATAAGAGAGAGGGAAAGGTGGAGAGAGTGAGGGGTGAGGGGAGAAAGTGGAGGGGAGGAGAGATTGGTAGATAGGGAGAAGAGTGGAGTAATATAGTGAGAGAGAGGGGAGATGATGAAGTCTAGGGTGGATTAAAGCAGGTGCATTGGCTGATTGATTGTAGATGTTCTCGGTGCCAAGTTTTAAAGCTAGCATGGGTAGGTGCTCCACGAATATTTGGAGGTAACGAGTTCCAGTATTTTGGGCCATATATGCAAAGGCATGTGAGCCCATTTTGGTTTTACATCTGGGAATGTGATAGGGGGCTAGGTCGGTGGATCGGAGCTCGTAGGGCAGAGGGTGTGAGTGGAGCAGACAGGCGAGTGAAGATGGAATGCCAGTGCGGACTGTGTTGTCAATAAGAGACCCAAGGGATTGCAGCCGAAGGCCAGAGGGGCAAGGCCAGTTAAGGTCAGAGTAAAGTTGGCAATGGTGAGTAAAACGAGGGGATGCAGAGGCATACCGGCAGATATTGTTATAGGTGGTGTCCCACTTATGGAGGGAGGATTTAGAGGCAGATAGATACGTGGCTGATCCATAAGCCAGGGTGGGGAGTAAAAAAGCCTTGAGCCACAGCAAGTCTAGCTGAAGGGATAAGGGCATAGCTGGTGTGGTAGGCACCACCTAATCTAGCATTTAAAGATTTACAGGTGTTGGTTATGTGTAGGTCAAAGTTAAAGGATTCATCTAGAGTGATGCCCAGGTATTTGAAAGATTTGGTGCTGTTAAGTGAAGAGCCATCGGTACAGGTGATTTTTAGGGCATCAGGGTTTACTTTGAGTTTGGTGAGTGATCCAAAGAGCATGGAATGTGTCTTACTAATGTTGCGAACGAGTTTATTCTCTATCAGCCACGACTGAATGGACGTGAAGTCTAAGTTAAGAGGTTGGTTGACGTCAAGTGAGTTCCTAGCACTGTGATAAATTACTAGGTCGTCTGCATAAAGGAGGGTTGAGCAGGTTGAAGCAAGCAGCTGGATGTCATTAATGAAGATGGAGAAAAGCAAAGGGCCAAGTATGGAACCCTGGGGTACACCAACTTGGATAGATGAGGGATCAGAAGAGGCGGAATTGAAGACAACGGTCTGCTGTCTACCGGACAGGTAACTGTCAAACCAGGCTACTACATCAGTAGAGAAGTCGAGGAAGCGAAGTATAGAAAGAAGGAGGGAATGGTCTACCAGGTCAAAAGCTTTCATTAAGTCAATGAAGATAGCACCAGTCAGGAGGCTAGAGTCCATAGCAGAAAAGATATCATTGGTGAGTTTGAGGAGGGCAGTAGTCGTACTGTGCCCCTTGCGGAAACCGTGTTGAGAGCTAGACAAGAGGTTATGCTTCTGCAGGTAATCAAGAGTTTAGGTTGCCACAAGTTTTTCGAGGATTTTACTGAGGAGGGAGAGGATAGCTATAGGGCGGTAGTTCGAGATTAATTTGGGATCACCCTTTTTTGGAATAGGGGTGACTTTGGCTATTTTCCAGATGTTGGGGACTGAGCCGTGATGTAGAAATAGATTGAAGATTTTGGTAAGGGGAGAGGCTATAAACGGGGTGCCGGTCTTTAGAAGCCTAGGCTCCAGCCCATCAGACCCTGCACTGGTATGGTCTGGGGTGGAGAGGAGAAGCCTCAGAACTTCAGATTTTGTAATATTCCGGAACCTGAAGGGGGGATATGTGAATTGAGGTTTAACTTTGTAGTTGTGCGAAGAGACGTGAGTATTAGGGAGTGGAACCTGGTAACTGGTGAGGTCTGAGAAATGGTGGTTGAAAGAGTTAGGTATAGTAGTAGGATTATTGCAGTGTATGCCGTTAATCAGCATGTGATTTGTATGTGCTGTTTGATTTGCTCCAAGGAGGGTTTTTATTGTAGCCCAGAATTTTTTCGAGTTACCCGCTGTTTTAGTTAGCAGATTTTTACAGAAGGAGCTTTTAGCTAATCGAATTTGCCTTTTGCATATATTTCTGTGGGCTCGGTAATTATTATAATCAGCCAGTAGCTCAGTCATTTTGAAGCGGCACCATGCTTTGTCCCTTGACCTAATCAGTGCAAGTAGGTCTCTAAAGAGCCAATTTGTCTGTGATCCACGGATCCGACGAGTGACACAGGGAGCATGGATGTCTTGGAGCAGATGAAATTTAGCAAGAAAATGGTCTAATGCCAGTTGAGCATTATTAGAGGTGTGAATGGGGGACCAGTCGATCAGTGCGAGATCATGTAAGAAATTATCTTGGTTAAAGTTAGCCAGGTTTCGGAAGGTGATGAGTTTAGGAGGTGGAGTAGGTTTACTTGATGCACGCCAGGTGCAGAAGATTGGGGAGTGGTCACTGATTGAGTCAGCTAGGGTCCCTGCACATGCTATGCTATCCGGGCGGTTTGTGAGGACCCAGTCTATAAGAGTACTAGCCCGAGGGGGGGGCATGACCCTAGTAGGGTCTGCAATAAGTTGATGAAGATTATGTCCTTGGACAATAGTGTGAGAGGACTGATTTAATTTACTGGTCCAGTTTAGGTTCAGGTCCCCAAGAATGAGGACTTCATTATGACCAATAGCCTTATCAACCTGAGATAGCAGTTCCACTAGCCCAGCCGTGCCACCAGCCGGAGGGTTATAGACCCAGACCAAGTAAAGTTTCTTAGACCCAAGCTTTATGGTAGCATAGATTGCTTCACAGTAGGATAAGGAAGGTTGGGCATTGGGGGATAAAAGAATGTGAGGTTTGAAAAAAATGGCAACCCCCCTGCCCCGCTTTGTTAATGGCCTATCCTGCCGAATGATGTTGTAGTTGGGCAGTGAGCTGAGATGATCAGGGGTGGAGGGTTTTAGCCAGGTTTCAGATAAACAGAGGATATCTGGGTTGTGCTGAGCAACCCACACCTCCAGTTCAGCCTTGTTGCGAAGCAGACTCCTAATGTTTAGGTGGGCAATATGGATGCCCTCGGTGTCATGCCAATTTGTAGCTTTACAGGATAGGTTACATGGAGGTCCAGGGTTTTTCTCAAAATCCCCAGCTAACATCAAGGTTAGGTGAGATAGATGTAAGAGTTTGCGACAGATGTGGGAGATGGATAGGGTTATGCTTGGTACCTTGGGTTTATTCAGAGTGTAGGATAAGTGATAGATGAGTTTGTGATGAATAAGCAGGGGGAAGGTGACAGGAGGCAGTTGTAGTATTTTTCGCGTAAGAAATCACCTGCAGTGGTCAGGGTAGGAGTGATAATAGTTAAAGGATATAGAGTAGTAGAGTGTAGGGAGCCATATGAGACAGAGAGCTGTAGAGGCTATTAAAAGAATGAAACAGGGAGAGATGGCCATTTTGGTATAGTTATAAGTGGCGATAGGATTATAGGAATGAGTGGGAGTGAAATAAAAGAAGGTGCAGTCTAGGCACTAGTAAAGATAAAAGATAAAATCAAGTGCCCACAAGCAGTTTAGAGTGAAGTTACAGTCAGGGCACTAGTAAAATATAAGATCAATCAAGTGCCCTCTAGCAGTCAAAAGGTATAGGCTGCTAATGGAAAAGAGAGGAGGTAGTTAATTTTCTCAACTGGGCGTGTTTGAGGGTGGAGTTACAACCTATAAAAGTAAAGCCGGACAAGGGTGGGTGTGGTGGGGCTGGTGGGAGCAGTTTTCCAGTTTACTGGGCGGGGTTTTGTGCCACCTGGTCCCAGCTCAACAGCAGTTAATTGCACAGGGCAGGCAGTTCTGGTGAGCGTGCCTAGTGCACTCACGGTTACAATCATGGCTTCACTGGCTACCTCCCCAGTTCAAACAAGCTGCTTGTTTTTTCTTTAGCAGATTTCAGCCACGCTAATCTAGCCCCACTGATTACAGCTGTGCACTAGCAAATTACAGGCGCGTTCTGCAGCCGAGGGGGTTATGTCGGAAAACCAGAGAAATAAAGAGGGCTTCAAATGCTGAGGTGCTTAGGACGCTCTGCAGCTTCGTGGAATTTTGCAAAAAAGCCGGAGAAAGTATTAGGGTTACAAATGCTGAGGGGGCATCAGGGACATCTAAACGTATACTGGAAACAAACTGATTATCTCATGTCCAAAGTGGATGACATGGAAAACATGGCTAGAAGACATAATGCCCAGATAGTTGGGATGTCCAAGGGAGCTAAGGGGTGAGACATGGCAACTTTTCTTCAGAGAACACTCCCATCAATGCTTGTATTAAGATCTAGAGCTCCCTTAGAGATCGAGAGAGCCCACCGCTCTCTTGCCCACAAGCCAAGAGACCAAGACCAATCTTGTGCCACTTCCTAAAATTTCTAGTGAAGGAAGAGGTACTGAGAGCTTCTAGGGACAAAGGTTGATTACAGCGGGAAGGAGCGGACATCATGTCGTTTCTGGATTACTTGCCTGAACTGTCACAGAAAAGGAGAGCATATGGGGCTGTTAAGCAACAATTCCACCATTTAAATATGACTTCTGTGAGATTTCCAGCTCTGCTGCGGGTTCAGTACCAGGACAACTACATAACATTTGCCTCACCAGCAGAAGTAGAACAATTCATAAGAGACATAAAGTGAGACCAAAACAGAACCCCACAGCGCTCGTACAAATCACATGGCCCTGAGCCCTTACCAGTGGAGATTTTGCTACCAGAAGGGGCCTGCACAATATCAATGACGGTAGCAGTAAATATCCAACAAGCAGAAGAGCTCAGGCAACCAGAGACCCAAGGCAAACAGAAAGAGAAGAACAGAAACCCACCTGCAAAACAAGCGCCTCAAGGCAAAGGAGGTCGAGAAGTCAGCGAAGAGCTCACAAGTAATTGGGCGCAAGCAGTAACTCCCCCTCAGACACTCCAGTCAAATTAGCAACAGGTACATACAGTACCTCTTCATTAGCTAATGCCTGCACCTCTTGACTAGTCAGAAATGAACAAGCCAAATCCAGAGGAGCTGTTGGCCCTAGGAAACACAGACTGGACAGCAGTCTGTCACGAATGGGCTGACTGCCTTGAGGAGCACCAGGAACCAGCCCAGACCTCATTTTCACTACATCATGTATCCTCACCGAAAGTTCCCAGAGTCACTGAAATCCATGGGGAAGACAAAGGAGGAGGCACTTGAAGATCTGTTTCTGCTGAAGGAACACCCCTTTTGACTGTAGGTACTCTCATTTTTCTACAGGTTCTCCACAGCCCACGTCTGCTCTGTACTCCCCTCCACTAAGCATCTGGCCTCAAGTGTCCAAGTACCAGAAAGTAGACACAATTAATTTTTGCTGTGGTAAGGAGGGCAGGGTAATGGGAGCAGTCACATGTCCTGTAGGGACAGGACCCCATAAGGCAGCTAGCCCACTACTTGGCCAGCCTTCAACAACTAAGTCCTTTCATCACATAAGATTCCTGGGGCGATGAGAGCAACAAGCTACTGCCTTAATCTTATGAAGGTGCAACACATTGAGAGATAGCTTCGGGAATAATCTGTTTTTCTAACCAGAGGTCAGTCTATCCATCAAGCTGTCTGTTGTATTAATATTTTGTAGGTTATATGTTGACGTAAAGCTACTTACATAGTTGATGTTATAGCAGAATACAGTATGTTGGTGCTAGGAAAAGGGGTAATGTAAACAAAGGTTGAATGCTGAAATGTATACAATGTGCCCTAATGCGTCCCAGGACAATGAGAAACTTGGAAGGTTCCCCGACTTTAGATGGCTGCAGCCTCAAACTGTCTAACAGTCCCATAGCATGGAAGGGGTGGTGGGATACAGGGTACAGTAACTCAGGGGAACAGCCCCCAACTAAACAAGCCACTAGAAAAGCAGTGGGTCAGGCCTGGGAAGTTGGCTCAGTTTTGGGTCTCATCTTTAGTCCACTGACCCCCAGCCAACTACTTGCAGCATAAGTCAAGGAACACCATTAGATGAGACTGCAGGGGAACCCAGCATGGACACTTAATGGCAAGGGAGAATGAGAAACTCGGACAAGGGCCATGTCCCAATGATGTCTAACTCGCAATTCATATTAGGAGATACTTGCTTTACACATTGAGGTTCTGAGGGAATGCTACATCATCCAGCCAACCCAAGAGTGTCAGCTGAATGGTGCGCATAAGGATGCCACACTAGCCCACCTCACCCCACCCCAGTGATCAGGTGGTAGGCCTCAAGGGGACTAAAATGGAGGCTGGTGGGAAGGAGTGAGACTACAACAACTGCCAGGGATACCACCACTGGAAGCACAGAGGGAGAGGCCACATAATTTCTCATTGGTGCACCCTCGAACTGGAGCCCAAGAAGCTAGATATGGTGTGCTATGAACCCCCCCCCCCAAAAGAGATAGCTATAAGTACGGTCTCTGGAGAGTGCTCACACTGTACAGGTAATTTAAAAGGGCAAGGAATACCAGATGAAACCCCATAAGAGCAGCAGGTTGAACTCTATTGTAATACAGGGACCAATCTCCACCCCAAGAGGAGGACCCCTAGAGGATCATTAGTGGAACTGCCAGCTGGCAGCCAGGCTAGGTCGAAGTAGGGGTGTCACCTCCCCAGTAAGGGAGAACTTAACAAGCTTTACAGTAGAAAATGTTAATATGTTGGACAGTAGTCCTTGGTTAAGATTAGAAGTTTTCAATGTTTATGATTTTATGTCATGGTTACAGAAAAAATGTACTTCTGGCACCTGCATCTTCCAGAAGGTGGCTTTGTGAGCAGACTTCCAAATGGGTGCAGGTTTGGCCACTAGTACAAAAGAAAAGAGTGTTAGATGAGCAGACTAGAAATGTTACAACAGTCATTAAGTGCTTAATAGTGGGGTGGGTTTGGGGAGGGGAAAGGAGCTGTACTTTCATACAATGGGGAGCGTAATTGCAGAAGGGAAACATCATCAACATTTCTTACAGGGTACACTGTATGTTCGTCTTTGGTATCAAAATAGTAAATAGGTTAAATGGCTGCCCTAAGTAACATAGTGGCCACTATGTGAAATGTAAAAGGTCTAAATTCTCCAATTAAATGTAAAAAGATTCTCTCCCAACTAAAACAATTGAAAACACAGGTGGCCTTCCTACAGGAGACCATACTCTCTAATAAAGAAGCCTCCAAACTAATTATGGAGTGGGTGAGATGGGATCCACACAGCTCTGCGGGAAGTTCCAAATGAGGGGTGTCCATTCTGTGTATAGGACCCTGGGATGGACCCCAATAATGCAACAGTTGGATAAGGAAGGGAGGTAGGTGGTGGCAGAAATGGGGACCCCAGTAGGCCCGATATTTTCATTCAACTTGTATACACCTAATGAAGACAACCCCAAGATTTTCAAGGAGGTATCCTAAGTGATACCGGGCTTGTCATTCGACAACCCAGAGGTCTTGTTAGGAGGGAACTGCACTCTGGTGATGGAGATAGATCTGGATAGATCTAACTCTAAGCCAGAGCCTTACATCCACACCCAAAAGCAGATAAGGGAGTTGATGGACCTACACCAACTCAGAGATGCATGGAGGTTGTCTCATCTGGGGACAAGAGATTACTCGTACTTCTCTCTGGTGAATGCTTTGTCCAGTAGACTGGACTACTGGTTAACATCCCCAAAGATAACAGCTAATATGGTGGATGTCACCATAGCCCCCCTATACCTATTGGACCATGCACCCCTAACCATAAACTTTGCACTAGCCCTCCAGAACGCAAGGTCCCTTACCTCGAGGCTAGACCCCCGACTATTACAAGACAGGGACTTTAAGAACTGGGTAATGGAAGAGGCAAGTAATTACTTTAAGGATAACCCCCCAGGGTCGGCCCCCTCAGTTATTGTGTGGGAAGCTTTTAAAGCTACCTTAAGGGGCAAAATAATACGGTACACCATGCACCACAGAAGGCAATAAGATAAAGAAGATTCCGAGCTGGAAGCAAAATTAAAAGCAAAGGAACAGAATTATAAGAGAAATCCCGTAACCTCCAAAACACTCTGATAGGAGATTACAGCTGTAAGAATCCAGCTAAATTGGCTGGCGACAAAAAAGGCAGTGTTACAAATTCATAGGACACAACACAAATAATGGGCTGTGGGGGAAAGGGCAGGCATCTGCTTGCTTGTAGGCTACAAAAGAAGCAGGCCGAGAGGCACACATTAAACTTAAAGAACCCTTCAGGCCAACAATGTGCCACCCCAGAAGGGATTAACCAAACAATGGCAGACTTTAACAGAGAACTCTACAAATCACAGGGGAAGTGGGACCAACAAGCTTTCTTGGACTTCATGTCCAGAATCTCCCTCCCAAAACTTAGCCCTAACCAAAAAGGGAGCCTGGAAGCCCTGTTCACAGAGAAAAAGGGAATGATGGCCCCCACAAATCCCCTGGAAGTGACGGTTTCCCAATAGATTTTTGCCAGCAGCTAAAGGATACCATAGCAAGACCCCTACTAGCTATGTTGCAGGATGCCTTTCAAAAAGAAACTCTCCCCAAAACCCTCACTGAAGCCAACATAACAGTACTTCCTAAGGAGCGGGAAGGACCTCAGTGTACAAACCTGCTACAGGCCCATCTCTTTAATAAATACTGACACCAAAATAATTGCCAAAATGTTTGCCTCCAGGCTGAAAAAGCTCCCGCCATCCATAGTTCATCCAGCACAGGTGATATTTATACGAGGGAGGGTCAGCTTGAATCATCAGAGAGCACTTTGCACCCTGTTTCAGACTACGTCAGACTTCCCTACACTGGTGGTAGCCATCGCGCTTGGTTTTGAACAGGCTTTCGACCCTGTAGAGTGAGAATTTCTGCACACGGTCCTGAAAGGGTTCAATTTGGGGGAAAACTACACCACTTGGATTAGAACACTGCACTCCACTCTGACAGCAAAAGTCCTAACTAGCCAAGTACTATCAGAACCATTTCAATTATACAGAGGCACTAGCCAGGGTTGCCCACATTTCCCCATGTTATTTGTGCTGGCCATTGATGCCTAGCTGCTGTGATCAGGGGAACCCAGAAATACAAGGCATCTGGGTGGGTGCTAAAGAATACCCACTAAGTCAAAAGCAGCAGACTGCTTGGTGCTCACTGGGAACCCCTCAACTAGCACTCCACATATTCAAGATACCCTTAAAGCCTTTGTGGGAATTTTCAGCCTGAAAATTAACTACAGTAAATCTGAAATCCTTCCCCTTAACAAACAGGCCACCCATAACTTGACGAAGCATACTGGGCTGGCATGGGCTCCAAAAGCTATCAAATACTTCGGGATTATCCTAACCCCTGACTTACCAAATTTGGTATCCATCAACTTTCAACTACTCATACAAAAATTAAAGAGTTACAAACAGAGGTGAGAAATAAGTAAGTGCCTCAGCTGGGACTTGAAGCCAGGCCACCCGGAATACCATTACGAATGCGCTAACCAGCTGCGCGAAGTGTAACACGTGAAGTGGAATGCTAGCAACAATTCAACCTAACAATGGTATGGAAGATCAACACTATCGAAATGATGTTGGCCCCTAGAATATGCAATCTGCTGTCCCACATACCCTTGGAATTCTCTGAGACCTGGATTAAGAAAATTAATGCACTCATGGGTAACTTGATATGGGAAACCAATACTCCCAGGTACAGTAGAGCTAAACTGCGGGCACACTGGTCAGGAGGGGTGGAACCTCCTCAACTTTTCACAGTATGCATGGGCCTTCCAATGTGCCAAACAATGCCAAATATTTCAAGAGAAGGGAGAGAGCCCACCAGCCAGGATTGAGATAGAAACAGAGATCTTGCAGGGAATCTCCTTAGTAGGCCACCTAGGATACCCCTCACCAAAATAGCTTAACAAATGGCATACACTAAGAGAAGCTCACTCGGCATGGCTAAATACAGGTAAAAAGGCTATGAAACGCCAGTGTTTAGGGAACTACAGACCACTGTGGAATAATCTGCACACTACCTTGGACCACAAACCACTTAACTAGACAGAGTAGGAAAAGAAAGGTAAAGCCAGGATAGGGGACTTGAAGATCCTATGGAGAGATACTACAAAGTCCTTCTTCTACTTGAAGGGGAAATATAACTCAGATAAAATGGACTTTTGGAGGTTTCTCCAGCTATGCAGCCTCATAGCAGCTAGAGCTAAGGAGAAGTACACTTGCTCTTCTTGTAGGACAGATGGATCTTCAATATCTGGGAAGATGCCCATAAACAAATGGGCAAAAAACAACAAAGGGAGGGCAGGAATGATCCATAAACAGATAAGGGATGCAGTCTCTGACCTGTCCATTCCTGCCAAAACACACTAGCAAATGATGTTAAACTATCACATTACAGATGAGATCTGGCAGAAATGCTAGGTCCTAGCACACACGGCATGTAAAGACCAAAAAAGTCCGCTAATTCCAAAATAAAATCCTACACTACTGGTACCGCACTTCTGAGAGGCTCAAGGCCATGGAAATCATGCAACATGACCGCTGTTGGAGAATTAAGTCCCCAAGAGCGAACCTATGCACATCCTATGGGATTGTCCTCTTCTTAAACCCTTTTGGGACAAAATAGTGAAATGTTGCTCCCAATTAATGGAGGTCCCTATCCCTGCCTCACTGGCCTTGCTATTGCTCAGTCCAGGTTACCAACTGTTAAATAGTCAGAAGAGGTGGTTGCTACAAGAAACAGTAGAGGCCAAGAGGGTAGTACAAAGGAAGTGGCGTACAAGAACAATCCCATTTATCAATGGGTGGCTTTTGTCAGTAGAAACTCTTGCAATGCCCACCAGATTATTGTGCTTCTCTGCAAATGCCCTTGTTAAATTTCAAGAAGCATGGTGGCAGTACTTACAGTTTGTACAGGACAGGACCAAGGCAGGGCACACTGCTTGCACCAAGGACCTGCTAAACCCCCCCTTGAAAAGGGTATGAATAACATACTGTTAGACCTCCTGAATGTAAACAGAGTAAGAATAGACCTGTGGGGACATGTAACACCCCAGAGTAAAGTAAGAGTTGAAAGAGCTGAAGTGTGATCAACCCAGTTCTGGAAGTACGACGACAATCTACTGATGACTGTTGTTACTGTATGCATTGTACCTTGTTGTTTATATGCGAATAACACTCAATAATAATTTTAACTGCAAAAAATATATAAATACTATTTATCAAGACTGATCAGTTCTATTTTACAATTTTTAAAAGCTGTCCCCAAATGTGCCTGCTTTCAGGGCAGCTGCACATGAGTCACTGTACAGAATCAGAGAGTCTCACCCATAGGGAAAAGGAGTGCTCTGTTTGGTCGCGAGCACTCCATCTATAATAAACTTTTGAAATATAGGAGTTTCTTTAAATATGGCTGCCCAAGTTTGATCACTAATCCACCAAAAAACATTCTAACCCCTACCTCCTTAATTTTCTCCCATAATTGTGTACGTTTTTAAAGAGGCAAAGCCCTGCATGTAGCAAACACATCAGTGAGCTCTGACACAGTCTGCTAAGTGTCACTTAGGTGGGACGGGGGCTGTAGAAATGGATTCCACCTATGTGGGGGTGAAGACTACATACTAGGCCATAGCCCATTAAAAAAGGACATGGCCCGGGGATATGAGGTTAGGCATGTGGTGGGAGGTAGGACTGTGTCACAAGGGAAAAGCCATCAGAACACCATATGAGCCACTGGACAATGCCATTTGTCATTTGGCAGCTGAGCTGACTACGATCACCGTTGCTACACTACCCACATTGATTATGGGATGGGAAGGTTAAGTCAAGGGGTTTGAGTCTTTTGAAAGATGGTATTTGGTGGAAGAAGGGGCCAGCAGGGCACCAAATCAGAACACCGAGGTATTCTGATCAGTTCTGATTATTTATGAGCATGTGAACTAAATACCAAAAATGTTGAGTAAGAAATCAAATCTGCAGCATTGAATGCTTTTTAACTAATAATTTGTATTGAAAATAGAACAGAACTCACGCACATTGTAAAATCAGTTAAGCAACTTTCTATGTTATGATTAATTTTGATTGGAACCGCTCATTTAGTCCTCTCTCTCTCTCTCTCTCTCTCTCAGTCCCTTGAAAGTGGTGACTGGTGAAGTAATCACACACTCAAGCACACTTAGGGCCTGTTCCAGAGATGGGCCAGTACATGTGCAGTTTGCGTGTTGCTGGCCCGTGCCACTCTGTTACCCAAAGTGGCTCCATGAATCAGGCTCCTGGGTTACATCCAAATCCAACATTTGCCCCTATCTGCAGCCATGGAGCTCCTCAAGGGGATGGAAGGTGATAATGGGAGCAGAGCTAGGCTAGACAATGAGCGTCCAATAGGAAGCCTGGGTCAGATGGTGACTTGATCCCCTGCTCAGCAAGAGCAGGGGATTGTGGGCTCTCCATATGGTTGAAACATATTTTAAAGGGACACTGTCAACCTTTTTTGCATCATATTATTTCCAGGTATAAACCCACATTTTGTGATTGCTTACCTTCTCTAAAATTTATTGACATTGCTGGTTGTTTAATCTGCCTTGTTGCTTATTAGAACTGAAATGCATGGGAATGTATAGTTATACCCAGCCTTGTTTTGCTCCAAATCATTGAACTATGCTTAACGCATACTTCCAGAACATTAGAAACACCCTCAAATAGTGCAGCCACTCATGATACAATAGTATCCCCTACTCCCACTGCATAACTAGTAGCTAGAAACGTGTTGGAGTGTTCCTAAGTCCAGGAAAGATGCAGTGGTAGTTGGTCAAGAAATGTAAACCAACATGTTTTGGTGTGGTAATACCAATATGGTAGGCACTCAGTTTTTCACTTTTTAAAATGAAAAGGATTCTGAATCAAATAACCAGATAGATTAGCAGTCTCTATAGAATTTGAATAGTCATAAAATGTGTTTTTTAAACTAGGGACACTTGAGGCCTAAGGGGTTGACAGTGTTCATTTAAATTAAAAAAATGAGTGCCATGCTTTTCAGTCCCCCACACTGGTTCAGAGGGCTGAGGGCAATATCTGAAGAGGGTAGTTCAGGTTTCTGAGCATAAGAGAAGATAGCCTGGGAGCATTAAGGACCTATGCCAGAAGGAGTCCTCCTAGAATAGCCTACAAACCCTCCTGTAGACCTCCACAGAGTTCAGCTCATGATTTGGGTCAAGAAGATTTTGTCCTCCCCCTCCATCTGATCCCCCTCAATCCAAAGGCCCATGTAGTTCCATGGCTGGTGTGGAGTCGGCCAGAGGGATATTTTCCAGCAGCTGGGGTTGTCCTAATTGCTGTGAATGAAGCAAGCCAAAAGAATGGGTGTGCATTTGTTTGTGTTGTCTGAATATTAGAAATTAGATTTTCAGTACATCGACTAGGTGGTAAGGCAGTTCTTTTCCTACTTGGCTACCTGTTGTTACTTCCACCAAAATGGAGAGGCAGGAGGCACAATTCAAGAAAGGAACCAGTTTACTGAACAATGGACCACAGGGTAGGGAACATGAGAAAAGAGGTACGACAACATTCAGTTCTGCCTCTGCTATATTACTAGTATCCGGAGGCCTTACTCTCAGACTCCAATCTCCTGTATGAGGAGAACTGTAAAATGGAATTAGCTGTAACAGCTATGCTGGAAGAGCATCCTATTTCTAATCCCTGTAAGAGGGTGACTCTACAATAGATCTAGCAAGACTATTAATTGGCTGTAACAGCTATGCTGTAAGAGTGTCCTATTTCTAATCCCCTGTTCAGAACCTAAGTCAACCCCAAGGTGCAACTCTAGCTATTACCTGGAGTACTCCACACTATTAATCACTCTACCTACTATAGCAAGAGTCTATACATATGGCGAATTGCAGTTCATGCATGATCGGATTTTCTCTGTCATTGAGAAGAAAATGTAATCAAAGGAATTGTCGTGATTAGAAACAACTCGATTGGCTGTCCAATGCAACTCTGAGAACCTTTTGGAAACTAGGGAATGCAGAGAGGATTTTTTTAACAGACCATGAGTTTCTTGGCCACATCGCACCTCTCTAGGGTCACCGAAATGCAAGAACAGGTACCAAGATTTCTTTGGCTAAGAACCCACTGAGGGCTGCCGGAAATGAACCACACAAAATTCAGCCACAGTCCACTTCTGGACTGCCCAGTGAAGGAGATGTTGCAAACCACCCATCCACAGCCCACTTCTGGACTGCAAGGTGAAGAATTTGATGTAGATCACCCTGCCAAGGCCCATTTTTGGACTGCTGGATGAAGAAGATGAAGGAGATCACCCTGCCACAGTCCCTTCCGGACTGCCAGGTGAAGAAGATGATGGTGAAGAAGAAGATGGAGATCGCCCTGCCACAGCCCGCTTCTGGACTGCCTGGTGAAGAAGACAATTCAGACCCCATGGGAAGCAGGAGTCTGGATGAGGAAGTCTCTCGACATAGGAGAACAACAGTGTTCTGGGCTCCAAGGCTGGATGAGCCAAGGGCACACGTAAAACAACAAACTATGCATCGAAGTGTGACAAAGTTCGAGGCTCCATGGCTGGACAAGCCGAGGACTCACTTAAAACAACAAACAGAGCATCACTCAGAGAACTGGAACAGAAGATCCAGATGGTACTCTGATGCGGACGACAAAATAAGAAAACGGACGACAGCTTCTGCACTGGGACAAGCCATACATTGGGAAGTGTCAGAGGAAAACAACAAACAGGACATTGCAAAGTGCAAATACGGCTCACCTTTTTCTTCAGGAATGCTGCTGCAGGCTGATTCTGAAATACGCTTGAGAAATCTTCCTTCCAGGGCTGATGGGGACTGATTCTGAAGTGCACAGGTGAAATGTCTCTGAAGGATTGCTGAAGGCTGATGCACACCCACACAGGTGCAATGTCTCTGAGGGATTGCCGAAGACTGATTCAAATGCACAATGGCACAAGATGCAGGTTTAATGTAATTAAAAGTCACAGTTCCAATAACCATGCACAGTATCACAGTCTCTGAATTTATAGATCACAGTAAATAACAGGCACTTGATTGCTTCTGTCTGGTCATCTTCTAGGTGAAGCCCTTGCTAACTGTGGACCTAACTGCAGTGGGTCTCACTGACTAAATGGGCTCTCTTGCTACTGTAAGGTACACTGGCAACTGAATGGTAGCTGACCTCCTCAGACTGTGGGGTATTTTAATTAGGTCAGCCCTTATAGCTGTGCGAGGCCTCAATTCAACCTCTGGCCTGCTGGGACTGACTAGCTACACCCCTTAACATCTGTGGGCTTAAATAGCTAGCTAAACCCCTTAACCCCTGTGGGGTACACTTTACTGGGCCCCTTGCTGTAGGGCAAACTTCTGGACCCTCCCACTGTGGGTTAATCTGGCTCGGACCCATTTAAACTGAGGGCCTACGTTGCCCCCTTAACTGGTGGGCCTATTGACAGGCTTCCTGGGCCCCCTTCAAATATTTTTGGGCTTATCTGGCCCTTTAAGTCTCCTCTTTAGACCTATGTGGCTGGGTCCCTTTGATATCGGGTCTGTGTGGCTGGGCCCCTTTAACTCATGGTCCTGGATGGCCCTTTCATTAACTTGGGCCTGATAGCCCTTTTACAGCTCCCTTTGAGCTTTGTTGCCCCTTGAAATATTCATTGGCCTATGAAGGGCCTGTCTGTCACTCTCTTCTGGCCACACCCTTGCTCTGCCCCCTTAATGAATATTTATATTGTCCCCTATGGGCCTATATGCTTGGCTCCTCCCCCAGGCACTGCAGCACCCACTAAATAATTAATTTTTGTTAATCTGGCTCTCGAGGGCCCCCCTCTTTATGGCACTCTGCTGTTCCTATTTGGTGCTGATTGCATTGCTAAATAAATTACTTTTACTTCTTTAAAAATCACTTGAGGTGGTCAGCACCTAGATGCTGGTGCTGTCGCCGACTCACCACTCCAGCCTGGGGTTCAGGGAGACTGGATCGGGATGTGGGAGGAGTTCACAGAGGGAGAAGATAAAGGTAGGAACTGGACAGCCAAGGACCTTGCAAGGTCCTAACTGCTACTCGGTGAATGGCTGCTTCACTTTCATTGCCGCATTGCTACTGCCGCCTCCTGGGGACCGGTACTAAGCTTTAAAAGAATGAAATAATAAAATCGGGCACCAATCACTTATGATGAGGAGCGGGATGTTGTTCTTTTATACCATGCATCCAACAGCACTATGGACTGCACAGATCAGCAGGCAGACAGTCTTCAGTGGCCAGAGACAGCAGAGGCATGCAGGGAAGCCCTCAGGGACAGCTTCAACCCTCCAGGTAAGCTTTTCTCATCCCTTCAAACTTCCTGCATCCTCTCTCCTCCACAGCCACCAGGACTCACACTGTAACAACTTATTTTTTTTTTAATAAACCAACACTCTGGGTTCTAATTCTTGTATTGGAAGGCTGTGCATATGCAGCTCAGCACAGTTTTCTATCCTGGGCACAATGTTTACTTTTGCCAGGTGCTGGCATAGCAAACTAGCTTGGCATTATTTTAAGTCTGAAGTTTGGCAACCTTTGCTGGGGTACACTGGGGAGACTGGGGACTTCTGGGGAACTGCTGAGGAACCCCAACTTTGGGGCATTACATGATTGACTTTTAGGATCAGGCCCTTAGTTTAATTATTGGCAGTGTACTGCAGTATAGTCACAGAGTATAAAACAGTTTAACCTTTTTTTAAATTTCAATAATTTGAAAAGCTTTCTTCCTCTCTCTCTCCATACTCCCTGCTCCTGGCAATAATCACACAGGAAAAAAAAAGATTCACCACTAACTCAACAAAGGCCACTTTTTATTTAATTTAATTTAATAGCTGCTCATCTGCTCACTCAATACCTCTCTCTCTCATACTCTTCCTTGACACTTTTATTTCCATTTCAGAGCCATCAACAGTGACCAGGGATATATATACCCCCCAAATACACATAACCAGTAGTCTGGCACAGCGCATCCTGACTGGCCACGAAGCCTCATGAGAAACATTGCTCCAAACTCACACTCTGCGAGACTTTGCCAAAACTTTGAGTCTGTTTGCCATATGATCAGTGCACCAGCCTATTGTAGAAGAGCAGGAGCAGAGCTATGCATGAAGTGGTAGTCCGGAAAAGCGCCGCTGCCAGCCATGTAATTGCGCATGCCAGTAACAAAGTCTGAGGAGACAGAAAGTGACAAGGTAAACCTCTAGCTCATGACTCAGTAATCATGGCTGCCTTTTTTATGTTGCTTGTGCACATGCACAAGAAACATGTTGCAGCAGCTTGCTACAGAAGCAGGTTGAGGAGGTGCAGCGCTGTTGTGGCCATTGCCCCCACTGCCTTTTGAGGCTTGGCCCGCGTTCCCCAATGGGGTGGCACATTGCTGCTGACACTAGTTCAGCCAGCGAGCCACCACCTTGAAATGTGTTAGCCACTGCAATCAGCAGCCATCTCGTCATTGCAGTGTCAGCCATTCCACTGCAATGAGGGAGCAACCCGTCATTGCAGGGCAAAACGTTACCTAGTGTAATATTGTTTGTGAACAGTGGCAAGCGCTGCCATGTTCACAAACAATATTATTCAGCCCCCACTGCCGAGGTGGTGCCCAATCCCCCTCGACAGCATGAGCCCCCCCCAAAGCAGTCTTTGTTTGCCGATGGGGGGCCCAATCACTGTCGGCTTCAGTCCCGTTCCAGTTTCATTTGCCGATGAGGGAGCTCACTCCCCATCGGCATTATGTCTCCCGCCCAAAAAAAACTTTGTTTTCTGCCGAGGGGGTGCCCAATCCCTTAGCTCTTGCCCCTAATGTGCTGATGGGGTGCCCAATCTTCTGCCAGCTACTGCCCCCAAAAAACAGTCAGGTGGCATGCTGGGAGCCCACACCAGCGTGCTAAATGCCCCAGTGAAAAAAAAAATCTCACAATGTTTTTTTTAATTTTACCTTGTAAAATAGAAAACAGTCCCTCACCGTCTGTTCTGTTCCCTCCCCCAACCCGCACCCACCTCTAGCGCACCCTGCCTCCCACACCCAGCTCACCCCATACTTACCTCTGGAGCCAGGCACAAAGATCTTCAGTGGACCGGGAACATGTCTGCACTCTTCAAAGCTGACCGCGAACTGAAGAAATGCGGGTAAGCTGTATAATGGCATTAATAGAGTTTTTTTTCAACTTTGGTGCATATCTCAGGCATGTTTGGGAATTTTGGCACCAATTTTCAACATGTGGTTATTGGGACCCCTTCTCATGAATTCAGCCACTGTCACGGCATTATTCCTTCCCGGAAGGTGATTTCACGGTCACTGCATGGAATCACCTTTCGGGACGGATTAACAAAACGACAGTGCCAGTGTTCATGAGGTGGGCTCTCAAGAAGCCTATGTTGCAAATTTGGTGGAAAAAATTAAAAAATGGCTGCTTTAAGAGTGTGTGATGCGCAGTTGCAACGCACGCTTGTAACTTCGCAAATTTACAATATTTTCACTCTAGATATTCAACATTAGCAATTTTCTGCACCTCCTTATGAACAGTACAGCTGTCATTTTTCACATCCTGGCCGAAATGTGTTTTCGCACTTGAGGCACGGGATTTTTATTTATTTATTTAGTTAGTTTTTGTTGACTGGGTAAGTGCACTAGTCAAACCCTGCCTATTTTCAGGCATGACCCAGGGGAGGGGGATACAGATGAATGCCAACTGACCTTGAACCAGATTAAGCTGTTGGTGGTATTTTTTTTGAATGAGGGAAATTTGGCCAGGACGCCAGGTAAATTCCCCAACTCTTGCTGCAGAGGGTGCTATTGCGTTGCAGGAGAGTTTGGCTGGATTAGCACTGGTCAAAGGAGGAGGTGTAGAGGAGGAGATGGAAGAAGTGCTGAACTTACCTACTAATATAGGATGTAAGGAAGGAATACTTCAGAGGACTGATGTCCCCTCAGGGGAGTCCTCTCAATGCGGTGAGGATCTGAATATTATGGACCAAGTTGTGTTTGAAGATGATTTGCAACTTGAGTTGACTCAGAAGAAAAAACATTTATTAGAAATGATTTCAATGACAGAAAAGGATTTTTTAAACAGTAAACAAAGATTGGAGGAGGAAAAATAAAGACCACAAACGATCGGCGGTTAGCCCACTTCCAGAGTGTGGTAAGCGTCTAACTTCTGAGATGCCTCAGGAACTACCTGCTTCCCCCTTACTACAGATCCTGCACTTGCAGCTGAGCAACCAGAAGCAGCTGACGTCATCTTGGAGACACCACTTCCTGAGTCGGAATTGACCCTGGGGTCGGCTTTACAGCAAGCCAGTTGGATTAGCATGGGGGATCATTGGATTCCAGACCCAGAGATTCCCATACCAGACTCTCCAGTAAATACGGCTTTTTCTCTCCAGAGTTTCATACCAGTGCCTGGGGAGATTTTTGTAAATGATGAAAGAACCGGTGAGATTGTTCAACCTGTTATTTTATTGACATTAGTTCAAGGACAGAGTCAGATATTTCCACTGTTTCCACGATACCGGAGGGTAAGTCTTTACCTTTGTTTGCAGCAAGTGAATGTCAGCAATTGAGATCTCTTCATATTGTATCAAATTTAGCTCCTGTGACTATTTCTGAGCAAACAGAAGATAGAGAGCAGGCAGAGGTTCAGTCTGATGTACCACCTCCTCGGACGTTTGCAGGCCTCTTCCGAAAGCCAGTTGAGGCTGCAAAACACCACTTTCTAGTCTGTCTTCATTACAGAGCTAAAGCCCCTATAGTGCCAGATAGAATCTGGGTGGGCAAGACATTGATTAAAGAATCAATGGGTTTTACACCTGAGGAAGTTTATGCCTTCATTCATGCACCAGGGGATCAAACATATGATTTAAGTTTTTGTACTATGCATTCCCAGGATAAATTTTGGAGGTTGTATTATTCACTAAAAGACTCTGAACTTTGGAGGGATTTTCTGGCTACTCCAGTGACAAAACCAATGATTAAGACAGTCACGATTTTATTTCGAAATGAAGGGGTTTGTGTAAATGAAATTATGTTCTGGCTCGAGAAAAAGTGTACGGTCATGAAACATCCTAAGCCTATAATGGATGAGAATGGATTTTGGAATGGGGATTGGCAATTTAGGGTTCAGTTATATCAAATTGAAGCTGGTATTACATATCTTCCCAGTTCCTATTTTTTGGGACGTGATAGAGGGGTTCTATTCTATGCGGGGCAGCCCAAGAGTTGCTACAGATGTGGAGCTTTGGATCACTTAAATCTGGACTGTGAGCAGATTAGGTGCTTTAACTGTGGACTTTTAGGACATGCTGCACCTCAGTGTAATGTTAGTCCATTTTGTAATTTATGTAGGGAAGAGGATCATTCCTTTTAGGAATGTTCATGGGCAGCACATAACATAGAGGGGGGGTCTGACCATGATTTCATTCTATCCAAAGCTAAACAACGATTTGGAAACTCAGCTGGGATTTTTCAGGAAGGACCTCTTCCCCAGAGGGGTAGGGGCCAAGGTCGAGGAGCAGGATCCAGTGATAGAAGCAAGGCCCAATGCCCAAAACCCTGACCTCAGGAGCCAGATGTTGGAACTGTTCAGAACTTGGAACCCCGGTTGAATAAGCCCCAGCCACAGTCACACCTCAGTAAAGAGGATATGGCGACCCCCTATGTTACCCCTCAAGGTTCTCCTCTGAGAATAGTGACTTTGTCTTCCTTTCTCCAGAGTCAGA
This sequence comes from Neoceratodus forsteri, assembly GCA_016271365.2. NCBI lineage: Eukaryota > Metazoa > Chordata > Ceratodontiformes > Ceratodontidae > Neoceratodus > Neoceratodus forsteri. Next base: position 133,976,004 of record CM028136.1, read on the forward strand.
ATATGGTTATTTTTGAGTTCCCAGATGTAGAAATTCAAGAGACAGACATATTGGGGTCTCAAGCCCTTTCTACCCTTCCTCCCGAACGTTAATTTGGAAACTACTATCAGGGAGGATGGTTTTGCATCTGCTTTGAAATCAAAAACTGGGCAGCAGACAAAGGGAAGTGTTCAGCTTTCCCCTCTACATCTGTCAAACAGGTTCTCAGCTTTTGCATCATGGAGTGAACAGGTGGATACAGCCTTGCCTATGGATGGCTTAGACCCAGATACTTTTCCTCCGCTTGAGACTGTGTCTCCAGCGACAGAACCTCCTCAGTCCAAAACTCCACAGAAAAGAATAACGAGATCCAGTGGCAAACTGGCTACTCTTCCTCCCTGATCCACTCTGTATAAAAATTGTCACTTTAAATGTGAACAGTATTTTGTTGTTAGAAAAGCGTTATACTACTTTTGGGATATTGCAACAGTTGCCATATGATGTCTTTTTTTTCCAGGATGTTAGATTGTGGTCACTGGGGGATGTAGCTCAGATTATTAAGGATTGGTAGTGGGGTTCGTCTGTCTGGTCATTGGGACTGGAAGCTTGTAGTGGTGTGGGTTTTTGTTTCACTAGGTCTCAAGTCTTTATTCATCGGTTAGTGGACATAGAACCTGGTAGGGTATTATTATTAGACGTGGAGATCAATGCTGTATATTATCGGTTAATTAATATCTATGAGCCTCAAATGAAAGTTTTACGTATAGATCTGTTGAAAAAGATACAGCCTTATTTGCACACCAGTAGACCTATATTTTTTGCAGTGGATTTCAATATAAATATTTATAAAGAAGGTCCTTTAGATAAACAATATTCTGATAAAGTATTTTTACGTACTGTTATACATCAGGCTGGATTGAAAGGGGTAAATGGGGAAAATCCAAGCCAGTACTACCTACTTATTATAGGGGGTGGCTTTCCTCCTGTATTGATATGATTTTTATTAAGAAATCTTTACCAGTTAGTCAGATGTATATAATACAGGTTGAGTCCTCTGGTCATGTTTTACTAGGAGTACAAACAGAATCTCCTCCTCGATGGCAGGTAGGCCCTGGTTACTGGTGACTTAATTCTTCCCTTTTAACCGATTTGGAGGTGGTTTTGAGTTTACAGGAAATGGTTAGGGATAGACTTTCTACCAGGTTTTTGTATGAGGATGTGGGTCAGTGGTGGGAAGATTTTAAATGATATTTAAAGGGTTATTTTTGGGAAGAAGGAAGGTATAGACAAGCAACGGCCCACTAGAAATATTTGGATTTGAGGAAACGATTGGGTGAGTTGCTGACAGAACATCATTTAGGCCAAACTGATGTCTCTACTCAGATTCAGAATACCAGGAATGCTATGGTTCATTATCAATATGATAGATTGCTTTCATTAAATCAGGAACAGGTTTTTGGCACACAAGGTAAAATTGAACAGGGAAACCCCTTTTTAGACTTTTGTCAGAGAAGAGGTAAAAGAGTAATACATGCTTTATAAACCCCTCATGGGGAGATAGCCCTTTAGAATGGTGAAATCATGTCTGTTTTGGAACATCATGTACAGGCAGTTTTTGGGACTCCAGTGCCTGATTCAGGTTTTGATTCTCAAATCTTGAAATCAGCTTCACTTCCACAGGTGCCTTTGGAGTTGCAGGCTTCTTTGGTTTTGCCATTTTCCTACCAGGAATTGGATAGAGTCATGAAGTCTTTGAAAAGGAATATTGTTCCAGGGTCTGATGGACTTACCAGGGAACTATATAAAATGTTATGGTCATTTATTCCTCAGGGACTTCTGGAAATTTATAATTTCTTTTTATTACAAATTCTTTTACCATCATCTATGTATGAGGGACTTTTGATTTTTCTCTTTAAATCAGGGGTTCGTGAAGATATTCAAAACTGGAGACCCATTAAATTATTGAATGTAGATTTAAAAATTTTCTAAGCTATTAAGTACTAGGCTTGCATCAGTCATGGCAGACTTCATTATTCCTACTCAGTTCTGTTCAGTTTCTGGGCGTAGGGTGATGGAGGCACTCTTGTTGTTAAGGGAGATCTTAGATAGTAAAAATTTGCAAGGAGGAGGAGTGGGTAAAGGGTATATTATTAGCCTGGATCATGCAAAAGCTTTTGATAGGGTTTCCCATTCTTTTCTTTGGAATTGTTTAGCAGCTTATGGAATTCTGGATTATGTTTATACAAGGGATAATGTTTTGCTATGTTGTAGCGTATGTTAAACCATATGATAATGGTTGGATGGTACAAAAGGTTTTTGTTCAGAAGGGGGTAAGACAGGACTACCCTTTAAGCCCACTTATAGATGTATTTATGTTAGACCATTTGCTTTGTTTAATATAAAACTCACCACAGATTTATAGTTTAGGTCAAGGTAAAATATTTGACCACAAAGTTTTAACATATGCAGACGATATTTGTCTTTTGGTTTATGATGACATTTCCACACATCTGGCATGTCATCTGCTACAAGAAATAGGCAAAGTTACGGGGGCTCAGTTGAATATGGTGAAATCTACTTGTCTAGATGTGTTAGGTTTTCAGAATCCAGGGGGTACAATGCGTAACATTCCGATTTCCCAAACCCCTTGTCATATTTTGGGGATCTATTTTGCAGGGGAAGACATGGCTACTTTTAATTGGAATAGGGCTTTGGATTTGGGACATGCTAAGGTGAAAGCATGGAACCATTGGAAGTTGGCAAAAAAAAAAAAGATGAATTTATTTGTTAAAAGCTTTTTTAGTGGCAGGGTTATTGTTCATTAGTTCTATTTTCTTTTTACCCCTTAAGTTAGAGGACTCTTTGATGAGTTATTTTTTTATAGGTACATGAGGTAGTCATTTAAATCCAATAACACACGATATCCTTTATAAACCAATGAAGTCTGTGGGTTTAAATATGTTGCACCCCTGTGTGTTCTTTTTTACTATATTTTCGTATAATAATGTACTTCCTTTGATTAAGGGTACTGGTCTGTTACGGGCCAGATGGGGACTAGAAGCTTTACAAGGAGTTTTACGAGAATGGTCGGCAAATGTAATTTTACATAAAAACAAATGTTGTCCTCACCTAGCAAAGAGGTGTGATGGAGCTGTTGACACGATAAAAAAATTGGGAGTCCGATTGGATGATTCACCTCATTTGTCTAGGAAGGCTTTATATGGAGAAATTGTCCAAAGATGTTTTGATGAACCTGTGTTTACGAGTTTTACACAACTAGACCAGAAACAATTGTCTGCTTATGTAACCGAAATTCGAATACCTGTTTGTATGTGGGATACATTGTGGGTGGGAATACATGGTCATATAAATGTCACAGGAAATCATAAACATAAAGCATTGACAGAGTGCTATTATCCTAGAGATTCCTGTATGCTAAAAATTGATACAAGGGACCATTTATATTTTTTCTTGTCCATATGCTGTTCATTTCTGGGATATTGTAAAGAGTAGATGGAAGTGGTTGGGTCCAATTCCTCCAAACCCTCATTTATTATACTATGGAATTGTACCACATTTCTTAAGTACTATACATCATGGTTCATTGAGAGTTGTTTATGTGCAATTTTTCATACTGCTTGTGAATTGGTAGGTGCCATTTGGTATTGCAATAGCAATTTATTTCCCCTCTAGAACTTTTTTCTTAATAAGTATGGATTTAACTAAATGGAAACAGGCAGAGTGATTATCTTATGCTCCGAAAATTTGGAATACTTTTTGGTATAATCTGGGTCATATTTAATTTTCTTTAGTAAATTTGGTGGGTTTTTAGAGAATTTTGTATGAATAAGGGTTTGTATTCTCAAAGTACAGTATACTTAGTTTCAGGGTTTCGGGTAGGACAACAAAAGGGTTCTGTAAATGGTGAATTTTATTTTTGTTTATAGTTTATAGTATGACACAGTATGGTAATATGTTAATTTTCTCCTTTTTATATGATTGTATATAGAACATTTTTTCATTTTTGTGAAAGAAAAAGGGTAGGAGGTTAGGTAAAATGTTTTTTTTGTGTTGAGAGTAATTGTATGAATAAATGCTTCTTTATGTTTTTTGACATTTTTCTTTAATTATGGTTTTGTATGTTGGAATACTGATTGGTATATGTTTTGTTATGATTTTGTTTTGATTTCAATAAAAAATTCCCCTACTCTTTTTGATAAATGCCATGGGATCTTTAACATCCACCTGAACTACCACCAATCCAGGCAGATGGGACCTCGGTTTAACGTCTCATCCGAAAGACGGCACCTCAGAAGTGTAGCACCCCTCTCATGCTGCACTACAGTGTCAGTACTTGGATATTAACCCATGTGCCAGATGTGGGAACTGAACCCACGGTTCTCTGACCTCCCAGCCTCAGAGACAAGTGTGCCACCTACTGAGCCACTGACACTGCAGTCTTTGTGGGAAATCAGTGTTTGGGGCACATTAATAAAATCACAGTGATACTGTTTATGAACAGAGGTCCTAAAATGCCTATGTTGAAAATTTTGTGATGAAAGTCCATAAAATGACTATGTTACAAGCATGCAGTTTCCATGCACCCTTGTAACTTTGCAAATTAGCAATATTTGCAAATTGGTAATATTTTCATGCCAGATTTTCAACACTGGCATTTTTTCACACCTCTTATGAACAGTGCAGCTGTCATTTTTCACATCCTGGCCGAAAAAAGTTTTCATGCTTCCAATGCAGAATAGTGCAGTCACTTTGGGAAATCAGTGTTTGGGACAGATTAAGATTGGTTGAGAGAGGGGGAGTGGCTGAGCTCAGCTGAGCTCTGTCGGGACTGCTGCAGATTTCTTTGTGGGCAGAAAAAGGTGCCAATGTAGATAGGAGCCCAGTACAAAAGGGCAGCCTGCAGCGCTGGGAGAAACAGAATGAGCGAGTGAGGGAGAGGGAGTGAGTGACCTCAACGGAACTCTGTCAGGACTGCTGCAGATTTCTTTGTGGGCAGAAAAAGGCGCCAATGCAAGCAGGAGCCCAGTACAAAATGGAAGCCTGCAGCATCAGGAGAAATAGAATAAGCGAGTGAGAGAGAGGGAGTGAGCGAGCTCAACGGAGCTCTGCTGGGACTTTAGAATTGCACACCCTCCCACCCAGGGTCCTCTGTGGTCCTATATTACAGCAGGGTCTCTGGAGTTGACACAAAGCAAAGATTGGATACTTTTAGAATTGCTCTAATAATACAGATTTAGTTCTGTTTATTTCTCTAACTGAGCTAAGTACTGAGCTATACTGTTAAGATTGTTGCAATAATACAGTGGATGTCTTTGGGGGGGGCCATGACAGTTCTTAGGCATGGTACTTTCACTTCCAAATACCTAAACAGCACATATAAGCAAGCAACATTTGGCACTGACAAATGCTTGTTTTTTTTTTGCTGCTGTCTCCTATGGATTCACAACTGGACTCGCATGACTGTGTCTGTATTGATCTGGGGTTTTGATAGCAGGAGGAAAGAGGTCATACTACATCTTTATAGATCACTGATGAGACCCCATCTGGAATACAACCAGTTCTGGACTCCTCACCTGAATAAAGACAGTGACAGTCTGGAGACAGAGCAGCATAAAGTGCCCAAACTGAATCAGGCAATACAGGGTAGATCCTATAAGGATTGGCTCAGAACACTGAATATGTACACACTGGAGGCCAGAAGAGAGAGGGGCTAGATGAAAGCTTTAACTATAATGAACTATTTAGCAGGAATAGCCAGATGAAAACAAGGGGACAAGAATGTAAGCTGGTGGTTGGGGGATTCAGGAGGGATACAAGAAAATTACTTTGCAGATAGAGTGGTTAAGCCATGGAACAGCTGATCTGCAGAAACAACTGATAGAAAAACCTTCAGTAGGTTTAAGCATGGATGGGACAGAGTAACGGTCTTAACATTTACTGGGGGGGTAGCAGTAAGTCAGGGAGTGAGGGAAGAGGCAAAGCTAAAACCCTGTCTAGCTAGATCACGGTGTAGGCTAGGGTAAAGCTGGGCAGACTGGATGAGTCAATCGTCTTTTTCTGCTGACTTTGTCTACAGTATGTTCCTATGCTTCTAAGAAAGATCTGAGCCCATGAGTAAAGTTATTTGTCTCAAAACCTCAACTGATAAATTAACACAATGTTTTGCAATTAATTCCTGTATTTAAAACATTATAAAGATATAAAGCAACACATGCAGACAATTTTGTATTGACAATCCTGGTCTTCGACCATTTTTCTCAGTACTGTTAAAGGAAAACTGTCCATAGACTGGACCTTCAGTCCTGCTATTGGCAAACAGTTCCTTGACTGAAAATGTCTACTGAAGCTGCCATTGTTAGTACTGTTACAGGCAATTAGTACCTGGATGGATAATGCCAGTTGAGGTTGGCGTTATCAATATTGATGTTTTTTTAATTAAAGATTTGATTACCATGAGCCCATCCTCAGTGGCCACCCTTGGCTCACAACAACCCCTCTTGATCACAAAACAAAATATGGCCACAGGGAGGAAATCTTTGCTGTAGCTCCACCATCCCCCACACATGGATACTGCAGGGTGCCTAACCCTAGTGTCACTTATAGCCTTCTTAGGGGGCCACCAGAGACAATTTCTGGTGGCCATAGCTCAAGATTCTATCCCAACATCCCCTGCCAAGCAGTCCCTGGTGTGGTGACACTCCTTCATCCTGTCCTAAATCAAGTGCCCTCCACCCACACCTGGCCCAACACCAGTTAGTCCATGGCATTCAGTGGCACTCCTTTCTTCACCCATTTGAAATGCACATCCTGATATCTAGTGTGGTACCCCTCCCAAACTTATGCATACCATTAGCTTCTCCACCCCTTGATTCTGACACTGTTGGACATTTGACAGATTTTTATAAAACGGTACAGTTACCTTCCCCCAAGCCCACTAGCACCCAATCCTCCCCTCCTTCCTGCCACAACACAAAAGAATAAACCAAACTTCCCTTCAGCCTGCAACTACCCAATCCCACCCTCCACCCCCACAACACAATGGAGACCAGTGGAGGACCTGCCATTAGGAGATCCTGCTTATTTATTTATTTAAAAAGTTTAACCAGGAAATACATACTGAGCTTGTTATAACAGCTTGTTTCGAGATTGGTGAATTGCTTTACCTTTGTTCTGCTTCACTAGCAATGAAGCTCTGGTGCCTGGATCCTTGGTTGCCTTTCTTTGCGAGTGCCTAAACAACTGAATCAGATGAAGAGATGTCTGCTTTAAAGCAACAGTGCAACAAAAATGTGTTTCCTAAAAGCTAGTCTCATTTACAATTAATAAAACTATCAGCACACCTGTCAAATCTACTCTTCTAGGTCTCTTCTATATTGCCCACAGTGAGTTTTTTTTTCTCAGTCTCAACTCTTGCTTGGCCTACAATCCTATTTTTAAGTCAAATGTGGCAGGCATATTTTTTTTCTTGAGACAAAATTTAATTAAAACATTTACTAAATCCTCAAAATTAATGGAACTAGAAAAATGAACTAGAAAATGGTACCACCAAATAAAAATGAAAATTGCCTGGAATCTGCTGCTTTAAATAAACATGGTTTCTATGTTACTTGGGGTAGGCATTCAAGGAGTGTTTGAACAACAAGCTGGCTCAAAGGTGTATTCTAATAATTCAATAAATAAATCAAAAAATAAATTAGCAGTTTGGGCATAGACACCAATGTCAGTCAAAAAGATACCTCATTGCAACAATCACCCATAGACAGGTCATTCTGAGACAGCAGGATTCCCCTTGGCAAGAGCTCCCTCCTGGAGCGAGGAACATGCGGGCGCTAGTAGGTAATAAACTACCTCCAACTGTAGCACCCTTGTGAGGGGGGATGTTGTAAATTAGTTGCTCGATATCCGTGTGCTTGTGGACTGTCTGCACTTCTCTCTTACAACAAGCTGCTCAGGTTACTCTGCTGTAAATTTGGGCTTGCTACATGCATCATACTGTTAAAATCTGCTACTATGCTTTAATCGTTGGTTCAGGGGGGTACAAGCTCACTAGCGACTCCTGGTAATAGCAAGTGTGGTCTCTGTTACAACTTGTAAAGCCTAGTACTACTGTTTTTAATTAATTCTCTCTGTTGTTTGGCCAGCTTACCTGCCTGATTTCTGTGCTTGCCATGTTTCTCCCTCTTTGTGCCTTCTAGAACCAGGATTACATCCTGCGCATGAGCTGTGAAGTGCTCAGTCTCCCACTGCATAGTAATTGCCTCCTTTGTTCCATTCTCCTTATAGGTCCACCGACTTACAGCCCTGACCCCAAACAGCAGGATTCCCCTTGACAAGGCTCCCTCCTGGAGCGAGGAACAGGCTAGGAGGTAATAAACTACCTCAATTGTAGCACCCTTGTGTGAGGGATAGCCGCATCACGCCTTATGCATGTCTATTGCCCCACCCACCCACCCCGCTCCCTTGATTTACTTTCTTAATAAGACATTAGGTTTCCAACCCTAATGCCCCACCCCATCCTGCAGAGACTGACAGGTGCTGGAGGGGGGCTTTGAGGTTGTCGGATGCAATGCTCATGCCATTCCACCCCCACCACCACCACCCTGAGACAGTGACAGGAGTCAGGGTGGCCTTGGGGTCTTTGGCCATAATGCTTACCCTATTTTCCTATATTGCACCCATCTCAGCTTATTTCCTTATGGAATGAATTGAGTATTAGGGTCGAAGACCCCAAGGCACACTGCAATGCCTGCCAGTGTCTGCAGGGTGGGAGTGGGGGTGGAATAGTGTGAGGGTTACAGCCGACAACCCAGAGTCACACCCCAGTGCCTGTCAGTCTCTGTGGGAGGGTGGGGCATTAGGTTTGGAACCCTAATGCCTCATTAAGGAAGTAAATCAGGGAGGGGCAGTGGATGTCACCAACCTTGATTTCAGCAAAACCTTCAACACCGTCCAACATAGAAGGCTGATTAACAAGATGGGTAGTCTGGTCATGGGGTACAAGCTGATAAACTGGCTTATGGTCAGGAGGCAGAGGGTGGTAGTAATGGAATCCAATCAGGGGAGAGAGGGGGTTGACCAGTGGGATACCGCAAGGATCAGTCTTGGGACCAGTCCTGTTCAATGTCTTCATTATAGACAATGTGGAAAGGCTAGAAGGAAAGGTCTGCCTGTTTACAGATGACACCAACATCTGTAACAGAATGAATGCTCCAGAAGGGGTGGAGAAAATGATCAGGGACATGGAGAGGCTTGAAAAATGGTATGAGGAGTGGCAACTGAGGTTCAATGCAAGGAAGTGCAAAATAATGCATCTGGGAAGAGGGAACCCTGGGGAGAGCTGCAGAAGGTGCTGATGATCACCAAGGAAGAAAGGGACCTAGGAGTTATCAGTCCTGATGACCTAAAGGTGTCAAAACAGAGCACAAATGTTGCAAGGAGTGCCAGTGGCATGCTGGGTTGCATAGGCAGAGGAATCACTAGCAGAAGGCATGAGGTGGTGATGCCATTGTATAATCTACTTGTGATGCCTCACCTACACTACTGTGTGCAGTACTATAGTACTGTGTGCTGTTCTGGAGGCTGCAACTGTGCAAGGACATTGAGAAGGTGGAGGCAGTCCACAGAAGGGCAACCAAGATGGTACATGGCTTGCAACACAGAACATATCAGGAGAGATTAAAGGACCTCAGTATGTACTCACTGGAGGAAAGGAGGGAGCGGGAGAACACAATAAACATTTTTAAGTACCTCAAGGGTTTAAACAAGGTCATGGGGCAGATATCTTCCAGTGCAAAAGAAGTGCAAGAATGAGGGGGCATGATATGAAATTTTGTGGGGGTAGATTAAGAGGAAGTGTGAGAAATGATTTCTTCACAGAGAGGGTGGTGATCACATAAAATAGTGTGCCATAAGAGGTGGTTGGAGCAAGCAAGGCAGAGGGTGGTGGTAAATGGGATCCAATCTGGGGAGAGGGAAGTGACCAGTGAGGTACCTCCGGGATCAGTCCTGGGACCACTCCTGTTCAATGTCTTTATTAGTGACATTGCAGAAGGCTTACAAGGAAATGTCTGCCTGCAGATGTCAATATCTGTAACAGAGTGGACAATGCAGAAGGGGTGGAGAAAATGTGGAGGAACCAGAAGAAGCCTGAAAATTGGTCTGAGGAGTGGCAACTGAGGTTCAATGCAAAAAAGTGCAAAATAATGCACTTGAGAAGAGGGAACCTTGGGGAGAGCCACAGGATGGAGGGGGTGACATGCTGGGGTGCCTAGACAGAGGTATCACTAGCAGAAGGTAGGAGGTGGTGGTTATGCCCTTGTATAATACACTAGTGAGGCCTCACCTATAGTACTGTGTGCAATTCTGAAGGACAGTGACAGGGTGGAGGTGGTCCAGAGAAGGGCAACCAAGATGGTGCATGGCTTGCAACACAGAACATATCAGGAGAGATTAAAGGACCTCAATATATACTCAATGGAGGAAAGGAAGGAGCAGGGGACATGATAGACACTTTCAAGTACCTCAATGACATAAACAAAGTGCAAGGGGAAGACAGCTTACAAAGTAAAAGGAGTACAACAATGAGGGTGCATGATATGAAATTGGAGGGGGCAGATTAAGAGGAAATGCGAGAAACGTTTTCTTCCAAGAGACAATGGTGGACACATGGAATAATCTGCCACTAGTGGTGGTAGCAAGCAAGGCAGATGGTGTTGGTAAATGGTATCCAATCCAGGGAGATGGTGGGTGAACTGCAGGGTACCTCAGAGATCAGTCCTAGGACCAGTCCTGTTCAATGTTTTCACTATTGACATTGCGGAAGGCCTACAAGGAAAGGTATGCCTTTTTACAGATGACACCAAGATCTGTAACAGAGTGGATACTGCAGAAGGGGTGGAGAAAATGAGAAGGGACCTGGAGAGGCTTGAAAAATGGTCTGAGTAGTGACAACTGAGGTTCAGTGCAAATATGTATAAAATAATGCACCTGGAAAGAGGGAACCCAGGGAAGAACTACAGGATGGGGCAGAGGTGCTGACGATCACCAAGGAAGAAAGAGACCTAGGAGTTATAAGCTCTGATGACCTAAAGGTGTCAAAACAGAGCAAAAATGTTGCAAGGAGTGCCAGTGGCATGCTGGGGTGCATAGGCAGAGTTATCATTAGCAGAAGGTGGAAGGTGGTGATGCCATTGTATAAAAAACTACTGTGGCCTCACCTACAGTTCTGTGTGCAATTCTGAAGGCCACACTTGTGCAAGGACATTAACAGGGTGGAGGTGGTCCACAAAAGGGCAACCAACATGGTACATGGCTTGCAGCACAAAACATATGAGGAGAGATTAAAGGACCTCAATACGTACTCACTGGAGGAAAGGAGGGAGTGGGTGGGGGCATAATAGCAATGTTCAAGTACCTCAAAGGCATAAACAAGGCGCGGGGGAGGCATCTTCCAATGTAGAAGGAGTACAAGACTGAAGGGGCATTAGATGTAATTGGAGGGGGACACATTAAGAGGAAATGTGAGAATTTTTCTTCACCGAGAGAGTGGTGGACACATGGAATAGTCTGACTCAAGAGATGGTGAGAGCATGCAAGGCAGAGGGTGGTGGTAAATGGGTTCCAATTCAGAAGAAGGGTATGACCAGTGGAGTACCTCAGGGAATGGTCCTGGGTGTCTTCATTACTGACATTGCAGAAGGGCTAGAAGAAAAGGTCTGCCTGTTTGTAGATGACACCAAGATATGTAACATAGGGGATACTACATAAGGGGTAGAGAAAATGAGGAGGGACCTGTAGCGGCTTGAAAAATGACTTGAGTAGCAGCAACTGTGGTTCAATGCGAAGAAGTGCAAAGAAATGCACCTGGTAAGAGGAAACCCTGGGAAGAGCTATAGGATGGGTGGGGAAGGTGCTGAAGATCACCATGGAAGATAAAGACCTAGGAGTTATCATTTCTGATTGCTTACATGTGTCAAAACTGATCACAAAGGCTGTTAGGAGGGCAAGTGGCATGCTGGGGTGCATAGGGGAGAGGTATTATTAGCAGAAGAAGCTGATGGAGACTCAGAAACCATAGTCAAATACATGGCTTATGGGCACACTGGATGGGCCTAGTGGTCCTTATCTGCCACCTGCTGCACTCTCTCTCCCTCGTCCTTGTTCCTATGAAATCCTCCCTGCAGGCTTCTACAATAGCAGCAGTACGGCTTTACTTATTTGAGGCTTCTGCCACCCGGCACACTCTGCCGCCCCGGTCCTCGCCCCTCTGAACCCCCACCCAGACTTCTACATTAGCTGTAGTGCAGACCTACTTATTGGTGGCTCCTGCTGCCCAGCATACTCTCTATCCTTGTTCCACTAAAGGCCAGCGGGAGCAGCTTCTCTGACTAGCAGCTCCTTCCTGCATTTATGGTGCAGCTTCCACCATGCAGCACCTGCCACTCTCACTGCTGCATCCTCGCTCCTCTGAAGTCAGTACCAATACCAAACACTACTGCAAATACCTGCAAGTGAACATTCAGCATTGATAAATGCTTGTTTTTACATCCTTTGCCATCCAGTTCCACAACCTCGCAGCAGCCAGCTATTAACATAAGCCAGCCCAGATAATCTGTCAAGCCAATGTTCCCAGATCTGGGAACAGAGAATCCTCTATGGTGTGTTTAGATCAGCCAGAGTGTGTGAAGGAACCAAACATGCTTTGTTCTGCTCTTAGATATTCAGTTGTGAAAAGCTGCTGAAATCCCTGCAGGTTTCTTTCAATTTGAATTCTGCTAAAATGCCTTCCCAGGACTTCAGTGCAAAGAAGTAACTTGGGTTTCTCTGCTTGTGCTCTGGTGTATCAGGAGCAAGGAGCTTACTTAGCTGTAGCTCCAGAACTGTAATGATGATAATACACCACTCTCTGTGTGATATCAGAACTTGGCAGGGGACTGAGTGACTGCCTGCCTTTCAGGGTCAGTGAAAAAACACCCCACAGTGCAGTAAAGAGAATAACATCATCGCCTAGACCACGTTTCCACCAGAAGTACATTTGGTCCACTGCATATTACGTCTCACATCTGGCTTTCTAGAAGATGACATCAGAAGAAGCCTGAATCTCCACAGTGATCAGAGGTTGTGATGAGTACTGGGTCCGAACACTTGTTGTAATATACATAGAGAGACAGACTGACAGACAGATTAGATGGATGGATGGGTAGACAGATACTGTAGGTAGATAGAACAATCCTGGACTTCATGTGTGACTGTAGTATAATGCCAAAAGTGAGAAATTTCCAGCAAGGAACAACTGCCTTTAAGTTTTTGATTGACAATCTTTAGCCACCTACAGAAGCTCTATGCTATTACACTGAGATCCATCTTTTCAGGTCTACAACATCATGCTGCCCACGCACACAGGATGCTGGGGAAGCTCCCAGAGGAACTGTTAGATTAACTGGTGCACCACAGAAGAGAGTTGTGTGACTGTGTCCTCAAGGCTTTGGCCAACTATCAACTTAAAGGCAAGTCACCCACCTCATAGGTTGGGTGATTACACATCAAAATGGTCACTCAATCATACAAAAATGTTATTCACAAGATAAATAATGTTGGACCTTCCTACTCATATCTGCTTACTTGGTCTTATTGTCAGTGCCCCAGGTACATCTAGAGGTGCTTCCTAAATCACTCTTGGGCATGAAGACAGTCTATGCCTTCAAGATAAGCCTGGACAATGTTCTACTTATCAAGGGGATTACAGGTTCCCTGTGGGTGAGAAATCCCTATAAAGTAGTACAAATTGGAAAAGCATATTGGTTGGTCCCTGATTGTGATGCACAAGAGGGTAAATCTGATAGACCTACAGTCCCTTCTGACTTTAAATTACTGTGTTAATATGTAGTAGAAAGAGATATTAGCTGTACTGATCCCTGGAAAACAGGAGTCACTACTTAGTTTGATACCTTTTATTGGACGGACACATGTTTTGTGCAAAGATGATACAGTACACAAGCTTTGTGGGATACATCTGAGGAAGGGGCCTGTGGGGCCCGGAAAGCTTGTGTACTATATCATCTTTGTTCAAGACATAAATTGGTCCAATAAACGATATCAAGTTATCCAGTGCTGTGTTAATACATAAAATCTAAGTTTGGTACCTTCCCCTGGAGCCGGTTTTCCACATGGAAACATTTTCCATTCCTGCACAGGAGTCAGACACTGCCATTTAGTAAAGTGGCTAGTCAGTAACTGGGCACACTGTCTGCTTATAGTTCCCAAATCTCTGTTCCCCATGGATGCCTTTCTGCCCATGAATGTGGATCACCTTCTCTGCTTTCTGTGCAGGGACAGCACTCTCACAGCTCTGCAGTCTGATGGTGCTGTGTGCCAGCAGCCAGTTTGACTGATCTTGGAGTCTGGGGTGTCCTTTCTGCCAGAAGTGAAATGTGGACCAAAACTGTGATCTGGGCTTGAACCACATCCTGGACGCAATGGCACTCACACCAAGCAGATGCCTCTCATCAGGTGCACACTCAGTTATTTCTCTGGAACTCTCTAATACCTAAAAACTTCTTCCTCTGAGCCAATAGTGCCACCTCTTTATGCCCTCTGGTGTCCCAAACCACTCAAGTACCCTGGGGTGGGTGAAAGAGGGCCAGCTTATAACTTTGAAGTTGACAGTTTTTTTGGATTACTTCAATTTCATTTATTTTTGCAGATCAAAACATTTCGTTTTGGTAGGGTCCTGTTTCCACCCATTTCCACAGCTGAATAGACAGGAGCATTGGGAGCTTAAGTGATTTTTTTAAGGTCAGGAAGTGAATGTTTGGCTTTATATAATGGCAAGTAAATGTCTAGTAAGTTCATCGACTAAGAGGCATCACCTGGCCATGTATTAACTCTCTATAATAACTGGCATAGCCTTTTTTCCATAGGGAAACTGTGGCATAATTTGCAGTTATAAAGGAGTATTTATAACAGCAAACACACGCATGGTTTCCCTTGCTCTGCGCCTGCCCCACTGCTACTTTCCCCCAGAAGATTGAACCACCACTTAGAATTGGACTCAGTGATAAGTTTAATTTTTAAACAGAATTTACAACGCTAAAGAGAACCTGTTTCT
This sequence comes from Neoceratodus forsteri, assembly GCA_016271365.2. Lineage (NCBI taxonomy): Eukaryota > Metazoa > Chordata > Ceratodontiformes > Ceratodontidae > Neoceratodus > Neoceratodus forsteri. Next base: position 133,991,110 of record CM028136.1, read on the forward strand.
ACTGCTCACCCCTCCACCCAAAAAAAGTTTTAAATTAATTGAAAACAACACCTTGAGTCACAGACCTGATGCTCAAATCGAACCAGGTGGGCCACGCAGCAGCCTGCATTCATTTTATATAATTGCTGAGGCAAAAAAGCAAACCAGTAATGATATAAAATAAAAGTTTATGAATTGATTATTGTGTAAAGCTGAAGTTTACACACACACCCTGGGAGATGAATGCTTTTAATAAACCCCTCGAGCGGTCGCGTGGTTTATGTAGCATCTAACCTCTCGGGTGTGTGTAAACTTCTTATTACACTCCCCGACCCATACTTTATTTTCTACATAAAAGCATCTATAAATGCTTGTCTAGGTGCCAAATCTTATTTTCCTCACCAAAAAAACCTATTTAGAACAATTTTATAAATTTAATAATCCCCTCCAGGGTGTGCATCATAGGATTTTAATGCATTTCCCAAGGGTGCAAGGACACTTGGCCTTTGGCATCATGCCTTACTACACCCCTGGGGCATGCATTAAAAATAGGATAAAGTATGGGGTGGTGTGTGTAATGAGAAGTTTACACACCTGTGGAGTTAGATGCTACATAAACCTTGAGAGCAAAGCTAGAGGGGTTTGTGAAAGCATCTAACCCTGAGGGTGTGTGTAAACTTCAAACTTCACACACCACACCGTATTTTATTTGATATAATTGCTGAGTTAACCTTTTTCACCACAGTAATTATATAAAATAAAAAAGAGGTTCCTGTGCGGCCACGGTCAGCTTAGGTTTGAGAGCATGGTCCGCGCAAGCTTTTATTTATTTAAACTTTTTTAATTCATTTATTTGTGTCTGGAGCTGACATTTTAGTTTTTTGTTTTATAGTTTCTTGAATTTGTGTCTGCCAGTCACTTACTGCTGAGTCCAAGTGGCAGTTCTGTCTCAGGAGGAAAAACAAGGCGGCCAGTGGTCTGGGAGGAAGAGCTGCTGCGGGCACCTGCACAGAGTGAGGGAAACCATGCGTGTGTTTGCTGTAATGAACACTCCTTTAATATGACAAATTACAGTATGGTTTCCCTATGAAAAAAGGGGGATGCCATTTATTATAAGCCTATAATGCACACCCAATCATGACCTATTACTTACTTAGTGAGGTTTGAACCTGTGATCTTCCAGTTTCAAAGCCAATGCTCTAACCACCAGATTGAACTGTCTCCTCAGTATACCATTCATTATACCTACACCAGTGCAACCACTTAGGCAGTGCATTCTCACAGCCGATAAATTATTTTCTAAAACTGCTAAATACACAAGGATTCACGTACCCAGGATGCCTTGCACTTGGAATGAGTCTTTAGAGTGTGTGTATGGTTTGAGGAGATGCACAACCCCCTGCCCAACAAAGTTGGATATTTCTTGTCTCCTAGCATCCTTTTAAGGATACCATATATTACTTTTCCTGCAATCTGCCACTTCGGTATGCTCACTGCAAGTATTTTTTAAACTGCAAATATTAGACATCTTTATGCAACCCTTCATTCTGAGCAGTCCAATGAAGCCCACTACAAAACAGATCACTCTACAGAAGATCTGCAATCCAGACTCCTTCAGACATGGATATTCATGTCCAGATATAGTATTGTTTCACAGTCATGTTATCCATTTTTAAAGAGAAATGCCCCTAACTGAATATACCACATGCAGTGGTCAGAATCATTTTAGCACACAGCAGCAAAAAGAACTGGCTTGGGAAAAAAGGAAGGGGCAGAGCTGTCAGATGCATGTGCAAAAAGGTATACAGAGGGTGAATAATGGAAAGGGACAGATAACTAGAAACAGGAATGAAGGGGAGGTGAGTGCTGCCTTTTGGAACTGGGATGCTAAGAAAAGCAGGGCCGGAAAGGGCATCAGTGTGCTTTTATCTCCATGCAGGGAGGAAAAAGGGGGTAGGGGCGAAGCATACTGAAGGCTATTGACAAGGATAGAAATAGTGGTCCATGCTGTCGTTATGTACCCTGTCCCCACTGGTGGTCTGTTCCATTGGTCCACCATCCTCTGGGAGAAAAAATGTCTCCGAACAGTCTCCCTGAATTCATTACCTTGAAGCTTGAGGGCATGTCCTCATGTCCTGCTGGAGAACACATAGATACATAGATACATAGACAGTGTCGGCAGATAAGGGCCTATGGCCCACCCAGTCTGCCCATTTGAGTTTGTAAGTTCAGTTTGAACACTAGATGAAACATTTCTATCCTTGTTGTCAATACCCTTCAATATGCTTCACTCCACACCCTTTTTTCCTTCCTGCAAAGAGAAGGATGAGGATACCAGTGTTAGCACAGACTGCATCAGATCCTGAATACTGTACTCGTACCACTGCAAATAGTACCAGCTTAAAACTGCATCTTCTAAAGGGGTATACAGAATCTGCATCCATCATAATGACAGACATTTTGGTGTTACATAAGTCATACTTTATTATGGTCTGAAGCATACTGCTCTTTTGTGAAAAAGCACTAGCATCTTAAAACAGCTACATCCATTTCTTTCTGTGAATGGGGATCTATGACCCGCAATTGGTTTGCCTTCTTGCCCTGTTCCTTCAGTTGTAAGTCAATACTGGATCTCTGGGCTAAGTGGGAGGGAAGGGGGGTTCTTTTGATGCCCTGCTGAATCCATTTTGTAGCTTGATGTTTCTTTGTGCATGGAGGTACATTAGACTTACTGGCACAACATTGCTTTGTTTACATGTTTTAAATTTCAAAGAAATATAATTGTTGCATGACTAGGTTTTTTTTTTTGCTTGCATTAAAACATTGTTATTTTTATTGTTTCAAGTCATAACTGTAGCTGGGATGGAGGGATCAATCTTTTTAAAAAACAGTATAGAAATAAGAACTATTTGAAATATAAAGCAGATTTCCAGTCATTTGTTTTCCTCTCCTTGGTTTACTTGAGACAGAGCTGATAGTATGTTTGTGGGAAGCTGACCTTTTATTGGCCTAGAGCCCTGCTGATCGATTAATCTGCTGCAGGTCTTAGATCTCTACTGGTGTTCATCTTAGCTTGTGAATGCCTGGCTGGATATTATAAAAAGTGCCAGGGGGGACATATGATTTGAATTTGGATATCTTTAGAGCTGAGAGCTACTCTACATTTTGACCATAACAAAACAAGAGGGAACTCATGCCACCAAACTCTGCTGTTCTGAACTGATATTGCCAATACTGTACCAATTGAGTGGAAAAAAGTGATGATCTGTACCATTTCACAACAGAATAACAGGAAGGAAAGTTTCATTCCACTACTCTGTGAGCAGCAGATTCAACGCTTAGGCAATCCTCGCAAAATCCTCTGCCTGTGAGAAAATAACAGGGCAACATTCTAAGGGTGGTACAACATATTCAGTGTGGTGTGCTTATCAATGTGGATGACATCACTTTGACATGCACCCCACCTCAAGACCCTGTGTAATGCACACACACACAAGGAGGGGAGGAGGGAGGCAAATGGAAAAATAGCCTGCTTCACCATGCCACATGACAGTGCCCTTGGCCCCTGTCACACCACCTGTTTCCTCAGTGGCAAATAAATAAATAAATAAGCTAAAGAACTCTCTCCTTGCCATAGGAATATGACAACACCTCCCTGGAGGTAGAACCTGTATATGTGATTGAAACTGTGATGCAACTTTTACTTAGCTAACACCTGTATAGGCAAACTTCCATATCTGTATGTATGCCGCATGCCTGCTTATCTCCTGTTTTTTTAATTCTTCTCAATCTCACTTGCATTATTGTCTTACTCAGCACAAACCTATCTCCCCTTCCTCTTCTACCCCACATGTGACAAGGTGACCCCAAGCCTGAGGTTGCCGCTAACCCTCATCTTAACCCCTCCCTATAACTCCTCTTCCCCAATTCAGGTCTACTTTCCTGCCTTCTGCTCTCTCTAGCCTCCTAAAACCTGTGCTAGTGTCAGCTTAGCTCAGTCATTGCAAAGCTTGTCAATCCTATGTTAATGTTTTATCCTTACTGTTTCACTGTGTATGCAACTGTAACGAACATGATCATTTGTACTCTGTTGAAGCATGCCCTTCCAAAGAGCACACAGCTGCATAACAACTTTGAATTATGTAAAAGCCTTCAAATGACTTTGAGTATAACACTGTGCCATGTAGTCATTACTTTGCCTTTCATTAGCTCGTGCACAAGCCCTGACAAGCAAACAAATTTGTCTTGCCCAAACCTAGGCTTCCAATCTTGCAATTGGATTCCTAACGACATGCCCAAGGAACAAAGCATGGTTTGCTAGTAGGAGTAAACGGACTCTGATGCCCTCAGTATGCAATACATGAAGACTGCAATCTGCAGAAATGCAAAGATTATGTAATACTGTTCCCTGGTCAACAAACTGCAAATAATAACTCAAGGAATATATACACCCTTAAACAGAGGAAGGAGATTGTGAATATGATAGAGACCTTTAAATACCTCAAGAGGATAAATAAGGTACAGGAAGAAAGTGTTTTTAAGAGGAAAAGATGCTCAAGAACAAGGGGGCATGGTATGAAGCTGAAGGGGGTAGATTCAGGAAAGGTGTGAGGAAGTACTTCTTCACAGAAAGAGTGGTGGATTTCTGGAACAGCCTTCCAGCAGAGGTGGCTGGGGCAAAAACAATGGTGGGATTCAAGAACGCATGGGATAAACACAGGGGAATCATAGTGGAAAGGAAGTGGGGAAGGAGAAAGAGCTGTAGATCAGGTACGGCAATAGTGTAGGAAGGGGGGAATATGCTGACTGGATGGGCCAAGTCGTCCTTCTCTTCCATCAAATTCTATGTGTCTATGTTTCTAAATAAGTAAGTAATATAGGACCATAAGAGCTGACGATGGAAGCTGGTCCTTTACACAGCTGTGACTGTCAATTGCTTTTCAGCAGTAGAATTCATTACAATCTGACTCCCATTGTTTACCTGTTGTGAAATACACATTAAGTATGGAGCTTAATATTACCTGCTGCCCAGTGTTGGGTAAGTTACTCTTAAAAAGTAATCAGTTACAGTTACTAGTTACTGTCCAAAAATGTCATCAGTTACAGTTACAGATTATTGGGATATAAAAAGCAATTAGAAACTGTAACTGTAATGCATATTACATTTCATATTACTTTATATTACTTTTGATAACATGGTAGTATTTACTCATGGAACATAGCTATGTGCTCTTGAAACCCCAAGAAGAGTATAAAAGAAATAAAACAGATTAGAAAGACAATGAATATGTTAATTTATAATACAGTACCCATCTGACACTGCCAGCCACAACAATCCCTTTACATTTCCATAAATAAGAGGTCTATTGAACAAAATAAAAATTCTCAAATGCACACCCTGCATCTACCGCTGCCCTTCACAATTCCCCCACGCAGCTGAATCCTGGCTTTGCCAGCCACTGCTGTCCCTGTCCTTTTTCATTTCCATAACACCCACCCTCACCTTCCAACACACACACATTCCCTGCCTCTAATGCCAGTGCCCTTGGTGATCTTTCCCATACAGCTGTATTTCCTGACAATGCCATCCACAACTACCCCTTTCTATCCCACCCTTACCCCACTGCCACACACACCCTGCTGCATCTTCAGCAATCGACAATCTTTCCCACATCTGGCCTGTATTCGCCTCCTGACTATGCAAGAGCCACAACTACCCATTTAAAGTTCTATAATAAAAATCCTATCCACCAGCCCCGTGGTGCTGAGTGACGGGTGTTCACTTGACATGCTGGGGACCCAGGTTTGAGACCCGAGCCCATGATATCAGGAGTGGGTACCAGCAAGGAGGGAATTCAGAGCATCCTTTGGACACCTCCCTTCTAGTGGAGCAAAGGTGCTTTGCCACCTCTCTAGCAGCTCCTGGTGGCTCTAGAGTGGTGTCACAGACAGTGTGGATAACCATGCACTGCCAGATGTCCCCATTCAGAACACATGCTGTGGTGCACCTACAGTGGGTGGGCTGGGCCAGAAAACAGGAAAAAGCCTCCTGACCGACCCAATGATGACCACCAGTTCCCAGTGCCATGGTAGCGCAGAATAGCCCTGTACTGACCCCCCATTGGCCCCAGGGCTAACTGAATGTGCCTCTGCGTACTTCTCCCCCAGAAGGGGGGGACTTGTCCAATGAAGGGATATGTCGGGTTACCCAGGAAACAACAAGAAGTAGGGAGGGCAGTGGATGGCGACCAAGGGAGAAGTTGTGGCCAGGGGTTCTGTGTGTCGGGCCAAGAGTGGCCCATGGGGGGGTGGGAGGTACAAAAAATAAATAAAATCCCACCCTCACATAGCTCCCCTTACACTCACACACATACACCCTGCAGATTTACTACCCTTCCTTCCCTTGGTGAGCTTTTCCCATTTCCCCATAGCAGTCAGAATCCTAACTTTGCCATTGCCTGCCACAGATCCACCACACATACAATAAATTCCACCAGCACATACACCTGCTTATCCCAACAAAATTTAAAGCATTTTTCCCACAGCTGAACCTTGACTTCCCACGGCCACTGAGACACAGTTGTAATTATAACTAAGCTCTCTATGACTATTATGCCACTGCTAGTATGCAACAACTGAAGTCAGACAGTGTCACAACAATCAATTATCACACAACAAAAAACACTTGTTACACTCCAGTACATACTTCTTCAATGAGGATTTTCTTTGAGAAGGGGAGGGTGATGGTGATAGACCTTGCAGGTGGGTGGATGGTTGATCAAGCAGCCGGCTGTGGTAGTTTGGCACATGTGGTGTTGATGGAAACAGGCCCTGAGCCCTGCCTGCAGATGGACATCTTGCCTTTTTCCCTACAACAGTTATGCTGGCTCTGATTCCCTCAGAGTTCTCCATGGCAACCATAGAAAGCCATTAGTGACGACATGCAGGGGTGTAGCAAGCTATCTATAAATTGTACATCAACTGGAGTGTTGTCCCCTTAAACAAATTTCATCAGTTCCTATTGCAATTCTTGGCTGTACCAGTTAGCAGAGCATAAATAGTATAATTTGTATACCAAATGTTGCAAAATGATATATTTACTAATAATCAACAAATAAAATATTTTCTTACTTTTATTTACACAGCACATGTTACAGATACAGAACAAAATGGTAACATTAAATGCATGCTGAAAATAGAAAACTGAGTTAGAGTCAATGTTTCAACCATAGGTCTTCTTCAGAAATTATCTAAAAGAGAAAAAAGTAGGTTGGGAAAAAAGAGAAATATTTCTAAGGAAAGAAAATAGCTGGAAGCTGTAGGAAAAATAAAGAATAATACATGGTGTGGTGTGCTTAACTAGATTTTACACTCACCCAAGGTGTTGGATGCCACATAAATCCTGAGAGCGAAGCTCAAGGGGTTTATTTAAGCCTCCAACACTGAGGATATGTGTAAAATCTCAAGTTAGACACTCCGCCCCACATTTTACTTTATATAATTGCTGGGGAGCATTTCTTCATCACAGCAATTATATAAAATAACGCCACATCCCCATGCAGCTGCCATCCTATGGTTTTAGCATGGTCCGCAGTCGGAGCTTTGCTGCTGAAACATTTAGTTTCATTGTTTTTTTTACAGCTTAAACATAATAGTAGACATAGGCCAGTTATTTACTTTTTTTTAAGTTAATTTACCACCAAGTACCAGTCACAGTGAAGTGTGCAGGAATGTAGTGCTGCAGAAAGGTAGAGAGGGAAAGAAGAGCTGCAGCTGGCATGTGCGTTGACCAAGAAAAAGCTGGTGTGTGCTCACCGTTACAACCCATGGGTTATAACAACAAATTATAACCCAGTTTCTCTTAGGGAAAAATGTTAGCCAGTTATTATATATACAATAATGCACGGGGGTGAGTGCATAATGAGAAATTATATGCACCCGAGGTGTGAGATGCTACATAAACCCTGAGGGTGAAGCCCTAGGGGTTTATATGAGCATCCCACACCAAGGGTGCACGTAATTTCTCAGTTATACACTCACCCCATGTATTTTTTTATGCAATTGCTGACACATCTTTTTTTTGCCACACAGTGAAAAGAAGATTCGTAGCGATGGTTGACAGGAAGTGTTTTTATTGAAGGAACACTTCAAAAACATTGCTGTATCTGCTGTGATACATTAAAGGTACAGAAAAATAGTAGCTTTTAACTATTTTAATTGAAACTTTTTTTACCTTGTGCAATGTCCTGCAACTGAAAGGTGGACTCAGGAGTGCAAACCGCAGGTTAAAGTGAAAGGTAAACTCGGTAGTCAGAACCGCGGTTAAACAGTAAACATTTTTAAAACTATTGCTGTTTTACTACTTTAACAAGGAGTCTGGAAAAGTCCATGAAGCTATTCACTTTTGTTCTTTGTTGTTCCTGAAATAAAAACTGTGGTAAGGTTTTTATGGTGCCGTTCTTTTGTCTGCCATGACTGAGCTACGACAGGATTTCTGTCAGAAGTGTTTTTCCTTTGCGAGTGTGCACCTAGGTGCAGTGTGAGTTAGGGGGAGCAGGAGATGTCACATGCTCGCTGTTATAACTCACAAGTTATAATGACGAATTATGTCTTGCTCTTCCTATGGAAAAAAAGATGAGTCATTTGTTACAAAGTGATAATAGATAAGGTAAGAATAGAATTTGGAAAATGAAAAGGTGATGATAAGTATGAAAAGGCAGAGTAGAAGTGAATGGGCTGAGGGGTCCTAAAGTGGATACTAATTAATGTGATCTCATAAGAAGGCTAAAAGGTGAAAGCTATGTGTGCACACTCATTTTCATTTTCTGCAGATTAAAGAAATATTCAAACTGGAGGGGTCAGTGATTTACACCAGATATGCGACAATTGGTGCAAGGATACCCATGCAATGACACCTCACCAGAGACATTCAGTTTAACATTTTCTGTAATGAGACAACTGGCAAAAACAACCATGACACCCAAAGGCAGGGAGACTGTAACCATGCAGAAAGAAGTGGTGCAATAAATGAGGCTACCTTGTAGTTGTAACCACCATATAAGAGCAAAGATCTCATAGAACAAACCAGTATTAGGTCAGAATTCCTAGGTTAAATGTTACAAGGCTGCATGTCCTTGCTCCAGTTGTTGTGCCACAGGTTTACACCACCCTGTACCTCTGGCAGCCCATAATACCTAGACACTACGACTACTCAGACCTGAATATCAGCAAGGTTACAAAAAATGGCACTTCACAGCCATGAAATGTTGCCTAAAATTTTTATTGTGAAAAAAGTTAGACAACTTGCATTCAATGTGCAAGCTGAAGATGCTGGGTGCTTATGCAGTGCTTGTCAGAAGGCAGTTTTTTTAGCCTGATGTAATAAATCGAGCATGCAGTCAGTTGAGCAGCCTGTTTTTAAACTGAAACCTGAATATCAAGACACTTGCACAATCTCTGGATTTCTGTGATGTCATAAACCTCGTGAGCTTCCCTCTTGAAGTTTATGAAGTCACAGGAACTCCTTGATGGATTACAGCAACCATAACTGTTGGATGCCCATCTGTTATTCTATTTATATTACAGTAACTAGTTACTTTTATGGAAAAGTAATGTAATTATAGTTACTTGGTACTTTATTTTAAAAGTAATCAATTACCATTACTAGTTACCTAGTAAAGTAATCAGATTACAGTTACCAGTTACAAGTAACCAGTTATTATCCAACACTGCTTCCACCCCTTTAAGAGCACTTAGAACTTGCATGTAACCATTTGTTACACTGCCTGGTAGTGCCATGTATGCCTGTCAGTCAGAGAATTAGTCAGTCTGGGGCTCGACCTCATGAAAAGAACATGTCTGCTGTAGAGAATAAGCAATTTATTCAGTTATTTTGCATCCAACTCTGTTTGGTACCAGCAAGGGGTCATTACCACCAGCAACAGATGGGTCTGGCAGACCAGAGAGAATGTAAGGGTCTTTTAGTGGCAGACCAACACAAAAATGCCACACATGGTGGAGAATGCAGCCCTTCTTCTGGCCAGAACTCATCTCGCTAGTCTGCATCGATTGGTACCCCAAAGTCATCATCCCAGTATGCCTGAAAAACTGCACCACAGTTCTGGCTGCAGAGAAAAATAAATGAACTGTCTCCTGCCTTTAGCTGCAATACTGAGCAACTGGACTACCTATATAACATAAATGAGGGATACTGTAACTCCAGCCTTTTATCACCTGCAGTGCAAGAAATTTAATTATCGAAGCCTTAACACCTTCAAAGTTCCGAACTGCAAACCCCCCAGCTCTTACCTCGTGACAGGGCCCATTTCAAATTGCTCATTTTTGCCATCCAACCTCCCTCTATGCCTCCCAGCTACAGGTACCAACCCACTGTCACTCCCAGTGACAATCGCAGCTCTAAAGAAACCAAAATAAATAAATAAATACATAAATCATTAATCTGTTCTGCCTTCCTGCACCCTGTTGGATGGTCAGCCCTCCAGCCATCTTGCCTCTTCAATTCAGCTCTACATCTGCCCTCCCTGAAAGCTGCATCAGAGATTCAGTCTGGCCTGCTACCCTCCAGAATGGCTGCAGCTCACTTCTTGGCCCTCCAGCTTGTTCCCCTTACAGCCAGTCCCACTCACAGCAAGCAAGGACCAAAAACAGCAAGCCATACCATCAATAGTGGCTCCACGGTTCAGCTTCTCTTCACTCCTGCAATCGTGGCTTTAACTTCTGCTGCCACAGCAAGCCACTTGGCTCTCCTTGTGACTACGGCTCCCCGAACCTCCATGCTGCCAAGTCACAGCTCCGCTCTGCCTTCCCGGGCCACCACTTAGAGCCGCACCTGCTGCTCCAACAAAAATAAAGTAACAAAAAAGGACACTAAGCAACAAAGAAAAAAAAACACTAAATAAATAATGGTGTACTGTCAGCACATCAACATTTATACAGTGAAGATGACCACAGCGACAAATCTTGCCAAGTCAATGTGATGGTCTCGCTGTATGAAAGCGTTCTGTCTCCCAGTGTTGTGCTCCCACCCCGAACCAACTCTGACTCAGAGTTGGATATTTAGAGATGGGAGGGTGCAGGGGGCAAAGCGCCCCCAGAAAAAAACACTTCATCCCGATGGGAACAATGCTGACAGTCAGCATTCCCGTCACTGTCGGGCACGTCGAAAATGGTGCTGTCGATATGTTAACATGGAGCCATAAATAATAGGGTGCAAGGAAAAAAAAGGGCCTTCTAAAACAAATTACATAGACTGCAGGAGCCACTCCCTCCCGGCACTCCTACAAGGCTCTCCAGCAGTTCCACTTCTCCCAATCTGCCCCTGCAGCCACACTAAACCTCTGTGTTCCCTCTCCCCGCTCGGCCACTCAAGAAAAGGGGCCACACAGCAGGAGATTACCAAAGAAGGACGGAGGTGCCAAACAAACCTAAATAAAACATGGGGCACAAAAGTAATACTGGGAGCACAGCAGTTTTTATTTAAACAAAATGGGAGCCATGCAACAACCAAATGAGCACTTAATAAATGAAACAGAGCCCTAGGGTCAAGCAGGGCACAGTGCATATCAGGGTCAAGACAAAGAAAATAAAATGGGAACCAAAAAACAAAATACAATAACAAATCATTAGCAATACACAGCAGACATTTCACATAGAAGGCATATAACTAAATAAAACTGAACCAGTGGGCAGTACCTGACATAACAAGCATTTGTCAATGCCAAATGTTGGCTTGCTGGCATTGGCATTGGTAGTGCAGGAGTTAGACAGATGCATCATAGGAAAGGCAGTGAAGTATTGAACTGATGCCAACCCACCCCCACCCTGCAGAGAGTGACAAGCATTAGGGTGTCCCTTTGGGTGTTTGGTAGTGCAGTGCGGGAAAACATGTTGGGCAGGATGTGAGAAATGACAGCTGTACAGTTCATAAGGAGGTGTAAAAAAATGCCAGTGTTGAAAATGTGGCATGTAAATATACCAAATTGCGAAGCTACTAGGTGTGTGGGAAATATGCAATGCGCTGCAACAGTGCCATTTTATGGGCGTTCGGCACCAAATTTTCAACATAGGCATTTAGCACCTCTGCTTATGTACAGTGTCACTGTTATTTCAAAGTGTCCCAGAAGTGATTTCGCACAGTGACCACGCTTATTCTGCTATACCGAAGTGCGAAACACATTTTGGGTAACGATATGTCAAATGACGGCTGTACTGTTCATCAAGAGGTGTGGAAAATGGCAATGGTGAAAATCCAGACTGAAAATATCATAATGCACACGGTAGGAGCGCATGCAATCTACAATGCATGCTCGTGAGTACAGTTATTTTATGGAGTATCATCACCAAATTTTCAACATAGGCATTTTAGGTCCTCTGCTCATGAACTGTGTCACTGTCATTTTCATAATCTGGCCCAAACACTGATTTCCCACAGCGACTGCGCTATTGTGCACCAGAAGTGCGGAAACACATTTCGGGAAGGATGTGGAAAAAGACAGCTGTACTGTTCACAAGGAGGTGTACAAAAATGGCAATGCTGAAAATCCGGCAGTAAAATATTGTGAATGCGCGCAGTTACGAGCCTGTGTAGCAACTGCACAAAGCACGCTTGTAAAACAGGCATTTGTTGGATTTTTTCCACCAAATTTGGAACTTAAGCTTTTTAAGAGGGCACCTCATGAACACCGCCACTGTAATTTCATTAATAGGCCCCAAAAGGTGATTTCGTGCAGTGACTGCAAAATCATCTTTCGAGGCCGATAAACGCCATGACAGTGACAGAATTCATGAGGAGGGGCCCCAAAAACCCCATGTTGAAAATTTGGTGCAAAATTCCAAAAAATGCCTGAGATATGCAACAAAGTTGAAAAAACCCTATCTAGCCCATTATACAGCTTACTGGCATTTCCTCAGTTAAGCGGTCGGCTTTGAAGAGTGCAGGTGTTCCCGGTCCACACGAAGATCGGCCACGCTGAGCTCCGAGGTAAGTATGGGGTGAGCGGGTGTGGGAGGCAAGGTGCGCAGGGTGGGTGCGGGTTGTGGGGGCAGGGAGAAGCCATGGGACCATTTTTAATTTGCAGGTTTTAAAAAAAAGATGACGCAGGATGTTTGCCACGCTGGGGTGGGCCCCAGTGTGGCAGAAGGACAGCTGGGTGGAGCCGACGGGGATTGGGCACCCCGTCGGCATGGCATCAGTTGCCACATGGGATGGGCTCCCAGTGTGGCACCCTACTGGGGGACGGCACATAGTAAAGTGGACATAACAGCAAACAAAGTGCGCTGCATGACGAGCTTGTCTCTGATTGCAGCGGCACTTTGTTTAGAAGTTATGTTCACTTTACATAATGTTGGTGTCAGCGCTAGCATGCCGGCTTATTGGGGAATGAGGGACGCACCTACTGATGCGTGCCCTGCATTCGCCCAACAGCAGCCGCGCCCCCAAAGCTGCACTCTCCCAATATGATGACTGCCGCGCAAGCGCGGCAAGCCAACATAAAAAGGAGAGCCTGGAAGTAAAACAAAAGGAAAAATAAAAAGACAAATGGAGAGCAATCAGATAAACAAAGAATATCCCCCAGCATTTGTCACTTACCACAAAAAAATCCCACCATTTTCTGCTGGGGAAGAAGCACAGCCACCGGAATTGCCATTTTAGCCACTGCAAAACTGCTACCCTACACTCCCTTCCCTTCTCCTTTCCCTGCACTGTAGTACTTGTTGCATAATTTAGGGCAAGGTTAAAGCTGGAATGTACCACACATATAGCATAAGGACTTCCATTGTGTATACCTCTTGTATTATATATTTTTTCTTTGTTGTTCTACATTTTATATCTCCTGTCTACGTAATTGTGAACTGTATGTGAATGTGCCTCAGGACCTTCTTGTGAATGAGCTTGCTCAACTGAGTCTTTCCTGCAATAAACTTGAACTTGAGCTTGTTGCTCTGACCAAGCTTCAAGTTGCTATGGTGTTCCCCCCCTCTCCCCTGGTTCTACTCTGACTGGTCATCATTGTAGTCCAGATCCTTTCCTCCCCCATCCTCCCACAATGGAGTACTGTTCTGTTTTAAATGTGCCATGCCTTGAAATGCTTGAGAAAAAAAAATGTTTCAACTGTTTATAGTGTGCTATTGCTTGTTCAAGTGGTACTCGCTTTCACGACCCCGGGAGTGATGTGAAGTACATATTAAGTATGGGGCTTAATGTTAGTTGACGCCCCTTTAAGAGCACTTAGAACTTGCATGAAACCATTTGTTGCACTACCTGGCCACACTGTCTGGAGTTACCTTAAATTAATGTAATCTCTCAGCCTCAATTACTTACTAAGTTATTCATTGTTAAATCAATTAGAAAGTTTTGCACACATTTGGAGTGCATTCCTAAATGTTGATATGCTAAAGCACACTGCATAAAAAGATATGAAACTGTAAATACTCTATTAATAGATAAGTCTTAAGTACTAAAAATACATTGCATCATTTTTTTAATGCTTTGTATAAATTCAGTGTCTGTAGTTGTATAAATATTTGCAAGAATTTGCTGTAAGATGCATATTATTATTTTAATGTTGTAATTGTTATATTCTTTAAGAACTATTTTTTTTTTATCACTACATTATTTGTCACCCCTCCGTGGACCTGGCAGGGGCTACGACCCCATCCCCTCAGAGGTTAGATGCTCCGGCCCATGGGAGCCATCATGGGTCCTGCTGAGTCCCAGTATTTTTCCTCCATTTTTCTCACCCACACCTGTACCTGTGCAATGGGTGCAGCAGCAATCTACACCTCTGTGGAGGTAGTCAAACACCCTGGGTGCGGGTCAAACATATCTTGTTTTGCTGATGCATGCAGCACAAACCCCCCACCCTGAGAGAGAAGAGCAGTCCTCCAGATGCTCAATCCTTACCTCCCTGGATGACCCCCCAAATGACTCGAGTCCGGTTCTGAACCTGGGTCACCGTCATGGTGCGAGGTGTGGCGTCCAGCACCTAAACCCTCAGCGCCACCGGGCTGGCTGTTCAGGATTATTGAAAGGAAAAGGAACATCGATAAAATATTTTATAGAAAAAAAAATACTGACTCAAGTAGACTGATTAAGGAGCTCACCACCACTCTTCATGTGTATGAAAAGTGTCTTCTTTGCCACCCACTCCAAGCATCTTCCTCTGATTTGTTTACTGCAGGGTGGATTCTCAACCTTTCTGACAATGAAGACCCCTAATCATGACTAGACATGCTTGAGGACTCCCTGCCCATGACCAGACATGCCCAATGGCCTTTTACCATGACTAGACCTGCCTGAGGACCCCCCCCCTTGCATCTCCAGGAAGAGTTCAATATGCAGCAGTTTTTTATTTTATTCAGTATTCAGTATTCACTAAGAAATAAAATGTCTTATATAATACATTATTTGTAAACATCAAAGTGGGATTTAATAATACAGTTGTGTGCTATTCATTCTCTGCTCTTCATGCCCTCTGCCCTTTCATTACTCCTCCCCTCCAATATGTGACCTACCAGTGCTGTAGAGCACTTTGTATTATGCATAGGAGGAGGAGAAGGGCAGGGGGTGGCCATCTCGGTGGCTCTGGATTCAATTGCTCCTGTCCGTGTTTGCCCTCTATCTCTTCCCCCCCAGGTCCCCTTGGTTTGATAGGATTTTGAGGGAGATGCAGAGACTAGGGCAAAGGTTAAAGCGTTGCTGGCGAACATCCGCCCTTGATGCCAACTGCCTTAGATTGATGTACCATTATTTAGTCTATCAATCTGCAATCACACATAAGAAGGCAGAATTCCTGTCTGGGGAGATTGCGGCTGCTCAGAATTGATCAGCTCAACTATTCAGAACTGTGGACAGACTGTGCAACCCAGCCTGTCTGTATGTTTGGAAAGCTTTTTTGCAATTAGAGTGCAATGAGCTTGCTCAATTCTTTGCAAATAAGGTGACTGACATCAGGGCGGATCTTCAGCCAGCACACTCTATGGGGCTTGTTTGTGATCAGTACGGGGTCACCGCACCTCAGTTTTCTTGGAGTACCTTCAGTCGGCCGGAGTTCATGGATGTCATGAGGATCATTCAGTGTGTGCACCATACGTGCTGTAGTTTGGATCCTGGACCAACCTCCCTAATTCTGGGTTGTATTGACATCATCAGGCCAATCCTTGTGTGGATAATCTGGAATCCGGAGTGTTTCCTTGTTCTCTGAAAGAGGTGATAGTGACACCACTCTTGAAGAAAGCTACGTTGGACCCAGACTGTAACGCAAACTACAGACCTATCTCTAACCTTCCCTTTGTAGGGAAGGAGATTGAGAAAGTAGTGGTAGCACAACTGGAGGACCATTTGACCATCCGTGACATCTATAAACCACTCTAGTTCAATTTTCGTAAAAGACAAAGTGCTGAGACGGCGCTGGTTTGGGTGCTCAATGATTTCCTGATGGTGAGAGATCGGAAGAACTGTTCCATCTTGGTTCTTCTGGATCGCTCCTCCACTTTTGACACCGTGGACCACATGGTGCTGATAGGATGCCTGAGGCATATCTGTGGATTGTTGGGGACAGTTCTCAGTTGGTTTATATCTTTCCTCACTGGTAGAACACAAAGAGTTGTGTCTGGGGTATTTTCCTCAGGTCCAACTGCTTTGTCTTGTGGGGTGCCTCAGGGTTCAGTGCTGTCACCCATGTTGTTCGTGGTGTATATGCTGCCCCTCAGAGACATTGTAAGAAAGTATGGGCTGAGGTTTCACTGTTATGCAGATGATACCCAGCTCTACCTTTCTTTTGCACCCGACCAGGATGGAGCCCTCTCGGTCTTTAACAACTGTCTTCAAGAAATCCAGGAGTTGATAGATTCCAATTGGCTGAAGTTGAACTTGGAAAAGACTGAGGTACTGGTTGTGGACCCAGGTCATTGGATAGGGGCCTTGGGTGTTGGAGTACCCTCTGGAATCTTTCTGGGGGGCGTCTCAATCCTGACCTCTGATCAGGTGAGTAACCTGAGGGTAGTTCTTGATGATGGACTGACCCTACGTTCTCAGGTGTTGGCTGTCATCAAGAATCCTTTTATCATCTTAGGAAAATTGCCAGCATTAGGCATCTGGTTCCGTCCAATGACCTTCCAACTCTGGTTCACTCCTTTGTGTCCTCGCACTTGGATTACTGCAACTCCCTCTATCTAGAGCTTTCTGTGGTTGAAATCCATCACTTGCAGCTGGTGCAGAATGTGGCAGCATGGCTTTTGACTGGATCTTCTCGGTCCTGTCATATTACTCTGGCGCTGCACGGACTGCACTGGCTGCCAGTTCAGTGGCGGGTCACCTTTAAAGTTGGTTTATTGAATTTTAAAGCCCTTCATGGACAGGCCCCAGACTATGTGAAAGAGCTTCCGGTTCCTTACTGCCCTGGTCAGTTGCTTCCCTCCGCCGATGAGGGGTTGTTAGAGATTCTGAGGGTGAATTTGAAGTTATCTGGTTGTAGAATTGTTGCTTATGCAGTACCCCACCCACTGGAATTCTCTACCTCGACGGTTACGGGAATGTGCAGCTGTGGAGGAATTTAAACAGGGTTTAAAGACTTACCTGTATAGGAAAGCTTTTATAAGCTAACTTTTGATTTGATTAATTATTACAGAGGTATCTGATGTTAATGTATGTGTTGATTATCTGTTGGTGTATCCCTGTTTTTAATGTGAGGCACCTTGGCATTGAAAAGGTGTCATACAAATAAATGTCATTATTATTATTATTGTTAATATTATTATAATAAGAAGTTTGTGATTACTTTTTGTGTCTTACCTGTTGAGGGTCCCTAAGTGAAGCCTTGCAGACCCCGTGGGGGCCATTGAGCTCATGTTTAGAAACCCTGGTTTACTGCATTGTCTAGTTTTATTTATTTATTTTTATTTTATTTTGAAAGTTGGATTTACAACCTTTGAGTTAGGGACTCATTTACAAAGGCACCTCGTTGCAGGGAGGGTAGACATGGTTACAGTGTGAGATACAACAGTGCTAACATACAGGCACAATACAGATAACAAAAAGAACACAATATAACAGTGGTTTATGGAATAAAGTTAAATGCAGTAAATAGCAATCGTATAAGTATAACAATAGTAGAAGTCACAACCCTAGTCGTACCGGGGAAATACCTAAGTGGAAGGGTGGGGGAAGGGGGTACAGGGGTGAGGAAAAGAGAAGAGAAGAAAAAAAAAGGGGGGCAGAGCAATCCAATGGACATTGTCAAGGCTATGGGCAAGAAACGGGGAGGGACCCCAACACTAGGGTTGATTAAGGGCAACTGCAACTTCAGGCACTGAAGAGGTGGTTACGGAGAGGACTTTAAAGTGACAAATTTTGGTAGACTTAGTGACAGAGAGCAGGAGGGGGTTTAACCACGTGGGGGCATGGTAGTGGAAGGACCTTTGGGCTAGGGAAGTCTTGGTATGGGGCACCAGAAAGGTGGCTTTAACTGAGCTATGGGTTGCAATGGATGGGATTGCAAGCTGCAGGGATGCAGTGACTCTTGGGGAGGAGAGTCCTATCAGGAATTTTTTGGCAAGTAAGCAGGTTTGATAGCACAGGCACTCCTCCAAGTTGAACAGGTTGGCGGTGGAATAGAGCAGGCAAGTATGGGTGTGGAGGGATGCACTGGTCAAGAGCCTGCAGGCCTTGTTTATCGAGGTCTGGATTCTGGTGAGGGTGGTATTGTTGGCCACAGCATTGATTGGTAGGCCATAGTCCACTAGGGACAGGACGGATGAGTTGATGGCCAGTCGGAGAGCGGTTTGGGGGAGGCAATCTCTGTGGTGATAGAGAAGGCCAATCTGAGAGTTTATGGCTGAGGACAGGGTATTGATGTGGGTATGGAATGTAAGAGCTGAGTCGAAGGTGATGCCCAGGTACTTGTAGGATGACACCTGCTCGAGAGGGTGAGCATTACTGGGGAGAATCAGAGGGGGGCATTTTTGGCCTTATTCTGGTGATGCGAAAAAAGCATAGATTTGTTTTTTTTTTAGGTTAATGACCAGTCGGTGGTCAAGGAACCACTTTTCAGCTTGGTTGAATGTGTGCTGCAGGGATTCCTATAGAGATGTGGGGTCAGGGTAGGAGGCAAGGAGAACCGCATCATTGGCATAGAGTACCATATTGCCCAAGCAGGAGCTGGGGAGGGTGTTGAGAAATAGGCTGAACAGAACGGGGCCCAGGATGGAACCATGGGGGAACCCCGAGCAAATGGGCAGGGTATTGGACAGGGTGCCATTTACCTTCACATGCTGTGATCTGCTAGAGAGGTAACTGGTGAACCAATCCAGTGGGCCAGGGGAGAAGCCAAGTTGGTGGGGGGAGTCAAGTTGGAGGGGGTGACAGACAGTGTCAAAGGCCTTGGAGAGGTCAATGAACACTGCACCCACAACATGACCAGAGTCGAGAGCAGACTGGAGGTGCTGGGAGAACTCTAGGAGGGCTGTAGCAGTGCTGCGTCCAGGGCAGAATCCATGTTGTTCTGGACACAGCAGATCGTATTTGGCCAAATACTCAGAGAGCTGAATGGCGACTATTTTTTCTAGTGCTTTGGAGAGAGGGGGGAGAATGGAGATGGGCCTGAAATTGTTAGCGGAGGTTCTTTCTCCACTCTTGTTGATAGGGGTGATTTCTGCAATTTTCCAGGCACTGGGAAATTGACCAAGACATAGTGACCAGTGTAATAGGTTGGCGAGAGGGGCTAGTACGGTATATAGGACTAATCGGAGAATCCTGGAGTCCAAGGGATCACAGCTGGGGTTGTTGCTAGCTAAGGCTTTTTACAGATGAGGCCTGACTTCAAGGGATGATGTGTCACGCAGGTAGAAGGTGGGGGGTGATCCGAGGTGGGGGGGTGGAGGCAGGGATAGAGTCAAAAAAGTAGTTGGGGAGGACAGAGCTTAGATCTGAGAAAGCCATATTGAGGCACTCAGCTATGCGTGGAGGATCAGTAGTGATGGTACCATCTATGGAGAGTAGTGATGGTGGGGGGGAGTGGGTCTTTCCCTTGTGCTCCTTCATATTGTCCCAGAAGGCATGGGATTAGCCCCAAGTGGATTCAAGGGTGGCTTGATAATATTTGGCCTTAGCCTGCCTTATAGCCCAGGTGCACTTGTTACATGCTGCATTATAGGCTTGTCTGTCAGCCAGTTTGCCTGTCTCAACAGCAATATTCCAGAGATTATCTCTTTGTTTCAGTATTTGGATGAGGGATGGGGAGATCCATGGGGCGTTGTGTTTCTTGGTATGGATTCTGGTCAGGGGGGCCAAAAGTTTGCAGGCCTTGCTGAAGGCACTGGAAAAATAGGCAAGGGAAGAGTCAATATTCATTGTGAGTAGAATTGGGGACAAATCAAGCTGGACTACGTGCATTTTTAGCTTTCTGAGACCCCCAGGGTGAAAGCACTGGCTCAACTTGACCTGGGACACTGGTTTTGGTGTGGGGGATGACCAGTGGCAGAGGACAGGAGAGTGATCACTAAGAGAGTCTGGTAGTACATTAATATCCTTGATTTTATGGGGGTGGTTAGACAGAATTACATCTAGGAGGGTTCTGGAGCCACCTGACTGATTAAATCTAGTGGGTCAGGTAACTAGTTGGGTCATATCTAGGGCAGTGAAGGAGTCCCTGATATGGGAGGCAGTGGTACTCAGCCAATTGACATTAAGGTCACCTAGGATGAGCTACTCCTCCTTGTGGGGGAGTGTGGTGAGGTAATCAATGAGGGAGTGGACAGCTGGTCCCTGGTCCCTTGGGGGTATGTAACAGACTGTGAGAAAAAGAGGGCCCTTGGCTGGGTCAGGAGTAACCTTGAGGGTGAGGGCTTGGGCACTAAAACCTAACTTGGGGACAGGAAGAGCATGGCCTAAAAGTGTGTCACGCATAAAGACTGCACACCCACCGCCACTTTGGCCATACGGTCTTCCCTGAACAGAGTGTAGCCAGGGAGGGAGATAACCGAGTCAGGAGTTTTTCTTGAGAGCCAGGTCTCGACTACTGCTATAACATCAGGATGGTGTTGTACAGCCCAGCACTGAAGAGACCCGGATTTTTTTAGGAGGCTGCAGATATTCATGGATGCAACGCTGAGGCGTAGGGTGGCTAGTTGACAACGGCCCGGGGTTGGGGTGTATGTTCCCAGAGAGCACAAAGAGTAGAGCAATTAATCTGATGAGTGGTCTGTGGTGACCAGGACCCTTAGCCAGGTACCGATGCGAGGTCCTACTAGTGGGGGTACAAGGGATGGGTAGGGTGTGGAGGGTAGGTATGGCAAGGAAGGGGTGGGCCCAGGGTGTCCCAGGGGGAAGGGGTATTGGTTGGAGGTGGGTGCCATGGAAAAATAGGGGTGTCCAGGGTGGGGGAGGTTGGCTTCTGTGGGGTGGTAGAGGGGGGTGGGGCTCAGGGCGGAGGGTAGGGGGCAGGATGGGACATGGACAGAAAAAGAAAGGTAACCATGAGTAGGCTGAGTGTGATTGCTGTGGTGCCCATTGCTATTTCTATTGGGGGGTAAGGGGAATAATTGACCTTCAGTGAGTGTGACTGCCGCTGTAGAATAGTTTTTTTTTTATTTCTTCAGAGTACAATATACTAAAAGTGAGAACAAGGCAGGGGATAACGGTGATTAGAACCGGAAAAGGCAGAGGCAAGGTTGGAGGATTAATAGGAAAAATAAGATGCCTCTAGCGGCACATCAGTATAAACTGCAAATGGGGGGAAAAAAGGGGGGGGTTGTAGTTTCCTACACTAACAATTCAAATTCAGCAGTGGGCACAAAGACACATCAGAGATTTAGTTGCAGAGGTTAGGAAAAAATAAATTTAGGCAGCAGACAGATGAGCTCCAGGGGACTGTGCCAAGCAGTTCAAATCTCCAGGAGCTGAAGCCAGTCAGGGAGAGACGGAGAGCTGAATCTGCCTATAATTTCAGGCACCATCCACCAACTGGGTTCACGACTAGCAAGCTGGACTGGAGCTGCTTTCCTGAAGCATACCTAGAATCTTGCTCTTGAGGACAGGCTGGGGACACCCTGTAGCTGGCTGCGCTCAGCACCAAACCGCTAGTGCAGAGGATGGAATCCCCCTCAGGGAATCATGAAGAGTAAAGAAGAGAAGAGAGAAATCCGCTTTTATGTACCAACAGAACAAAGGCTTCAGAGTCTGGGAGGTAGGCTAAGTAAGGAGACAAAAGAATTCTGTAACAAGGTGAGAAATTAAGGGTGCTAAATTAGCCAGAGAGGGAGAGAATGACTGTAGGAGTGGCTGTGGCTAGTTATTAAATGTTGCATGTTTTTCTTATTAGTAGTACCGTCCATTGTTTTTAGCAGTATCACTTGCAGTACCAAAGCCAATAGATAATGAAAAAAAATGGCCTGCAGGAATCCAAACTTCAGTTTCACATTAGCACTACTGCATTAATTTCAAGTGCAGTGCTGCTTCCAAAAGCGTTTACCTACAATAACATTCAATGCTTTTACTGTATTTCAGACTATATCATTCAGCTGTGTCTTACATTCAAAATGCATTGCCCTTACTGTCTTAAAAAAAAACATCACTTAGTGTCAAAAGCCAAAAATGCTTTTATACTGGGAGAGAAGAAATAGACCAATGTACAGTAGTTCAATGTTTTTGAAAGAAGATTCAAAGAATTAAATTCAGTTAGCTCTGTAACCCTATATTTACATATTGTACATCCTGAAATTAGTAGTCAGACATAGAAACACACCTTCAGAAGAGCGATGATGTCAAGCTTCCTCCACGTTTGGGTTGCCGTGAAAAATAGGCAAACAAAAACAAGGTCACAGAAAGGTATTCTAAAGAAATTTTTTTTTTCAAGTTCAGTTTCATTTTCCTGTAGATTGACAGCACTGATGGAGAAGCTGTTAGGCCTGGCACACGGGGGCCCTGTCAGTTCTATCCACACTTGTGCTCTTTCTGAGGGAGCAGAGGACTCACTGTCCTGTATGCATGTTTGGCCTGAATGACCACTGGTCTACCGGGAATTTTTCCTTACCTAGAATACTCTATATTCTCCTCATGTACCTTTTTGCATTTGGCCAGAAGAGGTGCTTTTGGGTGGTAATGAGATGGTCTTATGTTTAGTAATACTTCACTAAAAATCATTCCTTAGAGGTTTACCTCTCAACCGTTCATCAGCTAAATGTGTGACAAACAGGCAAAATGTGTGACCCACAGTCAAACCATGATATTGTAGGCAGAGAAAACTATAATTAGTATCACTACACTTATGTTTATAATATTTACTGATAACTGTGAATAACAGATTAACAATAATGTCTGCTTGAAAATATCAGTGGGCAATTTGGAATTTCATCTTCTTCATGTGGGACAGTGGGGTTTCTGCAAAGTAAAATGAATGACATATTTTGTATTATTTGACAATTGAGAGGCATGATTTGAGATCCATTACTATCAGTGAATCATAAGAAGGTAAAGAAAATTAAAGAACATCAGGAGCTGCGTAATGTGCCCCAAACAGATCAACCCCAGGTAAATGGTACACCAGAGGCAGGAGGAGGGATGCTTGCTGGAGACCAGCTAGGGTTTACAGAGACAAATAAGCCAGGGGACATTTGTGCAGACTGGGTGGGTTAAATGGTTATTTTCTGCTGACAAATTCTGCATTTTAATGTTTCTGTGGATTTTAGCCTCACCCTGCCTCCCGACTATTTCCCCAAGTCCCTCTATCCCAGCTTTGTCCAGAAGGACATCAATTTATCTCATAAACTGGTGGAAATAGCTGATTTCAAAAGCCACTTCTAACAGCAAAGTACGGCATGTGCATTATTTCTTTTGAATGAAATATGTATGCCTAATAGTAGCTGCCCTCCTAGTTTTCTAATTTTCAGATAATACCCCTGAGCTCTGCAACCCTCTCAGGGCCTCAGATAAATAGTGTTTAGAGAATACTACCTGCAGAAGATTTTAAAAGAGTGAAAACAGGTTTATTATAACAATAGTGCTCCCATACAATTGCATGCTACTGTATGCAGGCAGAAAGGCAGTGAGATACAAAAAACAACCTAGGGCCCATTGTGTTGACTTCTTGCCATCTAGGCAGCTACAGTGTTATACAACGTGTTTATATGCATACTTGAGTTTCTTACAGAATAAAAACATTGTCTTGTGCTGCTCAGGTGACAGGACACAAAGTGAAGCTGAGCAGTTCTGTCAGTTCAAAAAGCATGAGCTTTTACTTATTTCTATTGTATTTCATTTTTGTTGACCGGGTAAGTGCACTAGACAAATCCTGCCTATTTTCAGGCATGACCCGGTGGGGGAAGGGGATACAGATGAATGCCAACTGACCTTAAACCAGATTAAGCTGTTGGTGGTATTTTCAGTGAATGAGGAAAATTTGGCCAGGACACCAGGGATATGCCCCTGCTCTTTTCGATAAGTGCCATGGGATCTTTAACATCCACCTGAACTACCACCAGTCCAGGCAGATGGGAACCTCAGTTTAGCGTCTCATCTGAAAGATGGCACCTCAGAAGTGCAGCACCCTTCTCATTCTACACTACAGTGTCAGTACTAGGATATGAACCCAAAGTGCCAGATGTGGGAACTGAACCCACAGCTCTCTGATCTCCCAGCTTCAGAGGTGAGTGTGCTACCTACTGAGCCACTGACACTGCAATAACATTCTTAACATTCTTACTGTGTAAGAAATACCACCCAAGTGTACATATAAATGTAGCATGGATCACTAGTAACTGTCAACTAAGAAAGAAAGCCTGGTAGTATACAATGTGGTGTGAAAAATTAAAGATTTTGTTAATTGGGTTCCCCATCACATGTGCTTTTGCTTTGGCACAAACTGTGATTGACATTGTTATCAGCTCAGAGTGTGGGGATCTGTGCTGGGCGCTGAGTGTGCGATTCATAGTTTCCAAGTTAAACTTTTTTTTATTCATTTTGTGTTTGGACATGATCTTGATCACTGTTACTATTTCAGCGCCAGTATTTCCATTAGGAGGGGACTCTGTTTGACAGCAGGGTAAGCAAGGGAAATGAGAGTGCAGTGCCCCACCAACCATGACTTTTGATAAACTGCATCTGCACAAAACATGTAAGGTGAAAGACAATGGTTGGAGAGGGGCTGGTGTATTTTGTATGCTGCAATGCATTGCAAGCTGTGATGTACTGCCTTCAGTCTGTAACCACCTTAAAATATATTGCTGACATACTGACCATGTGGCTTGGATGTGGTTCATATGCAACAAAGACTTGCTGCAAATCAAGATATAAACTCTAACATCCATTTGTGGTGCTTAATCTCTGCATGGTCTGGGCTGGTGTCAGCCTCCCTCCACCAAGTATTGTTGAGTTTCAATTAGTTGTGGCAAGACTGACCCTTGATATGGACATGTGTTTGTGCACAAGATTGTAGGCCCTGGGAGGTCCCTTGTGAATCTTGGACCGTATAGAAGTCCTGTGTTGTCTTGCAAATGTCAAAGTAACTCTGTTTTGTCATATAGTGTACATAATGATTGCATCTATTGTGGTTTAAGATGGGCTTAAAGATGGGGAAAAAGGTTACAGGCACTAGCATCATATAATTCCTGGCTGGGGTAAAAAAGAATGGAGTCCCCAAACACTGCATCTTCTTGTGGATGCTTTACATGGAGAATGTATGTTTCTTTTTGTCATGGTTAGTTTCCTTTTCTCATAAGTGTCTGACTCCGTACTCATGTACCTTGTTTGGCTTAGGATAGGAAATCAGGCAGCACGTTGCATTTTACATAAAACCTCAGCAGAAACTTGCGTCCATGCCACACAGCCACATCCTCAGGTGCATGTTGGCTGGCACGCAACTAGTTACACATTATTTATTGACTGATTTAAAGTTTTGCACAGCAGGAATTGCCCTAATTCAATACAAAATGTTTACTGAATAAAAGGTTCCCTGTTGAGGGCAGAAACTATTTTATCATTCATCCAAGGAATTTATATAAATATGTTAGATTTGCAGTTAGATGCACTATTCAGAAAGTCAATGATTTCAATTAAATATGACTAGAAATGTTCTGAAAATTCAACAGTAATTTATTCTGACTTGCTGATACTAATTATGCAAATGATTCCTGCTTTCTAAAAAAAATATGTAATAATCCTCAGATTCAATTTTCCTGGTCGAGTGGAGGAGGTGGTTATTTCAGTACCTGGAAAATGACCCTGGTGGAAGCCAGACTATTAGTTGGAGGCACTGAACTTTGGCCAGGCTAAAGGGGGATTCAGAGGGTGGTGGAAGGATGGAGGTTATTTGGAGGTTGAGAAGTGGGTAGGAGTAAAGTACTGTCTCCTTTTTGGGCTGAACAGAAGTCAGCTTTATTGATCCCACTTAATTAGGATAAGAAGAGGAAGAGACAGATGGGAGGAAAAATATTAAGGGCAGGAGACAGATACTAAGTACGGGGGGGCAGGCAATCAAGGAGCGGAAGGGGAATAGAGTCACGTGGATGGTGGTATCTCTGAATGCTTGGAGTTTGGGAAACAGAATGGCTGAGTTGCACTCACTGATGGTGGAGGGGGAGGTAGATATGGCTGCCATCACAGAGATGTGAGCCATGCCAAAGCATGACTGGGATGACAAAGCATGACTGGGATCCTTCTGTGCCAGGATTCGAGCTGTATATGATGGATAGAG
Source organism: Neoceratodus forsteri (assembly GCA_016271365.2). Classification (NCBI taxonomy): domain Eukaryota; kingdom Metazoa; phylum Chordata; order Ceratodontiformes; family Ceratodontidae; genus Neoceratodus; species Neoceratodus forsteri. The sequence goes on from CM028136.1 coordinate 134,017,794, forward strand.
GGGTAACTAGAGATGGGGGGAATAGGTCTATATGTGATGGAAGGGATCAGCTGTACTAGGGAGAAAGAGACAACTGGTAGGACAGATGTGCTGTGGGTACAGGTGCAGTCATTGAAAAATAAAAAGCCAAAGGTAGGGGTGGTGCCCAGGCCACTGAACCAGGAGGAGGATTTGGACAGGGAGCAGCTAGAGGCCAAAATTTTGGAGGTGGTTGGCAGGGGGGAACTAGTGATCATGGGGACTTCAATCTGCATTTGGTGGACTGGAAGATACCTGCTACCAACTGTACCAGGTCTCAGGTGCTCTTGAAGGTATCACAGAGTGGGTTTATGACACAGTGTTTCCTAGAACCAACCAGGGAGAGGGCTATACTTAATTTGGTTATGTCTAATGGTGTATATGTCCAAGAGGAGATTTTGGATTCACCACTGGCAGGAAGCAATCATCACACTATGTGGATTCACCTGGACATGGACAAAGAGAAGATAGGAATAAATACAAGGATGTTAGACTTCAGGATGTCAGACTATAGAAAGATGGGGAGAATTCTGGAAGGGTGCCTTGCTAGGATCAGGAAAGAAATGATGATAAACCACAAATGGGCCATAATCAAGGAAAGGCTGTTGGCAGCCACTAATAAGTGTGCCTAGATGAATAGCAAAACATCCAGGGTCAAGAAACCATCTGGTTTGACAGGGAGGTAGCCCAGGTGGCACAGAATAAGAAGGCAGCCATCAGGAAGTATAAGTGCTCCCTCAGAGAGCAGAACAGGGAGGAGTACAGCAATAAAACAGGGGAGGTGTGAAAAACAATATAACTGGACAAGACCAAGAAGGAACTGCTGCTGGAAGAGGGGATGAAAATGGTAAAGTAGGCCTTCTAAAAGATCATGGAGAAGAGAGATTTCAAGAATCGGATAGACAGGCTGAAAATGGAAGAGGCGTGGGTAGAGGGTAGTGTGAAAATGGCAAAGGTACTTAATAAGTACACCTGTTCTTATCTTCATGAAGGAGAAGGACAGCCCAGCACCCAGGAGAGGAAAGGGATAGGTAAAGGGAAGGAGTCACAGATGAGGAGATTGAAGTTGATATGCTGAGAAAGGGATTAAAGGCCCTGAAGGTGGATAAGTCCCTGGTACCAGATGGCATACAGCTGTGGTTTCTGAGAGAGTTAGAAGATGTGCTGGTGGGTTCCCTGGTGGACTTCTCCAGCACCTCTCAGGAGCAGAGAGGGGAACCCTTCTAATGGAGGACAGCACACATAGTGCTGCTACACAAGAGCAGGCCAAGGGATGACCCTGGTAATTAGAGGCCGTAAGTCTGACATCAATAGTGGGGGAGCTCATGGAAACCATACTGAAGAAAAGACTGTAAATCTTTCTGGATGAAACTGGGCTCTATGATGGGTAACATGGGTTCATGTCAGGGTGGTCCTGCCAGACCAGCCTAATTGATTTCTTTGATTGGACAGCCAAGACAGTGAACAAAGGGCAAGCAATGGATGTACTGTATCTAGATTTCAGCAAGGCCTTTGACTCTGTTCCCCCCAGGAGATTAATAAGAAACCTGGAGGACTTGGGGGTAGGGGCAAAGCTGGCTCGGTGAGTGTGGCATAAATGAATACTAAATGTTTAATTACAATGAACTGGCAGTCTGGTTAATCTGTCTCAGAAAATGCCAGGAAGTCAGATGGATCCAATTCTAAAAGTTTGCATATGTGTAAAAATGGTCTTACTACTTATCGCAGGGTTTACAAGGAGGGTCATTTGAGTAATAAACATCTGTTCTTCAGGGTCTACCAGCAGGGTGCTATCATAGGATAGTGAAACTTTTGACAAACATTTGTTGCCAAAGGCATAGCGAATTGGAAGGCTATCTGAGTATATACAGTATGTTTAGTGATAAAACATGAGAACTGAGATTTTCCTAATGATGGGACCACAGTAAGGATCTGGTTTCCAGCAAAAATCTGTATTATCCTGTTCACAAACAAAATGTTTTTATTTGTGAGAAACATTTCCTAATGAGAAAGGCAGAAAACAGATGTGTACTGAGATACATTGGTGTGTTCCCTGTAAAAGGAGGGCCTCACGGTGAGCCAAAAATAGAAGGGGGTCAGTGTGTAGTTCAACAGGTTGAGTGACAGTATGAGCCTGGAAGGTGGGGGGACTCTGATGTGTGTTCAAGTTCTCTGAAGACAAGAGACTGTGCCCTTTCCATATCTTCACCTAAAAGAATGAGCTAGCTGCAGGAAAGCTAAGTTTGCATTTTTATGGTTTAACTCCCATTATGCTCAATGTTTTCTCCTGTAATCACTTTTGTTCTATTTCGGCCAATGTGTAAATATATTGCATAAATAGAGTAGTTCTTATTTAGCACAATATACAGACTGGCTCTGCATTTTAATGAAAGGGTATAGTTTTTGAATTTCTGGGGTAACCGTCATTCTGAAAAGACACACTAAATCTAGTTTAAGGAATTTGAAAAACTCATTCCTCCCTGATACAGTGAAAGGGGTGAAGTTTGATGAGATAGAACCAACATTTCACCTAAGGTTTGTGCAGAAGGCCTCAGCTTGAACTGGGGGGACTGGTGACTGGGCTCAGATGGCCTAGGTGTTGAGGGTGCCCCACCTTTGCAGCGGAACAAGTGTTGGAGCAAGGACATGGTGAGGGGCGAACACAGTTGAAGGTCTGCAGTAGCCAGCTGTGAAAGGGGCACTGGTTGGGGAGCAGATGGGTGGGTTTCTCACAGTGGGTTAAACACTGTCTGCAAGATATGAACCAGAAAGCATAGGTCATGGGGGGATTTTTGGAAGATAGATCAATCAGTAGTGGGATCCTACAGGGCTCAGTCCTTTGCCCACATGTTATTCAACATCTTTATCAGTGACATGCAGATGGGGTAAAAGACAAAATATGCCTCTCTGTGGATGGCACAAAGCTCTGTGGGGGAGTGGGCACAGAAGAAGGGAAACAGGACATTAGGGAGGACCAGGGTAAACTTAAGGGATGTTCAGGTATTTGGCAGCTGGGTTTCAGTGCTAAAAGATGTAAAGTTATGCACTTGGGGACAAGGAACCCAGAGAACACATACTGGCTGGGAGGTGTGCAAGTCACCAAGTCAGAGGAAGAGGAGGAGAAAGGCTTGGATATGATCACTGCGATTGACCTGAAGCACTCAGTACACTGCAAGAAAGCAGCAGTCAAAGCAAATGAGATGCTGGGATGTATTGCCAGGGGAATAACCAGTAGGAAAGCAGAATGTATCCTGCCAGTGTACCAGTGTACAGGTCACTGGTTCTGTCACATCTGGAATACAGTGTGCAGTATTGGAGACTTCATCAAAAGAAAGACATCAACTTACTGGAGATGGTACAAAGACAGGCTACCCAGATGATCCAGGGACAACAGGGCAGGCCATACTAGGAGAGACACAGAGACCTTAACATGTACTCCCTGGAGGATAGAAGGGAGAGGGTGACATGATCAAAACCTTTAAATACCTTAAAGGTTTCAACAAGGTGAACTCAGAAGGTCTCTTCACCCTTAGTGAGAAAAGGACTATGAAGGAGCACTGCCTCAGGAAGGACGCTTTAAGAGGGAAATGAGGGGACACTTTTCACTGAGAGGGTGGCAAAAAAAATGGAATGAGTTGCCGAAGATAGTTGTCTGCCTAAAGACTGTTGACAGCTTCAAGACAGGCTGGAACAGGGTAAAAGGGAAAATCACATGGGGAAGGGAGAAGGTGCTAGGAAGGGGCATTGAAGGGGAGGGATTAGTGGATGGTGAGCGGTGTGGATCCCTCACTAGTTACTGAGGGGGTCTGCAAACTAAAGCAGGCTACCTAGACCATATGGCCTTTTTCTGCTGGAAATTTGCATATATTCCTATGTTTGCATGATCTGGGGTGATGATGAGAAAGTTTGCTTCAGAACAGAACCTTTCCCTGGGTTTTCATAATTGTGGGAGAGGGGCTCCAAGGCTAAGTAGGTCTAGTGCTGGGTACTGTTGACTGGAGTTGGAGACCAGAAAGCACTGTGACAGAGTGCCCTGTTCCCCACCTCCCCTGCCTCTAGATGCTGTGTTTTCCTGAAACTAGACTGTGGCTTCTGAGCCTGGTGGGAGAAGGGCAGGAAGTTACATTTGTGGTTTGCTTTGGTTTAAATGCAAAATATTATGATGTCCTGTGATCTAGAACAAGTGGTGATCTGATATTTGTATTTTCCCCATCAGCTGCAGTGATGGGTCAAATTTGACTTTTTGGACATGTTTCCACAGACTTTTATTGCATTTTACAATTAAGTATTGTGGTGGTGCACGCATGGGTGGGTATTTTTTTAGCACTATTTGTATTTCATTTTATTGTAAAGTTATGAGTGATTGGAGCAGGACTGGCTTGGGACTTTTGTCATTTAATAGTGGGAGTGAGGTGGCAGTAAAGGGTATGGTAGATAAAGGTTGAGTTTTATAGTGAGCACTATCGGAGAAGAGTTTGTGACATGTGTCTGCATAATGTAGCCTCTTTGTACATCTATTTTCCTGGACTGCTTTACCAGCTATGACCTTCTCAGACCCCTCCTCTTTCTGGTGTAGTATATGACCTTCCAGTTGGTTGAGGATTCTGCAGAGACAGAGTAAGGGTGGGGATGGTGACCAGGAGGTGGGTGTCGGAACAGGAAAAATCAAGAGTGTCAAGGTGAGCAGTCACCCTGGATTTAAGAGGACTGTAGAGAAGGGTCATCTCTGCCTCATCCCAATCCCCAGGAAGCCCCCTAAGAATGGGCAGCAGGTAGCCAATGGCCTAGCTGTTCCAGCTCCTCCCCTCTGCTGTATGCCTTGTAATATCAGGTTTGTCATGAATTAGACCACATTGATTTTGAATTGGATCATGGATTATGCTAGGGACCTGGTATGTCTTACTGAGACCTGGTTGGGAATGACTCTGGGCTTGTCCTGGAGGCAGCTGTCACTGATGGGTATTCAATAATACATGGCCCAATGCAGGAACGTGGAGGTGAATGGGGTGGCCATCTCTTTTAGATCCTGTCTAGGTCTGACAGCATTTCCTGTGAAGGAGACAGGGTTGTTGCAATGCACAGCTGTAAAGGATATGGCAGGTGTGAAGTGTAGAATACTCCTGGTCTATCGCCCTCAGGGGAGGGACCAGAAGTTGCTAAAGCAATTGTAGAGTTCATTGACTTTCATTGAATGCCTCCAATCTTATTGCATTGGGGGAATTCAATGTTTGGGTCAATGGTGAATACTCACAATCTGCCTAGAAATTTCTTCAGCTTATAGATTCATTGAATTTCGCTCAGGCCATTTCCAATGGCAATCATGAGCCTGGCCATGCCTTGGACCTTGTTTTCTCACAGAGAGTGGACATCAGTAATATCAAAGTGCATCCACTGGGATACTCTGATCATGTTACTGTATAGTAAGGGGGGATATGATTGCAACTTTTAAGTTCCTGAAATACATAAGTAGAGTGCCCCATACAGTGCTGTTCAATAGGAGCACCAAACACAGCGACATGTGGGCATGAGTGGAAGCTGTGGGGTGGGAGCTTCAGAATGGACTTGAGAAAACACTTTTTCAGAAAGGGTGGTGGAACCATGGAACAGCCTGCCAGCCAAGGTGGTGAGCACTAGGGCCATAGAGGGTTTTAAGCATGGGTGGGACAGACTAATGGCACAGATAATGAAGGTAGGGTGGGTTAGGTCCCTGGATTGACACTAGGTTCCCGGTTTTTTATGGGCAAACTCGATGGATCCTTGGTCTCTTTCTGCCATCACTTTCTATGTTTTTATATTTCTTGAACCCCACCACTGTTTTTGCCCACACCACTGCTGCTAGGAGTCTGCTCCAAGAATCCACCACTCTTTCTGTGAAGAAGTACTTCCTCACATCTCTCCCGAATCTACCCTGCTTCAGCTTCATTGCATGTCCCCTTGTGCTAGAGCACCTTTTCTTCTGAAAGAATACTTCCCTTCTCTACCTTATTTACCACTGTGAGGTATGTAAAGGTCTCTATCATAACCACCCTCTCCCTCCTCTGTTCCGGGGGAACATATCAAGGTCCTTTAGTATCTTCTTTGTGTGCTTAAATAAGCTTTATTGAAAGCTGAACAAGAATAAGGAGATAACAATAACAACAATACTTTTTCCATGTGGCTGGAACAATAAATATACAAGAGAAGCAACAATGTAAGTACAATTAAGGAAAAAAACAACATAGAACAAAGCACAAACCCCAGCTACATCATCAAAAGAAAAGATCCCCATCTCTGATAGCCCTGGACCATGCAATGCCCTCTTGTAAAAAAAGGGAAAAGATAAGTAATACTAGGAAATATTTCCCCCAAGCTCTCATTACAGGCGAGAACAATCCCATGCCTCCACAGGCCAAACAGAAAAAGAGAATGAATGGAAAAACATTAACCAACTTGAATCAGGGAAGAATATAAAGATTTCCAATGGGAGATATATATATATATATATATATATATATATATATATATATATATATATTGTTGGGTGTGATGAGCATTAGATTTCAAGTATTCAGCATTTAAAGCTTCAACATTTATTTGTCCCATTCAAGATGGGTAGGAGGAGAGGAGTCTTTCCAGTGTTGCAATATCAAAAGGTTGGCCACCGATGAAATTAAAGCCATACAGGCTTTCCCGCTCACATCCATAGAGGCCTCGTAGGCACCCAAAACACATATCTCAACCATAAAATAATCTTAAAGACCTAAACAGAGGTGCAAAATCTAATGAATGGAGTTCCAAAAGGGCTGAATCCATGGGCAGTGCCAAAATATGTGGAGCAACGTGCCCTACTCACTGGAACAAAAAGAACACAAAGGGGAGGTGCTTTTACCTATACAATGTAATTTATGGGGAGTAAAATGTAAATTGTGAAGAAGATTAAACTGTAGCAATCTAAGATGGTCTTGTTTAACAAATCTATATAAGTTGGTCCAGATACATGTCCAGTAATCAATAGGTTTTACAAGCTTTAATGTGTTTGCCCAATAAAAAAGCAATAGGAGAAGTCTTAGCTCATTAGGAAGAAAACAATGCTTTGTAGAGATGAGAGATGGAACAGGGCAAGTGAGAAGTGGCAGCTACAGTAATTGTTCAAAAAAAGCCCAACTGCATTTGACCATGGTGGGGGGGGGTGCACCAAAAAATGTTTAAGCACATCTTAAACTGACAATAGTGAGAAAAATATAAAAACGATAACCACACTTTCTGTTGGAAAGAGGGGTAAGGTAATATAGTATTGTCAGATATCAAATCTTCCAAGTTATTAATAGGAGAACCCTTCCAAAAGGCTAATGGGATGGGTTTATGGACTATTTGTGAATTCATATTTTTAATTAAGGGTTGGCTGATATCAGTGCGGTAAGAGAGATTAAAATGCCTACAAAGGTCGGAATGAACACCAATCTGTAGGGGAATGGTGGAGATTTTTTTTTAAATTTACATTTTTGCATTTTCTCCCCGGCTTTTCTCCCCAATTCTGGGACCCCTGCAGACATGACCGTGCATGTACGCAGAGGTGCACACACACACTGGGTACTGGCTTGGCCCCTTCCACCCCACCCCATGGCTGTTGCCAGGTTCCCTGTTGCTCAAAGTGCCATCTGTTTTCCACCAGGTGGCAGCCATGGGCCAGAGAAACCCCTCAACCGTCCCCAGGAAAGGAGGGCCACCTCGCAGCAGCTCAGTCCTGCTACTCGCTGCCCCCCCACTAAACCCCGACAACCTGGTCTCGTTCCCAAACCCAGGTGGCCGGAGTAGCGCTAGGAGTGGTGTCCAGTGCCTCAACCCTCAGTGCCACCAGGCCATCTCTGGAGGAGATCTTTTGGGAGCTGAGATGGAATAATATATAAAAGGGATGGAGGCAAGGTATGATGAACATCACAGAGGTCTCGTTCAATTTTTAGCCACACTGGTGTGTACACAGCCCCTTGATAGGACACAGGATCTTGGCACCATCCGAAGTACTTTGATGCATGTAAAGCAAAGAAGTAGATGAGTAAAGAATGGCTCTGTAACCAACCAAAAGTCTTGGTCCAACAAAGTATTATAAACTAACACATAGGAGTTTTTCCAAGCCATAGAAAATTAGAAAATAAAGTTTGTAAAGTTTTAAACCATCACTTAGGTAATACTACATTCAACATCCCTAAGGAATACAATAATTGAGGTAAAGTATTCATTTTGAGAATGTTGACTTGACCCCAAATGGATAGGGCAGAGATCTCCAATGATTTAAGTCAAGTGCAATCTGTTTAACTAAGCGGTCCAAATTTAGGGATTTTAATAGGGTGGTATCCTGCAAAAGCTTAATGCCTAAATATGTGAATGCACAAGGTTCCCATTGCAAGCCAGGTTCCTGGAAGTCAACTTTAGCAAGATGCAGGGCAAGGGGATAAACTACTACTTTATTTAAATTTAGTTTATAACCGGAAAAGGAGCTGAAGGACAGAAGAACCTGTAAAACCTCAGGTAATGAATATAGGGGGTCAGAGAGGTGCAAACGGGCAATGTCGGCAAAAGTTGAAATCTTAAACTCCAGACTGGTAATAGTTATACCCTTGATAGAGGATGATGAAATTATTTTACGGGTCAAAGATCTGAGAGATAAGTTAAAAAGAAAGGGGGATGATGGACAACCCTGACAAGTCCCTTGGGAAAGGGTACACAAGTCTAAAAGAACATTGTTGCAAAGGACTCTGGCTGAGGGGGACTGGTAAAGAATACGAATCCAATTTATGCAGTCCTCTGGAATGCCGAACATTAGTAAAAGAGAAAAGAGATACTCCCAAGATACACAATGAAATGATTTTTTCCATGTCTAGGGAGACCAAAACAACATCTGATTTGGTCCCCTGCAAAGCAGAAATCAAATGGAATTTTTTTCTAAAGTGATGAGTGGGGTTGTGACCAGCCATGGACCCTACCTGTTCAGGTTCGATAAGCGCAGACCAAACTTTCCCCAACTGAGTGGCTAAAAACTTTGCTAGAATTTTAAAATCTACATTAAGTAAAGAAATTGGGCTGGTAATTTTCTGAATGTGTCGTGTCTTTACCCAGTTTAGGGAGAAGGACGATCCGTGCCTCCGAAAGAGAACAATCCTCCAACTCGTGGTGGCACAAATAATTAAAAAGTTGGGTCAGAATGGGGGATACTTCGTTCTTAAAGATTTTGTAAACAAATGAAAGGGAACACATTGGAGCCAGGAGCTTTATCAAGTGGCAAGGAAGCAACAGCTTCTTGCACCTTGGCAAAGGATATAGGTCCTGATAGGAGGTTCTGTTGAGTAGGTCCTTTAGTCTTTTCTCATAGGACCCTTTATGCATGCCCTGCACCATTTCAGTTGCCCTCCTCTGGACCGCCACCACTCTGTCAGAGAGATAGGCAAGGACATAGCTCTGGAGGATTTTAAAGACATGTAATGTACTTTTGAACTGTGTCAGTAAAGCAACAGCCAGCCAGTAGATGTCACCAGGGCCTCAGTTAACTCCATTTTGGGAGTATTTGACTTCCAAAAATAAGGCAAAAACTTTCAAAATAAAGGGGAAAAAAGTCATTGACTTCCAAATGTAAAAAACTAAATTGGATGACTTCCAAATCTGAAGCCACGTAAACTAAGAAAAAAATGCATTTTTTTTCTAAAAGAAATTGTGTTTTACCACTAATATTGATATTAACATGCATAAAATAATCATTCCTAGAATACTGGCTTTCAAATTGTGTGATCTGAGAAGTATTTTGACTTCCCAAAAATTGGAATGACTTCCAGATTTTGACTCATGGAAGTATTTGACTTCCACTAAAAGTAAAATATCTGAACCCCTTGATATCACCAAGCACAGGAGTAATATGATCACACTTCTTGGTGCATGTTGTAACCCCCTGCCTGTGCACGCATGCGCGCACACACATGTACACACACATACACACACACACACACACAGCTAGATTGCTAAAATGCAGGTACTTCACTAGGTTTGTTTCCTTCTCTTTCCTGCCACCACCACTGGAAGATATGCATGGCTGACTTACCAACCAGAAAGTTGTGGGAACCTGTGTGGGAGAGAAGGCACTGTACTGGATTGACAATGGAGACAACAGGAACTGTGAGACTTAAACACCTTTGCAGTACGACCTGGACACAGTTTACAAGTGAAATAAATGCAAATTTATTTGGCTGAACTGTCAGCATGATAGGCACAGTTTACAAATGATAAATAACAACAATAATGCTTTCGCTAAGAACCCTCTTAAATTGACTGTAACTTCTACACTAATCAAATATACTTAAATGATAGGTTCATAGCTGCTAATCCTAGAGACTACAGGCTGTACTACTACCTAACAGCCCTCCAGTATTAACAATACCATCAGCACCAGGCCACCCCTCAGACCTCATTTGCTGCATGTTCACTTACAGATTCCTGAAAAAACCTCTGATGCCATTGGGACAACTTTGAAAAAATTTCATGTTTAGACACAATTAAGCTTATATTTCATATTTTTTCTTTAATTCTCACCCTAATTTCTTTATTACTAAGGAATTTTTTTGAACATTGGATTTCAGCCCTATATGCTCTGATTGCTTGACTACACCTGATGTCATGATTCTTTTTATGACATCACAATATGTTGCTGCGGGGATAATTATGATGTCATAAGCAGGGGATTAGTTGCTCATCATGGTGCATCCTGGGGGAAAGGATACAGGGGAAAGCATACATACAGTCAACACAGTAATTCAGATTATACATACAGTCCAAATGGCAAATCAATTGTACAATGAAGGCATGTACAATGTATGCATAGCAGTAGATTACATGAGAATAATCTTGGTGTACACTAATAAGTGCAACAAGGGAATGATAATACAGAAAAATGACACTTGTCAACAGATAAGTGAAACTGTTGGAGTACATGCTTATGCTCTACATTCCTTATGCTCTATATTTACTTACAATACTGTATGGCAAATTGTTGCAATCACTAAAGCATTTAAATCACATCTGACCAATAAATGCTTCCTGGCAAATCACATTCAAATCCCTGTCTCTGAGCAAAGTCTCTTTAACTGCTGGATAGTGGTCCTTTTGCAGTAATGGGAATCACAGATACCTGTGTGGCAGATGAGTGTCTCTCTTGAATTTATACTGCAAATAAACTGAAATTACTGTATCACTTTCCTTATGAACTCTGGAATTTTGATTACAAAATTTGGACTGTCCAGAGAACGCACTACAACCCTAGTGTCGACGGTCTTTAAGACAAACCGGTTGCTGGAAAATTCTGTGCTGAACTTACTGGATGCAGGTTGAAACAACTTACAGGAACAGGTGCCTCCTGCAACAGGCAAAATCTAATCTCTTCCTGTTCTCACTTACTGCCCTACTGACTGGCACTGGGATACAGACAATCTCCTAAAGGCTAGGCTGGGAGTCCTATGAAAGACCAGCAGTCACCCAACGTACAATAGCCTGACACTGTTTGCCCCACAATCACTTGTCTGACAGTAGAAATTTGCTCACGGTGGAGATGATTATATCTAAGTATGGGGGAAGCCCAAAATGTACAATCACCTCCGTGGCGGGCACATTTTCTGCTGTTGGGCAAGTGATTGTTGGGCAAATGGCGTGGGGCTATTGTACATCAGGCAAGTGACTATCAGTATATCATAGTAGATTAGGCTAGGATTACTGTGTAAGAGTTAATCCCCCAGGCCCTGTCTGGTAGTAGGCTTCTATAGGTTGGACTCCTTCTGGTCAGGAACTAGTCCTTCCAGGTCAGTCTCTCTTCTGAACCCCTCCCAAAATGAGCTGTGCAGCTCCGTCATCTACTCAAGCAACATTCTAATTAATCTGGCCCCTGAGTGGACAATTTGCTGATTCCACACCTAAGCACCAATCACCTCTAGCTCCACCCTACGATCCTTCAGCAGCAAGGGCCACATTGGATTCTTCAGACTGGAAATTACTGACCAACTGCCTTAAAATTCCAAGCTTATTCTGCTCTGTTAACATGGATACGTTACTATTCTATATTACATTAATCATCATAAAAAACACTAAAAATGTATCATGTTTTCAGTACCCCAGCTGGATAGCTGACTTCTTTGGCTCTCTACTGTATTTTCTTATAATAAAAGTAATCAAGAGGAACCCCAAGTTGCTATTAACAGAAGTTTATGCAGTATGAAAAATGTCAGTGTGCTGTGTAACTTTAGCTTATAAATCTGAAACAAAAACTGCTTGCAACATGGTTCTTTTTTGTTTTAATCACACTTTCCCTCCTGACTGAGGCTGGAAATAATTTATTCACACAGTTTGTGGTCTGAACCCCACCTCCCCAGGGACCGTCCCAAGGGATCCAGTTATGGATTGCTTCTCAAGAGCACTCACCCTCTCCTGGTTCCTTTTTCATCCTTTCCAGCCTGTCACCATGGCTCCAGGACTACAAACAGTATTTTGTGACCACACCACATTCACATGTTAGTGACTCTCATTTCCTGATGCCTCAGACAGATGGGACTGATTTTATTTGAAAGTCCACCCTTGAAACTGTAAGTGATCCAAATTTAGTGATATCTGCCTTAAAAATAGCAAAGTTATATGGTTTAGTGAGAAGGTTGTGCACAGATTTTCTGTTTGAAGTCTTGTTTTTTTTTAAACAATGCAGCTTTACTTAGCTCTGTTTTTATAAATATAAATTCTTGTGGTAAAATGGTTATATGATTCTGTTCATTAGACTGTGGCCTACTTAGCTGTGTCCTAAGATAAATTATTTTCTTTAATTATAAAGAGATCCTTTGAGTGTTTGATTTGTATATCTATTCTCTTGAGAGCAGCCTGCTGCTGCCTAAGATTTTTTATGAGCCCACACCCATTCTAGTAGTGTGTGTGTGTGTGTGTCTCTCTCTCTAAGCCCACTTTGTTATTAATTATTAATTCATCGCAGTCAGTTCCTTTCTTTATTTCCCTGGCATTTGTCACCTGCTCCACTAAAATGTGTGCATTGACTGAAAGAGAGTAGTCTAACCACTGAGAGTGTCACTCCCAATTACACCAACAGGCCCAAGCCTGGTGCCTGACACTGGTAGCAGTATGCTCACTCCAGGAGTTGGTGTCCTAGCCGGACCCACCCTCCCTTCCTAGTGTGGTAGCACATTAGACAAAAGCCTATTGGTACCACTTTCTACTCCTCATACAGGTGCTAAGCACTGCACAGCTGCCACTCTACATCTAAACATATGGCAATTGAAGATTAAATATGTGTGGGCAAAGTAAGCATTAATGCCTGACGAAGGAGGCTTCTACTGGGGTAATGCATAGTTGGGGGTTGTGGCATGAGGCCTTGGCCGAGTGCTTACAACCACCCAACCATGCATTAATTCCCCAGCAGAAGCAAACTCTGGAGGGCATTAATGCATTTATAACAGGGGAATACTTGCGTTGTTGTTGTTTCTGTTTGTACAGTTCTGTTCGCTGGAACTGTTCAGCTTTGTGTCAGTGCGGTGAGATCCTGCGTTTTTGCAGCAATGTGTTTTCTGTTTGCTCTTGTGACAGGTAGTGGTGCTAGAGATTGACCCGGTGACCCCGTGATTAATAGTTGGAGAAGGCATTACCAGTGATTAGTCACTGCTCTAACTTTGATCATGTGGTGTATTTTGTCCAATGACGTTGCCTTATTTCGGGTTTCTCTTTTTTGGCGAGTTACAATTTCAATTAAGGATGGTGCTGGTGCATAGGCAAAACATCTCAGGCTGGCCACAGTAGTTACCACTAGACCACCAGGGTGCTAATGCTAGCCAGTGCAATTAACTACCAGCCCATGGCTATCAAACATTGCAAGTGTGGTTGGTTACTTGAGACTGGTGCCAGGCACCCAATCATTACTATGGAGGCTACAGTGTATACAGTGTCTGTGGGGTGAAAATAATCAATCCCCCCTTTTTAGTTTACTCCCTATGTACTAACAATATGCTTAGGATAATGCTTATTGTATACAGTGCTTGACATCCAACGTGGTAAGATCCTACCTTTCTTTACTTGACCTCTCACCAGGTGACCCACACCTCTCAGGTAATAATCATTTCCTGCAGAACAGGCATTCATTGACTGTTGGGGGGGGGGGCAGCAGCATTCCAGGCAGACTGAAGTCTTGACTGTTTTCAGTTAGGTAGACCAAAGAGTTGTGAGCTACAGTAATCAAGGCAAAAAGGCACAAACCAGTGGATGAGGATCTCAGCAGAGCAGGAGTCAGGACAGTGATGTAGATGTGATGTTACAGAGGTGAGCCTCACAGATGCTAGAGATATGGGGGAAATGAGAGTTCAGGGTTATGGAGAACACCAAGGCTCTGGGCAGAAAGGTCAAATGTGATTTCAGAGTTGAAGAGCAAGATGGAGGAGACAGAGTCTGAATTAAGAGATTTATTCCCTCAAGAGGAAGATCTCAATGTTAGACACAAAAGACCTCAGTGTTAGACACATTAGGCTGAACAAAATTTAGTTGGAGCTAGGCAATAATATGGTACTTTATGTACAATCCTGAAGCAATGGCTCTCTTTCATAGTATATGTTTGTAGGGATGTTGGAGGGCCTGTTATGGATATGAGTGTTGCCTTACATATTCTTAAGATGGGAGAACAGTAAAGTGAAGATAGTCAGTTTTAGCTCCCTAAGAACACAGGCAGTCAGACTCTCATATCTATACGTGTCCATCCTATCATCTCATTTTAAATATATAATAGGTCATTGTTTTCTTGTTTTTTTTGTTTTTTATGTTGGCTCACGTGTACATGCCAGCCAACATATTGCAGTAGTAGCAGATTTGGAGGTGTGGTCACTGTGGGTGAATGCAGGGCATGCATCAGTAGGTGCATCACTCATTCCCCAATAAAGCAGTTGCAGGCGCTGACACCAGCAACACATAAACTGGCCACCACATCTAAGAAAAGGTCCGCTGCAATGAGAGCCAAGCTCATCATGCAGCAGCATGCCTTTCCTGGTAAGGCACTTTAATAAACATGGTGGCCACTGACTACTGCCGCACAGAGTGCCCCAACCCACTTCATTTGCTGATGGTGAGCACAATCCCCATCGGCATAATGCCCCCCGCTCCCATTTAAAGCATATGCTGAGGGGGTGCCCAATACCCCTGGGCATCATGCACCCCCCAAACAGTCTTTCTTTGCCAACAGATGGCCCAATCCCCATCAGCTTCAGTTCCCCCTTCCCCATTTATTTTGCTGATGGGGGAGCCCAATCCCTGTTGTGTGCTGAGGGGGGTGACCAATCCCCCTTGGCTTTTGTTCCCCCCCTTCAGTATGTGCCAATGGGAGAGACTCAATCCCTATCAGCCAGCACTCCTCAAAAAAAATAGTCAGGTGGCATGCTGGGAGCCTCCACCCCAGCATGCCAAATGCTCCCTGTAAAACAAAACCGCCCCATGATGTTTTTTTTAAACCTGCAAACCAGAAAATAGTCCTCGTCGACTGGTGGCTCTCCCCAGCTTGTGCCCACCTCTGTGCACTCTGCCTCCTCACACCCCTCTCACCCCATACTTACCTCTGGAGCATGGCGCGATGATCTTCGTGAACTGGAACACGCCTGCACTCTTCAAAGCCGACTGCAAACTGAAACATGCTGGTAAGCTGTATAATGGCATAAATAGGGTTTTTTCAACTTTGGTGCATATCTCGGCATTTGGGAAATTTTGGCACCACATTTTCAACATGGGGTTCTTGGGACCCCTCCTCATGAATTCAGTCACTGTCATGGCATTATTCAGTCCCGAAAGGTGATTTTGCTGTCACTGCGTGGAAGCACCTTTCTGGACCAATTAATGAAATGACAGTGCCACTGCTCATGAGAGGGGCTCTCAAAAAGCATATGTTGCAAATTTGGTGGAGAAAATCCAAACAATCACTGTTTTACAAGCGTGCATTGTGCAGTTTCCATGCACACTCGTAACTTCATGAATTTGTAATATTTTCACTACAGATTTTCAAAATTGGCATTTTCCCATACTTCCTTATGAACAGTACAGCTTTCATTTTCCATATCCTAGCTGAAATGTGTTTTCGCATGTCCAGCGCAGAATAGTGCAGTCGCTGTGTGAAATTAGTTTTTGGGATAGTTTGAGAAAATGATGGTGACACTGTTCATGAGCAGAGGTCCTAAAATGCCTGTGTTGAAAATCTGGTGATGAAAGTCCATAAAATGACTGTTACAAACGTGCGATGCACATTTTCCACGCACCCTTGTAACTTTGCAAATTTGCAATATTTTCATACCAGATTTTCAACACTGACATTTTTTCACACCTCCTTATGAACAGTACAGCTGCCATTTTTCACATCCTGCCCAAAATGTGTTTCTACATCTGTGGCGCACAATGGCGTGGTTGCTGTGGGAAATCAACTTTTGGGACAGATTAACAAAATCACAGTGTCACTGTTCATGAGGGGAGGTTCCAAAATGCCTAAGTTGAAAACGTGGTTAAAAAAATCCCAAAAATAATTGGGTTACAGACGTGTGTTGCGCAGTTTCTATGCCTGCTCAAGACTTCACCAATTTTTCATATTTTCACTCCAGATTTTCAATGTTGCCATTTCTTTACACTTCCACGTGAACAGTACAGTTGTCATTTTTCTCATCCTGCCCAAAATGTGTTTTCATGCCTGTATCGCCAAATGGCACAGTCGCTGTGCAAAACCACCTTTCAGCTAACATACTGACGGTGCTGCTCTTCATGAGGTGGGGTCACAAGAAGCCCATGTTGAAAATTTGTAGTGAAAATACCTGCGGCGTTAGGGTTTCCAATTGTAGCATCCCACCCTGCAGTGACTGACAGGCATCAGGGGTGTGACTTGAGATCACTGGCTGTAATACTCATGCCATTCCACTCCCACCTCCTAACCTGCAGCCAGTGACAGGCATCGAGGTGTGCCTTGGAGTGATCAGCCCTAAAGTTCACCCCATTCTCCTATGCTGCACCCATCTCAGCGTATTTCCTTATGGAATGGGGTAAGTAAAAGGCCCAAAGACTCCAAAGCACACCACAACACTTGTCAGTGTCTACAGGGTAGAGTGAGGTCAAATGGCATGAGCGTTATAGCTGATGACCCAAAGGCACACCCCAATGCCTGTCAGTCTCTGAAGGGTAGGGGTGGGGTTGGCGTCAATTTAATACTTCACTGCCATTCCTATTATGCATCTCTAACTCCTGCACTACCACTGCCAGTGAGACAACATTTGGCATTGACAAATTCTTGTTATGACTGCTAAGACTATGAATCTCATACTTTTTTTGTTCCTGTTGAGAGCAAGGAGCCAAAGGTCACCTTAGCATACTGTTTTCAAAGTTGAACACGCATCATACTAATAACTAGACAGTAGCGTGGTTATGCCCCTGATGCCATGGCAGCTCTGGGGTTTTGGGAGCTGCATGGAACATACTTGTAACTGAATGTTACTGTATGTGGTGAACAGATGTCTGTGACAGTATGAGACGCAGTTATGCTGTAAGAGCCCTTCTTGTGGCTGTGTTTCTAAGAAGCTGATTGGCTAACAGGACACAAGTTATCTGTTACCTAAATGCAAGGGCAGGAAGTTCAGACAGGAGGCGCAAGCTCCATGAGAGCTGTAAGAACAAGGCACACCTTGAAAAAGCACCCTGAGTTTACAGAAAACATCAGCTGTGTGGAATAAGTGCTGTTCTTTTTATCTCCGCTAATAAACTTATATTGATAATCCTACCACCAAGCCCAGGCCTGTTTGTCAACTGAGTGTCAACTGAGCTGAGCTGCATTTTGTGCATCCATAAGAGCTGTGCAGAACTTCCTTCTTTCTGGTTCCATCGCTGAATGAGTGTGCAGCAATATTTCCATATAACGGCTGTGTAATGCAATAAATCTGAAACATTATTACCACTAAGTAACGGATGGGCCATGAGATTTCAAAATAGGATATTGCCTTGGTTATTTTTCACAGTACTATCTACAATAAGAACTAGGCTTATAGAAAAGTATTACCATCTACAATCTACATTCATGCAAACTGTTTCACTAGAGAAATAATGCAACACTGGATGCATTTCACGGTTTTGTTTTTCACCAGATTTTGACAGAATTATCCTAATATTCCTTGAGAAAAATTCATGGCAGTGACTCTGAAACATCCCACTTTTGCTGTGTCAACAGCAACCATCAAGCAGAAGTAACTGAACTTCAGGCAAGACTGCCACGTATGCAAGCTCGTTCATTTCATGTGCATTTCTTCCTGTGGAAAATGTTTGTGAAACATCACACGGTTTCATACAAGTTGCAGATTTCATTATAGATGCCCCAAATAATGTTCCATTGGTGGATCTCAATGATATAGCATATCACATCCCAGCCAGCATATCCTTAATGTTTTTTACCTTTACTTATGCTGAGGTTTTTCTATATGCTATATCTGTGTTCATAGGTAAATGTATCATAATCGCGTGTGTTACTTCTGCCCCTCAACACAATAGCTATTTTGATCTGCTTTTTGCATTTCAATGCTAATGTGGTTGCAATGTGTACTGACATGAATTTCC
The DNA here is from genome assembly GCA_016271365.2 of Neoceratodus forsteri. Classification (NCBI taxonomy): domain Eukaryota; kingdom Metazoa; phylum Chordata; order Ceratodontiformes; family Ceratodontidae; genus Neoceratodus; species Neoceratodus forsteri. The sequence goes on from CM028136.1 coordinate 134,036,427, forward strand.
CATTGTCATTATGACTACTGCAATGTTTACACTCTGTAAATGTGTAGTTCCTTTGCATTTATCCACAACAAATGTACAGTGGAGCCCGTCACAACTTAACACCGTAACTTGCAGTGAATGACATGTCACAAAATACTGCATGACAAAAAGGGCTTAATTGCCTCTGAATTACAATGTTCCCAGCAGTATACTATAGTATTTAGTGATATACTGCAGCATTACTGTGTTGCATCCTGGCTGGTGCCACTGTATGTATGTATGTCTGTATGTATGAATGCATGTATATCTGTATGTATGTATGTATAACCTTTGCTATCCTAAATTTCCCTTCCCCAGTGTTGGAATTAAACTTTATGAGCTTTGGGAGCTAGGGGGGCCCATAAGGGTCATATCTTTAAATGGGGCCCCCCTTACCAATACAAGTTAATGGCAGTGATGCCTGAGCTACCAAGGCTCAGTTCAGAGCTGGGGGGGCCAAGCCCTGTCAAGGCTCACTGTAATTCCTGCACTTCTCTTCTCTCTTCAGATCATAGCTTTAAAGGAGACTCCCAGCTCTTTTTGCTCACCAAGTGAAATATGTTTTAAATCAGTCAATGAATCAATCAGTAATCAGTCATGCTGGATTGGCAATTGTAAACATTACGATACTCTTACTTTATGTAGTCTGGAAACTTTTATGTTATCTTGGAATTTCTGTACTTTGAAAGCTGTGATCCTTGAAAATGAGCTTTTTTTCCTCACTGGTACACTTCCTTTTGTTGAATGAGAATACATTTATTGCAACATAAGTTACCACCTCTACTTTCTATATAGCTAGAACAAGCTGGATAACTGACTGCCCTGAATGTGTTATCTGCAACTACAGTACTAAGTTCCAAACATTAAGCAGACCATTGTTTTATCTCATGCTTTTCTCCCAGGTTAGCCCTATGGTTCCCCATCTCCAATTCCCATCACTGGGGCAGCAGCACCCTTCCTTCTGCCAGTAGGGTAGCTCAGTGGCAGAGATACAGCAACATTTTACTTCACTGGTGCAGGTGCTGTGACGTTGGGAACTTCCTACTACATGTAACAGGTGCGAAGTTTCTTGACTTCACCCAGACTTCATATGGCAAAGTTCTTTAAAAATAAAAACTTTTTTTTTTAATTTAACCCGAGCTCCACTCACTGAGTAAATGCTTCCTACCAGCTCCTACCACCCAGACCTTTAATACTGCAATACCTCCACTCTACCACCCTCTAACACCCCCCACACCATCCTGGTGAAGTTTCTTATAATAAAAAAATAATAGTAGTATTAATTCAATCATCCCTTACCCTTACCCTCATCCACACCAAATCATGTAAACCACATCACCCACCACCCCATCTTTGAACCCCCCACATCAAATAACAGCCCCACCCCTCACCCTCCCACCTCCCTGGCCTATTCCCCGATTAAAGTGATACAACCACAAACGAAACAAAGAAAAATGCCCGTCAATGCACTGAGTGAGACAATCTCTTCACTTATCAGTGTCCTATAATAGAATAAGTGAATGATGATATCTTGACCACTAGAAACACCTGATTGACTGCTTGTTATCCAGTAGGGAGTGGGTGAATGCTGAGTGGGGGTATCCCACATGCTCCTCCCTCCCTGGGAGTTGAGCTCCTAAGTGCTGTTCCATGCCTTCTTCCCAGGCTATCTCCATAAGATTCTTGTCCTCCAATGTGATCCCTGAGCCAGTCAAAACTGAGCAGGTAATTAGGATACAGTGGTTAACATCTAACCTGTCTCAACTATCCCTGGTGGAACACAGTAAAATGCGACACATTTAAACAACTCTAATAATGTACTGTATAATCATGGCAGGAGGCTATGTAGTACTGTATGGATTAGTACTTTTGCATGGGATATTATGTACAGGGGGCTCAGTATGCTGTAAAGTAGTGGCACTCAGCCCGTAGAAACACTCATTGCTTGCTGACTAAGGACTAGAATTAGAATCAACTCTGAAAGCCACTCTTTTGCCCTTGCAGTCGAATACAGGAAGGGTGCCATCATGGTAGATAAGCAACAAACCCAGCTCCACTCCCGCATCCATGCCTTAGACCAAACAGCAGCCAGAACAAAAAACATCACACAGTAGATGCCTCGGATAAAGTATAAACTTTTATTATCTGACAATACACATAGAGCTATAGTACAGCAGAAATGGCAGAGGATAAAAGAGCAACCCTACTGATTTTGCAGGTCCAGAACCCCTCTTTTTCCCTCAGAGTGACTTTCTCAATGACACAGCATTTGAATTCATGCTTTCTACCACTATTCTTGTAGGTTGTCACATGCACTGCTAAGGCATTATTTTCATCACATTTATGGATACTTCTTAGTCAGTTCCCTACCTGGATTTTAAACTGGTGAGTGGTTGTACTCACATAGAACTGCCCACACATATATGTGATAATATACAGTACCTTGGTCATGGTACAGCTGGTGAAGTACCTGATGTCAAAACTCCTGACTAGTATTCACAGTGGTGAAAGTCCAGTCTTAAGGATGTCTGGGCAGAATTTACAGATGCCACATGTGTGGCAACTGTTTGGAGTTAGTGGCCACTGAGACAAAAAAAAACTACTGATAGGACATGGTTGCCACTACTAACACTGTGAATCTTGCCACTTATATGTGTGGGGTGTTCTGTGTGGTTAAACTACTCAACAGGAATGGGGGCAGGGGAGGAATGGGGGGCATCTGGACCTAGCACTCCTGAGAAGAGAGTTATTTTGGATTTATACACTGGGGAACCTTGTTAGCCATGGATTGAATGATAGGTTTGACGTTATCCCCTTCCTTTAAACTGATTTACAGTACAGCCCCCTAGCACCGGGGCAAGGTGCTGACCTGTAACGCTGGCAACCCAGGTTCAGGAATGGATCTGGGGCATCAGAGGGCTGGCCTGGGGAGAAGGATTGATGATGGCTCTCCTTCTCTGGGGGGAGTGGCAGAGAGTTCGATGCCTTATGGACAACTAGCAGAGGCTGGGTATCCTGCAAGCACTGATGCTGACAATTTTATGGGGTGGGGTGGATGCTGGTTATCATTGCAGGTCCCCACCCCCGTACACTGGGGAGAAAAAAAAATGTTGCTGCTGCCTGGATGAAGCCAGCCCCTCCACTTCAATTAGCCCCCAGGGCCAGCTCCCTAACCTATCCCATCACTTGTGGCACTTAGGGCCGGTGCCACAACCCCACCCTGGGGGGCAAGCCTGGAGGTAATGGGGAGTCACAGCTGAATTGGGAGTGGAAGTGGGAAGGGTCTGTGATTGGGCTGAAGGTACCAGCAGCAAAGGAGCGGCCAAAAGTATAATAAAAGTTTAAAAAAAAAACTGATTTATAGACCTGTATTTTAATATGCCTTGTGTTTATATCCTCTGCAGGTCTTGAATTCGATTATGGGTTATGCTGCTATTTTGTGCTATCTCTCGTTGCATCTCTGTGTTGCCCATCCAGCTGATGTGAACTGTATAGATCATAGAATACATCGCTTTGTGAATTGGGCAGCTTTGCACAGCACTTGGACTACAGTCACATTTTCTTGTTAAAATAAGCTGTTGACATCTCATCAGGGTCATCTGTTATTACAGAACTTGCTAATAGGTATAGCCTATTGCCCAATCACTATTTGGTTAGTGTGGATAGTAGTCCATTTGAAACATAGAAACATTGCATGTGATGGCAAATAAGAGCCGCTGGGCCCCCCCCCCCCCCAGTCTGCCCATTTTTTTTTTACCTTATATTTTTGCTGCAGACCCTATTTGATCTACAGCACAAACTCTTCCCCTTCCCATCCTTACCCCTATGATTTTCTTGTGTCTATCCCAGGCATTTTTGAACCCCACCACTGTTTTTTAAAATATAAAATTGTGTTATGAAGTGCTGTATCCTGACTTATAAATATAACTAGCATTCCACATTCTGTCTACACGTTGGTACTAGCACCTAAAAGCACTTTGTGTTATTTTTACCTTACAGTTTTTTGCACCTATTGCTTTCAATCTCAGACTTAAATAGTCTTTTCACGCTGCAACCCCCCCTCCCCCGATGACACATGATGAGCAAAACCAATGGAGTTGCTCTGTTACCCTCTGTTTTTTCTGCGTTCTATAGCTCTATGTGTATTATCAGATAATAAAAGTTTATCCTTTATCTGTTGAGTCTGGTGCTGGATTTTGTTTTGTTCTGCTGTCATGGTAGCCTGAATTGTTGGGGCAGTGATCAAGTGGAAATAATGAGGAGAGAAGGAATGTTGGCAGTGACAAAAAGAACCATTCAGCCCATCAAGGGTCATCTCCTTTAAACTGCTTGCATTCTGCATGTCTCTTCAAAAGTAGCACATGCTGCACTGCATACCCATGCTGCCGCTGGGGCTGACCTGGTACCTGGCTGAGACAGTGACTGCAATGCACCAAGGAGTCCCAACAGGATGAAACGTCTGTAGTTTGTTGCTTTCAATCTATAGTTGATCAGGTGCAAAATCCTGTAGAAACAGTAATTTTATTCACAGAGCCCTTGTTAGCCTACTGCTCACACCGATCTGCCTACCTATGATACCTTGCACTGGCTTTGAGATTTATTGTTCATATGGGGGGGGCGGTTGAAGAGACATATGAAAAACAGGCAAGCTGAATAGCTGTCCTCTCCTTGCACACTGTCATGAATCCTACACACTGCTCTTCCTGTAGACTAGGTATTTGGAATGCTACTTCTGAGTGTACTCATTACCAGACTTTCTCTGGGACTGACCTGACACCTGGCTGGGACAGTGACTATACTGCACAGAGGAGATCCAACAGAACAAACCTGTGTCTGTAGGTTCTGATTCAGCCTATACTAAATTGAAAGCAAAAGCCTGTCTAAAGGTGGCTTCAGGTCTAGTAATGCTCTGTCAGCCTGCCCCACACAAGAATTTGCATACTCGAGATTCCCAGTACTGGGTTTCATGCTTTTATGCTTGTGGCTTGGAGGGATGAACCGAAGCCATACGAGTTGGATATTTGTTTGGTCCTTGCATTCTTTTATGGACCCTACAGGCTGCTTGTTTTGTGAGCTGCCTCTCAGGCATGCTACCTATGAATGTACTTAAATGATGAGCCATCTCTTTTCAATTTACTGATGTCCCATGACAATGATTCTCTTTCTAAAATACCTCACATAGTCTTTTGCTTTGGTTGAGGCAGCCATGTCTGAAGTCATAGAAACAACGAAGGTGCAGTGCACTTTGTGTTATAACACCATGCACCATTAAAGGTACTACAGCAAAGAAACAGTACAAACAAAACAAAACAAGCCGCACACACACCAGGCAAGGTTAAATATGCAATTTATTGTGCAAGTTGGCAGCCAAGCATACCTCTACCAGGCTAACACCCCTATGTATTGCTTCAAGTATGAGGAAGCCTGCACAATAAATTGTACATTTAACCTGGTCTGATGTGTGTGCAGCTTTTTTGCTTTTCTTGGTTTTGCTCATGCTTGAAGCCAGTGTTTCCCCTTTTGTTTTTCCTCTGGTCATGTGCCCATCTCCAAATCTGTTTTCCCCAAATATGGCCATACCTAATCTACTTTGTATCATGGTACCTGACCTTGGCCTTGAGTAGCAGATCAATGGTCTCCTGCAGGTCCCCACCAAGGTCCACTCATAACTCAGCCACAGTTGGTGCTGCAGGGTGATGCACTCTAGCCCTACTTGCCTGTAGAGTTGTACACCCTAGCTCTATCTGTCTGCCAACATAATGGTGCACCCGAGCCCTACCTGCCTGCCTGAAGAGTGGGGAACCCTAGCCCTTCCTGCCTACCTGCAGAGTGGGGAACCCTAGCCCTAGCTGCCTGCTTGCAGAGTGGTGCACCTTAGCCCTACCTGCCTGCTTGAAGAGTGGGGAATCCTAGCCCTTCCTGCCTACCTGCAGAGTGGTGAGCCCTAGCCCTGTCTGCCTACCTGCAGAGTGGTGCACCCTAGCCCTATCTATCTGCTTGCAGAGTGGTGCACCCTAGCCCTACCTCTCTGCCTGCAGAGTGGTGCACCCTAGCCCTGCCTGCCTGCCTGTCTGCCTGCCGAATGGGAAACCCTAGCCCTACCTGCCTACCTGCAGAGTGGTGCACCTTAGCCTTACCTGTCTACCTGCATAATAGTGCACCCTAGCCCTACCTGCCTGCAGAGTGCTTCACCCTAGTCCTAACTCCCTGCCTGCAGAGTAGTGCACCCCATCCCTACCTTCCTGCCTGCAGATTGAGGAACCCTAGTTCTACCTGCCAACCTACAGAGTAGTGCACCCTAGCCCTACCTGCCTGCCTGCAAAGTGGTGCACCCTAGATCTACCTGCCTGCTGAGTGGTTTACCCAAGCCCTAGCTGCCTGCCTGCAGTGTGGTGCAACCTAGTCCTATTTTCCTACCTGCAGAGTGGTGCATCCTAACCCTACCTGCCTGTCTGCAGAGTGAGGAACCCTACCTACCTCTACCTGCAGAATGGTACACCCTAGCCCTACCTACCTGCTTGCAGAGTGATGCGCCCTAGCCCTACCTGCTTGCAGAGTGCAAGAAGGGAAGGAAAGCACTTTGGTTCTTTATAATGCCTTCCATATAAACAGTATCTCAAACCACTTTAAAATGCATGAACAGATGGCAGCAGCTTCCAGGCACCTATGCATAGGCTAGAAAAAGGTCAGAGTGCTAGGGCCAGAGAAGAGAGAGATGTAATAGTAAAGAACCTTACTTTTATACATAATATGACTGTTAAGGCTAGAAGCCTGTTTTCAAAGGTGTTCTGATACAGCGACATTGCTGCATAAATCTTATATGAGGTATTGAGTTAGAATTTACATACGTCTAAGTAAGATCCAGATGATATATTAAGGTAGCATAACTAAGCACTGGAAGGTTAAGGTATTCATTCAGGATCACGCAGGAAGTGGCAGTTGTGGCAATTGTGCCTAGGTCTCCACTGTTCTGTGCTCTAAACACTATCCTTTACTGCCTCCCTAGTGCAGAGCTAGACTGCATTGCTTCCACAAAGCTCCCACCTCACTGACCCTATGAGCGTGAGACCCAGGGTCACTTCAGAATGTGTATCTCCTATGTGGCAGTGTGGTGCACTGTTACTAAACTGTTGGGCAACCACTTTACAAATCTGTTGGTGAACTACTGAACAGAGCTGCAGGGCTGTCTCCAGCTGATTTATTGAAGCAGTCAGACCAGCACTACTGAGTCTGGCCATGAACATCTTTAAACTTTCCAATCAACACTCCTGTTACTTTTTGGTCAGAACAGGGCATTTATTCCACACTTGGTCTAAAAACAGTGAAACTGAAAAGGCACTGCATGCAAGCACAGGAGAAGGAAAGGAGCTTAAAACTGTATACAGCACCTTTCGTGTACATCATATGGTCTCAAACCACTTTACAAGTCATTACCAGTTGCATTAGCTGTTAGGCAAGTGCAGTAAAGCAATGAGAGATAGAATGTGCTTAAGGAATCCTCAGGAAGTTTAAAGAGTGACAAAAGAAGCAGCTGAGCACAGGGAAGTTAAGTAACTTGCTCAAGGTCTCACAGTGAGTGAGCGATCCAAGGTGGGAGTCAAACCTGAGTCCCCAGGTTCATTGCTTTGCTCTGTAATTACTAGACTGCACTAACTATCATAAATGCTATCATTCTTCTTCATATTGTGTACCATGAAAAAGACATGTTGGTGCTCTGTGGTTTGCAAATGTAAACCCGCAATGAGATACAAGGGTTCAGATCATGCACTGGTAACAGTTGTTGAGGTAATAACTTTTTTTTAGTAAAGTTTTGCCCAGAGATGCAGCTTCCAGCAGGGCTCCATGTACAGTATGTACTGTAATTACATAAGAATCTGAATAATTCCACCCCATGGTTGAAATGTTCAAAAAAGCAAGGGTGCCACACATGAGGCGAGCACAAAGGCACATACTAAATGTATGACTTGATTTTAAAAAGTGGCAGTACACCATACCACCAGGTGACACCTCACTTTGATCCCTGTATTCTATAAGTGCAAATCTGTAAGCATTATCAAGTTGTTAGAAGCCAAAGTAGCCCTGCATTAAATGGCAAATAGAAAAGTGGAACTGCTAGTCAACTAATTCCACTATTGTCAACTTGGCACTGATTTTTTTTTTTTGCACATGATATCTTTAAGAATCATGTTAGCTAAAGCCCTGTTTTGCAGTATGAGTTTGTTTTTTATTGGGTTTTTTTTCTGATTTTACAAATCCCTTAGAAGTTCAACACACAGCATTCTACTACAAGTTGCTTAGTTATTTTAAACCTCTTTCCTGTTCTGCGACCAAAATAAAAAGGGCTAGGTTTGACTAGATATAAAAAAAATCAGCCAGGAGACACAGTGTTCTCTAAGTACGTGGATGGTGCAGGCCTCCGAAAACAGCACTTCCTCATTTTCATGGTGTGCTGAGAGACCTTGTGAGCGTGTTTGTTCTGCACAGCAACCACAGTGCCTCCCCAGCTGACTATATAAGGCGGCTGAGCTGGCAGCAGACACATTCTTGCAGTTAGCAAAACTAGTCAGTACAGAACTCGTTGCTGAAGGCAAGGCAAGATCACCCAGCTCAGGATGCCAGGATTATTCTTCCCTCAGGCGCATCCAGCCCAGCTTAAAGACAGCAGCTGCAACCCCAGCGAGGAGAAGGGACACAAAAAGAAGCAAAAGACTTTGTAAGTGTTTATGGTTTGCCAAGTAATGAAAATAAACAGATTTAAGAAAGAAACACTGTACTACAGTGTATTCAATTGAAAGGAAACTGTTGATTAGCAGGAAGCCCTTGATTAGCAGGATTCTACAATGATGCATGTGTTAGTTTTGCAGTTGTTTAGCACTAATGCAAAACTGTGTATTTTGTAAGTATAGCAGAGTTAAACTGACTTGTTAAACACGTCATGATGTTAAGGACATTTCTTCTAGTCCAGACTGCAATTTCTTAAGTAATGTGCAAACCTGCATGATGGATAATTAGCATAAATTGATAGTAGATAAAAATGTATACTTTTGATAGTGAAGCGGTAACTACATTTGGCAAGGGTACATAATGGTGCCTACTGTGATGTAATATTTTATTTTAATCTGTATTTCTATATGACCGGATCACATTTTACAAAGGGCACATGTTGCCTAAAGCTCTGCAGGTCTACCCTAAATAAATAAATACAATAAATAAACATCCAGTCAGGGTCCTTTGTGGATGAGTTCCACTGTAATATCTTTAGTCTGCTTAGGTTTTTACATTTTTTAGGCACAATATCTGGGAAAGAGCACTTTTGCTAGAGCTATGTGTTGTACCTCTATAAACTCAGTCTTCAAGGCAGCAACATCTGTGTTACAGAATTGTATATATGCTTGGCACTTGCATTTATTAAATTGTTTCCACCTTTTCTTTTTTCTTTGCTTTTAGTGGTATGGACCTCAAGACATGTCTGCGATCCATCATACCACATCTGGAATCCAACATCAGTGCTACAAAGCCCCTGAAGTAAGTAGTTCATGTTACTATGGATACTAAACACTATCTACAAACATAAAGTTTTAAAGAAAGGTGACTGCGTAGAAAGCAGCCCTATTAACTACAGAATGTAATATGTTCCGTATACCCCCAACTGTTCCTCATCATTCCAAATGGTGCAGAGAGCTTTGTTTGAACCATGAAACTCTGTGGCAGAAATACTATTTAGTTCTAATTATTCAGTGAATATATAAAACAATCCTGCAACCTGCTTGGCCAACTGAGATCTTTACCCATCGGTAAATTCTGGCATAACCCATGGATGAGGAAGGGCATTTATAAAAAATAGCTAATTAAATACATTTTTAAATTGCTTTTTACACATGGGTTCATTGTATAATCACAATAAGCACTCCAGGACATGGGTAATTGGGGGATTGCCCACTTGTTGTATGGTTAAGTCCTCCAGCTGCATCTTGTGACACACCACCCATGGCATGGTTAAATCCTCCAGTAACCCCTGTCTTGTTATGCCTTTATGTATTTATTTAGTTTTTGTTGACCACGAAAGGAGGACTAGACAATTCTGCCTATTTTCAGCCTTGTCCCTGGGGGAAGGGGGATACAGATGTATGTCAACTAACATTGAAGCTGATTAAGCTTATTGCTTAAATGCAAATCATTAATCAAACTTTAACAAAACAAGCCAATTTCCCTTGGTGAAACATGGTTTGCAAACAATGTAAAGGTATTACTTTAAATCTGAAAGGTTAAGTCCACAGAGCAATGCGTAGATATTGCCTTAAAAGTCTCCTTATGTTTACTGCATGAGATAAGGGATTATCCATTGTTTTTCTTGGCACAAAGTGTGCAGAACTGGCAAATAATTTTTTTTATTTTTTTTTCCACAGGCTGAGTTCTGAAGAGGCTAACAAGTGGTCACAGTCACTAGAAAAACTCCTGGAGAGCCAGAGTGAGTATGGCATCAGCTGGAAACTTCTATTTGTCAAAATGTTGGGAGGAAAATCTTGGGAGGAACAATTAGCTGAACAGACTGAATGCCAGCTGTAGTATGCCAGCTGAAGAGCAGTAGGACTGCATCACTAATTTATGTCAGGAGTCAGGAATGATCCTTTCTAATAGCACTGTCATGAGAAGGGGCAGTTCGCCCGATGGCAGGAAAGGCGGATTCTCTCAGAGGGAGGGGGGGAAACAGAATTAGTCTAATTTACTAGTCTAATCATAATGAGATCTGCCAGAGAGAGAGCACTGTTAATAGTCTGCAGCCATGGGTCAGATAGGGGAAGGGAGGGGGGTCCTCAGCCTCAACTGCATGAGCCAAGGTCACAGAGAGGTAAACGTGTTAAGAACCAAGGGCTGAGGATGGTGACATAATCTGGACTAACAAGAAGAAAATACTGTACTGTACTACAAAATGTATCAGCAGAGAAGCTGATTTTGTATTTATTTTTCTGTAGCTGGTTTGGCTGCCTTTAAAGCCTTCTTGAAGTCAGAGTACAGTGATGAGAACATCGAGTTCTGGCTGGCCTGTGAGGACTTCAAGAGAACCAAGTCACTGAGTAAGCTGGCCTCCAAGGCAGAGAAGATTTTTGAAGAATTTGTCCAAGAGGATTCTTCCAAAGAGGTAATTGTCCTGCAAGAAGACTAGCTGAGGTAGCATCATATTCTGCCAAAGAAATACAAGTATAAACATTTAGCTTTCAGTTGCCACTGCATCTGTCCATATTGATGAACAAAATCAGAGCATTTTCTTTACAATTTACAAGACTTACTTCAGTGCTCTGAAGTGATATATCATACACTGAGACATCAGATCTGTAACTCATAGTGAGAGGTGATGAATTCAAACATCCATGCAGTCATACTTCCTCTGACTCAGTAGCCACAGGAAGACATGTCTAGGGACTCATACAAGGCAGATGGTAGTGGGAGAAGAATGACACAAATATCTTTTTTTTTACTGAGACCACATGTTTTTGAGTTTGATTTGTTAAGCAGGAGGTGAAGGACAGACCCCTGCTTATTGCTAAATCTTTGATCTCCATGTAAAGAGGAGAAAATTAAGTATATTCATGTTCCAAGGGGGAAGAGGAAAGGTGGCTCATGACTTATGGGGTACATAACATGGTTATGTTATAGTATAAAATGCTATGCACAAATGCTCTAGTTATTGCATAGTAGTCCCTCAAGATGATGTGCCTTAATATCATAGGCTGTACACTTAGATTACAGTACATTTATTAATCTCTTTTACTCTCCACAGATAAACATTGATTTTCACACAAGAGAAACTATCAGTAAAAGGGTGCATGAACCAACTTCTTCATGTTTTGATGAGGCTCAGAAAATCGTGTATAGCCTCATGGAAAGAGACTCCTATCCCAGATTCCTGAAGTCAGACGTCTACCAGAACCAAGTCGGCAAACCCAAAGATTGAGAAAATGACTGTGGACACCTTGTGTCAGTGATTGTGTTCCAAGTGGGAGCCACAGATCCCACTTCAGAGTCGGCGTGGCTCTTTTGGATGGGCTTTGGAGTCCTAGAGGGAGGCAGATGGCTTGGAGGAGTAAAGTAACCCAAGCCATCGGAATGGACTGGGCTGGTCATGATACATGGATCCAGCAAGCAGGAGGTGATTTGTCAGAAAGAGAGCTATACATTTTGTGCTAGTCAGAAAGAGTAACCAGGAACCATGAGGCTAATGAAACTCCGACAGAGGCAAACATATACACATACATTTGTTTCTAGCCATGCTACCTGATCAGAAGGATTGTAGTCCATCAATATGGTAGTCCAAGAAAAAATAGTAAATAACCAAAATATCCAACAGCCTATGGCATAGTTTGTCACTCAGATGAAAATTTGTGCAGTTCAGCTTTTTTTTTTATTCACGAATCTGCAGATTGGCAGCTGAGTACAGACTGACGCCTTCACTTTATATTACTGGTATGTTATACTGTGTTATTGGAATACAGTCAGGTTACTATCTCTGCACTTTTGGCAGCCTGATCAAAGTGTTGGTACAGTCTGGAGCTGCCCGGACTTGTGCCCCCATAACAGAGGAGAGGACAGCTGCAGCATGTACTGTATGAACATTAATATTGTTTGGTTGTTTCTGAACTAATATCACTCTTGTTTGTCTTACAAAAGACTTGCCAGTCCAAAAACAGGACTGAGAATGTAGATGTATGATTTTCCTATGAGGTTTGAGTCTATAAATACTGCATGCACTACTGCACATTAAAACAAGAGTTGCTGTCTTTGATCTATCAACTGAAAAAAGACTAATCATTGTCACCTAACTGTGCATTTATTAAAGTTTAGTTTATCTGTTGACTTACTATGCAGTATTTTGCAAATCTTACAATGCATTACGGTTCATTATGACCTTAGTGATTATGTTTGTCATTTTGGTGAGTGATTGTAGTCCCTCACAATTGGATCACAAATCTTAATGAGGTATCACATATGCATATTTTAAATAAATGAAAGCAAATCACACTCCCACTTGCACGTCTTTACTTTTGAAAACAGCTGTAACAATTTTGAGTTGTTGGAGACTACAGTAAGCAGATGAAATGTTACAACATGGACTGTGTGCATTGCAGTTATTAAAGATTTTGAATATTTTGGACAATTCTAAGAAATAATAAGATTTGCTCACTGCATATTTTAACATTGCTCCATGCCTACAGTTCATGCCAGCTGTGAAACAACAGGCCAGACTGCTGGTGCAGTGGTACAGCTATCACTGGTGATGCTGGGGATCCAGGTTCAGGAACAAGCTTGGGTGATCAGGGCTGGCTGGGGGAGGAAGAGAATTGAGTGTGCCGTGGGGGGGGCCCTCATCCTTTGGGGAGGGAGGGTTGCTACCTGTACCCTGGTGTTGCCATGGATGGCAGTGCAGCAATAGGCAGGAAGGGAAGGGAGGACCTTGGTTCGGTGCACAGAGGACATACTGTCATGCCCATCCCCACTTGCACACCTAGCATGCCGTTGACCTGTGGGGCATAAAATGAAGGAAAATAACCCCCATTCCCCAAATGAAGGACCCTGGTATATCCTGGTCTGGGATGTCTGTCATACTGTTGCCTGATGAGACCTCAGGATTTTGCATATATATCCCCCAGCCCACATCCCACTGGGGGGGGGGGGCAAAGCATGGTTTTGTAGATCAGTGATGACATCACAGGTGTCAGCAACCCAGAATGTGCAGTGGGACTCTGGTGGGACTAGGTGCCGGAGACAGCAGGAGGCATAAACTGCAAGTAAAAACAAATGAACAAAAAAAGAAAACAAAAAGAGATACATGTATTACACTGTCCTCAACAGAAAGAAAAATACGCCCATCAAGTTACATATAATTATTTACTTTGCCTGTCTTATAGGTGAAAAAAAATGAGCATTTCAAAAGGCCCTGCTTTGCTCAGAGACTGAGATATGCATCGAGTGATTACTGACTTGCATAACTTCCCTTCCTATTTTTAGCAGCAAAGACATCATTGTCCATGTCATCTCATACACAGAGACATAGTCACATTATACTACAGACAGGCTGCATACGCATCATCCTGGGTGTGCACCCTGCAGATATGGTGTGACCACAAAGTCATGGGATGCTTTCAGGTGTGGTTTGTGATCTAACTTGCACTGAGAACGTAAACCATGTGGGAACAAGTTTTGTTTTTTTGCTGACTATTAATGGAACTGCTTTATCATATTACTCCCAAGCAAAGCAGCACATCAGTGTACAAATCTGGATAAGGATGATGATGCCGCCTGTCTGTATTGTTAACCCCAGAAATAACTTTCCATTATCACAAAAAAAATCAAATTGGGGATTTAAATTTTCTTTCTTTATTTTTTGTTGTGCATCTCCAATTTCAGTCCAGATGTCTTCTTTTATTACCTATTTATACTCCCCTTCCCATCAGGCACCCTTCAGGCTGACCCTCCCCCCCCAAGCCACATCACTTCTCTCTGGACTTACTTGACTCCTTAATTCCTCCATGACTTACCACCCATGGCAGGCATGGGGGGGGGAGCTCTCTTGACCCTCCTTGAATGGATCCAGACAGGGTCAGTGCCTGAGTCACTGGTGCAAGCCTTGTGAGGGGTCAAATATTCATCCTGCCTTGTTGGGTAGTTTCCTACTTTTCTTGCCCTGCCCTCAGGATGTTAGCCTGCTCGAGTGCATCAGTGCAAATGTGCAGTAACATGTGTGTGGCACAGTACCATCCGGCATCCTACCACAAGTGTAGCTCTTTCTACACTGGCACCTGTAGTCACCCAGGTGGCAGTACTGCAGAGGTGCAGGCAGGCCTCCTTCTCCAGAGAGCATCCTTTAGGATGCTAAATGCTCCTCCTCTCTGGCTAGCCATCAGTGATCCAGGCTCATTGTCAAATCTGGGTGACCAGCTTTGTGAGCAGTAGCCTGACTGCTATGCTGATGGGTCTTCCAAGTCCAGATTCTTTCAATTTCTAATGCAAATAAAGGCTACCAATGAGAAGGAGGTATGTTGTCAATGTGTAATGCACATGAAAGCATATGTGCAGAATTACAGACTTAGATGGGGGTGGTGGTTATAATAGTGGGAGAGAAGGTGTATGCCTCCACAAAACATTATGTATTTATTTATTGAAATGTTTCACCAGGAAGGCACACTGAGCAACAAGTCACTCATCTCCTGGTGTGATCTGGGGGGGAAGGAGTACAACTGGAATGAGACATTATACATTCAAGTTACAGGATCAACATTAACATACAGTTGTAAGGCAGGTGTTATAAACAATGTTACAACAGTGTTGCACATAACATGTTGAAAGCGGGAA
Source organism: Neoceratodus forsteri (assembly GCA_016271365.2). NCBI lineage: Eukaryota > Metazoa > Chordata > Ceratodontiformes > Ceratodontidae > Neoceratodus > Neoceratodus forsteri. Next base: position 134,051,793 of record CM028136.1, read on the forward strand.
CAATAATAAGTGCTGGATTAATAAGTAAACAAGTGCTTACGTGAAAGAAAAGGGGGAAGGGGAGGGGGGTGAGGTGGGGTGACGGGGTAGAATCATGCCCCTGCAGACCCCTTCAGGATGCGAGGAACCCTGCAAGGGGACTGGGGGGAACAGGGAGAATGGGAAAAAAACAATGTTCCGGAGAGACCCCTTTAAGATGTTATTATCAAGTGCTTAAGTGATTTCAACCAATCAGTGAACCCCATGACCCCATATTCAGGATCCAGTTGTCAAGCTGTGTGGCAACATGCAGCAATCCACTTCAGTGGTAGGGGAGAGGGGTGGTATTTTCCCTGCTTTTTAAATAAAAATTGTAACCTACTGTAAAACTTAATGTTAATTACTGCAGGTAACTTGAGTGATTTATATAGAGGATAATGGCTGGGGATCGGGTGATAACCACGCTATAATCACCTCGAGTGGTTGCTAGGGCAACATGGTAAACCTTGAGAGCGCAGCTCGAGAGGTTTACTGTATCCCTAGCAGCCACGAGAGTAGATTTCAGCATGGTTGTCACCCGATCCCCAGCCATCATCTTTTATAGTGTATGGTCAAAAAAACACCGTTTGCATTCTGTGTGTGAGAATTATGGAACTCTGGTACATTCTTTTTTGTTATGCCACTGTTTGGAAGTTCCGAAGTGTGGTTAACAACTTTTAAAATTCTAAACAGTGCATAAAAAAACTGTGTGACTGCTGATTATGGTGGTTAATAGGCACTTACCATACATTATAATAAGTTTATCGTTGTTGCAAGAGATGTCTCTTGTGGTACAAGAGTATCATCTGGCAAGTTTGGGCAGACAGAACCACTCAGCTTTGCTCATGGTCTTCTTGCTCAACCTGCATTACAACAAGACACCCATACCAGCTCACATATAAACATAATTTATCCATGCCATACTCTTTGCTGTTCAAAGCAAAGTTCCATTTCTTTTCCACTGCTGATGTCTCTTGTAAGTTTTGGTTCTTTCACCATTAAAAGAATACCAGACCTGTCTATCAATTGCTACTTTCAAAATACTGTACCACTAGTCAGCCCAGTGGGAAAGAGGGCTGAAGTGTTAAGCACCTTAACTCTTCACACTTTGGTGACCCAGGTTCGGTAATGGCATCGGGGTCAGCCAGGGAGGGAGAGAATTGAGCATCCAGGGGACTGCTCTCCTCTCCAGGTGGGAGGAGGCCTGTCATCCCAGCCTAGGCTTCCCCCAGCTGGAGGTCTGGGGGTAGAACAGGTCAGGGAAGCAATGTAAGGGAGGGTCTGTGGGGAGCTACGGATGGGTGTGCCTCCATGCATGAGTACAATGGTCCACAGTTGGGGGTGGGACCAGAAAAATGGAAAAATGAACATCAGAGGGCTTCATGAAACCCAGACCAGCCATCTCTGCAACCACACCACCACTCGGTGTGCATCTTGATCCACCTCAGACTTGTGTGTACTGGGGGGAGGATGACCTTCCCCCTCCGGCCTTGCCACGAGAGGGGAACATGTGGGGAGAATCCAACAGAACATGCAGCCAAGGAAGGTGGAAAGTCTGCCGGGGGGGGCTGGGGACTGGGCTGATGCAGCTGCCCCCCAGGAGAAAGGAGCCAGAAACATCTTTATGGAAAAACAAATTACTGTACTATTAACTTAGGGACTGATTCACTAAACCTACACACCACACTTTAGTGGCATGTAGGTTACACTAAGTGTATTTGCTGAGGGAACAGGCCAGAGGGCTGATGCAGCAATCAGAAAACTCCCTCAGTGGATGTGCATATGCTTACCTACCTGGTCACAACCATGATATGGAGTAATGAACATGGCTGGGTTGGAAGCATGACAGGAAAGTGTTCCTTTAACACAGCTTTCCCTAAGCCACCTACTGTACATGTGACTGAGGATTATTAGGGGGCCAATAACACATGCTAGGAGAGCCCAGCCATAAGCACTTCTGCCCCTTTCACCTGCCTCCACTCCTGGGGCCTGTACAGCCTGTACAGCCCCCAGCAGGCAATGATGGCTCTTATGCAAACATACCATAGATTCCACATTTACGGAAGGACATAGACAGACTAGACGTGTTCCAGAAGAGGGCAACTAAGATGGTGAGAGGCTTGCAACATAAGGCCAGTGAAGAAAGACTGCGGGAATTCAATATGTACACCCTAGAGGAAAGGAGAAAGACAGGGGAAATTATAGAAACATTTAAATACATAAGGGGGTTGAATAAGGTGCAGGAGGCGAGTATTTTTCAGAGGAGGATGTGCTAAAGAATGAGGGGGCCATGGTGTGAAGCTGGAAGGTGGAAAATTCAGGAGGGATATAAGAAAGTTCTCCTTAAAAGAAAGAGTGGTGAATCCCTGGAACAGGTTGCCAGTGGAGGTACTTGGGACTAAAACAGTGGAGGGATTCAAAAATGTATAGGAAAGCACAAGAAAATCTTAGGGGAAAAGGAATATGAGGCGGGTGGAAGAACCAGAGATTATGTAGGGTCTGCGGGGATACTGTAGGTAGGGTTGCATAGGCAGACTAGGTGGGCCAAGAGGTCCTTATCTGCTGACAAATTCTATGTTCCTATGTTTCTATACCCTTCACCACAGGGCCAGGACACAAGCAATTCAATAAATGCAGCATGTTTTCTTCTTCTCAGAAATCCCTTAAAATAACTGATACAGCTGTTCTGTCAGTGGGCCAAAATTCCTTGTGCGTGCTGAGCGAAGGATCCACTGAGTGGCTGGACTGGTCTTCTGATTGGAAGCTCAGCTACTGAGTCTGCTTCTCCTTACCTGCCCCTTCCATTTTCACAGCACTCCAAATGGATATATGAAGTGCCCAGAGATAGTACATACCACTGGCCCATGAGGGGCGCTCTGCAGCATCAACATGCAAAGCTCCACAAGCTAGTATTGCATGAATAACACATTTTACAGACCCTTTAGTGGCTTCATCCCTAACTGAATAATGTTTTTGTTGAAATCAGAATCTGATTTAAATAGATTTATAGTGTATGGTTAGCCCCTTTTATGTAGGGATTTCCACACTCTCAATATTCTTATTGTGGTACAGTTTAAAGGGCATGAAAAATTGTTGAGGTATTGTTCTGACATCACAGCAATACCACAACAACTTTTCAGCCTTGGCGTGCCACCTGATTGATTGAGTATGTGGCTTTGAACAAAAAAGTAAGGGAAAAAGGTGGCACTGCTTAGTGAGCTGCTGACCAAGACAGTTTGACAGCTCCGTGATGCCAGACATGGCTTGGGTGCACTTTTTGCCTTTTTTTGTTAAACTAAACACTGTGGCTGAGGATTATATCTTTGCCCTCACGGAGGGTCAGGAGCGATGTCTTGCCAGCAGTGATGCGGTTGCTGAGCTGCCAGGGTGAGCGTGAGCAATGTCTCAAGGTACGAAACTTTATGGGTGACCATACACAACTAAGGCTGTGTTTCCATCTTGGGCATGTGAAGACATCATGGTAACCTCCTGAGCTTCGCTCTTGAGGTCTCTGTGATGTCATCACATACCCTAGATGGAAACACAGCCTTGTTGTGTATGGTCACCCATACAGTACACTACATATTTGCAATCAGAAATAATATTGCAATTGAATAAACCAAACTACAGGCTCAAAAAATCATTTCAGAATTGTTAGATTTTGTGCATTTTATAAAATCTGTTATATGTTGCACCATAGGGAATTACATATTTCAAAGGGAATCTTTGTTTCCATAAGTTAAAATACACTTGCTTTTCATTTTGATAGTGTTTTTTTTTCAGTGGTTCATTATAACATTGCTGATGGCAAATGATTTAGTTTAAACATTGTTATATTTCTGACTACGCAATAGACGTGTGGTTAATTATTAGAGTACTGTATGCAGCGTTGAACAGCCAATTAGCCAAACCTCTGGTACCCTTTTACTGGAGACTGACCCTTTTATAACATAAGTTGTAGAGGGATTTGGTCCCAGCAACTCCTGGTTTTGTTACAGAATGCAAACGGATGATATCCCTTGCCAGTAGCAAAGTTGCAAAACCATATTCATGTATGTGCGTGCCTACATTCTCTGACATACTGCATGATTCAGGAAAATATACATTGCAAAGTTGACTATGAAATGGTCTTTGCAAGTTTTATTTATTATTTTTTTAAAACATTTTGACCAAGAAAGGTACACTGACAGTGTCAATGCTGATTTCCAAGGGTGACTCATGAGTGACGGGGGTATACAGTTGGGGAGAAATAATAGCAATACAAATTTAAATGAGATTTACATATGTAGTTATTTATTTGAATTTGTTTACCTGCAGAGGCACACTTGGTTGGCGTCTGTTTCCAGGTATGACCAGTGGGGGGGGGGCACTTATAATTAATACATTTGCAGTACATAAGTGTACAGTGAGCTGTACAACATTGATTTATTTATTAAAATGTTTTTCCAGGAAAGGCACACTGAGCAGCGAAACGCTTGTTTCCGGATGCGTTCTGAGGGAAAGGAGAATGAGGAAGAATAGTAAAGACAAAGCATAAGACGTATACAGATACATTATTTGGGTGATGGATATAGTCAAGCCTTAGGATGATGAAAACAATGTAACAGTAAAGCTAACCTAACAGCAATGAGCTAGAACTATAATAATAAAATGAATGAAATAACAAAGAGTAAGTGCTTACATGAGTAATTAGCAGAGAGGCAACTAGAAGAGGGTGGAAAATTAAGCGCAGCTGCAGCAGGGGGCGAAATAGTCCTTTAGGAGGGAGGTGAGGACCTGTGGGGAGGCAGCATGGCAGATGGGTGGGGGGAGGGAGTTCCATATTTTGGGGAAGCAGTGTGAGGATGTTGCCTGGCCTGCTGAAGTGAGGTGTGCGAAATGAAACAAAAACTGCAAAACAAGTAACGGTGCAAGAAGGCACAAATTGTACACAGTGAAAGTACTAAAATACAAAGTGAAGGAAGCAGAACTGGGAGCAGCAGGGTAGCTAGCCAAAATATGGAGGGTGTGCATACAAGGGCTGAACTGACCATTTTTGTGTAGTTTTAACTGCCTCTGGCATAAGCCATGTACCATTTATATAAAATGGCCACCTGTTTTTGTTTTTATTTCGCTTCCTCATTTGGTAGCTCTGTCCACTCTTTCCAGTGTGCCTTCAATGCTACAGCCATTTCTTAACTAGCCAGCAGGGGGAGTTCATGTGCTGAGCAGCAAGCACTTCTCTCTAGAGACTGAGCTGTACATCGCACATGCAAAACAATTAGCTTCCTCCAGCCTGTCATCTGACAGCCTTGCCCAAGCCGCTCCTGAACCTTTGTTGTTCAGACTTTGCCTGTTTGTTTGTTTTTTTCTGAACCGTGACCATTCCACTATGGTGGACATTTAATGAAGAGCTGCAAAAGCCTTTGGACTTTGTCTCTTGTCAGAACAGTGCAATACAGGTGATAGTCATTTGACTAATGCTTTGCAGGGGTCAGCAGGAGTGTGCCAGCAGTCTTATCCTGTTATCAAAAGTGCATTTTTATCATTCCAGACACACATTCATTGATACCCCCAGTCTGTCAGTGGGCATCGCTGCCCATGACTTTGCTTTGTCCTGTAACTGCAGATATGATGTCAGAAGGTATGTACACAGTGGATATCCACTGTCACCTGCAATACAGGATACATATGTGTGTAGGTTGAGGTGTATTCTAGGTAGCATACATGACTGCAAGGTATTTTACTGTATGTGTTAAATGTGTACTTACTGATCCGCCACCCCAGTTCTTGGTTAAGTGCTTGCAACCACAGCTGCAGCCCCAAATGCTCCAGCACACATGCATTGCATAAACCAGAACTTGACACACACCTGGGGGGTTATGCGTCCTGTGGCATCACATGATACCCTGCATGTTCATGCCATGGTAAGCCTTCCTATTGCAGCATACCCCTTCATTCTCTAATGGTGCCACTACGGCCACATGGGTGAATTATATAGCACCTAGAGCATTGTGCAAGCCAGCAACAGCACCAATCCTGGCTTTGACACCCCCACTGTTCATCCTCCATATATGGAAATTTTATGTATGTAACCTTGGCACCATTATACCAAGGGCTACTACCCCTGCCTTGCAACAAGGTTGAGGGGCCTGGGTTCCTAAGTTAACTTTAAAATGGTTTCTTCTCCAGATTTATACAATTGCGCAGTGCCTCCACCCAGAGCATACTTTTCAGTGGCTAGATAAACCTGGTACAACCCTCTGGGATGCCGTACCTGCCCACACCACCATAGTGCCACCCCAAACATGACCTGATGACTTTTCCCCACATTTCATAACATTTGCAATTATTGACTCTCAGCTAATAATATGCTCACGAGACAGGATTATGCAAAAACAACAACAATTTACATGGGGAAGGGCTAGGATGGGTGAACAAGATGAGAGGTCAAGCTATATACAATAATTAAGGTGGTTTAGGTTGATTTGGTTTAGACTGACATGACATCACAGAAATTATTTAACATTTTACCTTTAGGCATCAATCACAGTGGCACCCACCAACCTCTGGGGTAGTCAGATCCCTGGCTATCTATTTGGCTAGCTGCAATCAGAAAGTTGACAGTTATTAGAAAATGGCAGCAAATACCCACACTGGTACCAGCCCCAGAGTTATATAGAATCCCGCAATTCTACATTTATAACCTGGGTACTCAGTAACCAAAGTTCTGAAAAGTTGCAGGCCTGTTGTTGTGTGCAGCTGACGTTGGCCAGCTAGATGGGACCCTTAAAGAAACAAGAAGATTATCTTTAAATTGTACTTTTGAACACACACTAACTGTAGCTTGCAGATCTTGGCCACACTAAACTATGTACAAGTCCTTCTTTTTGATGCGGGGTAGGACCTTGTATTACTTACAGTTGGCAGTCATCACCAGTCTGTACAAGGCTGGATTAAGTGCCTTCAGCTAGTGGGTTCTGTCTCCAGAGGTCAAGATGCAGGAAAAGCTAACAGCCAGCCCCCTATACTGACTGCATGGATCTTACAGCTTTTGAGGTGGAAACTTACATTTTAACTTCTGTTGGCAGTGCCCCTTTCTGGGCTGAAATTACTCTCTGGAAGACCAGGCTGGGACTGGGGCTGGTATATTTCAAACCCCACGTCTAGGCTGTACCCCTCAGGGGAAACGCATATGGCAGCACCCTAGGCAGCACACTACCAGGCTGTATTCAAAGTCCAATCCAAGCTGGATACGTTGCATTCAGCAAATTTATCATGTAAGCACATTTATACTTTCTTGTTCACAGACCTTCACCATGGTTCCTGTAGCTTGCAAACACAGACTTTCATTAGGCTGGGTACTTTTTTCCCTAAAGCGAGGGCGACCCAACCGCTCACAGTCCATTCTAGACAAATCCGATTTTCTTACCATACTTTACCAAAATGGGGCTTGAGGTAAGGCTCACTACCACTTGAAACATCGCTGAGCTAGACAAAGCTTAAGGCATGGCTTTCCACCCTTTAGTAGACTTTACTTGGTTGCAAAGTTGAAACTGTAACTCTTTACACTCGAGACACTTTACGTTTTGGCAAAACTGATTTCTGTAGCTCTCTCAGGCTCACAACAACAGTTGCACAGTCCCGTGTGGCAATTTCCAGGGGTTACCAGGCACTATTGGGTCAGCTCCACGTGTTTTGGGAACTTTCCTTTTAGTCCTGTGGAATGTTATGGTCACAAAACAGCATTTCACAGACTGGACCATCCACGGTCACTCAATCAGTAGGCGTCCACCCTCTCTAGGTGCTGATCAGATGCAGTGTGCAGACAAACAGTCACAATCAGTAAGATCTAGGCTTTGCTACCCCTTAAAGATCTCTCACACTTGTACTTGTAAGTAGAGGTTTACTCACTCAGATCATTTGCAGAATGGCTTTCTTTTCTCTGAGGTTTCAGGCTTTCTTCAGCACTTTCACTGCTGAGGTGGAACGTGCATGCAGCTCTCTCACAACTGAAAGTTCAGGTTCACCAATGTTATCCCCAAAACATGGGGTACTTGCCAGCTCTGGAGGGCAATTTCTGGCACCCTCCCCAGGCTAGTAACCTCTGTTGCCTGCAGCCACTTGTCTCTTTTGGCAGAAGAAAGCCCCCTCCCCTGTGGAGGGGTTTGTACTGGATCGTTAGGCCCATTCTGGAGTGAAGGACCTAAGCCCCCACCCCTGTGGGTGGCTGCCACTCGAACCCTGCTCAGCCTGGAAAAGCACTGTCTTTTTTGGAGTCCTTCTGAGACCCCTGATTGGCTAAGACAACTTGTTGCTCCCACAGCTATTGGCTGAGAATGGTTGTCAGTCCACAAAATAAATATTCATTAGCTTCACTCGATGCACAATAAGCTCCCTGTTTGGGTGCCTGAAATAGGTCCCTGCAGCTTCCCCATAAGCGCTAGACAAAGTCCCATAAGTCTCTGGCAAAAGTCCCTGTAAGCCTTGCTTGAAAACCTGGTGCTCTGATTGGCTGTGCTGCACAGAAATGTCTGCTGTAACACACAGTCCCTTTTGCAGTTTACCACAGTTGCAAATATAAAGTTCTGGGTCAGCTAGAATAATTACTTTATTAAGTTGCTTGTCCCAGTGTTTTGTTGCCACAAATGTGCCCTCATAATCGCTGCCCAGATTAAACATTTAGTTTCAGTCCTTAGCCTGTCTCAGCTGCCATAATTAGAGCCCCCTATGCAGCAGACAGGCAGTTTCCCTGAGTCCCATTGTCCAAGTCTGGAGCAGCCAGTACTTAGCCCTTTATTCTTTTTCCCAATTTAGTGTCCTTATCAGTGCTTTAATTAATTAACCTCTTTTACATCATTTGCCTGTCACCAGTGCCAATATCTAGCTAGCCATTATGCTAGTACAGGCAGCTCATTAATATTCATAGGGGATCAGGGCTCTCTTTATTAATATTCATGAGCCCTGATCCTTAGCTCTTCATGGCACTCTTTATTTACAATTCCTAGAGTGGTCTCTTGGTCCTTGCTAAGGTCACTGATCCCCATTTAGGTGAGGAGGGGCACCAGGACTGCTGAGATATCTCCTGCTCGATTGAAAAGTTGGCGGTCAGGAGATCAAAGACGCTATATGTGCATGCGTGAGCACCGCTTGCTCCAAGGAACATTAGTAATGCGGCGGCTCACGAAACAGGATTCTCTGAGCCCAAATTGGGTCAAGATAACATTGGGGCTGTTTGGGGGATCTTTTGGGGCACGTAATGGATTTGGGCTGTGGCGTTGAAACAGAGAACACCTTGGGGAACCCAGCAGGCATCAGGAGGTAGAAGGGAGCAATGGGGGAATTGGCAAGAAAGTAAGCCCTCGTTTGGGGGGGGGGTACATGTAGTCTTTTATGAGTACTAGTAGTGCTTCTGTGACCTGCCACAGGCATCTAGGCATGGATGCCTGGCTCATGCCACTAAAATATCCTGTGATACGATGGAAGGACCCGGTGGCATAATATGCCAGAGCTGTAAGCACTCAGGTATGCTCATTGAGGGCTTGGAATTTGTTTCCAGTCATGGTCCAAGGAGCATGCATAACTTGTCTATAGTGGCATGGTCAGAACTAAAATATCACATGCAGTGCAACTCTGTTAGCATTCCATGGTCCAGTTTTGGATTCTAAATAGCACATGTACACATCATGATCAGCATCTCCTCTCCAAATCCAGTTGCCACTGCATCTCTGCCTGGACAACATTCCTCGGGTACCTGGGGCACCTCCTCCCTAGTGGTAACAGTGGTGTCCCAGGGGTTGGCATGAGTGTTCATGATGTCCAGGCACATACACAAGGCACTACATTCACGCAACACAGACTCCTGTGTAAATGGGGTGAGGGTCCCCTTTAAGGGCAGCTGTGGTGTGCTCCTGTCCTGATTAACAGCCAGTTGACTGTCAGTGTTGGTATTGGGTGACAGTCCCACTATCATGGACACTGTGCACACTGGAAACATTCCCACAGAGTCATGGAATGTGCAAAGAAGAAGCTGTCCCGGAAGTGCCCTTGTTCACCATTGATCTACCTCCATGATGCTCTCAACCATGAGGGTCGTGGGTACTGGAATGAGACGGGGATTATTAGAGGCTGGTGGACCTTTCCAGGTACTATATCACAATACTGTTTACTGTACATGCATTACACATGATGTAAGTAAGAGTAAGTAAGTAAGATTTTATTTATAAAGCACCCTATCCCTGAGGCTCAGGGCACTGTACAATGTGCAGACAGTGGCAAGAAGTTAAAATAAATACACATCCAAAAAACATAAGTAATCAAATTAAGAGCAGCCTATTCAGAGGAAACAGGACAGCAGTGGGGTGATCCAAACAAAGACCAATATTTACTACTAAGTCCCAAAGGCTTCCCTTAAAAGATGTGCTTTTAGTCCCTGCTTAAAGGCCTCCAGCAAGGGTGCCTCCCTCAAGGATCTTGGAGGTGAATTCCACAGGGCTAGAGCAGCCACTGCAAATGCACAATTGCCAGACATTTTTAGCTGGGTCCTGGGAATTGTTATGAGGCCTTCCTTGGAGGAGTGGAAAGAATGCTAGGAGTGGTGAGGGGTCAAGAGGTCACTCTGATGGCTAGGACCTAGACCATATAAGGCTTTGAAGGTGAGAAGGCCCACTTTGAAGGTGATTCTCCACCTCACTGGCAGCTAATGCAGATCACGCAGGACAGGGGTCACATGACATGACATCACAACCTGGCAGCTGTGTTCTGCACTACCTGCAGGTGATGCAGGACCCCTCCACTGACCCCGAGATAGAGAGTGTTACAATAGTCAAGTCTGAACATCACAAATGCATGCACCAGTGAGGGCAGGTCATCCAGTGGGATAAAGGCATTCATCCGGGTGATATTCCTCAAGTGGTAAAAAACACTCTGGACAACAGATGACACCTGGGCCTCAAGTGTCAATCTGTCATTGAGGATAATGCCAAGGTTTTTCAATTTGGCTGAGGCCACCAATGAGGTAGGACTCAGCATTAAGCCAGAACTCATCCCAGAAGTCTCTGCCTCCCACCGACGACCAGGCTCTGTCACTAGTATCTCTGATTTGTCTGATTAAAGTCTCAGCCAGTTAAAGGTCACTCAGTCTTGGATTCTGGTGTTTGGCTACCATGCGACTGCTGTACTCTTCGGTATATCCTAACAGATCATCCTGTAGCATGTAAGCATGAGGGCCACCCTACTGCAAAGGATACCCCCAGGGAGGAGCAGGAGAAGGAGTACATCTGTAAGAAGGCTCAGAAGCAAGAGCAGTGAGAGAAGAAGAACGCCTGGGAGAAGCTGCTCAACAACTTAAACTGTCCTGTCTCCATCACTGGAGTTAGATGAGTAGAACCATTATGGAAGATCACCAGTGAGAAGGGCGGCATCAGCAAACAAACAGAGTCCAGTGCACATTCCCCCCACCACTCCACCACCCCTCCATGGTAAATCTAAAAAGTAAAAATTTCTTTCTGCCTGAATTGTGTAATTTCTTACTTTTATCTCCATGGAAGAGGAGTTCACTTAGTCATCATTTTACAGCTACAGTGGGAACAAGCCAAACTAGCAGATGACTTAGTGGACCCCCCATGGTTTGGTCCTAACTATGACATGCCTGCAGTGGCTACTCTTACATATAGTGCATTGCTCAAACTGGCTCTTTTAAAGTGAAGTGCTTCCACCTAGTTTATTCATGAGGATCCGATGGAGCATGCTAAAAGGAGTAAAACACAACATATGAACATATGAAGAAGCCAGTAGAATAAGGCCATTTGGCCTGTCTCTTCTGTTCATACTGCAGGATCCTCAGCTTAAGCTACTGCCTCTGCCCCCCATCCTCCTGTCATTTCCATCTGCCTCTCCCTTGACACTTATTTTCTCCCAAACCCCATCCCAGCCTGTCTTGAAGCTGCCCACCATCTCCGAGACCACCTCTTCCAACAATGCATTCCAATAGGTTGCTGCCCTCTCTGTGAAGAACTGCTTCCTAGCCTGTCTCTTAAATCTACCCCCAACCTAAGGCTGTATCCCCTTGTGTTTTGGATGCCACTTAGCATAAAGGACCTTTCATATCCACCCTATATATCCTTTTTAAGAACTTGAGGATCCCAATCATGTCCCCCCTCTCTCTCTCTCCTCCAGGGAATACATGTTCAGGGCCCCAGCCTCTCCGCATATGTTTTACCCTGCTGGCCCATGATCATCTTTGTTGCCCTGCTTTAGATGTCTCCAGCAGGTTAATGTCCTTGTTAAGGTATGGGCACCATTACTGTACACTATGCTCCATATGTGGACTCACTAATGACCTGTACAAGGGCAGTATAACCTCCTCTCTCCTGCATCTCATCCCCCTGGCAATGCATCCCAACATATTATTTGCCCTTGCTGCTTCTTTCCTACACTGCATGGAGTGGTTCAGGTCACTAGTGATCATCACTTCCAGATCCTTCTCCTCCACTGATGCAGATACGTGGACCTCTCCCAGGCTGTACTCAGTCCTGTGGTTCTTGGCTGCAATGTGCATACCTACATTTCTTTGCTTTGAAGCCAAGCTGCCAAATCCTGAACCACCTTTCTAGTGTTTTCAGATCCTCCTTTAGGTCTTATATCTCTTCTGCTGTGCTCACCCTCCCACAGAGCTTGGTGTCATCCACAAATAGGCACATTTTACTCTTAATATCATTCCCAAAATCATTGATGGAGACAGTAAACAACACTGACCCTAGCACCAAGCCCTGTGGAACCCCACTGGTGATCTCACTGGTGCTAGATAAACTCTCCTCCACTACCACTTTCTGGGTCCTGCTCCTCACCCAGTTTTCCAACCATTTGGACAACTTCTCCCCAACCCCAGGATCCACCAGCTTCCTGATCAACTTCTTGTGGGGTACAGAGTCAAAGGCCTCACACAAGTTCAGGTAAGTGATGTCAACTGCTAGGCCCCCATCTACTGTTATAGAAACCCCATCAAAGAAGTCAGACAGATTCATTTGACACAACCTCCCCACCATGAACCTGTGCTGCCTTGCATCCTAGAGATTATGCTCTTCTAGATACTCTATCAACCTTTCTTTAAGTATGGTCTCCATCAGCTTGCACATGATTGAGGTCAGATGGACTGGTCTGTAATTCCCTGGGTCTACCTTGGGACCACTCGTATGGAGGGGCATTACCTGTGCCATTCTCCAGTCCTGCTGTACCATGCCTGATTCCATTGAACTACTAAACAGGCCAGTCAATGGCTCTGCATGCTCCTTTGCTACTTCCCTCAGCATCCTTGGGTGTATGCCATCCAGGCCTGGTGATTTGTTTACCTTCAATGCTAGCAGCCCTGTCTTCAGCCTATCCACTTCTATCACCAAATTTGTGTTCCTTGCCCACACTTCTCCTCTTCTCCCCACATTGGCACTGATCCATCTTTCTCCCTGGTGAAGATAGAGCAGAAGTACTCATTCAGTACCTCCACTTCCCCCAGTCTCCTCCATCCACCCATCCCATTGGCTGAGCCTAACAATTCCATCCTTCTTGTCCCTTTTCTCACTTATATAATAAAAAAAGGCTTTTTCCTCTTCTCAATTCCCCCAGCTATCTGAAGTAACTTCAAGCCTTAGGCTGCTGGACTACCTTATCTGAGTATCCCTAGTGCCGGGTATCTAAGGGCTACACTGCCTTGTAGGCCTAACCAAGGTTGAGGGGCCTGGGTTCCCATTCTAAGTTCAAAACTGGTTCTTTCCCAATAAGTAACATTATTGCGCATTGCCTCCACCCAAAGTATACTTTTATGTGGGCTAGAATAATACCTGGTACAAGCCCCTGGGATGCTGTACCCACCCACAATACCATAATGTTACCCCACACTTGACCCAAAAACCAAAATCCCTCATTTCAATATTTCAAGGATTACTGATTCTCACTAATAATATGCTCATGACACAAGAGTTATGCAAAACAAGCAAACAACAATTTATTTACATGGGGTGAGGGTTAGGGAGAGCTCCCTTGCTCTAGTGCTTGCTAGGTGGTGGCACACTACCAGTTAGTGTGTTTGTCTGAGTTGGCTGAAGTGAATCACAGAACCACAAAAGACTCACCATCCTAGAAGGAAAAGAGTAGCTCTCCGTCCCCCCCAGCTGCTGGAGGTCAGACTCTGAGCAAGTAAGGGGAGTACTGAGAAATATAGGAACTTGTCTCAGAACAAGAAGATCAGGAGTGTAAAGGGCACTGAGGCAGTAAGTAAGTAGGGAGAAAAAAAAAACAAAGAAAGAAAGAAAGAAAAAAAAAATAAACAGAGGAAAGAGTAAGTATTCCAAACAACAGTTAAGGGGCCAGAAATAAGACATGATGGGAGTGATGCAGTGCAGTGGCTGTGGAGCAGCAATCTTCCTGGAGATGTTCTGGATGATGCTGTGTTGTCCCATCTGCAGGCACCTCTCTGGGCTGAGGGAGGAGGTTGCTCATCTCCAGCTGAGTTGGCCAGGATTGGGGGACCTCCTCTCCCACTCAGGGACCACCAGGGCCACTGCCGTTGCCTCAGAATTTGTCAAGAAAGAGGAGCGGTTGGACCACAATGAGTTCAGGGAGGGTGATGTTGGTGGAACAGCGGTGCATCCCTCCAGTTGTACCTCTCCACAATTCATATGCTGTTCTGGCAAAGTGTGGTTCCTCTATGGAGGCATCTGAAGTGGAGCCCAAGGAGGATGCTGGGAACCTCCACAAAGAAGACCCACAGGAGGGTGGCATGGGACCCCACGGGGAAGGAAACAACTCCTGATGGGGGACTCCATTGTTAGGGGGGGTAGAACTGGGGGAGGAAGAGGAGAAAGAGGTAAGGTGCCTGCCTGGCACCATGGCTTAGAGGGTCAGGGAGTGAATCCTCAGGATCGCTGGAGCAGCTGCACGGGGGAAGGAGCTTGATGTCATTGTCCACCTAGGGACAAATGACCTGGCTGAGAAAGGTATCAGAGCAGTGCAGGAAGAGTTTGTGGAGTTAAGGAGGGGCCTTAGACAGTAGCACACACAGTAACCTTCTCAGAGGTACTGCCTGTCTGTGGCATGGATGAGGCTAGGGTGCTCCACACAATGGGATTCAATCAGTGGTTGAAAAACTGGTGCAGAGCTCAGGGATTTGGCTTAATTGGGGACTGGGGGTCCACCTGGAGTGATGAAGGCCTATACTGGCGCGATGGTCTGCATCTGTCCAGGAGGGGAACCAGGATCCTAGGTGATAGATTTAAATGCTTCATTGGCAAGCATTTAAACTAGCCAAGGGGGGAGGCACTGGAAAGGAGCAGGGAAATCCTAGCCCCCCCCAAAAAAAATCAGGGTAGTATGTGAGGTAAACACCAAGATAGAGATGTCGATAGGGAGAAGTGCAGGGGTAAATGGACAAAATGACAAAGGCAACAAGGACAGGGATGGAGCAAAAAGGGGTAAGGCCATCAAGAAATGGAGGGTAATGAGTATCAATGCTTTTAGTCTGGGCAACAAGCTCCTTGAACTTGTGGCCTTGATGGAAGAGGGATGCCTGGATATCGTAGCAGTCACAGAAACATGGCACACAGAGAACCATGAATGGGATGTTAACATACCAGGGTACACAACCTACAGGAGAGACAGGAAGGGTAGAAGAGGGGGAGGAGTAGCTCTCTATGTAAGGGAAGGGATAAAAGCAACAGAACAAAAGAGTAAACAGGGAGAAGAGGAAGCACTGTGGGTCACCTTTGAGACTGGAAACGGCACCACAATCTGCACAGGGGTTGTATACAGACCCCCATGTCAGGGAGAGGGAATGGACAAGGATATGATAGAAGGCATCCATAGGATGGCAGAGAAAGGGGAGATACTCTTGATGGGGGACCGGAATATGCCAGATGTTAACAGGAGCACCTTTGCTGCAGCCATATCCAAGAGCAGGGCCATTCTCAATGCCCTACAGGTGGCATGCCTCAGACAGCTAGTTTCAGAACCCACTCATGAGGGAGCAATCTTAGACCTCATACTCTCAAATGGGGACAGTAAGAGGATCTCAGATCTAGAAGCGGGTAGCCTTCTGGGAACAAGTGACCACCAAACAGTGTGGTTCATGATAAACTCAGCTACAGAGTCAAGCCATACAAAAGTGAGTGTACTGGACTTCAGGAGGGCTGACTTTGGCAATATTGGAGAGTGCCTTAGAAAAGCCCTAGCAAACAGGCTAGAAGGAGGGGTGGAGCAACAATGGGGAAACATCAAAACTGCCATCACAGAGGCAACAAGCCTTTGTGTGAAGCAAATACACAAATCAAAATGAAATAAAAAGCCACTATGGTTCTCAAAAGAGGTGGCTGGGAAGGTTAGGGAGAAAAAGATAGCATTTAGGAAGTATAAGGAAAACACAGAAGGAGCAGGACAGAGAACTGTACCAGTTAAGGCAGAAGGAAGCAGGGAAGGAAGTCAGAATAGCAAAGGCCCAAACTGAGGAAAAGATAGCCAACTCAGTTAAGAAGGGGGATAAAACCTTTTATAGGTACATCAGGGAGCGTAGAAAGACAAAGGGAGGGATAATGAGGCCGAATAGAAAGGATGGTGGTGGGCAGAGAGGGACAGTGAAAAAAGCAGGGATACTGAATGAATACTTCTGCTCAGTATACACAAAACAGGAGGAGGGGGAGGTGCCTAATCCAATTAACTGAAGTACTCTGGATAGGGGAGTTGATCCCAGCCTTTTCACAGAAGAAAGGGTTCTGAAAGAACTCTTAAAACTGAAGGTGGACAAAGCAATGGGGCCTGATGGAAGTCACCCCAGCATTCTAAAAGAATTAAGGGGAGAACTAGTGACACCACTGACTACCCTTTTTAACAAATCCTGGGAAGATGGTGTGGTACCTGAGGACTGGAGGAAAGTGGATGTGATTCCCCTTCACAAAAATGGGGGCAAGACAGAGAGGCAGGAAACTACAGACCTGTCAGTTTGACCTCTGCGGTAGGGAAAGTGATGGAATCACTTCTGAAGGAAAGAATTGTTGAGTACCTAGAGGCCAGTGGGGCACAGGACCCAAGGCAGCATGGGTTCATAGTGGGAAGGTCATGTCAGATGAATCTAATTGATTTCTTTGACTGGGTGACCAAAGTAGTAGACCAGGGAGGGGCTGTGGACATGGCCTACCTAGACTTTAGCAAAGCATTTCACACAGTCCCACACAAAAGATTAATAATCAAATTAACCAGCCTGGGAGTGGGTCCCAGGGTGGTAGCCTGGGTAAAACATTGGCTGGACAACAGGACACAGAAGCTAATTTTAAATGAAGTCCACTCTGAAGAAAGAGGGGTTACTATTGGGGTACAGGAGGGTTCAGTACTGGGTCCAGTCCTTTTTAATGTCTTTATCAGTGACATTGCGAGGGACTGGAAGGAAAAGTATGCCTCTTTGCAGATCATACAAAGATCTGCAACAGGGTTAATACACAAGGAGGCGAGGAAAGGATGAGAAGGGACTTGGCAAGTTTGGAGGAATGGTCAGAAGTATGGCAGCTTGGATTCAATGCAAAGAAGTGCAAAATAATGAACCTGGAAAACAAAAACCCAGGGGAAGATTACGCAATGTGGGGGAGGTAGTAACAACAACAAAAATGGAAGGGGCCTGGGTGTAATCATATCAGATGACTTAAAGGCTAGCAAGCAATGTGAGAAGGCAGTAGGGAGGGCTGGGGGGATACTGGGATGTATAGGCAGAGACATCACCAGCAGAAAACAGGAAGTTGTTATCCCTCTGTACAGACAGTTGGTGAGACCCCATCTGGAGTACTGCATCCAGTTCTGGAGACCCCATCTCCGCAAGGACATAGACAGGATGGAAGCAGTCCAGAGGAGGAGCAACTAAAATGGTGCAGGGTCTACAAGAGAAGCCATACGAGGAGAGACTAAAGGAGCTTAATATGTATACCCTTGAGGAAAGGAGGGAGAAGGGGGATATGATAGAAACTTTTAAGTACCTCAGTGGAATCAACAAAGTCCAAGAGGGTAACATCTTTCAGAAAAAGAGATGTGCAAGAACAAGGGGACACAATCTGAAGATCTGGGGGGACGGCTCAGGGGCAATGTGAGGGAGCATTTTTTCACAGAGAGGGTGGTGGACACATGGAACAGCCTTCCTACGGAGGTTGTGGGGTCTAAAACTGTGGTAGAATTCAAGAATGCATGGGACAGACATAACGCAATTTTTGTGTGGGGTAGGAAGAAAATAGGCTGTCGGTTAAATGGGATCTGCAGCTTATCCTGTAGGTAGGGAAATGGGCAGACTAGGTGGGCCAAGCGGTCCTTATCTGCCATCAAAGTCTATGTTTCTATGTTTCTATGAATTGGAGGCAGAAGTTAAGTATTTACATTTGATTTAGATTGGCATTTGAAATTGGTATTCGTGGCATTACAATCAAAATAATATTTTTCATTTTAAGATCAGATATTAATCACAGTGGCCACCCACCAACCTCTGATGTATTCGGATTCTTTTCTATCTATCAAGCTGGCTGTATTGATGGCAGAAACCATATTATATGTCCACACAAAAACAAGTCCCCAGAATGCATCAGAACCCCGCAATTCTAAACCTGATCAGGGTACCTAGTATTAGAGCTCTTAAGGCCTGATGAAGTTGCAGCTGAGCTAGGGCGCTTAGAAGAAAATCAGATTAAACATCTTTCTCTTACTTATCCTTAAATCAAACTTGGTAGAATCAGTTAGTTCCCTTGCTCTAGTGCTTACTAGGTCTTGGCACACTACCAGGCTGTCTCCTAGGCTGATCTAAATCTGTTTCATTGTATTCAGCACATTTATTTTTAAGTAGCACGTTTATATACATTTCAACAGCTTGTCCACCAGTCTCTTAGATTTTGTTTAAACGCAGTGTGCAGACAGACAGTCACACTCTAGGCTTTCTGGGCTTCTCTGCCCCTTACAGATCTCTCAATAAACTTACACATGTAAGTAAAAGTTTACTCACTCAGAAGGATTCAAAATACTTTCCTTTTCTGGAAGTTACAGGCATCATCAGCACTCTCACTGCTGAGGCAGAAACATCTCTTGCAGCTCTCTCAAACCTGCAGGTGGATGCTGGCTTCTTTTTCACATTTTCCTAATGTGGTAAAGCAGATGCTAGATGCTAGCCCTGGAGGACAATTTCTGGCAACCCCCAGGCTAGTGACTTTACATGCTTGCAGCCACTTTTCTCTCTCTGGCAGAAGAAGAGCCCCCCTTCCTGGTGGAGGAGCTCATGCTGAACAACTAGGCCTATTTTCTCTAGCAGAGGTCCTGAGCGCCCTCCCTGTGGAGGGGCTCATCGAAGACTGACTTAGCCTGCAAAGTCACTGGGATTTAAGGAGCTCTCGGAGACCCTCTGATTGGCTGAATCCTCTTGTCATTCCCAAACCGATTGGGTGAATTAATGCTCAAGAGCCCCCTTCGACATTTAATAGGCCCCTTGTTTTTGTTTAATTTCTAGGATATGTTAAATGTTAAACTGTATGTCTAATTCTTCATCCAATTGTAACCCCCGCCCCACCAGGTTGCACCGGGAGACGAGCAACTTGTTGTTCAGTGTGCCTTCCTGGTGAAACATTTCAGTAAATAAACAGGCACCAGGAGGCAGATGGGAGAAGTGGGCAATAAGGTAAGCCCCCATTTGGTGGGGGTGTTTCACTTTACTAGCCATCTTCAGTAATCCTCCCTGTCTCTCTCTCTCTCTCTCTCTCTCTCTCTCTCTGTCTCTATCTTCTTAAATTTCTTAAAGGCTAACCTCTTGTCCCTTACTGCCAGGGCAACCTCAGTACTAAACCAGCTGGGTTCTTTGGCCCTTCAGTTCTTCCCTTTAAGCCTAATGCACTCCTTTGTGGTGACTATTATTCCCTCCTTGATGGTCCACCTTTGGTCCACCACATAGGTCAGGTGATTCCTTAGCAACTCTCCCATCTTCCTGAAGTCCATCCTCCAAAAAATCCAGGATTTAGTCTTAGTGAGGAATGTTTCCCTGTTGATATCCAACTGAAACCACACTGTGGGATGGTCACTTCCATCCAGAGGCTCCTCAACTGTCCTATATGTGCTCCCACTTTGTTAGCACCAGGTAAAGGATTGCACCCTCCCTGGTGGGTTCTGTGATGCCCTGAGTCAGGAACCCACTCTGCAATAGTGGAGGGTGAAGTGAGCAAAATTCACTTTGCAGACTAATCCATGAAGTTCCACCCATTTCGCAGAGCGAAATGTGAAATTTCACCCGGCATAACGGCGAGATTTCACCAGCATTAGGCGAAATTTCACCTAGGCGAAATTCTGCCTAATGTGGAAAATTTCAAGAATTACTTCTTATGGCAAAATTGGCCACTTTGCCACCACTTCACCAGCAGAAATTAAATTCACTGCATCTCTACTCTGCAATGCATCTATGATCACCTGACTCCTGGCACAGGTTGTGGCCAGTGTGCTACAGTCTACATTGGGCAGGTTGAAGTCTCCCACTATTGCCACCTCTCCCTTCTCTTCAGCTTTCAGTATTTGCAAGTTCAGTTCCCTCTCTCTTACTTCTTCTTGGTTGGGTGGTCTGAAAACCATGCATAACCTCACTTTCCTCCCTCTATTAGACAGTAACTGAATCCACATTTCTTCTGCTCTTCCCTCCTCTGACTCCTCCCGGGTACATGTTATACCCCCCCTGATGTTAAGCACTACCTCACTTTTTCTACCACCCTGTCCCTCCTACAGAGCTTATACCCAGGGACAGAGAGGTCCCAGTCATGGTTTGGTGTGGCTTAAGTCTCAGTGACTGACACAATGTCCACACACCCCTCTGCTAATAACATCTGCAGGTCATCCATCTTGTTTCCTCAACTTCAGGTATTCAGGGACACCACCTTCCACCTAGAGTCTCAACCTCCTTCCCTTCCTTCCATTCTGTCTTTCTCTTTTATCCCCTCTGCTTGTTCCCCCCACCCAATCTCTAACCCCATCACTCCCCCTACGCCATCCAGATCCCTTCTACTGGTGTGGGGGAGGTCTGTTGTCCTCCTCTCAAAGTCGTTGGGCCTGCAGACCCACTTGTTCCCTCCCTTACTAGTTTACATTTCTGGGTTATGTACCCCCCCAGTTTGTCCCTGAGAACCCATGACACCCCCAATATTAAGGTGCAGTCTGGTGCAAAAAATGTTTTATTTGACCAGGTGTCCCCCAGCCCCCAATACAGACATACCTTTCCTCCTTACACCATTCCCTTAGCCAGTCATTGAATTCCTCTATCCTTTTCTTCCTGACCATGCTGGCCCTTGGTACTGGTAACACTGCCAAGAATGCCAGCGATCTTGCTACTTCCCTGCAGGTCTACTCTAGTGCCCTGAATCTATCTTGTACTACCCCCACCTCCTCTCCAACTAGGTTATTGGTAACTAGGTATATAGATACATTTGGTTTCCCTCCAGCCCCCCCCTTACCATCTCTCCAATTCATGGGCACACCTTCCCCGCTGTCATCCTTGTTATGCAAACCACCTTCCTTCTTGTATTTGTGTCCCCGTTCCTTCCCTCATAAATAACTTTAATTATGACATCCCTTAGAATTATCACCCTTCCATCCACTCCATTTATGCCTCCCTCCCTTCATTCCTCGACTGCTTTTCCCCCACTTAATTGCTCCTTCTCTACCCTGGGTAGTATCCGGCCCATGTGTTCCCCAATTAAACTCCCAAGCTCTAAACAAAATCCAAAAATAGCACACTCTACCATTGTTTTATTCACAAAGTTCAAATCACATTTCTGATGAGTGACGCTTCTAGTTTTGTTGTACTTTTACAACAAACAAACAGAGTTCTGGGCTTGCATACCCCTACAATAAATCTGAAAAGTCAAATTTTTTTCTGCTGGCATCATCCTCTGCAGTTGCAGCTGTGGGGGGGGGCATTTAGTACATGCCAGTAGTTGTGTCCATGTCCCTATGTGGACAGGGCACTCATGGTAGATTGCATCCCAGTCACCAGGGCAGATACTTGGGTCACCATCAGCGTTGTCCCTGTGCAGTGCAGTGCAGTGCAGGACAGGCCCAGGACTGATGGAATGACCATGGGCCCACCATACCTGTTGCTCTGTGCAATGTTGGATTGAGCACAGCAAACAGAAATAGATAGTCTTGTACTGCACTAGCTATGTTTGGGTATTTCCTTGTGTATCTGCAGTGTGCAGTGTCCAAATGTGGTGTAGAGTATGTATCAGTTGGAAAAGCAGTAGGACACCTGACCACACCCAAGTGGGCAGCGGAATGTGTTTGGTGACTGTGGCAGTGGTAATGATTATGAATAGTGTGACAGTATGGGTTTGTTTTTGTTGTGCACTTTTGTGAAAGGGATATGCCAGCATTACTGCTGCCCCTGGAGGCCTAGTTTCAGGGACTGTGAACCACATGTGAAGACACCTGTCTCATGGTGTAGATTAGTGTCCACATGCAGCAATTTTGTGTAGTTTTAGGACTGCCCATGTGCAGAGGTGAGCTGCCATGCAGTGCAGAGGAAGTATCCACACTGCCACACTGCACTTAACAAGAACTGTGAATTGGTATCCAGCTGACTTACACGACTTCAGCTCAGAAGTATCTATGTACTTCTGCTATGCATCTGTGCAGGCCATCCAGAGCTTTTGTAGATCTGGCCCTAACACATAAAAAACTATAGTGGTGTTCCTTTAATTTATATTTGTACTGTATCAAGGTTTATGAGGGACACAGATACTGCCACACCTTCTGCAGTTGCACTTAACCCATCATTAAAGATTCTGCTATCTGGGGACTGTACTCAGCAAGGAAGGAATGGAAATACCTTGTACTGACGACACTTCAGAAAGTCACTGTTTAGCTATGAAAGCCTAGCCAGCCAACCTTACTATACAGAGATGACTGATAATCTGATGAAAGTATGACACTTACTTCTGATGCAGCCATTCCTATACCTTGTTATCTCCAATATTGCTTCATTAGCCCCAGTTACATGGAGATTTTGCACATCTGCATTTATGGTAGTGAGACGTGCAGGTCTAAGCCTGAGCATGGGCTTGGCTTAGCAAGCATGCTGACTTCAAGTCAATTCATGTGGGCAATCATTTTAATTAATATACTAAACAGGCAGTTTCTCAGTGGGTTCATGCCTGGCCATTGGTTGGGTAATGTCTTTGAGTCACGTCCTGCTCCCTGCAGTTATGGTTGACATGCTTAGTTAAAACACTGAAATGCAGCTAAATCCCCCAGGTGGCATGGAGGCTGCAGTATAAAAACTGCAGCAGATTTCCAGAATGTGTTGAGCCAGACAAAAGCTTCACTGTTAAAGGGAAAGTTCCCTCAACCCCTTTTTTCTGTATAACATACCTGTGTAGTTTGTAGGCATGAACAATGATTTCCTCTCGTGCATCCCCCTAATTTCATGCTACTTTAAATATAAATGAGGTTGCTTCAGTCTGTTTTGCCCTAGTGTGAAAACCTGTTTTTTTCCATTGCAAAGGTCATGACCCCACTCATGCAAGGCATCATGGTATTTGAAGACACATAGCTGCACAAGCCAGCAGAAGTTATTCTCTCATTGATTTATGTTGCATGTGTTTTGAAGTCCCTGTAGTCTCCAAAAGTATTTTGTTCTAACTCAGATACGCTTTAAACTACAGAAAACAACAGGCCACTTACTATGCCTTGAAAAGTTTCATGACTGCCATAAGACAAGAATATGGCAACTGCAGATGATAGCAACAGCACTAACTAATACAGTACAGCTGCTGCAGGATTTAGCACTAAGGCATGAACAGTGATTCCCCCTCTTGCATCCCCCTAATTTCATCCTAATTTAAATATAAATGAGGTTGCTTCACTCTGTTTTGCCCTGGTATGAAAACCTGTTTGTCTCCATTGCAAAGGTCATGTCCCCACTCGTGCAAGGTATCATAGGACTTGATGACACGTACCTGCACAAGCCAGTAGAAGTTATTGTCTCATTCATTCCTGTTACATGTCTTTTGAAGTCTCTGTAGTCTCTAAAAGCATTTTTTCTAACTCAGATACACTTTAAACTACAGAAAACAACAGGGCACTGATCATGCCTTGAAAAGTTTCATGACCGGCATGAGACAAGAACATGGTGACTGCAGATGACAGCAACAGCACTGACTAATACAGTACAACTACTGCAGGCTTTAGCACTAAAATATCATAAAATTCTAGGATGTCTTACATGAGTTGGGTCATGAACTTTGCAATGGAGTCAAGCATGGTTTCACGCCTGACTTAAGTAGTAGTAAAAATCTTTATTTTATACGGGAGATAGATGATATATTTACATCATTAGGACAATGTCCTGTTTTCAAGATGTTCCTGTTAATTAATAATACAAAAATAGAACACAGTATAATGTATTTGTTAAATATACAATATCCAATAAATATGCATGCAAATAATACTGTATGATAAACTCTTTACACATTAAAAGAGGGTTGACCACATTTGCAAATGCCCAAGAACTTAAACTTTTTGTCAATCAATCATATCTTAGGTGTTAACAGAATTTGCTAACTGTATAATTTACATTTCAATCTGTAGATGCACTTAATTAATCCCACTGTGGGATCCTCCTGTCAGGCCTCCCTGACTTGACAACATCCTCCATACAATCTATCCTCTCCCTCTCCCTCCCACTCCACTCCCCATCCCTACCTCCACCCTCTCCAGGTTTTATCTAGGTATGTCCAGGGCTGTATCCCAATTGTAACCCTTGAGTACCTTGTATTTGACTGTAACCTATAAGTAACATTATTATGTAAATATGTTATGTTTAATGTTCTGCATCTGCACTGTTCTCACTGTTGTAACCACACTATGTAACTCTGTCTAACCCCCTGCAAAGAGGTGCCTTTGTAAATGAGTCCATGACTCAAAGGTTGTAAATCTGACTTTTCTAATAAATAAATACATAAATAAATTGCACACTTAATTCTGCTATTAGGTCAGTTACAAATATTTTTATATCTCCTGTAACTTTATTTGCAACAGGACCTATAGAGTTCCAAATTAAATTTACAATTGTGGGAAATCTCAGGTTACTGAATTTATTTTTAAATCTTGGAAATACAGACTTTTTTAAGTTCGTAGATCTTAGATTCAAATGATGTAACTTTTTTTCCAGTTTAGAGTCTGAATAAGGTTTATTTAAATTTACTACTTTATTAATCTGAGTAGACCAAAGTATCTTTCGCTTGTTTTCCAAAGACAACCATCCTAGTTCCTCATAGAGGTCACAGTGATGGGTATTTTGATCCTTCAGTAAGATAAATCTTGGCATTCGATTATAAATAATAATAATAACAAAACTTTATTTTTAAGGCATCTTTCAAAAAAATGATAGATTTTATCAGTTTTGGTTAGCATACTGTTGGTATCGAATCCATACGCATGACTGCCATATTCAAGAAGTGGGGGAGAAGTTGGATTATTATTGTTTCCCTTATATATTTATTCATACAAAACCTAGACCGGCTGAATGCCCCCAGTCTTTTATTCATTTTGAGAATTGTGTCAGTTATATGATAATCACATTTTAATCTTTCATCTATCCATACTCTAGGATATTTGTATTCTGTCACCTGTTCTAAGACTACATTTTTTGTTGTTTTTATTTTCACTACATAATTGCTATTTCCTGTCTTTTTCCCACCCTTGTTAAATATCATTAATTTTGTTTTTTTACCATTTACTATCAAGCCAGAGTTGGATAGCCATGACCACATCCCTACAAAATCAGCTTGTAGTTTAGCTTTCATTATTTCAAGGGTCTTACCATCTTACCATTCGCAATCAGTAGGGTAGCATCCACATACAATCGCATGGATGAATACCCTGCTGAATCAACCAAGTTATTTATTTATATTAAGAATAATGTGGGCCCTAATATGGAGCCCTGAGGAACCCCTCTTTGAACCAGGATTTTTTCAGATAACTGTCCAGCTATAGATACCTGTTGAATCCTATTTTGTAAATAGGAAGCAAACCAGTTACATGGATCCCTACCCAAGCCTATCTTAGCCAGACATTTTCTCAATAACCTGTGGTCCACTCTGTTAAAGGCCTTTGATAAATCCATGAACACCGTACCCACCAACAAGTCATCCTCTAATTTATAGACTATAATAGCCACCATGTCAGTAAGCATGGTGTCCATGGAATATCCTTTACAGAACCCAGACTGGAACACCGAAAGAACAGAATACTTCTCCAAAAAGTCAACAATCTGGTCTTGAACCAGTCTGTCAAAGACCTTTGACACCATAAACAGCAAAGCAATTGGTCTATAGCTCGAGGGGTCAGAAGACCCCCCATAGACTGGAACAACTTTTGCATTTCTCGAACTACGTAGGAAAGTACTTTCCATCAAGCTCCAGTTAAACAGTTTTGTTAACACTGGAACAATCACCTGAGCAGAATCTTTAATGAAATGGTTTTTCTATTGGGTCCATTCCAGGGGCTTTTTTCCTTTTCAGTTTTTTTAATTCACTCTTAAGCTGTTTACAGGTAATGCATTTAAACCTAAATATTGGTCTTCCTAAACTCTCCTTGGTGGTTTGAATCAGCAGAAACTTCAGCTTCCCCCAAGAGCACCAGCCACCAATGTGGAGGCTGCAAAACCAGCCGAGGAAGCTGAGCCAGGATGGGGGAGTGATTCAGAAGAGGAGGGGGAGGATATTACCATCACCTCCTGGCAGCTCTGCCACGAACTGAGGTGCATGAGTAACACCCTGGATATAATTAAGGCTGACATAAAAGAAAACTGGAACAACATTGCCCAGCAGAGCAAAAGGTTTCAAGTAATGGAATACCACCTTTCAAAATATGCTTAAACTACTGACTTACATAATGGAGCCATTTTACAGCTTTACGATCTCTAGCAGCTCCTACTACAGAAAATAGAGGACCTTGAAAATCATTTGCACAGGTAAATTTAAGAATTCATGGCCTCCCTGAATGTACTAAGACCAGTAATGTGCCAGAATTTGTGGAGGGACTCATCAAAGAACTGTTGGATCTCGATAAGGAGGAGCCTTTAAATATAATTAGGGCTCACAGAGCACCTTCAGCCCCTCCCAAGGACTCAAAGGCAAGGCCTCGTTCCCTCATTGTTGCTTTTTTTGGATTTTAGAACCAGAAAAAGGGTTCTAAGAAAAGCATGGGCAAAGAAAGCAATTGTCTTTGGTGACACCAGATTGTTTTTTGAACCAGACTATGCCCCTGCCATGATGCAGCATCGCAAAGCATGGTTCCCAATTGTCAAGGCTCTGCACAATAAGAGAGTGAGAGCAAGGGTTGATTTCCCTGCCAATTTAAGAATAACTTCGAACGCAGGCATCAAAATCTTTGAATCCCCATCAGAGGTGAAGAAATTCCTCATAACCTTGGAGATTACACTCGATGACCTGATCAAACCTAGCTACCTGAAAGAGATAGAAAAACGGCAGTGGTCCACGATGGGTAGTGGTACAGGAAGATCTCGGAGCACGATGAACAAAGCCAAACAGGGAAGCCCTAACACTTGGAGTAAGTTACAGAAACATGTGAGGCCCTGAGGGGAGCTGAGAGAGAGGAGTCTGGTAGCCAGAATCCTACTACATGAAGCAAGCTTGGGATTGCCACTGGCAAATTTGTATTTGACATGGATGGGAAGCTCTGTGTGAGTGATGACTTCAGAACTTAACACTGTAATTGTCTCTGCAGTTTTAGTGCTGCATGACTGATAAAGAAGACTATTTTTCTTGGGCAAATAAGCTCTAAAGGCAAGGGGACCTAAAAGCTGTTTGAAAATTGTACACAGAGGAGGATGGGAACTTGATCCTGGGGTTGGGGGGGGGGATCATAAGGATTGGTGCTGCACCCCTTAACCCATTCAGGAGGACACTGTTTATTCAGATGTGGGTCGTGGGGAGGACGGGGGAAGGATTGTCTGCATTGGGTTTGATGACCCCACTGTGGTTGCACATGCTTCAAATTTCAGAGGCAGGGCAGCCAGGTGCTGGATTTTATTCAACACTTCCCACCCACATGGAGACCTGGGCACGTGGTGGGGTAATTGTGGCACCTTGGAAGCAATTATTGAGTAGGCTGGGTTATAGTTTGTTCTCCCCAGTTGAGAGCTTTTCATTACTAAATTGTATTTTTCATCATATTAATGTCAAAGTTTTAACTTTAGATTTCTTGTTTGTTTACTTAAATTGGGCTGTGCTTTTTCCTCCTGGGCTGGCTGCCACTCATGCTGACCCTCTTTGGCCAATGGGCTCCATCTGGACCTTACCACCATGGGGGGACTTAATATAGTATCATATAATGGTTGAAGGATAAACCACCCTGCTAAATGGTCAAAGATACTGCAGGAGCTGGCAAAATTGGACACACAGATCACATTTCTGCAGGAGACCCATCTCACTGAAGTAGAGCATAAAAAGCTGGTCAGAAGATGGTTGGGGTCTGTATATG
This sequence comes from Neoceratodus forsteri, assembly GCA_016271365.2. Taxonomy (NCBI): domain Eukaryota; kingdom Metazoa; phylum Chordata; order Ceratodontiformes; family Ceratodontidae; genus Neoceratodus; species Neoceratodus forsteri. The sequence continues at coordinate 134,080,329 of CM028136.1, forward strand.
CCTCCTCATATTTGGAGCACCCACATAGACGGGGGGGTCATGATTTTAGTACACAGAACTTGCCCTTTGGAGGTACGGGAGGTGCAGATGGACCCAGAGGGCAGACATGTTAAGGTGTCATCTACTTTAAGGGAAGTGGAATGTTGTCTCATTAATATTTATGCACTGAATGAGTATCGTGAGGCTGCCCTCTTTTTCAAATCTACTTTATCAGATGGGGGCCACCTTCTAGTCCTCGGTGGAGATTTTAACACTGTGGCCTCACCTAGCCTGGATAGATGGGGAGGGGCAGAGGGGACGAGGCCAGGGCAGGCAGGTAGGACACTTAATATGCTGACTCAGATCTGGGGCTTGGTGGATGCCTGACATTGGGTCAATGGCCAACTCAGAGACTTCTCGTACTACTTAGACAGACATAACTGTTACTCACGAATAGATGTTCTTCAGTTCAGGCGAGTGGGTTTACACCACAGACAGGTGCCAGATTCTCCCTCATACCCTGTCAGACCATGCCCCATGAGGCTAACACTAACTTTAGCCCTCGCACTGCGTATTTCACATTGGTGGTTCAATCCATGCTTGCTTAACAACACAGAATTTAAAACCTACATTAGGGACTCCGTTAAGGAATATCTGGAGCACAACACAGTGGGGAAAACTACCCACTCTGTCTGCTGGGATGTCCTTAAGGCTGTCCTGAGGGGCAACATTATATGGTTTGCCTCCTGGGAGAATAAAACATTTTCACAAGAAACAGAACAGCTTTGCAGTGACATAGCAGAACTAGAATTTCAACATAAAATCTCCCTCCACCCAGAAACTTAAAAACAACTGGATATAAGTAAGCAGAAGTTAGATATATTACTAACACAAAAGTTAGAGGGAGCCTATAGCAGAATTGCCATTATTTTTTGTTGTTTCTGCCCATTGTATTTTATAGCACTGCTGTACTGTTCCTCTATTTGTATTATTGTACCCACATTGCTGTTGTTCAACTGTTCTCTTTTTTTGTACTCTCCCGGGTCGTGCCTGAAAATAGTAACTTTATGGCTAGTGCACCTACCCAGTTAACAAAAACTAAATAAATAAATAAAATTAGACAGCAATACTATGAGGGAGGAAATCGAGCTGGGAAACTGTTAGTGACTAACTTATATACTCAGTTAGCCAGTAGGCTTATCTTCAGGATTGAAAACCCTGAGGATAATGACAAAGTACTGCGTTGGCCCGATGAGATCACCAGCATTTTTGCAAATTACTGTAGGGAACTGTATACGCAGGAATCCACCCCTGTAGTTGAGGGCCTTATGGAGGATTTTCTCCACCGGACCACTCTTCGGTCTCTCTCTCTCTCTCTGCCACCTCGAGAGCAAATTTGGAGGCAAACATTACTCTGGCAGAACTTAAAGAACAGGTTAAGTCCTTGAGGAATGGTAAATCTCCTGGACTGGATGGCTACTCCTCAGAATTTTATAAAGAGTTTGGAGAGCTTTTGCTTCCTCTTCTCTTGGACGTTTTCAGGGAAGTGGCGGGAGGGGGAGCTCCCCAATGCTCTTGGGATACAGCACTCATATCAGTGTTACATAGATACATAGATACATAGATACATAGACAGTGTCGGCAGATAAGGGCCTATGGCCCACCCAGTCTGCCCATTTAAGTTTGTAAGTTCAGTTTATGTTTTCCAGGAAGTCTGTTGCCCCTTACCTCTGACCTCCAGAATCCCTTTATGTCTATCCCATGCATTCTTAAATCCCGTGATTGTTTCAGCCCCCACCACATCCTCTGGCAGGGTGTTCCACTTGTCCACCACCCGTTCTGTGAAGAAATTCTTCCTCACGTTTCCTCTGAATTGTCCTCCTTCCAACTTCATCCCATGCCTTCTAGTCCTGGAACATCTTTTTAGCTTAAAATAGTGTTTTCCTGCACCCTGTTCCTCCCTGTAAGATACTTGTATGTCTCTATCATATCCCTCTCTCCTCCTCTCTCCAGGGAGTACATGTTCAGTGCCTTCAACCTGTCCTCATAGGACTTGTGATGCAATCCATGCACCATCTTTGTTGCCCTCCTCTGAACCTTCTCTACCCTGTCTATGTCCTTACGTAGGTATGGTCTTCAGAACTGTACACTATACTCCAGGTGGGGCCTCACTAGTGTCTTGTATAGTGGAATTATGACCTCCCTTTTCCTGCTGGTGATGCCCCTGCCTATGCATCCCAGCATCCTATTTGCTTTACCTGCTGCCTTGTCACACTGTTTCCTGCCTTGAGGTCATCAGAGATGATAACTCCAAGATCCCTTTCCTGCTTGGTGCATGCTATATCCTCACCCCCCAACTGATATATTGTGCCAGGGTTTTGTGCCCCATATGCATTATCTTGCACTTCCTTGCATTGAATTTCAACTGCCAAACCCTGACCATTCTTCAAGTTTCTGCAGGTCCCTTCTCATTCTGTCTACACCCTCTGGTGTGTCTACTCTGTTACAGGCTTTGTGTCATCAGCGACAGTGAAATTCTGCCTTCTAGGTCCTGTGCAATGTCACTGATGAAGATATTGAATAGTACGGTCCCAGCACTGATCCCTGTGGTACCCACTGGTCACTCTTCCCTCTGTGGGTGACAGCCATTTACCACCACCCTCTGTGTCCTGCTGTCCAGCCAGTTACCTACCCACCGCACTACTATCCTGCCCACACCCATATTCCCCAGTTTGTGCAGTAGTCTTCTATGTGGCACGGTGTCAAAGGCCTTGCTGAAGTCCAGATAGGCCATGTCCACTGCCCTCCCCTGATCCACCTCCCTAGTCACCCAGTCAAAAAATTCAACGAGGTTGGTCTGACATGACCTTCCCTGGTGAAATCATGCTGCCTTGGGTCCTGTAGTCCATTGACAACCAGATGTTCCACCAATCTCTCCTTCAGTAGTGCTTCCATGATCTTCCCCACTACCGGGTGAGGCTGACTGGTCTGTAGTTCCCTTCCTCTTTGTTCCCACTTTTGTATAAAGGGACTACATCTGCTATCCTCAGTCTTTGGGTACCTCCCTGTTTCTAGTGATTGGCTAAACAGGATAGCAAGAGGTTCAGCCACCACCTCTCTTAGTTCTTTAGGACCCTGGGGCACCCCATCTGGCCCCATTGCTTTATCAACTCTTATTACTTCCAGTTCCTTCAGGACCCTTTCTCGTGTAAAGGGACTTGTGTCCATTTCTGCACCATTCTCACCCTTGTACTCCATTCAGACCCATTACCCTCCTCTTCCTTCAGTAAAGACTGAGCAGAAATACCTGTTCAATATGTCAGCTTTACTGTTGTCATCCTCCACACGGCCCCATCCTCCCCTTCAGTCTCACTATCCCTCCCTTTGCCTTTCTTTTTTCACTTATGTACCTGTAAAAGGTTTTGTCCCCTCTACCCACTGATTTTGCAATGTATTCTTCTGTCTGAGCTTTGGCTTCCCTTACTGACCTCCCTGCCTCCCTTTCTCCTGGTACTTCTCCTATCCCCTTCTGCCTGTTTCTTTGTATTGCGATGCAATCTTTTGGCTTTCACTTTCTTTGCTACCTCTTTGGAAAACCATAATGGTCTCCTCTTCCTTTTCCTCTTGCTAACCTGCTTAATACATAATTCTGTTGCTCTTGTAATCCCCATTTTAAATACTTCCCACTGTTCCTCAACCCCTGATTCCTGCCCCATTCCCCTTAATGCCTCTTTCAAGTATCTCCCCATTTTCCCAAAGTTTGCCCCCCTAAAATCCAGGATACGTGTTTTTGTGTGGTTTGGTTCTGCTCTTTCTGTGATTTCAAACCACAGTGACTGGTGGTCACTGTTCCCCAGGTGCTCCCCCACTCTTACCCCCATCACACTGTCCCTGTTTGTGAGCACAAGGTCCAGTATTGCCTTCTGCCGAGTTGGTTCCATGACCAGTTGCTTGAGGAAGGCACCCTGAAGGGAGTCCAGGATAAATCTGCTCCTAGTTGATGCTGCTGCTGGGATGCTCCAGTCCACGTCTGGAATATTGAAGTCTCCAACCAGTACTACCTCACCCTTGTCTGCCATCCTCTGGATGGCTAGCATCAGCTCCCTATTTGTTTCTTCCTCCTGGGCTGGTGGTCTATAGACCACACCTGTGCGGATGGCTGGCCCCATTTTCCTTTCCAGCTTAACCCACAGTATCTCTCCGCCATTTTGTTCCTCCTGGATCTCTGTGGCCCTTATGTCATTTTTCACATACAGTGCCACTCCTCCTCCCTAAGGAGGGAAAGGATCCTTTAAAATGTGGGTCTTATCGACCCATCTCCTTACTTACTTAATGTTGACCTTCACAGGCCTTCTGGCCACTTGCTTGCAGAAGGAAGTCCCCTCTGTTATACATGAAGATCAGACAGGGTTTATTTCTAAGAGATATCTGATGGATAACATACGGAGACTCTTAAATATTATTTCATCCCAGACAAAGTGTCCAGAAGTGCCCAGAGTTTCAATTGGCTATCTCCATGGATAAAGAAAAAGCTTTTGACAGGGTAGAGTTTCAATTGGCTATCTCCATGGATAAAGAAAAAGCTTTTGACAGGGTAAATTGGCAATTTTTAAAACTGTCCATGGAGAAGATAAATTTCGGCCCTAAATTCTTACATATTATTTCCCAATTGTATTCCCACCCCAAGGCACAGGTGAGAGTGAATGGCATCAGTTCTGCTACCTTTGACATTTCTAGGGAGACCAGACAAGGCTGCCCCCTCTCACTACTTTTATTTGCAATCAGTCTGGAGCCACTGGCAGCCAGAGTTCATCAGACCCTACAGAGTAAGGGCAAAATAGTGAGGGGGCTCGAACAAAAGATCTCCCTTTATGTGGATGACTCCATTTTTCATTTATCCTCTCCAGAGACCTCCCTCCCTCCTTTAATGACCCTTTTTCAGGAATTCAGTGTGATTTCTGGCTACAAAATCAACTTTTCTAAGTCAGAGGCCCTTAGAGTGAGTGGAACCCCCTCTGATCCCTTTAAGCGCTCTTCTGCATTTAGGTAGGCCCCTCAAAATCAAGTCAGGTACTTGGGTATTTAAGTATCAGTAGACTTTGCAAGACTCTTTCCTGCCAAATATGGAAGACTGTGGAATCTGGTTGAGCATGACCTGGCACGATGGCGCCTCCTACCTCTGATGTTGGCAGGCCATATAGAAGTAATAAAGATGAATATTTTGCCCCATATCCTTTTCCTCTTTCAGAACCTCCCACCTCAACTCCCAAAGGCATTCTGGACTAGGATGGATAAGGATATTTGCCTTTTTATTTGGAATCATAAAAAAACCTAGGACCTTGAGGGGATACTGCAGTCTCCAAAGGAGGCGGGTGGCCTGTCACTACCAAATTTATTTTTATATTATCTGGCAGTGCAGGGAGCCAGCCTGATGACATGGGCCAAGCAGAGAACCTCCTTGCAGTGGTACCAATTAGAGGATGTAGCCGTCGGAGATAGGCCACTATTCTTTGTATTGCTGATGGACTACTCGCTGGGTCATAAACATCAGATACAAAACAGATGGGTACGATATGGCCTTAATGTTCTCAAAAAGATTTGTAAGCTCCTGAGTTCATTACCAGGCCTTGGAGCTCTGTCTATTATAAGATTTGAACCCATATTTATGCCACCTCGGTTAGATTCAGGGTATGCAGTCTGTGCCTTTAGAGGGGTTACAAGGTTTACACAGTTTTTGGAGAGGGGGAACTGTATCTCATTTCAGAGAGCAAAGGAGACGTTTCTGTGGTTGAATGCAGAATCTTTCTGCTTCATGTAGACAAGACACTTTATAAACTCAGAGGACCACCTTCTCCATTTATCACATCCCTATTCAAGGTGGGAAGATTTTTATTTGGTGCTGTGACCATCGAGGGATCAAATAGATACATTTCCTCTCTCTACAAGCTCATGTCCCAGCAGGCTCTTGATCCACTTGAGGCATGCCAAAAGTCATGGGAAAAAGAGGCTAACACTCAGATCACAGAATCAAATTGGCAGCACAGGCTAAAATGGGGTTAGAAGGTGACCTCATCTCCAAAAAGGCGTGAATTTTTTTGGAAGATTATGGTCCAGTTTTTCTGGGTCCCTGTGGTCACAAAGCACTTTTTGGCAGGGGCAGGTGATTAGTGTTGGTGGAAATGTGGACAGCAGGGGAACCACTGGTGCATCTTATGGGACTGTCCAATCCTGCACCAGTTCCAGGGGGATATCCAACAGGCAGTGCTATCTATTATAGAGGTAGATATTCCACTGCTGGGGGAGGAATGGATATTGGGCCTACCTACAATAATGCACCTTAGGGGGGATATAAGGAGGGTAGCCTTGGTTCTGGTTTTGGTTGCCCTAAAATGTATCACAAGTACCTGGCTCTCAGAAAAAAAAAAACATTGTAGAGTGGGTTAGAAGAATGAGGGAGGTGGCTGTGATGGAACCTATTACAGCCAAACTACAATTCAGTTTGGAAAAGCATACTGAGAGATGGCAGAAATGGGAACTTTGGTCTCAAAATTTCAGGTAGCACCTGGCACATGTTGAGAAGAGTGGGGGAGATGTTCACTGAGCTATGGTGCGGGGTCTTAATTTCCATGCCTCTTGCTAGAAATAATGACCAACACTAGGGGTTGGGGTCCCAGATTTGGGTCCGAATTTGTTTAGCCAGGTAAGAATTTCCCTTTTGTTTTAATCTTTTAGATGGGGGAGGGGGCAGGGGACAGAAGCCGGGAAGAACGTCGGGTGCAACTCAACCAGGGGCCAAGTTGGCAAGGTCTTGCATATATGAGACAAGACCTGTTGCTTGTTATCATTTGTTTTAAAATAATTGTTTTTTTTTGTTTAAACTATGTCTAATTCAATTACAGATAATTTTGTATTACCTGAGAGCAAGTGGGCTTGACCTTTCCTTTATAGGTTCTTCAATTACAGTCTATGCAGTTAGCAATAACTTGCAAAGCAAATCTCGATGAACTATTACATGAAGATGCACAACTGTAGTGGGTTATTACCCTCCAAAATGGACTATGAATATATTTGAACTATATGGATATATTGTTCATGCCTTAGCCTTGTACTTTGCAGGTGTAATAGTGGAAGAGGTGCTCATTGTTCTGTAAAACATTGGCTGAATGCTTTAATAAAGCTGATTTTCCAAAAAAAAAAAGTTTCTTGCCTTTTTGAATTTATCCCAATCTATTGGGTTTAAAGATTTACTAGCTAATTTCCATAATCTATTTTTAAATGTATCTGCTTCTTTAATTTTTCAGTGATCCAGGGAACATGAGATTTCTTTTGCACACAGGACCTCAAAGGAGCTACTGTATATCATTACAAGCTTCCTGAAACCACTTTGTAAATTCTTGGATCGCTAGATCAAGTAAAGGAATTAGAAACAATCTGTCCCATCTAATTTTAGCCAATTTAGCCAATAAGGTTTCTTTGTTGTAATTTCTAAAGTCTCTACATTTAATCTTAATTGGAATGTGGACTCTTGGAATCTCTCTATCTACTATTTTAAATACACAACTTATTGAACAGTGGTCCCCCAAAATTGATTGATCTACTTTTATACTTTCTGACTTGAATTTCTTTGTCAAAAAATGTTAAGTCCAATATGCTTCCTGGGTTGTCATGCATTGATTTCCTAGTGGGAAACAAGATTTTTGGAGTGACATCTAGTGATTTGAAGCTATTTTCTAAAGCCCGGCCTCACAGTTTATCCCATGCTGCATTAAAATCACCAGTTATCATCGGGTCACAGCCCATGGAATGATTCTGGATAATTTGTGCCAGGTTATCAAATTCTCCCAAAGTTATTTTGGGGGGAGCATAAATAACTCCCAGTATCAGAGACATGCTTGGTATATTAATTAGCAGACAATCTATAGGACCTATTTGTCCAGAGTCGGACACTTTAGTATGATACAAGGCCCATTTAGTAAATAACAAAACACCTCCTCCTTTACGACCTACCCTATCCAAATGATAACTAAACAATCCTCAAGTTTTACCTCTTTAGTATCTATCTATCTTCGTATTCAACCAGGTTTCAGTTAAGGCCACTATGTCTGGAGATTCAGTCTCTGTCCAAGTTCTAAACAACTCAATTTTATTTTTTAAACTTCTTGCATTCTCATGAATAATTTTTAATTCATTCTTTTCAGGGCTTGGATTTAATTCTATATCACCACCAAGAAGCAATGATATGATTAAACAGTTTTTAAATTGAGATGGGCAATAGCCCACAACAGAGATTGAGAATGTGGTTTTGCTTAAGTGCAATCTGATTTTTGAAAATGAATTTCTACTTTTAAATCTAAAGGGAAATTCCTTAGGGATTACCCATCTTCCAGGGCAGAAAGTTGGCCCAATCTCTAAGGCTAACACACTCTGGGTTTCTATTGAACGGCAACTTGTGAATTTCCCATATAAAATGCAGCCAACTAAAACATACAGTAGCATCCTGGGTAAAACCTTCATGTTTAAATCTTTCTTTGGGCAAATTTTAGAAATACTATCAGGGTCAACACCTTTTTTGATTAAGAACACTACAAACAGAGTTTTAAAGCACAATTTTATAATTAAGCATTTTAGATTAAACACTCAAATTCTGCCTTAAAATCAGCTTTCTAACTGTAGATAAATGCTGTAATCATGTTAAAAGATTTTAACTACAGAACATGTTTAAACACTTAAGATTTACCCCTCTTATTTTAATGGATTTTCAACACTGAGTGGCACTCATGCCACTCACGCTCGCACTCCACCCTCGTGCTGTGGAACAGAGCAAGTGATTTAAGCAGGGAGACCCCATGCAGTGGGAGGATACTGCAGCCACTGGCTCATCTCCGAGCCCCCAAGCCTGCCGAGTATTAACAGATTGTACAGCAAGTCCCGACACTGAACCCGAAACAATCTGAAAGTCAAGCTCTCACTCCCAGGAGTCGATAACTGGCAGAAGCAAGTGTTTCTGATGTAGGTCTTCTCACCCCATATGCAGGCAAACAGTCCCGATAGCGGCAGAGATAGCTGGCGTTACTGCTGCCATATGCTTCTGAATGAATGAAGCAGTGCAAGAGATTTAAGTAGGGAGACCTCACCCCGTGGAAGGATACTGCAGCCGGTGGCATGTCTCCGAGCCCCCAAGCCTGCTGAGTATTAACAGATTGTACCTCAAGTCCCGACACTGAACCTGAAGCAATCTGAAAGTCAAGCTCTCTCTCCCAGGAGTCAGCAACTGGCAGAAGCAAGTGTTTCTGAGGTAGGTCTTCTCACCCCAAATGCAGTCAAACAGTCCTGATAGTGACAGGGATAGCTGGCATTACTGCTGTGTTTTTCTGAATGAATGAAGCAGTGTTAGTGATTTAAGCAGGGAGACCCTGCCCAGTGGGAGGATACTGCAGTCACTGGCTCACCTCCAAGCCCCCAAGCCCGCTGAGTATTAACAGATTGTATAGCAAGTCCCGACACTGAACCCAAAGCAATCTGAAAGTCAAGTTCTCACTCCCAGGAGTAGGTAACTACTTACATTTACATAATTCGAAGGGTGCAGTAGAGGCAATCAATGTTCATGCCCACAAACTACACAGGCAAACAGAAGAAAAGGCTCAGGGCCCCATCCCTTTAATTTCAATAGCCACATTGGTGGAGCATAATTACAAATTCACTTAGTATTGTGGACTTTGACAATGTACCGTACATGTACAGAGTTTGAAATTTAAGGTATGCTGACATTTTACACACTAGATTTCAAGGAGAAATATCATTTTCATTCTACTGATATGCTGAAGAACACCACTCTGCTGTGCTATGCCTGTATGTTTGACACTGCTTTGTCAGTCTGCAGGACACCAGACCAGAAGCCCAATATTCAAACCTTTTCTGGGGCGCAAAACTGAGTTTGCCCACACAAACTGGGTTTTGCACAGAATGGCAATGTTCAAAAGCCTGGTTAGTGCAGGCAAACTTAGTTTACGCCCGGGCAAAGGGCAGAGGGAGGCCCCCTCCCGCTGACCGCTTTCCCATAAGAAATAGTAGCCTTAACCCTGGTAGTCTAGTGGTCCCTCACCCCTCCCCTTTCTCCAATCATCGTCCTGGTCTTAATAAAACATTGCTCTGGTAGTCCAGTGGTCCTTCACCCCTCCCCATTCTATGATCACCATCCTGGTGTTCAAGTCAGTATTTCCCTGGTAGTCCAGTTGTTCCCTCCCTGTTCTCGGATAGTCACCCCAGTTTTCATGTAAATATTTCCCCAGTAGTCCAGTAGTTCCTTCCCCCCACCCTATTCTTTGATTGCTGTCCTGGTCTTCATGTAAATATTTCACCAATAGTCTAATGGTTCTCTCCCCTCACCGATCACCAGCCCAAGAAGGACAGCTAGAATTAATGAACAATGTTTACAGATGGTAGTACCCTCCCCATTCCATGATTGCCAGCCCATCATAAATAGATTACATACCTGGTGGTCCAGTGGAACCCCCAACCCTGGCAGGGATTGACCCACCACCCTGCACCCCCCCCAACTTGACCCCAAGCTGGTATTGTCCCTGGAGGAGCAGAGTTGCACACAACTCTCTGATGGGGATATTGAATGGAGGGTAGGGTGTGCCACTAGTTTACGATACACTAGACTACAATGGTTATATGTTTTGTTTTTGTACATGATGGTGATCGTCAGGTGGGGTGCCACTCGCACCAAGGATAGCTCCACTGACAACAGCAACTGGGGGGCAGTGCTGCTCAGTACAGCCTCACTCCCTATGCTAATGGACCCATAATGGGCATGCAAATGGCCCCTTAGCACATTGCATGCCCAATGGCCTCATGGATTTTTGCCTGGGTGCAAGGTATTGTGCTGCACTATTGTGGGGACCGTGTTTACCCAGCACTAGGTGGTGTAGCACTGGGTCTCACAGGCCTTATATTCAGTGGAATAACAGTGATGTGCTAGTCCACTGAATATAGCAGATTTAGACACCTGTGTTATTGCAAAACCTGGTGCAAATAATTGCTCTCGGTTTTGCCTAATTCTGAATATCGAGCCCCTGAGGTCAAATTTTCAAACATATGGCTCTAGTATTAAATTTTTCCACTTTAGTTTTTTAGCTTGATTGATTCACCTATATATTTGTAGAGTATATGTACTACATAGAGAATACTCATTGGCCAAACTTGAACAACCAGCCTGTTCTGCCACAAAGGGATTCTGATTACATCAGCCCTCAAGAGCAAAGCTCGAGAGGTGCAATGTAATCAGAAGCCTCAAGTGGCAGTACAGGCTAGTTGGGCATGTGGTTGCCCAATCAGTATTTTTATACTGTATAGTTCTTTTTTTTTACTAAAGTATTTTCACAGCACTCTGCAGCAGCAGGAAAAGTGCCGGTGGGTTCAGTTGAGAACTCAAACTGAAAGCAGCACTGTGTAAAACACCAGCTGTCATGAGGATTTTTAATCAGCCGGAGTACTGTTGTTCCACAGCAGGGTACAACTGTGCTCCGTAACTTTTGCACTCTGTTACAACGTTTTAGCTGACATCGAAATCCATGCAGAACAAATCCTTGCTATACACTAAATCTATTTTATAATATGTGTAATATGCTCAGAGGTATGTATACTGTAGTTTAATTTAGTTCTTTTTTGTTAACTGAGTAAACATCTACTAAAATTCAAAGATCCCATTTTCTGTAATGGCCCAGGCTTCAAGGAAGCAGGAAATTAAGTAACGCATTTAAAGAATGCAGGCAATAAAATATACCAAAGCACTACAGCAGATATTAGAAACACACATTTATATATTATCACTGAGTGGTTACTATTCATTCACAAAACTGGACTGTCATATGCGGTATGGACTGCACGCCCATTGGCTCTTACTCTGCAATGGGCGTGCAGCCCTACAGCAGTCGGTCGGCCGGGCGCGGTGGCAGGCGGGTGGGATGCTCGCCGCGCCGGCTGCCGGGGGAGGGGTGGTGGGCTTATGGATGGGTGGGGTGGGGTGTGACACTAGGCCCCAAGGAATGTGTTGGGGTGGTGTTTAATGATTACATCCCGCGATCAGGAGTTTCAGTCCACTGGACCACCAGGGATATGTTCGGGAGACACATTGCTGCCCGCAATCGGGCTGGTGGGGGAGATTACACCATGACCGCGATCGGGCTGCAGGGGGGGGCATACTTCTCAACCTCTCGTCTCATAAATCAGGGACACGACATTAAAATATCAGGGACACAGACCCCATATCAGGGACACATCTTAAGATTTGGTAGTATACACTCAAAGCTGATAGAATTAGGGGATTTATGTAATATGCATTTTCTGAATAGGAAGGAATCTGTAACTTTAATATTTAACATTATTTTATGCTTACACTCCCCAGTGTTCTGTCTCAAAAATACAATTGTTATGAGGGACAGAGACAAATTCTGAGGCATAATCAGGGATGTCCCTGAAAATCAGGGACAGTTGAGAGGTATGAGGGGGCACAGGGAGTGGGTTGGGGGCCAGCCACAGGTGGCAGCTGCTGTGTTGCGCCCTGCAATGCAGCAGCTCACCTGTGGGTGGCCCTTGACTTAAGCCTTTTTTTTTGGCTCAAAGTCGTGCAGGCACAGGCTGGGGGCTGCGCCAAATGTCAACCTCTGCACAGCCCGGCTGAATATCGGCTGTGCAGTTTATGCATGGTTCCTCCTCCAGTTCAGCATGCATTCATTTGCATTGCACTGTTGCTCAGCCTGTTTTCAGTGGCGCAACTTCCTCCTGCTGAATATCACAGAATGGAGACGAGTTCGGGACTTCTTGGGCGCAACCTATTGCATGGCGCAGCCTCTCGAATATTTGGCCCTTAGGTGTGCCTTCTGCTCATACCTCATTTCTGATCATTTTGTGCCACCGCACTACTATAAATAATGAATAGTTACCTATCGGTAACAAGCTAATTAGTGCATCTCGAGGTTGTCATTGGCTGCAAAACTCTTGAGCTTCACTCTCAATGTTTATGCAGTCAGCCACTGGCAACCTCTTGTTTAACAACCTGTGCGATGGGTAACTGTCGTGTCCTCTCTCTCTCTCTATATATAGATATATATAGTAATGGGTAAGAGTGGTATACAGGATGTATACCCATTGATGGGATCTACACCAGGCTATAGGGCCACAGCTCCAAAGGGCAGGTGGCGTATTGTCTAATTAGCCTTGATGGGTATACTTCAGAGTGTACCACCCTTGCTCATTGTTCAATATATATATATATTTTTTTATTTAGTTGTTTAACAAGGTATAGTACACTAAGCTGGAAGCTTTTTTCACAGGAGCGACCTGGGAGCACAAGGAGGTTAAGTGACTTGCTCAGGGCCACACAGTATGCAAGTGGAAGCTGTGGGATTCAAACCCAGGTCTGGTCTGCTGGATGTCACCAAATTTGCAGCTCAGAGCCTTAGACCACTGCGCTATACTGCCTCCAATATAATACATTAGCATGGTCATTGTTATGGAGATCACATTTGTAATTACATTATGGCACCCGTAGATATCTTGCAGCAAGTAGAGAATGATGCGTAGTGAATGCAGGTAGGAGTCTGTGAGATTTCTGACTTTGGGAGGGTTTGCGTGTCTTTTTTCTAGGTTCTGCTGCAGCTTGTTAATTGGTTTGGCTAGCTTCTTAATGCTATATTAATTGTGCTATTAGTGGTATCCCATAGGGTTTAATGTAATGCAAGTGTGTACTTTTTATTATTGCATGTACATGCTTTTAATTAATTGATTAGTGTTGGTATATAACTTTAATTAGTGTAGGTATATAGCAGTAATTGTTTGATTAGGCAGGTATACAGCTGTAATTGATGGATCGCCCTCATCTACCATCCACCCGGAGATAAGAAGCTGTTCCTTCAGGAAGTTGCAGACTTTGTCATTGACATGGCATTTGAATCACCCAGGCTGATGGTCCTGGGTGACTTAAATGCCTGGGTCAATGATGAACTCTCACAGTTTGGACTACACTTCCTCCAGTTGATGACATCTCAGGGCCTTAGACAGATAGTTACCACTGCTAGCCATAAACATGGGCACTCTCTTGATTTAGTCTTCCTCCTGGGGATCAAAGCCTCTGATTTGGGGGTGGAACCAGTTGGAAGGTCTGATCATTACACCGTGGAGTTTAGTTTTAGTGCCCCCCCTTCGTAGGACTGCCCATGTGGAGATGGTCAGGTATCGCCCTTTACGAGATGTAAGCTCTGAAGGCCTGGTGGCGGTATTTGATCTATCGTTCCTCCCAGTGGCAAGCACTGATCTGGAGGCCCTTGTGATGGCCTATAATTTGGCCATTTTGGTGGCCTTGTATGTCATTGCTCCTGTCAATGTTCATCCTCTCGCCCTTCGCCCTCAGTCCCAATGGTTTGATGGGATTTTGAGGGAGATGCAGCGATTAGGACAAAGGTTAGAGTGCTGCTGGTGGAAATCCACCCTTCATGCTGACTGCCTCAGATTGGTGGATCATTATCAAGCCTATCAATCTGCAATCACCCATAAGAGGGCAGAATTCCTGTCTGGGGAGATTCCGGTCACACAGAATTGATCAGCTCAGCTTTTTCAAAATGTGGACAGACTGTGCAACCCAGTCTGCCTACAAGTTCAAAAAGCCTTTTCGCAAACAGACTGTGATGAGTTTGCTCGATTCTTTGCGTCTAAGGTGGCTGACATTAGGGCGGTACTCCATTCTGCACACTCTGTGGGTGTTGCTGTGGATTGGCTCGAGGCCACTGCTTCTCGGCTTTCGTGGAGTACCTTTGACTGACCCGAGTTCACGGTTGTCATGTGGATTGTCCAGGGTGCTCACCCTATGTTCTGTAGTTTGGATTCTTGACCAACTTCCCTGATTTTGGGTTGTATTGATTTCATTGGTCCAGTCCTAATATGGATAGTCTGGTGCTCCTTGGAAATAGGTGAGTTTCCTAGCTCCCTAAAGGAGGTGGTAGTAACACCCCTCTTGAAGAAAGCTTCTTTGGACCCAGACTGCCATGCAAACTACAGACCAAAATCTAACCTTCCCTTTTTAGGGAAGGTTATGGAGAAAGTAGTGGCTATGCAGCTGCAGAACATTTGACCACCCATGGCATCTATGAACCCCTCCAGACTGGATTCTGAGAGACATAATACTGAGACAGTACTGGTTTGGGTGCTCAATGATCTCCTGATGGCTAGGGATCAGAAAAAATGTTCCATCTTGGTTCTTCTTGATCTCTCATCAGCATTTGACACTGTGGATCATGGGGTTCTGCTTGGCCATCTGAAGTTCATCTGTGGACTGTTGGGTACAGTCCTCAGGTGGTTTACATCTTTCCTCACTGGAAGAACTCAGAAGGTGGTGTCTGGGATTTATTCTTCGGACCCAGTTTCTCTGTCTTGTGGGGTGCCTCAGGGCTCAGTGTTGTCCCCCATGTTGTTTGCAGTGTACATGCTACCCCTCAGAGACATTGTAAGAAGGTATGGGCTGAGGTTTCACTGTTACACTGATGATACCCAGCTCTGCCTTTCTTTTACACCTGACCAAGGTGGAGCTCTCTCAGCTTTTTATAGCTGTCTCACAGAAATCCAGGAGTGGATGGCTTCCAGTTGGCTAAAGTTGAACTCGGAAAACACACTGAGGTGTTGGTTGTGGATCCAGCGTGCCGGATATGGGGGCCAGGGGTGGGTTTGCCCTCGGGGCTTTTCCTTGGGGAAGTTTCACTGCCAACCTCTGAACTCGTGTGGAACCTGGGGTTAATTTTTGATGAAGGACTGTGTCAAATCCTCTTTTTACCATCTGAGGAATATCTCCAGGATTAACCACCTTGTTCCGTCCTGTGATCTTCCTGCGCTGGTCCACGCCTTTGTGTTCTCGTGCCTGGACTACTGCAACTCCCTTTATCTAGGGTTACCTGGGGTGGAAATCCCACCACTTTCAGCTAGTGCAGAATGCTGTGGCCCAGCTTTTGATGGGAAGTTCTAGATACTGTCACATTACACCAGTGCTGCACAGACTGCACTGGCTGCTGGTACAGTGGTGGATCACCTTTAAAGTCTGTTTAATGACTTCTAAAACCCTACATGAACAGGGTCTGGATTACCTGATAGAGCTTCTGGTTGCCTACCACCCCTGATGATTGCTCTGCTCAGCTGATGAGGGGTTGCTAGAGATTCCGAGGGTGTGTTTGAAATCATCTTGGGCCTGCGCATTTATGCACGTGGCCCCAACCCTTTGGAATTCTCTACCCCATCGGTTACAAGAGTGCACGACTATGGAAGGATTCAAACAAGCTTTGAAAACTTACTTGTGGATCGAAGTTTTTGGTGAATGTATAACTGAATGAATGGATTATTGGTTTTATATTTTTATGATTTGGATTTTGATATGTTTTAAAATTTGTTAGGCACCTTGATACCTTGAAAGGTGCCATAAAAAAAAGTTGTTATTATTATTATTATTAGCGCAGGTATATAGCTTTGACTGATAGATTAGTCACAGGTATACAGGGAAATAAGTGATGGACTTTTCTGGTCATGCCTCTATAGTTAGGGTTGAATAGTATGTTTAATGTTAACCCTCAGATTTGCACTTTAATAACTTTGCAACCGATCAACTAATTTGCAAAAATTTGGCATGCACTCTCCCGTTGGGTAGATCTGACGTGACAAATTTGTTCCAGTTGGATGTGCGGATTCTGGGATATGGATAGTGCAAAAACCTGAAAAGTCACCAGTTTTTTCCTCATCATGATGCCTTGCGCCCAGATGGTATGGCGATTTGGTGTCGATATTTTATGGTAGATACAGCTTGGGCAACAGAACTGCCATGCATTTGTTTGGTGAAAAAAATATTAATCTGTTGCAAAATTATTCAGATTTTAAGTTCCCATTGTTTTCCATGGGATGATCACTCTCCAAGATAGAGGGTAAATGTTCAACAAAGGATTTGGCCTCATGAGAAAGGATTCTTTTTTTGTGAAGGGGCAATCCTTTTTCGCCACAAAAAAATTCCTTTTTTGAGATCCTTCGGCTTGGCTTTTTTTTCCCCCCACAAACCAAAAAGCATGGAAAATTCATGAAAATGACATTTTAAAAATCAAACACCAGAACCTTGCTAAACGGGCCCCATTTAGCTAGATTCTCATGTTTGTTTTTTACAATTAGAGATGGTAATACTTTGTCTGGGCACCCAAAATCCCAGGTGCGCAACTTAGCAAGATGAGTGTTTCCCCATGTTTTCTGTATGAGAACAATGGGAATTTCTTGACTTCTGCAGCCACGGCTGAACTTGTGCTGCCAGCTGCAGTGTGAACTGTAAGCCCCCTTGGCCAGGTGTCTAGTGGCACCCCTCACCCCTCAATCACTGTCCCCCTAAATAAAACAGGTTTATTCCTTGGTGTCTAGTGGCACCCCCACCCCCACCTTTGATGGCCATCCCCATTATGTTTCATTCCATGGTGTCTAGTGGCACCCCCATCCTCTGATCCCCATATATTGTATAAATCATGTCAGGCGTTGAAGGTTAGTAGTAACCCCCACCCTTCATTGTCCATGTCAAACTGAAATTAAAGAAAACTGTCCCTTGATCTCTTTTGTAACTTTTTAAACCTGTAAAAAAAGTTCAACGCCTATCACCACTCCCCCACCCGACCTCCCACTGTGCACCCACCTCCCCACCCCTTGACCCCCATATGCCCTCACTCATCTGAACTGGTTTCAAGCTCCACTCTCTGATCGAAGACACATCTTGCTGCTGGGATTGGAGACTGCTCTCTGTCCCCCATCCCTCCATAGATACATATATGTATGTTGATATGGCTTCCATTTGAAGGAGAACAGCAACCAAATTGTCAGCCCATCCTTATTACCCCATCTCATGAACCCGGTACTGAAAACTTTCAAATCCCTGCCGAAATATCATTCTGTGAACCCACAACATCATTCCATGCCAGAGGCACGAAAAGATATTTTGGACAAAATCTGAAAAATTGAACCTGTCACATTCATGAGGTGGTGTAAAGAAATAGCCAGGTTAATAATTTTGGGTGAAAATATTTAACAATTACAAAAGTTATGAGCAAGAGTAGCTAAATTTCAATGGATGCACATAACTTTGCCTTTTTAATATCTTTTGACCCCAAATTTTCAACATACTCTTCTTATGACTTCACCTCATGAACAAGGGTGGTGAAAGCTTTAAAATCCTGCCCAAAAGGTAATTTTTTAAAGCCACCAAGAAATCACCTTTTGGGCCAGATTTGCATAATACCACTGAGAATGTTCATGACCTGAGGACTCAAAAAGGCCATTTTGGAAATTTGGAATAAAAGGATGCAAAAATGGCAAAGTTATGCACCAAAGTTGAAAACCCCATTGAAATACATTAAACCCCACTTACCTGACTTTCCCATATAGCAATCACTGGTTCCAGCAGCAAAACATGTCTTCAGTCAGACAGTGGATCTTCACCCTGGGACCTGTTCAAGTGAGTGAGAGTGTGTGGGAGAGTGTGGGGTGGTGGGTGGTAGGTGGGGGGTCGGGGTGGGGAGGATTGGATTGATGTTGGACCATTTTCTTTTTTACAGGTTTCAATAAAATACATCAAAGGACCATTTTCTTTGTTTCAGTCTCTACCATGATCGGAAGGTGGGGCGTGCCACAAGACAACAAGGAAACACTTTATTCTTACAGGGATGGCAATCAGAGCATTGGGTGCACCACTAGAAACCAGGGATAGATGTTACTGTTACAGGGAGGGCAAATGGAGGGTGGAGGGTGGGGGGTCATGACTAGAAACCAGGGATAAATGTTACTGTTACAGGGAGGGTGAATGGAGGGTAGAGGAAGGGGGGCCATGACTAGACACCAGGGATAAATGTTACTATTACAGGGACTGGAAACAGAGGGTGAGGGGGTGCCAGCACACACCAAGGATAAATATTATGATTACCAGGATGAAGAACGGTGGGGAGGTGCCACTAGACACCAAGGGGTGAGTGCAACTAAACACCAAGGATGAATATTATAATTACAGCAATGGTAAACAGGGTGGAGGGAAGTCACTAGAAACCAGGTATAAATATTATAATTACAAGGATGATTAATGGAAGGTGGGGGTGCCACTAGACACCAAGGATAAATGTTACTATTATGGGGACATTGAAAAGAGGGTTGGGGTGCTTTTAGACACTAGGGATAAATATTACTATTACAGGGATGGTGAACAGAGGGTGGGGGCATGACTAAACACCAGGGAAAAATATTATAATCATGGTGATGGTGAACAGAGTTGGGATGCACCACTAGACACCACTAGACAACAGGGATAAATGTTTGTATTACAGGGAGGGGGAACAGAGGGTGGGGGATGCCACTGGGCACAGGGATAAATGTTACTATTATGGGGATGCTGAAGAGAGGTTGAGGAGTGCCACTAGACATCATGGATAAATATTATAATTATGGGGACAGTGACAGAGGGTGGGGGGCATTACTAGACACCAGAGATAAATGTTACTATTACAGGGATGGTGAAAAAAAGATGGCAGTGCCACTAGATACCAGGTATAAATGTTACTATTACAGGGATGGTGAACAGAGGGTGGGGGCACCGCTGGACACCTGGGATAAATATTATAATTACGGTCATGGTAAATGGAGTGGCGGGAGGGCAGTATAGCCTAGAGGTTAGAGAGTAACAAGCTGTAAATGAGCTTGGTACATCCAGCAGACAGACCTGGGTTTGATTCCCACAACCTCCACTTGCATACTGTGTGACTCTGAGCAAGTCACTTAACCTCCCCAGTGCTCCCAGGTCACCCCTGAAAACAGGCACCTGTGACTAGTGGGCCTTACCCGGTTACCAAAGAATAAAATAAAATAAAAAAAAAATACTATTATGTGGATGGCAAATGAAGGGTGGGGGGTGCCTTCAGACACCAAGGATGAATGTTACTATTATAGGGATGGCGAAAGGAGGGTGGGGGTGCCACTAGACACCAGGTATAAATATTATAATTACGGGGATGGTGTACAGATAGTGGGGGGGGCCGCACTGGACATTAGGGATAAATATTACAATTATGGGGACAGCGAACAGAGGGTGGGGATGGAATTAGACACCAGGGAATAAATGTTACTATTATGGGGATCGGTGAACAGAGGGTGGGGGCACCACTGGACACAGAGATAAATGTTAATATTATGGGGACAGCAAATGGAGGGTGGATGGTGCCACTTGACACCAGAGATAAATATTACTATTA
Organism: Neoceratodus forsteri; assembly: GCA_016271365.2. Lineage (NCBI taxonomy): Eukaryota > Metazoa > Chordata > Ceratodontiformes > Ceratodontidae > Neoceratodus > Neoceratodus forsteri. Next base: position 134,100,605 of record CM028136.1, read on the forward strand.
TGGGGATGGCAAAAAGAAGGTGGGGTGCCACTAGACACCTGGGATAAATGTTACTATTCTGGGGATAATGAAAGATGGTGGGGGTGCCACTAGATAATAGAGATAAATAATATAATTATTGTGATGGTGAATGGATGGTGAGGAGCATCACCAGCCACCATGAATATATGTTACTATCACAGGGAAGGGGAATAGAGGGTTGGGGGTGCCACTGGACACAGAGATAAATGTTAGTATTATAGGGACAACAAACAGAGGTTGGATGGTGCCACTAGACAGTAGGGCTAAATATTAGAATTAAGGGGAAAGCGAATGGAGAGTGGGGGGCATCATTCCTGGGATAAATGTTACTATTACGGAGAAGGTGAACACAGGGGATGGTTGCCACTAGACACCAGGGATAAATATTGTAATTATGGGGACGTTGTAGAGATGGTGGGGTATGGCACTAGACATCAGGGATATATATTATAATTATGGGGATCGTGAAAAGAGGGTGGGGTGGAATTAGACTCCAGGGATAAATGTTACTATTACGAGGACGGCGAACACAAGGTTTGGGGGGTGCTTCTTGACATCAGGAGTAAATATTATAATTATGGGTATGGTGCATGGACAGTGGGGGGTGGCACTAGACACCAGGGATAAAGGTTAATCTTATGGGGACAGTGACTGGAGGGTCGGGGGCACTACTAGACACCAGGGATAAATATTATAATTATGGGGATAGTGAACAGAGGGTGGGCATCACTAGACACCAGGGAGATATATTAAAATGATAAGAATGGTGAACAGAGAGTGGAGGGTGCCCCTAGACACCAGGGATAAATGTTGCTATTTTGGGGATGGCAAATGGAGAGTGGGGGTGCCACTAGACACCAGGAATAAATATTATAATTATAGGGACAGCGAACAGAGGGAGGGCAGAGGTACCACTAGAGTCCTGGGTTAAATTATATTATTATGGGGATGGCAAATGGAGGGTGGGGCGGCACAAGCAGATTCCAGTCACAAATGTTACTACTACGGTGATGGTGAATGGAGTGTGGTGGCAATACTAGACACCAGGGATAAATATTATTATTATGGGAAGGGTGAACAGAGGGTGGGGGGTGCCACTAGACATGAAGGATACATTTTTGTCTTATGGGAATGGCGAGTGGAAGTTGTGGAGCACCACTTGACACCAGGGATAAATATTATTATGCATATATGGTGAACAGAGGATGGAGGCATTACTAGACACCAGGGATAAATAATATAATTACAGAGATTTTTGAACAGAGGGTGGGGGTACCACTAGAACCAGGGATAAATATTATCATTACAGGGACAGTGAATGGAGGTTGGTGTGCCACTAGACACCAGGAATAAATTTTACTATTATGGTGATAGTGAAAGGAGGGTAGGGGCATCTTTAGACACCAGGGATAAATATTACTATTATGGGGATGGCAAAGAGAAGGTAGGGATGCACTAGACACCAGGTATAAATGTTACTATTATGGAGACAGCAAATGGAGGGTAGCGGTTGCCATTAGACACCAAGAATAAATGTTACTGTAATCCCTAGATGGCGCTATCCCAAGAGCTACTATCCCTGCCTGCTTGGGGGCCTGAGTTCTGCAATGGGTACCTCTGCCCAAAGGTCAGGGTTGGTTTGGGTCAAGCTAACCAGGCCACAGCCTTCTGGGACACTGTGACCCCCCTATTTTCCCACTAGTGGCCCACACCATACACAACAGTGACTTTCCCAATACCCCAGATATGCAAACCACATACACTTGTACTTGGCGCTTACCCCCAGGACTGGATCCTTCAGCTTGACTCTGGAGACCCCCTGTAAAATAAGGTGATGCAGTACAACAGCAACAATGCAATACCTTCAGCATAAACTGACACCACAGTCAATGTAAATTGCAGAAACAAACAGATCTGATTTATTCAGGGGTCAGTAACAAGGAGGGGTTATAATCAGGTTGATTAGCTTAAACACATTAATCATCACACTACTGTGTATGCACTTAGAGTCCAACTCAGTCACACTCTCTGGGTACCCAGGATGGGGGGAAAAGCTAGCCAGGACCGATGCCCGGGGTAGGCCGGCAATGCAGCTGGTTGGGGCCCTGTGATGGAGAAAGAACATGCACACACAATTTGTAATCCAGAGCCAGAGGGCTCAGTTTGTGATAAGAAACACAAAACAATCAGATGACACACTTTGATTTAAGAAAAGTTGCAGGGAGCTACCCTGATAATTACTCATGGTACCAAGACTAAACACAGGAGGGCTGATAGATGAACTTTCTGGCTTGCCAGAGGAAGCAGGGCCCACACTAGTTGCTTTGGCTCTGTTCTTTTTCAGGCAAGGTATAAAGGACTGGTCCCCTGGCTGGTCCCTCGTCGATGGATCATTTCTCTGTGCGGCAGGGTAGTGAGACAAAACCCTTGTAGCAGGGCCTATCTGCATCAGGCAGCACGGATTCAGTCCAATTCTTGCTGGGAAACAACTTCCAGCACTATCATACAGTTTACAGCACTGGGGGAAAACAGATCGTGATCCCCATCCAGCACATAGCACATTCATATGCAAAACTCGTTTACTGTACCAGGCCATAGAGTCCTGACAGGCTGATCACAATTCATCTAAATCTTCAGTCTTCTACAAATTAAGTCTGGTCCCACAGCAACAGCTTGCTTTGTTCCCACAAATTCAGAATTTAGTCCGATCACAAGTCCTCTGCACCTTCTCAGTGCAGAAATCAGGCTAGCAGGCCTACAGACAGGCCTTCCATGGTTCTCCCGCATGAACTATGCCGCAAACAGCTACTTGAACACACAGAGGTGCTGCTCCTTCAGCTTCCAGCTCGAATATGGCTTCTCTCAATCCTTCTCTACTCGTCGTGCCCATAACTCGGGGCACAGTGAAATGTTCGGAGACATGGTCCGAAGTAAGACTCTCCATTTCTCTCCCATTCTCTCCATGCAGGAGAGCTGAATGCAGGAAGGCCAAACTCAGCCTTCCCGCCCAGTCCCCATGCTGTCCCATGGGGCAGCAGCTCCATGAGCTGCTCACTTTTCTAGCTCCATCTCTGTTCTGCCCCCTTGCTGCAGGCAGCTGGGGAATTTCCCTCTGATCCAAAAGATCTGGTTGGCTGGTTCAGCTGTCAGTCACAACAGGCTCCCTCTATAGGTGCAAAAAGGCACCAACAGTACAAAACTACAGTTCCCAGAGTCAGGCACCACACAGATCCACTTTATCAGGCTCCATTTTAGAGTCCTCACAACCCGATTGGTCCAGTTTGGCAGTTCGAGACCAAAATGGTGGAGCATAACAGAAACAGTCCTTGCTGCAAGAGAAGCAGGTTAGGCAAACTACATTTTCATTACTACACCATCAGGTCACCAGTAATTAGTTACATCTTTCAAACATGCTCCATCTGCCCAAGTAGCGACGGCAGAAATGGAGCAATTAGTCAGTAGCTCCAGCGGGACTCAAGCAGGGAAACACACAGTCCCCCCAATTCAAACTAATTAGGACTGCAAGCAGGCAGCCCTTAAACAGACAGTACATGGAGGCTTTAAAAGCACTTACTGGCAATCACATTTAAACAGCTTAGGCGCTGAACACCAGCCGGACAGAGGGCATTTAGGCACTCCCAAGGAAGGCATTTCCGTGACCCCCATTTGTATGGGGGTTACACCCTTCCTTGCCTGGAAAAACTTGGAGTCCGCATCAAGTGGGTACCATCACTATAATTTCAACTGCAAATTATATCATACATTTATACCATCAACATGTTATACCAATCACATTTTAGACATCAGTCAGAATACTTAACCATTACTATACATATTATGTACATTTCATGTCATTATACCCATTCTGAATTATGTCAGATACATTTTACATAAGTAACTTACACACACTATATAACGTCAGGTTAACTCCTCCTGCACATAAAAAGATAATAATGGGGGCCCTTCCCTATCAGCTACCTTGGGGCTAGATGGGACAGGGGCACAATACCTGGAGGGCAGAACAATTAACCTGGAATTTGCACTTATGCTTAGTTTGGGCAGTGAGATCTGGGACACATACACTGCCTTATGGACCACACTGAGAGGCAAATCCACAGGCCTCCCAGGGGAATAATAGCTGAGATGCACTACTGGTTTTACAGCTCGACCAGTCTTCCTGGGAGAAACAGTTACAATCTCTGCACCTTTGGCTTCGCTCTCTGCACTTTCCTTACTTGCAAGGGGAATGTCTTCCTGGGCAGAAAAGTCTAGACTTGAGACATTGTCAGCCTCTGGATCTGCAAGTTCTGGTTTCACCACACTTTGCTCACCTGAAAAGCTCTCTGGCACTGGAAGGGAAGTATCATGACACTCAAAGTACTCTTCCTGCTATGGTACATCACCTGTCGGTCTCAGCTCATCTGTTTCTTCCTCAGGCAATTCAAACAGTTCCACCATATGAAGTGACTCAATATCCTCAGACGTGACACTCTGCACCACACTCTCGTGGAGCACTGGCTCCAAGGAAAAAGGCAGTCCAGAAGGCCCAGCTTCATCCCCATAAATGACCAGAGGATTACCTTGAAACAACTGACTTAGTTCATAAGAAGGATAGTAACCACAGTTGTTCTCACTTTCATCTGAAGTAGACTGGCAGTCATTGTCAATGGGGATTTGCAGTGGAGGAAACCTTAAATCAGTAACTGCTGGTGCAGGCTTTCTTTGTCTTTATCTGGCAGCAGCCCTTGTCACCGGTCCAGGAAGAGCAATCTCTGAGGGTTCAGATTCAATCATTATTTTTCCAATGGACAACAAATGGTTATGGTGCATTGTTCTGACATTCTTGGAGTTGTTTTCAGGCCGCACTTTATACACTGGCAAGTCATTTAGTTTTCCCACTAGTATGTGAGGGAGATAGTGCCTCCTGTCAGCAATCTTGTGTTTGCCATGTAGTCTCAGATTTCTTAACAATACACGATCTCCCGCTTGGAGCTCTTGGGCCTTCACCTTTTATCATATCTTTCTTTATTGGCCAAATTTCTCTTTGCAGCCTTGGTCTGAGCTAGTTTGTATGCATGATTCAATTAAGCTTTTAACTTTTGCATGTATTATAGGTAGCTGTCAGCTCGGACCCCATCGAGGGAGAATCCAAAACAAACATCCACTGGCAACTGAGCCTCTCTTCCAAACATAGGGCGGTAGAGAGAGAACCCAGTAGCATAATTTCTGGTGCAATTGTAAGCATGTACCAAAGTGCTAATTTGCTGGCTCCATCTAGGCTTATCTTTCGGGTGGAGAGTGCCTAGCATGTCAAGCAGGGTGTGATTAAAATGTTCTGGCTGTGGATCCCCCGGGGGGGTGGTAAGGGGTGGTTCTAGATGTCCACACTCTCCACAGAGAGAGCACCTCCTTGATTAAGCGACTCTCAAAATCTCGCCCTTGGTCAGAAAGAATTCTCTGGGGGGGTCCCACAGTGAACAAAAAAATTCTCTAACAGTACCTTGGCCACAGTGGATGCTTTTGGTCATTGGTGGGAAATGCTTGGGCATACCTTTTAAAATGGTCAGTGACCACCAGCACATTACTAATATTCTGCTGATCAGGCTCCAAACTCAGAAAGTCAGTACAAACTAACTCCATAGGGGCGCTGGTGGTGATGTTAACAAGGGGTGCAGCCCTCTGAGGCAAGGCCTTTCTCTGCAGACAGTGACCGCAAGTCCATATATGATGCTCAACATTGGCCCCATCTTAGGCCAGTAGAATCTAGACCGCACTAGATCAAGGGTACGGTCTATACCGAGGTGCCCCATGTGGTTGTGTAGGGACCTCAGTACTAAGTCTCTAAAAGCAGTGGGCAAAACCAATTGCTGCTTGTCTACCTGCCCCCCTCTGTCTACTGTTTCTCTGTACAGCAATTGGTTAATCAGTTTCAGTTTAGGGCTTTCTTTATACAATAATACAGTTCTCAAATCAGAGGAGCACAACTTGGACACCTCTTTCCCTGCATAGAGGGCTTCAGGTGCTGATTTGGTCATAGGAACTTAAGACTGAGCCTGCTGGAGACTGTCATTATCAAGCTGAGGCAGTGCACCAATATCTAATGCAGAAAAGTGGCAGTAAGCAGCAGGTATACAATGTTCAGAGGGCCCCAAACAATCTATTAGACAGTCCACTGTGTCAGTGAACATTTGTTCCTCCTTTTCAAACTTTTGGCACAGTGCTCGAATGTCAGGTTTGGACAATCTGACCCAATCACTTCTGGAGGCAGGCCTCCTGGAGAGAGCATCAGCATCTATGTGATTCAGACCTGCTCTGTATTCAACAGCATACTCATAAGTGGACAACGCAGAAAGCCACCTATGGCCGGTGGCATCCAGTTTGGCTGAAGTCTGCACATAAGTCAAAGGATTATTATGTCTTTACCAGTATCTTGGCCCCGTACAAGTCTTCATGGAATTGGTCAACAATGGCCCACTTCAATGCCAGGAACTCCAATTTATGCACAGGATAGTTTTTCTCGGAGGGGGTCAGACTTCTGCTGGCAAAGGCCACTGGTCTCAGGCTATTCTCGTGCTCTTGATGTAACACAGCCCCTAAGCCTTGTAGGCTAGCATCAGTATGTAATACATATGGTTTTGCAGGATCAGCACAGGCAAGGACAGGAGAGTGAGTGAGTTGGTATACGATTTCATGAAATGCAGCTTCACAATAAGGCGTCCATCATGACCCAAAAGACTAATTTGGACAGAAATACACTCTCTCAGCTTCAGTGGCTCGGCTCTTATATTTTTTGTTGGTGGGAGGGTAACCTTGGGTAAGATTCAGAAGTGGGCGAATCACCCTTGAATAGTCCTTAATGAACTACCGGTAATAACCACAGAATCCTAGAAATCTTTGTAATTCTTTTAGGTTGCAGGGCTGGGGCCAGGTGGTCAAGGCCTCAGCTTTGCTAGGATCAGTCTCTAGCCCCTCAGTGGATACTATATGCCCCACATATTTTACTGATGTCTGAAAGAACTGGCATTTGTCGATGGATAGTTTGAGGCCAAAATCTTCCAGGCAGTCCAACACTTTAAAAAGTCTGCTTTCATGTTCCTCCAATGAACTCCCAAACACTATAATATCATCTAGATATACTAGGCACTCCAATAAATACATGTCCCCCACTGTACGCTCCATCAACTGTTGAAAAATGGCTGGAGCACCCGAGATCCCTTGAGGCATTCTCATAGATTCATAGAACCCAAGTGGATATATAAAGGCTGTCTTCTCATCGTCTTCTGGGGCCATGGGGATCTAGTAGTACCCACTGCAAAGATCCAGCATTGAGAACCACTTACTACCATTCAAACTGTCCTAAGCATCCTGAATACGGAGCATGGTGTATTGATCATGGATGGTGCACCTGTTGAGGGTCCGATAATCCACACACATTCGTACTGTTCCATTCTTCTTTCTCACCACTACAACAGGCGAAGCATAAGGGCTTCTGGATTCTTGTATCACACCAACCACAAGCATCTCCTGTAGGTGCCGTCTCGCATCATCTATATCAGTGGGTGCCAGGCGGCGAGACCTCTCATGGAATGGGTGCTCATCATGCAGCCGGATATGATGCTCAGCTCTTTGCACACATCCTACATCCCATTCTTTTAGTGAAAACACCTGGTCTCTCTGGGCAAGTTTCTCACTGATTCTCCTCTTCCAGTCTGCTAGCAACGGGGAGTCACCAAATTCAAACAAGTCGGGTGTCACTCTGTCATTCTCCCCTGAGTACTTGTTACTGGGTAACACTGCAGTGTTTGCACAGTGTACGGTAGCCAGGGTGCAGCCTCTATTCACCCGAATTTCTCTGTCTGACACATTGTGAACCTTTACCATCACCTGTTGAGCATAGGCATGAGCCTAAGCGGGTAAGATACTGGGCTTAACTAGCAATCCTTCTGCCAATTTTCCATCGCCTGGGGCATCCAGCATGAGTATCTTGTTCTTGACATCCTTTCATAAGCGGACCTCCCCTTGTAAGGTGCACTGAGCATTGGGGGCCAGGATCATGGACTCAGGATCCTTCTTCCATGCAGCCCCAACCAGTTCATCCACATCCATCTCGTCAGCATTCTTCCGTGACTCATAAACCTTCTTGATCAAGGCAGGAATCCTCAAAGCTCTACCAGTTCGCTGCCCCTGTCTTTCATAGCATAGTTGCGCCAACCTCCCGAACATATGAGCATTCATCCCAACTAGTAAAGGGACCCCACTGTACAATCCAGTAGGGGGACACACTAAGGCCAAGGGGCAGGATTCTCAAAGAAAGCCGAAATTCCCGCAGCTACAGGAAAAAGGCTTGCTGCAGTGCAGAAATGCAGCTGCACTGTATTCTCAAAGAAAACCAGCGCAGCTGCGGATTTCCATAAAATGTGCCACAGGTGCAGCAGTTTAGCTGCTGCAGGACTTGCACAAGTGCTGCGAATCTGTAGCTGCGGATGCTGTGAAGGCACAGCAATAGGGAATGACTAGCTGAAGCAGCACACTGTAACACTGCTGCTATAATCTGAGGCTGGCAGAACACACAGAGACCAGCAACCAATCCCCAACTGGGACCACAGCAGCACCGCAGGTACCTGAGAAACCCTGGTGCCACAGTGGCTGACTGTCCCTGCTGGTCGTCCCTCCCTGGGGTGTTCCTGTAGCCTGGGGGGAGGATAGTACTCGCTGCTGGCTGGTCAGGCTCTACTGCTTGTGGGGCACTGTCATGGGCTGCACTGGGTCTAGTGGTTGATGTCTGTTGCCATAGCATGGCAATGTGTGCTTTCAGTGCTGTAACATCAGCCACTACTATACTGTCTGAGATGCTATTACTTGTGGTACACCTCCACCTTAATTGATTCCAATTGCTGGGGCACTACTGCAGTGTGCTGAGGGAGAGTTATGCCTCTTTCCACTGTGTGCAACATTTTTTCCTCAGCTGCGGGAAAAACCTGGCTGTGAATAGCCTTTCCGGGGCTGTGCTCCACTGATCTCACACCTTTTTGTCCTGAGGAACTTCCGCAGCTACACTTTTTTCCACAGTCCATAGTGGTTTTTCCCACAGCTGCGGGGGTTTTTGTGAATAGCACTTGGAGCAAACTCCCCTTTTTTTCCATAGCTGAGGGAGTTTTGGGGACTTAGGGAAGGTTTTGTGCCTACTGAGAGCTTTGATAATCCTGCCCTAGGTCTCCACTTGCTCCGTTACTCCAACCACTGAGGTGGGGAAAGACAGCCAAATTTGTATGTATCCAGAGTAGGAGTACGCCTTTTCACTTAACCCGCAGACATGCAGCCCCTCCAAAGGTTGTAGAGGCACATCAGGCAAGTGCTTCTTGTGCCAGTCTTGGAACACAATGGTTACTTGAGAGCCACTGTCCAGCACAGCCCTAGTAGACACTCCATTTACTTTCACTGTTGTCTCCATGGAGGGACCCACCACTTCGGACCATTCAGGTGGCACAGACGGTGATGTCGATCTGGCCTTGGCCTTTGTAGCATAATTTTTTGAACAGCTCCCCCTAGTGGCCGGGTATTGTTCCACCGATGCCAGGCTATCAACCTAGCAGTAACCCTCCTCAAATTCTCTGGTGAATGACAGGCGGACTGGATGTGCCCATCCTCCCCACAGTGGTAGCAAAACTTAGGTTCATTAGAGTCTTTGAATGGTGGGGGATCCTTTCTCTGCTGGGGTACCTCAGAGGCACCTCGAGGCCCTTCCTGGACTTGGGTCCTATGTTCCTGAACTTCTGAACCTCCACTACAGTTGGGGGTTTGTGCAACCCATTGTAGTTCCCCCTCCCCATGGCTCTCAACTCTTGGATCTCCACCAATAAGTTACCCTCAGTTCGGGTCTCAGAAGAAACAACATGTACTCCCACTCCACTTTTAGCCTCTGGGGGTGCCTGATACAGATCAGGTTCTCTGGCCGCCTCAGTCAACGCTTTAATCAATTCCCCCAGTTGCTAGTCCTCATCGGGGTCACTCCTCTCCGGAGTCTGGCAGGTGCTCACAACCCCAGCATAGGGCTCCCAGCCCTCTTCATCAGTCTCAATCTCATGAATTTCTTTCATCAGGTGGCAGTATACTCTGGAGGGTTTGCCCTCCTATCTTGTAACTTGAGCTTTAGTATCATTACACTAGAAAATCTAGCTAACTTCAGAATCTGATCCAGTCTGACCTGGTTCAGCTCTTTTGCAGGCACTCCTCCTTTCCTATAGGCCCTCTGCAGAGCCCTCTCAATCCTGGTAACAAAAACGGACAACTTCTCATTTTTCCACTGCTTAGCTGACTTGAACTTCCATAACAAGTCATCCCCCAATTCAATACTGCCAAACACTCCCTCCAGTGCTGAGAGGTATTCAGCTGCAGTAGCCTCTGGACTGGTCGCTCGCAGAAAACGGATGGCCTCCAGTGCAGGGCCTCTCAAACTCTCCATTAGTCGTTTCCTCTTTTCCTCCTCCGAACATTGCCATTCCTGCACTAAAAGTGTAGCATAATCCATCCAGGTTCCTAGATCATCCTCCCCTGTAGGCACTGGGACGGTGCCTGAGAAAAGTCTGAGCTTTCAGTAGGAGTCCAGCTGTATCGAGGGAATTATGATGGGGGAGGAGGCTACAGGAGAGCTCTTGGGGGACACTGGGGACGTGGCTGGGGAATGCAGGGGTGTGTGTTCCTCTGAAAGGTCTAGCACCTTTATAAGCTCTTGAGCAGTTCATCCTTCAGACACTAACAATTTGAGCAGTTTTTCCTTAAACCCTTCTGTACTCGGAGACCCACCAGGGGTGGCTGAACCACTATGTAAATGAATGACCCTCCACCCCTTATGGGTACCTTCGGGCAGAATAACAGGGGGGACCTTCTCTGGATCTATTGGAGAACTACATGAGAGTAGCACTATCATAGTTTGTTCAAATAAATCAGCATCTCTCCCCTTTACTTCAACCTTGCCCAAACTCTTAACATGTTCCACTGTGGATACATTATCAGCGTTATTGGTCCCTAAGGGGACATCCAATAACAGGATAGCCTGTCGGGGGTCTAACCCCTCAACTTCACTCCACCCCATCATTCGGTACACTAACAGTTTATGGGAGGCAAGTTTTAGCTTAGGCATAGTAAGCTCTTCCATTTTCTCTCTCAAACTGAACATATTGGGGTAATTTCCTCAGGTGGCCACTAGAGGACGCTAATCCCAGTGGTGCCTCCAAGATGTAACCCCTAGGTGGCGCTATCCCAAGGGCTACTACTCCTGCCTGCTTGGCTACTAACAGGTTAAGGGGCCTGAGTTCTGAAATGGGTGCCTCCACCCAAAAGGTCAGGGTTGGTTTGGGTCAAGCTAACCAGGCCACAGCCCTCTGGTATACTGTGACCCCCCTCTTTTCCCACTAGTGGCCCACACCATACACAACAGTGACTTTCCCAATAACCCAGATATGCAAACCACATACACTTGTACTTGGTGCTTACCCCCAGGACTGGATCCTTCAGCTTGACTCTGGGAACCCCCTGTAAAATAAGGTGATACAGTACAACAGCAACAATGCAATACCTTTAGCATAAATTGACACCACAGTCAATGTAAATTTCAGAAACAAACAAATCTGATTTATTCAGGGGTCTGTAACAAGGAGGGGGAATAATCAGGTTGATTAGCTTAAACACATTAATAATCACACTACTGTGCATGCACTTAGAGTCCAACTCAGTCACACTCTCTGGGTATCCAGGATGGGGGAAAAAGCTAGCCAGGACCGATGCCCGGGGTAGGCCAGCAATGCAGCTGGTTGGGGCCCTGTGATGGAGAAAGAACATGCACACACAATTTGTAATCCGGAGCTGGAGGGCTCAGTCCATGAAAAGAAACAAAATAATCAGATGACACACTTTGATTTAAGAAAAGTTGCAGGGAGCTACCCTGATAATTACTCATGGTACCCAGACTAAACACAGGAGGGCTGATGGATGAACTTTCTGGATTGCCAGAGGAAGCAGGGCAAACATGAGTTGCTTTGGCTCTGTTCTTATTCAGGCAAGGTGAAAGGGGCTAGTCCCCTGGCTGGTCCCTCATCGACAGATCGTTTCTCTGTGCAGCAGGGTGGTGAGACAAGACACTCATGGCAGGGCCTAGCTGTGTCAGGCAGCACGGATTCAGTCCAGTTCTTGCTGGGAAATAACCTCCAGCACTGTCACACAGTTTACAGCAATGGGGGAAAACAGATCACGATCCCCATCCAGCACATAGCACATTCATATGCAAAACTCGTTTACTGTACCAGTCCACAATTCAGCTAAATCTTCAGTCTTCTGCAGGTTAAGTCTGGTCCCACTGCAGCAGCTTGCTTCGTTCCCACAAATTGGGAATTTAGTCCGATCACAAGTCCTCTGCACCTTCTCAGTGCAGAAATCAGGCTAGCAGGTCTACAGACAGGCCTTCCATGGTTCTCCTGTGTGAACTACGACACAAACAGCCACTTGAACGCACAGAGGCACTGCTCCTTCAGCTTCCAACTTGAATCTGGCTTCTCTCGGTCTTTCTCTGCTCATTGTGCCCATAGCTCGGGGCACAATGAAATGTTCGGAGACACGGTCCCAAGTAAGACTCTCCATTTCTCTCCCGTTCTGTCCATGCAGGAGAGCTGAATGCAGGCAGGCCAGACTCAGCCTTCACACCAAGTCCCCATGCTGCCCCGTGGGGCAGCAGCTCCTCGAGCTGCTCACTCTTCCAGCTCCATCTCTGTTCTGCCCCCTTGCTGCAGGCGGCTGGGGAATTTCCCTCTGATCCAAAAGATCCGGGTGGCTGATTCGGCTGTCAGTCACAACAGGCTCCCTCTATTGGTGCAAAAAGGCACCAACAGTCCAAAACTACAGTTCCCAGAGTCAGGCACCACACAGATCCACTTTATCAGGCTCCATTTTAGAGTCCTCACAACCCGATTGGTCCAGTTCGGCAGTTCAGGACCAAAATGGTGGAGCATAACAGAAACAGTCCTTGCTGCAAGAGAAGCAGGTTAGACAAACTACATTTTCATTACTACTCTAACGGGTCACCAGTAATTAGTTACATCTTTCAAACATGCTCCATCTGCCCAAGTAGCAACGGCAGAAACGGAGTGATTAGTCAGTATCTCGAGTGGGACTCAAGCAGGGGAACACACAGTACCCCCATTCAAACTAAATAGGACTGCAAGCAGGCAGCGCTTAAAGAGACAGTACATGGAGGCTTTAAAAGTACTCACTGGCAATCACATTTAAATGGCTTAGGCGCCGAACACCAGCTAGACAGAGGGCATTTAGGCACACCGAAGGAAGGCTTTTTGGTGACCCCCATTTGTAGGGGGGTTACATTACTATTATAGGGATGGTGAAATGAGGGTGGGGAGTGCCAATAGACACCAGGGAGAAATATTATAATGATGTGATGGTGTGCTGAATTTGGGGGCACCACTAGACACCAGGGATAAATGTTACTATTATAGGGATGGTGAAAGGAGGGTGTGGGCATAGCTGGTTTTAGGCACCAGTGAACCCTGCAGTTGCCGGGTGCCCCTGCTAATAGGGGCCCCCAGCAAAAATAAAAGGAGTACTACTTCAATTTTTTTTTATTATTACGAATATTCATGTTTAAAGTAAAACTGCATTAAAGGGCATTGCTGAGCTCTGTAGAGCCTTCTCATATGGTGTCATAACATCACAAAATTAATCAGTAATGTACATCCCAGCCAACTAGAGACATGGATTGGATGGGCAATGGGGCCCCAAAGACTAACACTGCCACTGCCCCTAAAAGAAACACAGATGTGTCACTGGTTGTATTGAAAATACAAACATTTTGCATTTTGAACTAAGTAAAGGGTGAGATCAGTTTAAATTGGGTAAGTTTCCCAAAACTAATCTCGCTGAGGGCCCCCAAATCTCTAAAGCCGGCCCTGGGTGGGGGTGCCACTAGACACCAGGGATGAATATTATAATTAAAGTCATGGTGAACAGAGGGTATGGGGCACCACTAGACACCAAGGTAAATGTTATTATTACAAGGAGGGGGAATAGAGAGAGTGGGGTATGCCACTGAACATGGGGATAAATGTTACGATTCTGGGGATAGTGAGTGGAGGTTGTTGGGTGCCACTAGACACCAGGGGTAAATATTATAATTATGGGGATGGTTAATGGAGGGTGTGGGGGCACCACTAGACACCAGGGATAAATGTTACTATTATGAGGATGGCGAAAAGCAGGTGGGTGTGCTACTAGACACCAGGGATAAATGTTACTATTGTGGGGACAGTAAATGGAGGGTGGGGTGGTGCCTTTAGATACCAGGGATAAATCTTACTAATATGAGGATGGTGAAAGGAGGGTGGAGGGTACCACTAGACACAAGCAATAAATATTGTAGTTGCAGGGAAGACAAACAGATGGTGGTAGGCACCAATAGACACCAGAGATAAATGTTACTATTACAGGGAGGGGAAATGGAGGGTGGGGGGTGCCACTAGACACCAATGATAAATATTATAATTATGGGACATGCAAACAGAGGGTGGTAAGTGCCACTTCACACCATTGATAAATGTTACTATTATGGGGAAGGTGAACAGAGGGTGGGGGTGACACTAGACACCACGGATAAATATTATAATTATTGGGATGGGGGAACGGAGGGTGGGGGCACCACTGGACACAGAGATAAATGTTACTATTATGGGGGTGGTGAATGGAGGGTGCCACTAGACACCAGATATAAATATTATAATTTCGGCAGTGGAGAACGAAAGGTGGGGGCGTCACTTGTCACTAGGGATAAATGTTACTGTAATGTAACTGGTGAATGGACAGTGACACTAGACACCAGGGACAAATATTATAATTACAGGGATGGTGTACAGATGGTGGGGGGCAGAACTAGACATCCTGGATAAATATTATAATTATGGGGATGGCAAATGGAGGGTGGGGGCAGAATTAGTCACCAGGGATAAATGCTTCTGTTACAAGGATGGCAAATAGAGGGTGTGGGGGTGCTACTTGCACCATGGATAAATATTATAATTATGGGGATGGTGAACAGACGTAGGTGGTAGCACTAAAGACCAGGAATAAATGTTAATCTTGCGTGCATGACAAACAAAGGGTGGGGGGGCCACTACTAAACACCAGCAATAAATATTGCAGAGATGGTGAACAGATGGTGGTGGACACCACTAGACACCAGGGATAAATGTTAGTTTTACAGGGATGGAGAATGAGGCATGGGGGGGCACCACTGGACACAGAGATAAATGTTACTATTATGGGGACAGCGAATGGAGGGTGAAGGGTGCCACTAGACACCAGGAATAAATTTTACTATTACGGTGATGGTGAACGGAGAGTGGGGGCATCTTTAGACACAAGGGAAAAATGTTACTATTACAGGGATGGCGAATGGAGGGTGGTGGGCACCACCTGAGACCAGGGATAAATATTGTAATTATGGGAATGGTGAATGGAGGTTGAGAGCACCACTAGACACCAGGGATAAATATTATTATGGAGATAGTGAATGGAGGGTGGGGGCACCACTAACCAATAGGTATAAATGTTACTATTATGGGGACAGCAAATGGATAATGTGGGCACCACGAGACACCAGAGATAAGTGTTACCATTACAATGATGGTGTACAGAGGGTGGGGGCATATTTAGACATGAGGGCAAAATGCTACTATTACAGGGATGGTGAATGGAGGGTGGTGGGTGCCACTAGACACCAGGGATAAATATTGTAATTATGGGAATGGTGAATGAAGAAGGGGCAGGGTGCAGCACTAGACACCAGGGATAAATATTAAGGAGATGGTGAATGGAGGGTGGGGATCCACTAGACAATAAGGATAAGTGTTACTATTACGGGGACAGTGAATGGATAATGTGGGCACCACTAGCCATCAGGGATAAATGTTACTATTACAGGAACAGCAAACAGAGGGTGGGGGTGCACTACTAGACACCAGGGATAAATATAATAGTTACGGGGATGGTGAATGGAGGGTTGGGGCACTGGTAGACTTCAGGGATAAATGTTACTCTTATGGGGATGGTGAGGGTGGGGGACACAACTGTATACTAGAGATAAATGTTAATGTTATGGGGATGGTAAATGGAGGGGTGGGGGTGCGACTAAGCACCAGGGATAAATTTTATAATTGCAGGGACGGTGAATGGAAGGTGGAGGTGCCACTAGACACCAGGGATAAATGTTATTATTATTGGGATCATGAATGGAGCATGGGGGTGCCACTAGACATCAGGGATAAGAATTATAATTACAGGGACAGTGAACGGAGGGTGGGGGTGCCATTAGACACCAGGGATAAATGTTATAATTATGGGTATGGCAAACGAAGGATAGGGTGTGTCACTAAACACCAAAGAAATATAAAAAGAATTATGTGAAAGGCAAACAGAGGATGGGGGGCACCCTTAGACACCTGGGGTAAATGTTATAATTACATGGACGGTGAATGGAGGTTGGGGGGTGCCACTAGTCACTAGGGTAAAATAAAAAAAATTATGTGTAACCAGGGGTCGGGTTAATGTTATTTTTGTTTTTGTTAGCACTGTGCGGTGCCTCCATTATGTAACCCACTACCTGGCTGCCTGGGCTTGGAATTTTGGCTAGGTTTGACTTCTAGTCAGGGGCACCCAAGTAACTCCAGACACAGGAAGCAATGACTGTAATGTCCAAACCAGGAGTATGATTCTAGAGTGTGGCTTTTATTCACAACAACAGCAGAATAATAAAGCATAGATGGACCCCCACGGGGCTACATTCCCAGGTAATGCAGATAAACGGAGATCAGAATACATCTTCTTACACACTATAACCCTCAGGTTCTGAAACACACTGGGCTCTCAGCCTGAACTTGAACTCTTCTCTGGATTCCCTGGCATGGCACATCCGGCCAGCACAGGACACTCTTTGAATTCCCTGGCATGGCACATCTGGCCAGCACAAGACTACTTTCCATGTGGCATGGACATTTATTGGTATCTCCCTCTACTACCCATTAGCACATACTGGCCCCATAAAGGGAAAATCTTCATCAACAATCCCACGTCTGGGTACTTTCCATGAACACTGGCCAAGTGCCTGGACAAAAGCTATAGGTGCCCAAAGTGAACCCATGCAGGTCAATCTGGTTACTCCAGATGGGGGGTCTCCCACATCTTGCTCCCAAATCTATACCCAGCCATCCATTTGGAATTAACACCTATCTGGAAACACACTGTTGTAGAATGCAGTCTCAAAATGTATGTCACATTTCACACTCTACTCTTCAAAATCTGATATGCTGGCTTATAATGATCTCTGAGTGGCTATGTCCATCCCTGTAGACCCCCACTGTACAGATTACATTTTAAGTCACACACTACTGTAGTACTGTACTTGGCTGTCCTTCCTTAACCCCACAGTAACAGATACTCTACACACTGTCTGGTGAAAACATGGGCTCTATTCAGAGCAGACTCATCCACTGGTTTGCCAGTGCCCCAAGGTTTCTGGCAAAGCAAACTACTTCTTGTGCCTCAGCACTTGAACAACAAAATGACAGGCAACTTTCCCTCTACAGCAGAGCCAGGGGATTGCCCCTGAAATTTCTGGCTCTCTTTCCCCCATCCCTCCTGGGATGGGGCACTGGAACACACTGGGAACGGTCTCTACCACTAGACCACTTTTCTTCTGTGTCTCTATCTAGGGTGAGAACAAACACCCTGTATCTCTGGGTAGCTCTAAACAGAGCTGAGGGCTCTGAGGGACTGCCAATTGCAGTGCACTTCCTCCCTCCACTACAGACTGCACACTCTGCTCCTGAATCCTGATTCAAAACCTCCCAACGTTCTAACCTAACCCTTTGCTGCAACATTCCAAAGTGGCTTATGCTGCTGTGAGAATTCTATATGATGTCATCCTTCCAGCTCAGCTGAGACTGAGAACAGAGTGAGACAGAGTGAAATCCATTTAACTGGTGTTTCACAAGCTGCCTTTCCCTGCCTGCCACTTGATCTAAGTGGGATTCTTGTAACCCCGGGTAACAGGGGGGTTACATATGGGACAGAGTACAAAATTATTTTTTTGTTTGATATGGAAAAGGATACCTTCAAATGAGAAAAGATTTTTTACTCTGCCCCCATATTTTTTTGGTTTTTGGTTATAACTATGGTGACAGCAAACAGAGAGTAGGGTGTGCCACTAGACACCAGTGAAAAATTTAAAAAATGATGGGGATGGAGAACAGAGGGTGAGAGGTGCCACTAGACATCAGGAATAAACATTATAACTACAGGGATGGTGAATGGAGGTTTGGGGTGCCACTAGACAACATAGAAAAATAAAAAAGCATACAAAATCCTTTTTTCATTTGAAGGAATCCATTTCCGTAATTTCCATATCAAACAAAAAAGGAAATTAAAAATGATTCCTTCAGAGAAAAAAAGGAATAGCAGAAAAACAAAGTCCATCTGAATGAAAAAGGAGAAACAAAAAATGAGCCCCAAAAAAAAAACAAAGTCCAAAATATTTTTCCATATCAAGGGATCGTTTTTCATTTGAACAAAAAAGGTGATACTGAAAAAGCTAAAAAAAAATAAGTACAAAATCTTTTTCCATATCAATGGATCCTTTTTCATTTGAATGAGCCCATATGGAAAAAAGGGGACGTAAGTCATGAAAAAGGATTTTAAAAGAAAAAAAAAAACATTTCAGGGGTCACCTTTCCAACAGTTAACTGTAGAATCCACTTAACAGAGTCCTGATGAGCAATATATATGTTTTGGTCTCTCTCTACAGGATGTCATTTTGTGGGTATTGAATTTTTTGTTTCACAGAAAAGGGAAAATAAGATGGCAGCACATGAAAAAGGATTTTTCCAAATGAAAAAGGATTGGCCCTAAGCAAAAAAGGATCCATTTTCTTATGGGCCAAATTACTTTTTTTTGTTCCAAACCTCTATCCAAAAGACTGTACTGAGCATGCTCAGAGACTGAAATTTTTAAATTTAATAACTTTGGAACAGATTAATATTTTTTTCACCAAACCAGTGAAAGGCACATTTGAGGGCCAAGTTCTTTCCACCCTGAAAATTTCAGCCTAAAATTCCAAATTGTCTGAGTGCAAGGTGATGACAAAGAAACAGAAAAAAAAATCCAATTTTTTTTGTACATTTTTTCAATATCTAGATCTTGGAATCCACACATTCGACCAGAACAAAACTTGCTAGTCAAGAAATCTACCATACGAGATTGCGCATGCAAAATTTTGTGTAAATCTGTTGAATGGTTATTAAGCTATTACAGTGCAACATTTGAGGTTTAACATAGACACTCCTGCTCAACCCTAAATATAAGGGCACTACTGCACTCCATATTAATAGTAATTAATATCTATATATATATATATATATATATATATATATATATATATATGATATATATATATATATATATATATATATACTGTATATACATACATACACCTTTTTCTGATTGCAGAAACAAGCAGAAATACATTCATCACTGAAAAAGCTATTAGCTCTAACTTTAAAAAAGTCAGTTACATTCACCCATACAAATGTATGGTGGCCCTGAAGTGCATAACACAAACAAAAAAAGTAATTTTCATTCAAATAAGTATAGCAACAACCAAAAAACAAAATGCAAACATAAAGTAAAACAATAAAACAAGCATGTGACAATGCCGAATGTTGCTTGCTTGTATGTGCTGTTTAGGTATTTGGAAGTGATAGTTCCATGCCTTCCTCCCAAGACATCCACTGTGTCTAATGACAGTTGTACTGTTCATAAGGAAGTGTGGAAAAATGCCACTGGTGAAAATCTGTACTGAAAATATTACAAATTCATGAACTTACGAGGGTGCGTGGAAACTGCGCAATTCTCACTCGTAACACAGTCATTTTATGGACTTTTTTCACCAAATTTTCAACATGGCCATTTTAAGACCTCTGCTCATGAACAGTGTCACTGTGATTTTCTTAATCTGTCACAAACATTGATTGCACACACTGACTGTGCCATTGTGCGCTACATGCGTGGAAACACATTTTGGGCAACATGTGAAAAATGACAGCTGTGCTGCTCATAAGGAGGTGTGGTAAAATAGCAATGTTGAAAATCTGAAGTGCAAATATTAAAAATTAGCAAACTTATGAGCGTGTGTAGGAACTGCGCAATGCACGCTTGTAAAACAGTCATTTTTAGGAATTTTTCACCAAATTTGCAACATAGCCATTTTAAGACTTCTGCTCATGAACAGTGTCACTGTGATTTTCTTAATTTGTCCCATACATTGATTTCGCACACCGACTGTGCCATTGTGCGCTACATACGAGGAAATACATTTTGGGCGAGATGTGAAAAATGACAGCTATACTGCTCATAAGAAGGTGTGGCATAATGGCAATGTTGAAAATCTGGAGTGCAAATATTGAAAATTCGTGAACTTATGAGCGTGCATAGGAACTGCGCAATGCTTGCTCGTAAAACAGTCATTTTTAGGAATTTTTCACCAAATTTGCAACATAGGCTTTTAGAGAGCCCATCTTATGAACACTGGCACTGTCGTTTCGTTAACTGGTCCCGAAAGGTGATTTCATGCAGTGCCAGTGAAATCACCCTTCAGCCCGATTAATGCCATGACAGTTTCAGAATTCATGAGGAGGGGCCTCAAAAACCCAATGTTGAAAATTTGGTGCCAAAATTCCAAAAAATGCCTGAGATATGCATCAAAGTTGAAAAAAACTATTTATTCCATTATACAGCTTACCAGCATTTCTTCAGTTCGCGGTCGGCTTTGAAGGGTGCAGATGTGTTCCCGGTCCACTGAAGATCAACGCGGTAGACTCTGGGGGTAAGTATGGGGTGAGGTGGTAGTGTTGGGAGGCGGAGTGCTCAGAGGGTGAGTGCAGGTGGGGAGCGGGGCATGGAGACCGTCACCGAGGGAAGTTTTTTTTGTTTACAGGTTTTATGGGTTGTTTTTTTTAGGAAGATGACACGGGACATTTGCCACGCTGGGGTGGGCTCCCAGCATGGCACCTGGAAAGCTTTTGGGGGTGTGTGGAGCCATGGAGCTGACAGGGGATTGGCCACTCCCATCGGCCATACAGAGTGTGCGTGGGGGGGAGCGCATGAGCATGCAATATGCGTGTGTGCATGCATGTGGGGGGACTCTGCTCACTGAAGCGGAGCTCTCCCTTTCAACTGTATGCCACTGCATTTTCAACTGCTGTCATATGCATTCATTGGAGAACTGGGGCCGCGCCTGCAAACACACTGACTGAATTGGAAGACGGCTGCCACACCTCCGAAAACTCAGATGATGGCACTATGTTTTTTGGACATGCGTGCAAGCAACATAAAAATGAAATGCAAACAAAAAGCTACAGCATAACTATAAAATGAATGTAAACAAACAGGAACAAAATACATCGCAAACCTAAGAAATGCAAACTGTAAACAATTACAGCACAACTATGTAATGAAAAGAGACAAAAAAGCATGAATGCAAACAAGAAAGCAAGTTAAAAATGAATGAAGACAAAATGGAAAAATAAAGCAACTACAACAAATAAGTTTAACTAAACAACAAAAAGATGGAGGGTACAAACAGTAAAACAAACCAAACAAGAAAACTGCAAACCAAAAAGCAGTCGAACATCAAAAATGTTAAACAAGCAAAAAAAAAACAGTTGACAAAAAGAAAAAAAGGCATGCAAAAAAAAAAAAACTGCAAATGGAAGTTGGTTCCACAATGGAAATGAAATCTTACATAACTACGAGGGAAGGAGAGGAGGAAGATAGACTTTTTTCCAGTTTATTTTTTTTCCTGCTGAAATCTTTAGTTTATTAAGGCAAATGTAACCTCCTGTTTTACACCCATCTATGTAAAATATTGACTATGCTTTGGGGGTAAGCAACTCATCAGAATGCATTTTTTTCAACACATCCGAGCCTTTGTTTGGCAACTTTTCTTATTGCATGTCCTATTCTTAGCTGTGCCTCCTGCGCACATTTATATTAATGAAGCCCTATTGAGCACTTCAAAACTTAGCCACTATGCAGTTTTAATTGATGCCACCCACCCCTGCCCCTGCTCCAACCCCCCCCCCATGATCAGTGTCGCCCCCACAAACCTGTATCTAAAGTTCCCCAGGGCTATTTAACCAAAAGCCGTGGTGTGGCTCAGCTGCCTTGCACACCTTCCATTCTCAATTGGGAGCTTTTAAAGCAACAGTATTTATAATAAAAATGACCATCTAGTATATTTCTGATATAGGTTCTGTTTATTTTTAACACATCATCTATTTTTACAAAGTTCTATTTAGTCTTTTTTTCTATTTTAGTGTTTTATACCTTACTGTTCAACATACATCCTTGACCGGTCCAGTATTATGCTTTGATGACAGCAGGGGCCATGATCAGTTTTGAGCTTCACACATGACTGACTACAATTGCATTCTCTTATTTGATCATGTGTGTGCGTGTTCATGATCCTGTATTCCTAAGAGACTAGTAACCATGGAGACTGACAGCTGTTCCTCTAACTCTATAGTGTCTTCAAGTGATAGGTGCTGATTTTTTTATCACCCCTTTCTCTCATTCATGTCTGTTGACTTTTGTGTGAACAGGCTTTGGTGTTTGGCATATAGGGGTAAACTTGTTTTTGATAAATGAGCTCTTTTGTTTGGTTAGTTACTGGTCACCATTTGTTTCTATCAGCCTAAACTGAACACAAAAGCTTCATGAAGTGGATTTTGGCTCAACACCACTTAATGGAAACAAAATGGACTGCAGACTCCAACTATACTAATCAAGTGCAGCCATTATTTTATTAATTTATATCCAAACAGTTCATTCACATCAGCAAATATGACCAACAATGCAGGAACAAATTCATCACTGTCTTCCTAGCTCAGCAGCTCATTTAAGACAGAAATGACTTCATATTCAAGCCGCTACAGGCACAAAGCATTCCATTGCATAATTTAGCCAAGGAACCAGTTTCTTGGCACCTGATACCCAAACTGCAGGTTTCATGTTTGGCAGTGATAATAGAGTTATACAGGTCTCTTAGTTATTTCAACGAGCTTCACTCTGCAAGGAGGAAGTAGGCTGTTGGTTAACTAGGATCTGCAGATTATCCATTAGGTATGGAAATGGGCAGACTAGGCAGGCCAAGTGGTCCTTATCTGACATCAAATTCTATGTTTCTATGTAAGTAACTAGGACACAGAAGAGTGTCCCTTCTCTTACACCTGGTTGAGAGAAGGTCCCGTATGTATTGGGGCATCTGTAACAGAACATGGGTGGAAATGATGTTCTTCCAGATTTGAATGCCTCCCGGACCTGTCTGGGCAAGGGAACACCTCTCAGCAAGACAGCCTGGAAAGTTCCCAAGGTGAGATGAATCCTACAGCCTGTCAGGATTTACAGGATTCTCAATATTCTGGAAAGGATGAGAGGAAGGTGAATAGGCAGAAGAGAATCAGTCTTCCTCAGTCCCATCTTTATTTGATCCAAATCATATTTCTTTCCTGGTTGATGAGACCTGTGAGGCTTCTGCAGCTACTGGAGAAATAGTCTTCCACTACCCCAAATGTTAATCCCATCTTGTCCTCCAGAGGGGGTGCATCTAAATGATTCCCTGAATTTGAAAATTTTGAACAGATATTTAAAGAAGAATGAGATAATGTGGACATGAAAAAGCAGTTTTCTGAGTCATTAACAAACTGCTATACATTCCTTAACACTTTGGTGAAAAAAATGGGATGCTCTTCTGTTGTGGAGGCGGCCATCTCTTCTATGGTTAAACATATTGTTAAATCTAGTAAAAGTAGAGGCAGAACTTTCAGACCCTAATGATAAGCATAAGAAAGCAGCCTATAATTGTGCATACTCTGCATCAGATTGTGATTTGTGGGTCGTGTCTGCCTCATTTTGGGAGCACCAGCTCTGTGTGAGTGGTCAATGGCAGAAGTACATGAAGTTTCAGAGGACTCCCGAGTCAGATAGCTCCTTTCTTTAGTGTATATGGCAGCTTCCTTTCTAGCAGATTCTATGGTGGACCTTCTCCATGCCTCAGCAAGAGGCTATGCTACAGCTGTGATGGTGCCTAGGTTGGTTTGGCAGAGATATTGGTCGGTGGACCATGCATCCAAGTCTCACTTGCTAAGTGGACCTTCCACAGGTTGCATATAGTCTGGCCCACAATTGGAAAAGATTCTTAAGGATCTTAAGGTAAAGAAAAATCCTTTACTGAGTTCCAAGCCTTAGTAAGTTCCTATAGGGACTTTAGAAGTTAGGGTTTCATACGTGGCAGCAGCTCCTTTGGCACTTTGTGTTCCTTTCAAGGATGTGGAAACCAGTGAGGCAGAGGCATATTTTTAGGCTTCAAGTCCCAACAACAGAATAGAGGCTCCTTCTCTCACAAATGTTTCAAGGAACCAACCATGGAGGTGGTTACCCCCACATTATGATTTGCAGACTCATATTTACACACAAACTCTTGGCAGATGGCTACTAAGAATTTATAACAGATGGGGCCCACACCATTTCAGATGCCTGTGTACTGGAGATAACTTTTCAGGACTATGTAATCAGGGTTTCCTCTGCACCCTCCATAAGGTGTTTTATCCAGTCAAGGGTCTCTGTAAATCCCAGGAAATGTGAAGCAGTAGATCAGACCTTATATCATCAGATCAGCACAGAGGCAGTTACTCTGGTTCTTCTCAAGGGAAAAAAACAGGCGTTCTAATTCATTTACTTCATAGCCCCCCAGAAATCCAAATAATTCTACCCAATCCTGCATCTCTGCAGTTTGAACCAGTTAGAGTGCCTAAGGTCAATCACTGCTGAAATTCAACCAGGAAATTTTCTAGCCTCAGTGAATCTCTCAGATGTTTATTTACATATTCTGATTCCATAGTTACACCAGAAATTCCTCAGTTTTACCATTCAAGATCAACAATTTAAATATCAGGCTCTCTCCCTTTGGGTCAGCCTCCACTCCAAGAGGGATACAAATTCCAATAGTCACAATGGTTCTCCATTTGTTGGAGGAACGTCTCTATCAAGTAACTCTAACTGGATAATCTAGGCAGATTCAGAACAATCAACTCACCATTCAGTCTGCAGGACTTTACAGATCCTGGAGGAACACAGTTGGATAGTGAACCAGGACAAGGACTCCGTTCAGTCTTCGCAACCTCTGAAGTACTTAAGAGCATACTTTTGGACAGATTGTGTGAGAGTGCTTCCTTTGTAGAGCAGAAAGAACAACTTCATCAAACAGATTCAGCAAATTGGTGTGCACAAGGTCATGTCAGCCCACAGTTGCCCCGAGATTTTAGATTTAATGATGGCTACCATAGAGATGGTTCATTTGGCCAGATGACACATGAAACCTCTACAACCCTTCCAATTATCTCATTGGTCACCAAAACTGGAACAGTATCAAGCCCAGATCTCATCCAAATGTCAACACAACATTCATTGCATTGGTGGGAGAACCCTCCAAATATGTTGATGGGGTCTTGATTAACCCTGTCAGAGCAGCTCATTCAGACCAACAATGCCAGCCTGACAAACAGAAGTGTGGTACTGGACCAGGCTGCAGTCCAGGGGGTAAAGTCCCTGGAAGGGCAAAACCTTTAAATATATACAGTATTCTTGAGACCACAACTGTCTTACTGGCAATGAGGCACTTAAAAAAACAGAGTTCAGTAGAAATTGGTAAGGGTCCAATCTGTCATCATGGTGTTGGTAGCTTACATAAAAAAGTAAGGCAGCATTAAAAGCAAGATGATGCTTATAGGAGTGTACTTGCTTCTTCACTGGGCTAAAACCAAAATGGAGCCCCTTCAGTGAGTCATCTTGTGTAACAGCTTGACTTCCAAGTAGACCAACTCAGTCACCAATGTGTTCATCTGTGAAAATGGTCTTTGAATCTAAGGTATTTAAAAGCCTTTGTCACAGATTTGGTTATCCAGAGATAGACATCTTTGCTCCCAAAGCAAGCCTGAGTTGGTGAGATTTTACAGTTTGTACAGATGTCACGTGGTAGAAGTGACAGACACTCTGTAACAACCATTGATTTTCAGCCATATTCCTGCCATCCCCCTACCTTTGGTGATTCTCAAAAAGATCTTCCAATTTGATGTATTTATTTATTTATTGAAAACTTCAGAGAGTACCTTTGAGCACAAGTGCTCATTTACAAAGGTTCCATGTCAAATACCTAGCCACAAAAAACATTGAAAGTACAATAAGCAGTTCAGTGAAAATGCAGTCAACTCAGGCTCCAAGCACTCAAGACAGAACAATTAAATAGATTTCTGATAAAATTGATAAAAATTATTATATAAAAATTTACAAGTTATGCATAGTGAAAAACCAAATAAAACTGTTTAATCTCCTGGTTGGCTCATCCTAGCTGCATTGGCATGCCTAAGAAAACCATTTACCTCAACAGTCTGGCAGTTTAAGAGCCTTTCTGGCTCCCTTAGCAGTGTGAAATTCTGTGCCAAGGTCTGATTCTTCATCCAAATATGGATCAGCTCCAGCTGGCTGCTTGGCTCCTGAGAGGTGGAGGATACTTGGGCTAGGATATTCTGAGAGAGTTTCTGGATACCCTTATGTCATTACAGAAGCAATCTACATTGGTGGTTTATAGTGTGGTTGACCTTTTTCATGTTGGGCCAAACAGACATATTGAATCTAGGTGGACAGATTCTGAAAGAGCCCTTAGATTGCTACAAGGTTCTGGTGATGTAGGGCTGTGGCAAACTCTCTATGCATCAGGGAACATGCACCCAATTCTGGAACATTAGGGGTCCCTATGCCACAACACCCAGGAAATGTCACAATGGCAGGCTAGTGCCAAATGCTAGGTGCACCTGCAGGACTTGATGGATGGATCTGCCCATCCCATCCCACCATGCGTAAGACGGACCTCAATGCCCGGAGTGCCCTGGGGCAAACGTGGCACATGGGAGTACCATAGGGGTGTTGGGGAGTTTGTGTGTATGCCGGGGGGGATGATCGGGCATCTGATGGGGGTGCTCTTACTAGCAA
This sequence comes from Neoceratodus forsteri, assembly GCA_016271365.2. Classification (NCBI taxonomy): domain Eukaryota; kingdom Metazoa; phylum Chordata; order Ceratodontiformes; family Ceratodontidae; genus Neoceratodus; species Neoceratodus forsteri. Next base: position 134,127,779 of record CM028136.1, read on the forward strand.
TAGTCACCTACTGGTGTACTCAGTGCCATAATTCTGTCACCCCCGCCAGGTGCCCTATCACCCCCCTAGCATATATACTTGCTCCCCAACACCTCTGAAGTAGACCCCTGTCCCTACTGACCCCCGGACCTCACATACAGAGCCCCCTGTCAGCTCCTTGCCTTGAGAGGCATTGCCACAAAGGGTTTAGACCACCTCCCGGGTGGTCTAATGTGACCACCATTCCTACCACCATGGCAGGGCTTTTGCAATTCAAAATTAGTGGATGTTGCAGCCACAACATGGTGCAAGCAACCTGGCATACCCAGTTGCAGGTCGCAGTGGTGGCGCAGTTCCCCTTTGGTGCAGCAGCTTCCCTTACCAGTGCAGACAGAATACTGGAATAGGGAATGCCACAAACAATGACGCAAGTGCAACTTGCGTCACTGTTGTTTGATGCAAGCACCTTGCATCAGACCTAACCCTTTCAGAATTGGGCCCAGAATGTCTCCAGATAGGTTTTATACTGTATAAATGTGTGAAACAGTTTCTCACACTAGGTAAACTTTACTTTAAACCCACTTAATGCCATATGTAGAAGATTTCTGTTATATAGTTTTTTTGGTTTTTTTAACAAACATTAATATCACATTTTAACAGACTGTATTCACATAATACACTTAGATATTCAGTTTTTAAGTTAGTGGAACTTTCTGCTTGAAGGATTCTTATCTTATTCTGTGGACATTTGACCGTGGAAGGCTTCTCAGCTATTAGCAAATTGGTGAAATCTAGTTCTTCTTATTTAAACTTCAGTTATGATTTAAATGAGTATTTTAAACCAGTGAGAATTCTTTCTGTTTTTTTTTTATGTATGATCTGGGTGTTAATAGTATGTGATTTTCTAAATAACTGCCATAAGCTTCTGAGGAAGGATTTGGTTGGTCCGAAAGCTTAGGTACTCTATTCCTTTTGTAACATCAGTGTTGGTCCAATAAAAGATATCAAACCATTTGCACCTGGATCTGTTAGACCTGGAAAGGCAACTGTGCAGCAGATTTTGGATTTCCTTTAAGAGTGGGAAGACAAGAGTCTTGCCCTCAGTACACTGTGAGTACAAGTCTCAGTTTTGGGTGCAGTCGTCAGTCCTTGTAAGGTCTACCCCTTAGGCTTGCATGCAGATAAACAGTTTTAAAGAGCTCTGAGTAGAGCAAAACTAGTCTATAGATCTCAAGTCCCTCCATGCAAGCCTCTGTCACACATTTTAGGAGATATCCTGTCCATTGAGACATATTTTATAGTCACAATCTGTTCTGCTAGATGAATTGGAGAGTTGCAGGCACTCTTTTTAATGCAAGAAATCATATCTGCTTTTTTTAATCAGGAGAAAGTCCTACCAGGTCAGTTCACTGTATGCAAGATAGCATATGCTAAAACCGTGCAACACAGACAGAGCGGGTGGGAATAGAGACAGGGTGAAAAACTGCTAAATGGTCTATGAACGGTTCTGCACCCTGTTACTGTTCCCTAGCAAAGGATAAGTTCTCTGCTGGAAGGAGGGTCAGCCAAGCAGCTGCCATGGCTTGACAGGATGAACCACAGGCAGCAATGGAGGCAGTGCGTCTGTGGACTGGATATTGAATCCCAGTCCCAGACACATGGAAATTTTCTTTTATATGCACTTTGTGCAATTTCAGTGTACAACTCCTCCACCCCCGAGTTGATTATTTTAGTTGGAGGGGGAAGGGTTGCAGCTCCCCATAACAGGGGTGTGGAGGCTGAGCCCCCCACAAAACACTATGTAATGTCGCTGGCAAAATATTGTGCTGTAGAGACTGCGTGGTATATTGCTGCAGCATAATGTCTTGCTACATTATGACCCCATGCCGGATAAAGTTGTATTATGTACAGTCTTCCTTCCTTCCTTCCTTCCTTCCTTCCTTCCTTCCTTCCTTCATTCCTCCCTCCTCCCTCCCTTCCTTTCCTCCCTACTCAGTTTCATGTTAAACAAGAAGTAAGCTCTCTCCCTTTTTTCCAAAACCCATAAAAAATAAGGAGAAACAGCTGCACAAGCTACAGTAGATGTTTGCAGAGTGGTTAAAACATGGACACAGTCTTTTCGAAGTCTTGTAACTGTTTTGTATTGTTCAGGGCAACTAAAAATGGCCAAAAGGTTTCCATAGAGACATAGAAGTTGTCAGCAGAAAAAAGCCATGCAGCCTCTGTAGTCTGTCCATGTCCACCTATCTATCTATTGTTGATCATAAAGGCTCTGGTGGACTTTCACTCCTTCTTCCCCACTCCTCTTTTCCTTTTTTTTTATGAAATATACTTTATTAAATATCTTTTGCCATGTATGCAGGCATCAGAAGGCAACATGCCCTTCAATATGAGATACAAGTACGAAAAGCATATTTTAACAGCATGAGATACAACAATTGTCAGATAACAATATGAGTCGATGCCTGTATCCCCCCTTCCCCATTCCCCCAACTCCCCCGCAGTCTACTACCCACCCAATGCCCACCAATCCTCCCATACCCCTCACTGCCACCGGTAAAGCCACCTATAACTTTTAGGAACACTCTCGAGTTTATTGTAGTTAGAGAAAAAAGGAATGAAAAAAAGAAAAATCAGGTTAAAACAGGGTGGTTGAGTTAGAAGTTGAAGGACTAGATTGGATGAACAACAGATTAAAGAAAGGGTCCCTAATTTGCTTATACTTATCTAATCTGTGAATCAGACCAGCAATAACATGTTCAGCTTGGAGAGCAAACATGATTTCTTTATACCATTCAATGTAAGAAGGTGTAAGTGCATCTACCCAGTGTCTGAGTAACACTTTCTTGGCACAGGTGGAAATAAGGGCCATATAGGCTCTTTGAGTATGACCCTGAAGATCTGTATAATCTCCTAAGAGACAGATTTCAGGGGTAAATTTTTCTGAAAGTGATAATAATGGATCCAGATGAGACTTAATACAGTTCCAGAAAGGGGAGACCTTATCGCATGACCACAGAATATGCAATAGATCTCCTGGGGATTGTAAGCATTTAACACAGAGATTGGAGGGAAGGGATCCCATCCTGTGTAATTTGAATGAGGTATGATATAAGTTGTGATTAATCTGAAACTGCACGTATCTATACTTGTCCCATTTAGTATACCTATATAAGTGTTTCCAGATTCTGGGCCAGTGTTTATGAGAAGTTGAGGTTGGGAGAGAGTTGTCTCACCAATAACTTCTTTGTGCCTCTAATCCAGCTAGTGTAGTTTGAAGAAATTTGTAAGCATATGTAATTAAGTGAGTGGATGGGACGGAAGTAACATATGGGGCTAAAATAGCTGATAAAGTCTTAGTCCGTAGTCCAGAACCAAAGTGTTAGTAACATATGGGCAATTTTTAAGTATTTGAATGCATGGGTGGGAGACCAATGATAAAGAGCACACGCTTCCCAAAAATGCATTAATCTATGGTTATTGAGTAACTTCTCCACTCTTGTAACACCCATGTTAGGCCAAAAAAGGTCAGGTTTCAGCGGTTTGCCCAAAATTAAAAAATTGGGATTATGGAAAAGGGGTTGCATTGCATCCCTATACCCTGGTGTTTTGAGGAGGGAAGTAAATTAATGATGTCTGGACAGAAGGGAACCTAATGGGGAAATCCTTCAGTTTGTTGGGAAGATTCTTTCTAGATATGAAGGGAAGGGCCTTTGGATCAACATCTTGCGTTAGACACAGGGACTTTTCAATTTCCAGCCAGACGGGGGAATAGGTAGAGTCAAAATGATTTGAGGAGAGTATCCAGTGTCTCAGTCTAGTAAGATGTATTGCCAAATAGTATAAATAAAAGTTGGGAGCTTGTAGGCCGCTATCAATTTTTTGATGGGTAAGCTTGCAATAACTGAGTCATGATTTCCTTCCAGCCCATAGAAATGAGTTAACAGTTTTGTGAATTTGAGCAAACCAAGAGGTTGTTAGAGCCTAGTTATACATTTGAAGGGGTATAATATATGGGGTAATATATTCATCTTAGCTATGCTCATATGACCCCACAAGGAGAGTGGCAACAGGGACCAACATTTAATATCATCTTTTATAGTGCTTACAATGGTGTCTAGGTTAAGTATTTTCATTATATGTGGAGAAGTGTGAAGAAAAATACCCAGGTATAGGCGGTCACGTGACGCGCATGGAGTGAAGCAGCAGCTCTCCGGGTCTCCCGCTCCTGCTTAACTGAATCTGCACTTTTGTACTGCTAAACAGGGCTAGTAGATATCGGAACATTATTTTCAGCAAGCAGAGACTGTTTTTGAGTGAAAAACGGATTACGCCCGTTTCGGCAAAATGCAGGAAGTGGATGCCGAACTCGAAGCCAAGCGGCCGCGACGGAGCTTGTCGCCATCACTATGAGAGGAAGAAATAACACCATCCAAAATTTATGGAGATCTGGCAACGATAAAAGATGCGTTGTTTAAGTTAATAGAGGAGGTATCTGAGATAAAGCCAGCCCTGACTCAGCTCGCGCGAAGGGTGACAGACGCAGAGGCGAGGATTTCCTCTATTGAGAGAGCCATGGATAAATCGGGGCCTACCATGGCAGAATGCAAAAGAAGCATTAGCAAGCTAGAGGATCGCCTGGATGACTTAAAGGGCCGCAACAGACGAAACAACCTGGTCTTATTGGGTCTCCCAGAAGGGGAGGAAGGGCCGAACACCATTCAGTTCTTACAGAGGCTCCTTAAAAAATCGGCAGAACCCTCACCAAATGGGCCAGAATATATTATAGAGAGGGGTCACCGGGCCCTTAGAGCCAAACCCCCCTCCTCAGAACCACCAAGGTCAATAATTTTTAAACTACTCAATTATCTTGACCATGAGCATATTTTAAGAGAGGTCAAGAAGCTAGCAGCTTTCCAGTGGGAGGGCAAGAAACTGCGACTAGTGCCTGATTTGACTTGGAAAATGAGACAGGCTCGAGTGAGCTACAGACCGATTACCTCGAAGCTGTGGGCCACAGGGATTCGACATCGCTTATTATATCCTGCGAAGCTAGAAGTTACAGTCAAAGAGGGCCCTAAGATGTTCAATTCGGCCGAGGAGGTGCTGACATCCTTGAAATCCCTGCAACCTGACCTGTTTGCTAAAGGGTGAAATCTCAAGTTTAGCCACTTACTTAATTTACAGGACTGCGACTGGGACTTTTTCATTTGGTGTTAATAATCTTAATTTGCCCTTCAATGGAGATATTTAACAAGTGGTAATCTCTCAGTGTATTCTAGCATAGTCCTTGGTAAGACGGAAGAGATATAGCATACTTTTGACATGAAGTCATATTTAGCCCCTAGATATGTTGTTAGGGGGAGTACTGGAAACTGTGTTTTGCCATATGTTACTTACATACATAAGAAAGCATTCTGGGTTATAGCTAAAAGAAGGGGTGGGGGATTGTGCTTTTAGCTAGTGACTTACGATACATATATTAATGAGGATATATGACTTAAATTGTTTGTATTTGTTTTATTAAAGAGGTGCGGATTCTCTTTATGAAGCTTAGCTGGTTGGTGACCTTAGAGTTTAAGAGGCTTCTCAACTGTAGGAACCCCATAGAAAGGAGTTTTTACAAGTCTTACATGTTATGCTATGATATGGAAGCTAAGGGGCATATTATTAGGCATGATTTTATGGCAGGATCAGTTGTTTCATTTTGGACCAATATTGACATTTTTAGTTGTGGGCAGGGTGGCCTGAATTTAATTTTTCCAGGTATTGCCTGAGCCTTCCACCTAGGTTAGGTGCATAGGGCGCTATGCAGGATTACCGCAGCTGTCCCTGTCTATGCCCAAAGGATTGGAGGTAATTACATGGTTGGCCTGTATTCTATTCTTTAATTGGTTAAAATTATGCCCCTTGGCTCTTACTAATTGGGGTTTTATTCTCCTACTCAATTGATGATTAAGGGTTCGGTATAAAGGTTCTTTTATTAGCCTAGATCTGGGACTGGGTTTTGCAGGTTCATTTATTAAATGTTTAAGAACAGCTCTTAAATAGGGGTGTACCCATCTCTATGTTGCACCACGTTCCAGTGGATGAGAAGTAGGCTTCGGGCCAGGAGGAAGGTTTTAAGTTAACTATTGATGTACTTTTTCCTTGTGGAGGGAGGTGGTTTTTGAGGGGATATAGTCTTTTCTGTTGGGGGGTTAGTACGGGGGGGGCAGCTATCCCAATATTCTTTTAGGTTTGGCAACAAATGGCTAATAGGTTGAATATTGTTTCTTGGAACATTAAGGGAGGAAAGGACAATTGTAAAAAATTTGTTATCTTAAATCACTTAGCCCGCTTGAAACCAGCGATAGTGTTTTTACAAGAAACCCATGTCCTTTCTGATCGTCTTGCCCACTTCAAGAAGAAGTGGGTGAACCAGGTTTTTGGTGCGGGATTCTCATCAAATAGTCGAGGGGTTGCCATTTTAATTGCTCATGGGATTCCGTTTACTCATTCGGAAATAATCCCTGATCCGCAGGGTCGATACATATTTGTCTCAGGCAGTATAGGTGGGTTTAATCTAGTGTTGGGTTCAGTATATGGACCTAACTTGGATTCACCTGCTTTTTTTATTCAGTTGGGTTTGGTTTTGGCGCCCTTAAAAATGTGCCAATAATTTTGAGTGGTGACTGGAATCTAGTCCAGTTTAACCGTTGGACCGATCTCATTATAAAGGATCACTTCCTCCCAGCACAGAAAGCTCTAAGAGTTCATGTTATCAACAGGTTTAGTAGACCCTTGGCGTATCATGAACCCCAATGTCCGGGAATACACTTCTTCTCTTCGCGGTACATAAATCACACTCGAGGATCGACTATTTTTGGTTAGCCAATATAGTTTATCCTGGGTAGTGGAGGCCACAACTTTGCCCCGTAATTTCTGACCATTCTCCTATAAATATTGTATGTTCTTTACCCACAGCCTCCCAGGTCATATTCATGGTCTTTAAATAATAATATTTTAAAGGATTCCAAGGCATTAACTGGATTTAGATCCTTTTGGAAAACTCTATTAACAGTAACTGGGGTTCTATTAAAGCTGTTGATCAAACTTGGGTGGCTCTTAAGTCTATGTGGTGAGGGAGTTGATATGTATGGCTACGGTATGCAAAGCAAAAACAAGACAGCTTGTAGATGAGTGTTTAAGAGAGATTAAGGAATTAGAAAATATAAGTGACAGCCGGAGAACTGAGGAGCAGGAGCGTAAATTAATATCCTTACAAACATGGTATGCAGATAAGCAGAGGGAGAAAGCTATTAATTCAGCCTCTAGAGTTAAGGCCCTATACCTAGGGCAGGGTAGCAGGGCAGGGAAACTGCTGGCCTGGCAGTTGAAGCAAAAATCCTCGGCTAAGTGGGTGACTGCCCTGAATCATCCAGAATTGGGACAGTTGGCTACAGACTCAGGTATGATATTAGAAATTTTTGTGGACTTTTATCGAAAGCTCTATTCAAGCCAACAATCTCCCCTCCAGGTTACGGATAAGATTCAGAAATTTCTGGATAGCATCCCTTTACCTAGACTGTCAGAGGATGTTGGACCACAACTAGCAGCTCCTATTTCTGAGGAAGAAATAGAGAAAGCTATTGACTCCTTTTGCCCAGACAAAGCGCCTGGCCCGGATGGGTTTACAGCTTTTTTTTTCAACTGTTTAAAAACAATCTTGTGCCTTTATTGCATAAACTCTTTTCCTTTTGGTGTGATCAAGGGATCAAGGATAAGATGCCATTTGAGGCCAAGATTATTTTGTTACCAAAACCTGATAAGCCCCCAAACTTAGTGGGTAATTTTAGGCCGATTTCTTTACTAAATTTAGATGTAAAGATTTTTGCTAAAATCTTGGCCAGCAGATTAAAACAAGTTTGGCGTGATCTATTGAGTCCAGAACAGGCTGGCTTTGTTGAGGGCCGTTCCTCGGCCGACCATTTTCGCAAACTGTTTTACTTGATTTCTGCATCTACGGACCCCACCAGGGAGGCATCTCTAGTTTCGTTAGACGCAGAAAAAGCTTTCGACCAGGTGGAGTGGACTTTCATGTTTACTACCCTGGCGAAACTAGGTCTTCCGGCTAGATTTATTGATATGGTTCAAATTTTATATTCATGCCCCTCAGCTAAGATTCAATGCAATAATTTAATCTCTGAAGTTTTTCCCCTATTTAAGGGGTACCCGGCAAGGTTGCCCTTTATCACCTTATTTATTTAATTTGTACATTGAACCATTAGTTATATCTATCAATGTAAATAAGGAAGTTCAAGGGCTTAAGATAGGCTATTCTGAATTTAAATTGTCAGCATTTGCTGATGACTTACTATTACATATTTCTAATACTACTTCTTCCCTCCCCAAAGTACTTGATTTAATTACCAACTTTAGTGTGCTTTCTGGATATAGTTTAAACAAGGCTAAAACATCTGTATACTCCTTGTCTCCATTTCTTCAGAAAGGTTGGTGCCTTTCTTTGGGACTCCGTTGGCAGACCCAATCATTAACCTATTTGGGCATCCAAATATCTAAGAACTTAGAGACCCTGGCCAACTTAAATCTTAGACCGTTAATTAAATCTATAAAAGAAGACTTGGAAAGATGGTCAAAACTCCCGTTGACTTTCTCGGGTAGAGCCAATTCGCTTAAAATGGTGGTTATGCCCAAACTTTTTTACCCACTATCGAATCTAAATGTTTATCTGCCAAAGTCTTACTTTAAACCGCTCTACAAATATTGCTCAGAGTTTTTGTGGAATGGTAGACCCCCTAGAAGGAGTTATTACAAACTTACCCGGCAACGTAAATTAGGAGGCCTCCAATTACCGGATTTTTATGTATACTACCTAGCAATCCACATGGCAAGGCTGGCCGCATGGGCCTGTGAGAAGGAAATTTCTCATCCTGGACTCCAATTAGACCGACTATTTGTTAAAAGCTTCAAGCTTGATTTAGAGTCTTTGCTATATATCCCATGGGCCAAGATTCCAAAGAAGGTGGGATGTACCCCGCTAGGGTGGGATATAAAGCCTTACATCAATTTTATGCAAAGTTTAAAATTTCTAACTATACGATTTATCTCAACCCTTATTAAGAAATCCGAATCTTGTAATCGGAAACCAACCGATACCCAGATTTGTAGTAACGATGGCTGCTAAACCACGAGTTAAAGATTTTTATTTAAACAAGTCGTTACTTCCATTTCAAGTATTGGTGGAAAAGTTTGGTGTGGCAGTCCAGTCCTTTCTAAAATTAACCCAAATAATAAGCAGTGTTAAATCTTATTTCTATAAAGGTCCTGGGCCAGAGATCTTGGGAACTATGTTTACTGAGCTGAAAGAGCTTATACAATCGGGTAAAGCGATTTCCAAGATCTATAAATATATTATTGTTAAAGGAGATTCTAATGTGTCCCCGATCCCGGCATACTGGGAATTAAATTTATCCTTGGGCAAATCAGCAGAAACGTGGGAGAAGGTCTGGGTCGACACCTACAAATATGTTAAACAGGATAGGTTGAGAGACATTCAATTTAAGTTACTACACAATCTATATTTTTCCCCAGCTAAGCTTTCTAGACTAAACCATTGATTTTCTGCATTATGCATAGACTGTAATGACCCTCTTGCATCTAGTTACCATAAGTTTTGGACTTGCCCCAAAATTTTGGGATTGTGGCAATTGGTGAAGCAAGGGATCAGCCAATTTTATGACCTTGCCAGGTTCCTTAACCCAGAGGTCTTCATATTTGGGATGCTTGGTAATGTACCTGGCAAGCTATCTAAATATCGAATGGCAATGGTTGCGTCTGTCACCAAGTTAATAATTTTACGCCATTGGAGAGACGATTGGACCCCATCGTTTGGGGAATGGTGGGACGAATTCTTGAATGCACTGAATGCAGAAAGATCGGTTTTCTCATTCTTTAACACTTCACTGAAATTCCAACAATGTTGGGGTAGGCTGTATCAAAGTCTTAAGGACAGGTACAGTTACTAGAGTTGGATGTCTCTCTTGTTTTTTCTATTTTATTGGTGTCGACCCTTCTTTGAACTAGTTCCATGTATGGTCCTTTCCTCCTTTGCTCCTCCTATGCTCAGTATGTACTAGACTTGTTGTGTTCCTTTTTGTTAATCTAGATGATGTTTTATGATATAACATTATCTATTATGGGTCAATTACCGGGATAGCTGCCAGGGGTGGAGGGGAGGGGGCAGAGGGTTTTTTTTATTCTTTATGGGGGGATTTGGGTTTTTATCTCCCCTTTTTATGTTTCTCTTGTATATTTAATTCTACGATTTGGGTATTGTATTTCTCCTTTGTGTTATTTAATTATTTTGGTATGTAATTTATGTTGGAAATGGTTCAATAAAGCTCAGTTATTTGCAAAAAAAAAGGAAAATACCCAGGTATTTAAGTTTATCTGAACGCTACTGTAAACCCATGTTAGTTATCTCTGATCTGTGAAACAACTGATTAAGGGGAAAAAATTCTGTTTTATCAAGATTCAGTTTATAATTCAAAACAATACTGAACTGGGAAATCACTGTAAGTGCCACAGAAAGAGATTGGGATGGAGACGATATATGCAGTAATATGTCACCGCATATGTGGAAAGTTTATATTCCGAGGATCCTATCATGAGGCCCGAAACTAACGGGAAGGAGTTAGGTTTTCTTATCAAGGGTTCAAGAAAAATGTTAAATAGATAGGGAGAGGGGGGACAGCCCTGACGCGTACCCTGTCGTAAGATAAAAGGTGTGGAAAGCACTCCATTACAATGGACAGGAGGCGAGGGAGAAGAATATAGTATTCTAATCCAAGTTAAAAATTCCTGTGGGATGCCGTATTTAGGAAGCAAAGAAAATAAGTAAACCCAAGACAACCTATCAAATGCTTTTTCTGCATCCAAAGAAACTAAGGTGGCTAAAGTGGGAGAGTCCTTGGACATAGAAAAAAGATAGGCCAGTTTCCTAAGGTGATCAGAGGAGTGACGCCTTTAACAAATCCCACCTGTTCTGGACTAATTAAAGAGTCCCAGACCTTGGCCATAATGTTTAAGTCGACATTGATAAGGAAGATGGGTCTGTAATGTTGTGGGAACATGGACTCCTTGTTTGGTTTAGGGAGGACTACTATGATGGCCTGTGTCAGGGAAGTAACAGAAATGCCTTTATTGTAAAAATATCGGAAAGTCTCCAAGAGGATAGATGCTAGTGTGTGCTTGACAGCTTTATAAAAATTAGAAGAAAAAACATCTGAACCTGCGGATTTATCCAATGAAAGGGAGTCAATGGCCTCCAAAATTTCCTCCAATCTAATAGAGACTTTTAAACTAGAAGATTGCAGTAGAGACAGCCTAAGAAGAGAGATATCCATGATAAAGGAATCTAACATATACTGAGAGAAAGAGGAATGAGAAGGGGTATATAAACATTGGTAAAACTCCTTGAAGGCCTCACAGATATCTATGGGGGAAGTAAAGGAAGTACCTGTAGGTGGCTGAAGGGAAGTGATAATCCTATCAGTTATCTGGGACCTAAGTCTAAGGGCTAACAATTTACTTGCTTGTTCACCTTGATCAAAATAGGATATCTTGGAGTGAAGCTGGAGGAATTCCAGTGGTTTAAGACTCTGAGCTGCAAATCTGGAGACCTGGTTTGAATCCCACAGCCCCCACTTGCCTACTGTGTTACCCTGAGCAAGTCACTTAACTTCCCTGTGCTCCCAGGTCACACCTGTAAACAAGCATCCAGCTTAGATATACTCCCTACCCCTCATGACCTTATGCGACCATCTACGAATCCGTGGTGCCCCTGGTACCAACTAACCTCTATCAACTGAATACTGTTTACAAACTGTGTTATGTTCTTCTCTTTGAATGACCCTTGGACTTTTGAATTTTTTTTTTCTCCCCCTGGGCAATGCAATTTTTCTCTGACTACTGGTACTTCCTACATGCTCTCTGTCTCTGCCTTACAGTTACGCAACCTCCTGTATGAACTGTATATATATTATTTTTTTATTTTTCTTTTGTATCTGTATGCTGTACCTCATATATGAATTGTATATGTATTTTCAAAGCTGTATACTGTACATAATGTAAAGTTGGTGGTGTATTCACCCCGGGTCACCCCTGAAAAGGGACCTTTGGTCTCAGTGGGTTTACCTGGTAAACAAAATCAAATTAAATAAATAAATAAATTAGTGTGCTACTCCTCGTTAAACAATTGAAAAAAAAAATTCAGCCTTTTCAGACAGTAACTGATTATACTTAGCCTGCAGTGATTCAGTTTTCTCCCAATCTTCATCAGGAGAGAGGGCCAAAAGATTAGCCTCAACCTGTGTGATCTGGTTAAAAAGAGAAAAGAGAGCTTGCTGTCTCTGTTTTTTGTGTTTTGAGGCTAGGCGGATTAGTTTTCCCCTCAGGGCACATTTTAGAGAACATCATAATAGATCAGCTTTGGGCATGGATGGGGAATTATCTAATGTGAAGTTGAAATAAAAGATTGTAGGTGCTGTATGTGGTCCTCTGATGTTAAAATTTGGTTATTGAGTTTCCATAACCTATCTCATGAGATATTAGGTGTAGTGTTTAACATTAAATGAGCAATGTGATGATCAGAGAAAATTTTGGAGGAATAGAAGGTTGATGTGATTCCAGGAAGATGGTCGAGATTTACTAAAAAATAATCAGTGCTGGAAAACGAATGATGTACCGGGGAGTGGAAAGAGTATTCTCTCTTGTCTGGGTAAGTAATTCTCCAGGGATCCGCCAAACCCACTGAGTGCATTAGCTTGTGCAAGGCTTTTTGGCCTTGAGACAAAGACAATTGGTTTGATCTGTCAAGAGTATTAGACAGGACTTGATTCCAATCTCCACCAAGAATTATTGGGATAGTGGACCAAGTGGCCAATGTAGACATTAAGTTCACAAAAAATTCTGGGTCATCAGTATTGGGCCCATAAATGGAACCAAGAACAAGCTCTGTATGGCCCAGAACTACCCTGAGAATAACATAGCAGTCTTCCGAATCTGAAATGTCTTGCAGTAACCAGAATGGGAGTCTATGGGCAATCAGGATGGTGGTTCCCCTTTTACGAGAATTGAAATCAGAGCCAAACACCTGGACAACTCAGAGCCTATGAAGGTAGTGCACTTGGGTGGGTAAAAGGTGTGTCTCCTGTAGAAAGACTACATCGGCCTGTACATTGCAGAGATGCAGCAACACCTTCATTCGTTTAGTCAGAGTTTGTGCCCCTTTAATATTCCTGGAACAAAAATGGTATCCTGACATTTTAACTATGTCATCGAAAGAACTAACGTGCTGATTATAATAAGAGAGAAACCCAAAAGGAAAATGGGAGTGATGAATTTGTAAATTGTGACGATCATAAAAAATAGTGCTACAATAACCCCTTTGTCTGTGGCAGGGATCCCAACCTCAATAACCCTAAGGTACCAAACCCCACCCCTCAGCAACCCATAAATCCAAAAAAAGTCTCTCAAATAATGTAATCCCAAAATATCAAAATTTAGAGTAATAAGAGCAAGGAAGTGTACTCTGCAACTGTTCACACGTTTGAGGTGTGCAAGGAGTCACATGCTTGTGCAGTGCTGCAAACAGGGTTTCCCACAGAGAGTCTATCGGAGCTGAGTTGATGCAGGAAAACGAGCCACCACTAGCAACAGAAAAGGCCAAAACTTGTAAAGGAGGGGAAAAGTCCAGTACGTGGACAGCAAACAAAAAAGAGAAGAAGATAAAAAAGAAAAGGTAAATAAAATAAAAGAAGAGGTATGAGGCAGTGGTAGAGGCTTGCCATTGATTTAACGTTCAGACAGGGTGGCTGATCCAGGAGCACTTGAACTGCAGAGAAAAATAGTGAGGGATATAATAACAGACTGTTGGCATTTTAGGAGATCCAGCAAGGTGATGTTAGAACAGTTTAGTGCAGAAGAAACTGGCAACGTGTCTCCATGAGCTCTGTGGTAGATATAGTGGCCAGTAACAGCCAGATGAGTCAGCAGTGAGCAAACAGATCAGAGTGCATTTCAGGAAGCCCTTCTGCAGCTTGTGCAGTAGTTTCAAATTATTTCCAGCTGCCCTGGTAAAAAGACTTGAAAGCTTGGCTGAGTATACCATCCAGAACTTAATTCCATCTGTGATTAGTTTATTGACTGAGGGGTGATATGCAGCTCTTTTTTGTCGAGTAGTCACAGGTAGATCTTGGGAAATCCAAAGCTGGGTGTCCTCCCACTTTATTTCTTGCAGCTCCTTGGTTTTTATTAGGATATGCTGCCAATCAATGTAGCTCAAGAGGCGTATAATGAAAGGTCTGGGCTTGGCACTGGGAGGAGATTGAAGTCTCAAGGAATGGCAAGCTCTTTCAACATGATAGATAGTAAAGTGTGGCGGTGAACCTGCGATTTTGGTCAGGAGCTTTTGGATCAATAGAACTGGGGGAGGAACCTTCAGCTTCTTTAGGTAGGCTGAATATTATGAGGTTGTTTCTCTTGTTCCTGCCTTCAAGATCTTCCAGCTTGGTCTCCAATTTATTATGTTTATGCCTCAATGCTGTAATTTCAGGATCAAAACAATTCTGCCAGTTTTCTAAGGAAGTAGTGCCAGCTGAAACATTTGATATTCTCATATTGGTTTCCTTGAGATCTGCTTGTTTGGATTTAATATTGGAGGTCAGTTCTAGGAAGGCTGCTTTGATCGGTGCCATTTTGGAGAGGAATGTGTCCTCTGAAAGAGGAGTGGTAGTGCTAGATGTTGCAGAGGTTTTGCCCCCAGCCGTGGTTTGTGTCTTGGAATGTTTGGTAGTTTTTTCTGGGGTCTGAGGCAGCATGCGGGCCGGGAGGCCTGGCGCATGTCAACTTCCATTTAAACTGCCAAAATACCTATTTTGCTCCATAAAAGATTATCCCCGTGTTCTCCATCCTATAAGGATTAGGATAGCACTCGGTAATAAAAGTTTGCAGACTGAAAGTTATCGGTAATTAAGCCCTTTATTGGAAGCTGGGATGGAAGAAGGTTTGTGCGCGACCTCTCAGGCAGAAGGCGTCACGTGATCCACCCACTCCTCTTTTCCTAATGTCCTTACTAGTTCCATAAGTCTTTTCCACCCATGTTTCAAGACCCAACTGATTTCACACAGACTACCTCCCTTGGCAGTCTGTTCCATCCATTTCCACCCTCTCTGATGTCTCTCTTAAACTCCCCACCTGTCAGCTTCATTGAGTTCCATGTGATGCATGTGTTCCAACTCAAGTTCTGCTCTTGTGCAGGGAAACTACATCAGCTGTCCACCAGTCCCTATGTTCTTTCCTATCTCACATGGGAAGTTAAAGAGTTCTGCCAGTGGCACAGCTAGGATCTGTATCATCTTTTTCAGTTCTCATGGATGCAGCACATCCAGGCCCATTGGCAGTGTTGGGTAAGTTACTTTTAAAAAGTAGTCAGTTACAGTTACTAGTTACTGTTTTAAAAAATGTAATCAGTTACAGTTACAGATTACTCGGATACACAAAGTAATCAGTAACTGTAACTGTAATGCATATTACATTTCATATTACTTTATGTTACTTTTAATACATGAAGTTTGTTTACTAATGGATTGTATTTATGAGGTCTTGGAACACCCAAAAATCATCAAAAACAATAGAAATGAAGTCTTAGACAAGAAATCAGGTTGTATGTTATTTTATTTCATGTTTTCGTGGAAAATAGGAAAACAGTTGTTGCACATAAAAAATGTAGACATGTCATGTCACATTATAATAAAGTTGCACATCACACCATGATGGATGATACATTATATTTCTTAAAAATATGAAGAACCATGCTACTATATATTATGTTATGCATCATTAGTACAATATAGTATATTATGGCAAATTTTCTTATTACATGAATGCTGCTATTCCCTATTGTCATGTGTGGAAAGCTGAAAATACATGTTACATTACAACTGTCAGTGACAGAGTATGACAGTACATACAGTAACTCATCTGATTTGTCTTTCTCTGTCTGTCCCTCCATTTCTCTCAGTCTCCCTTTCTCTCTCTCTCTCTCCCTTTCTTTCTTTGCCTCTCTCCCTTTCTCTCTCTGACTAACAGTCTCTCTCTCTCCCACTCTGTCTCTCTCTCTCTCTTTCTCTGTCCCTCTCCCTCTCTCTCTGACCCTCTCTCCATCTTCCGCTGTCCCTTTCCCTTTCTCTGACCCTGTCTCTCATTCTTTCTCTGTCTCTGTTTCTCTCTCTCCCTTCCATCGCTCTCTCTCTTCTCTCTGTGTGTCTTTCTCTCTCTCATCTTACTCTTTCTCTCTGTCTCTGTCTGTTTCTCTCTCTTTCAGTCTCTCTCTCTCCCTCTCTGTCTCTCTTTCTCTCTGTCCCTCTCTCTCTCTCTCTCTTTCCCTCTGTCTCTCTGACCCTCTGTCCCTATTTCTCTGTCCCTCTCCTTTTCGCTGACCCTCTGTCTCTCAATCTTTCTCCATCTGTCTCTCCCTCCATCTCTCTCTCTGGTTCTCTCTTTCTCTCTCTCTCTCTCTCTCTGTCTCTTTCTCTCTCTGTGTGTCTCTAACTCTCTCTCTTTCTCTCTGTCTCTTTCTCTGTGTCTCTTACTCTTGCTCTTGCTCTGTGTCTTACTCTCTCTCTGTCTTTTACTCTCTCCGTCTGTCTCTCTCTCTCTCTCTCTCTCTCTGTCTCTCTCTTTCTCTTTCTCTCTTTCTCCATCTTTGTCTCTTTCTCTATCTCCAGCTCTGTCTCTTTCTCTCTCTCTCTCTCTTTGACTCTCTATCCATCTCTCTCTCTCTCTCTCTCTCTATCTGCGTCTCTCTATCTCTTTTGTTCAGTTTCATTAAAAAATAAATAGAGTGATGTTGTGTAGTACCCCAGTGCTTGGTTTGTCATGGTGGGTTACATCAAACAAAATAAAATACTAGGAATCAAAATGTTTCACTTAGTAGAACTGTACAAGCATAGTACCATATTTAAGTGCCTTTTTTGTGAGGGTGGGGTACTGGGGAGAAGGGAAGTTTGTCCATGCAGTCCATGCTCATTTAATCAAACTGGTATATTCCCTTCAAGTGTCCGGTATCCCTTCATAGTACCTGCTAAGTCATCAACTTCCCACGCCCGTGGTGAAGTTGTTGAGTTTGCCTCAACTATGACTGGTAGTGGGGGGCACATAATTGTTGTTAAATCCTCATAATATTTTGAAGACCTGAATGTGGCTATGGTTGAGATGTTAACAGTGCCACTGTGCCAGATTGTCATGGCTGCAGATGTGTAGTGACTAGTTTGTATTTCACACCCATGTAAGTACAAGGTGGCAGTGGCAGGTTTAGCCAGTGTCAGTGTGCAGTGTGTGAGTAATGTGTCAACTGTGGTACCCACCATGCCCTTCTGGTGTGTGGCCCATGCCCTTTTGGTGTGTCCCATGCCCCAACCACATTACTGGTTTCTTAGTGCATGCTCATCACAGCCGCTTTCTGGCATGATTTTGTGATGATTGAGTGCCTTTTCGGCCATTGGCTCTACTCCGTGGAGCAAGATGATGAAGGATGATGATGATGATGATGACCATTGCATTACCATTATTATGACTGTCTGCAGACAGAAGACCTCATGAGGACGATGATGAATATTACAACAGAAGAAGAAGAAGCAGAACATTTCAATGATAAATGCTGGACGGTCCTTACAGCTGACAAAATAGCTGTTAGTATGGGAACAGAATAACATTGTTGTTTTGCTTGCTCACCCTTGGTTTTGGTTTTCATATTTTGGTTAACTCAAAATGTAAAGGTAGCCAGCCAGCAAGTGGCCCCTGAAAGTGCAACCAACAACCACAATGTGCTCTTGTGCTGTGGTAAAAGTGAAAAGCGCCAGTACAATGCATGTTCACCTCACATCAGATCATGTAAAGATGAATAACATCATGAACTACAGCAGTCTGTAAATTTGTAATCAGAATATGTGAGTATTGCAATAATTAAGCTCGCTGTTTAGGGTGAGATAAGTGCAACTGCAAGACAACATTAGATGCCCATGCCTGATGCTGTTAAGCTACTATCACTGTCAAGAGTCTAGTCAAGACTGATAATAGAAGACAATAATACACTTGTTGTCTAGGGGGAGATAGTAATCAAGTATGTGTGTGCTACTACTGCTACTACTATTAAACTACTGTTGTAACTGATCCAGTGGTTGTTGCTCAGGTGCTTGTTAGCTACATACTGACATCAACAGACTAACTGTATCTTGCTCATTGACTGACTTGTCTAGGTGGCAGCAGGAGAGGGGACGGAGGACAGGGCAGATAGGTCGGTGGCATAGCAGACAGGTAGTACATGCTGGTAAGTTGCCTACAGCGGACCAGCAGACTGTTAACAGACCTGACTATCATGCTCACTGACTGACTTGTCTACTGCAGACAGCCCGGGACAGAGATAAATGGCTTGTGGAATACAGAGGCAGTGGTGTCTGTCAGAGTGTCTTTTTAAACTGGACAAGGAGACCGTCATGATCATCAAGAGTCTAAATGTAATCACGTTCATTAACGACTAGTCTACTGCAGGCAGCATGGGAGAGTTGAGATAAATGGGTAAAAGTTGTGGTGTCCAGAGGTGGTGTGACCATGGTGGTGTCTGTCAGTGTGTAAATTTAAACTGGACAAGTAGACTTTCATCAAGAGATTAAACTTAATTACACTCATGAGTAAATAGTCTACCACAGACATTGGAAAACAGTTATGATACATGACTTGAAGCGGTGGTGCCCAGAGGTGGTGATGGTGTCTGTCATTGTGTTTATAAGATGGACAAGAAGACAGTCATCAAAACAGAAGAGACTAAACTTAATCATGCTCATTGATTGACTTGTCTATGGACACAAGTGGAGGGATCGCAAACAGATACAGTAAGTGGCCGCTGGTGTTGCTCAGGTCACGTCTGCCTGTTAAGCTACTTAGTAGAGAGGTAGACTGTCAAGAGACTTACCTTAATTATGCTTTTTGACAGACTAATCTACAGACAGCAGGGGACAGTTCAAATAAGCAAGCATTGGCACCTAGATGGTGGCACAATCCCCGTCACTATGTTAACTTTTAAGCAATCAACACCAGTACACCTAGACAGTCCTTACTCTTTCAAAGAATACTAATAATTTTGGAACCATGAAATGTTCCTCTGTATACTCAGATTTGGATAAGTATTTTTTTAATTAGGTGACAAAGGAACAACAAGCACTAGTGTAGTAGGAGTAGCACACACAGTCGACAACATTGTGTCATACATTGCAGCATTGCTGGAGATTCTCAATAGCAGTCCATGACCATGACCAGAATACAGCTATTTATTCCAGTAAGTTTTTCTGCAGCGTAAAAGTAGCTGCATTTCAAAGTTTTCATCACCAAGTCTGTTTCGTCTAGGTGTAAGGACCTGTCCATCAACACTGAATAGTCTTTCTACAGGAGCACTTGATGGTAGTGCTGTATTGTAACAAAGGAATATTTTCTTGACTGTTGGGAAGTTTTGTAAACTTTCAACATTTTTATTGCTGTCTTTCAGGTACTGCTCCAGTTCATTAATAACTCCACCAGCACTGGTAGGTTGCTTAGTTTCATAAAATTTGAAGAAATCATAATCATCGTCCTCAGGATTGTCTCCAGATGATGGGCTGCCATGAACAGTATCTTCCTAATGTGACAAAAACAGCACTTCATTCTGAAGCATGTTTTTCACAGCTCTGTCTTCCCCATCATTCCCTAGCCATCTTAGACGAAATTGTGGTAAGGTGACGCTAGTGAGAATCAACACTCTCTGCTCAAAACTGGTACTATACCAAGTGTCTACTGCTTTCAAGATTGCATCCAGAAGTGGCAATGCATACCATAATACTGGTCTTATATCAATTAGTTTTTTTTTCAAAGCAGCCAATGTTGGAAGAAGATAGCCCATGTAACATTTTGTTTCTGCCTGTAAAATAACCAGCGAATTTGTAAAGGCTGCATCACTTTCTTACTCCACCAGCACTAGTAGGTTGCTTAGTTTCGTAAAATTTGAAGAAATCATAATCATCGTCCTCAGGATTGTCTCCAGATGATGGGCTGCCATGAACAGTATCTTCCTAATGTGACAAAAACAGCACTTCATTCTGAAGCATGTTTTTCACAGCTCTGTCTTCCCCATCATTCCCTAGCCATCATAGACGAAATTGTGGTAACGTGACGCTAGTGAGAATCAACACTCTCTGCTCAAAACAAGTGTCTACTGCTTTCAAGATTGCATCCAGAAGTGGCAATGCATACCATAATACTGGTCTTATATCAATCAGTTTTTTTTTCAAAGCAACCAATGTTGGAAGAAGATAGCCCATGTAACATTTTGTTTCTGCCTGTAAAATAACCAGCGAATTTGTAAAGGCTGCATTACTTTTCAGTACTCCACTAAGAAAGCAATGTCATTTGCTCTAAATCTTGTGAGACCAAGTACATCGCATGTGTTATGCAAATCTTCTTCATCTTTTTCGCTAATACACCTTATTTTGTCAACTGCTCTATAGTACAAATTCCACCTTGTGTCATTGGGGACAACTAGTTTGGTACCAATTGTGTCAGAGACAGTTTCACTTGCTTGAGAACTTCGGTGTAATTTGTTCTGAAGAGCTGAGCATTTGGCCATTGTGCTGCAGAACACCTTTTTGTAGGCAGCATTGGATGTAGCAGATTGTATATCCTTCTCTGCTATTAAGTTCAGGGTATGAGCCGCACAGCACTGATGAGAAGTAAGATTGTACTGTATGTCTCTTCCATGTCTTCATCCACATCATCTAAAATGTGACATACGTCCATGAAGCTTACAACATCTTCTTCTGTGTCATAGTCTTTTTCAGCAGTACAACTTCTGCTTCCCCCGCCTGCTGCTGCTGCTCATGGTCATCATCATCATCATCATTTTCCTCATCGTGAACCATGACAGTGCCAATGGTGGGCATGATAAAGCCAAACACATGAAAAGCTTTCACAAAGTTTGATCCATTATCCATGACAGTTTTAACAACCTTGTTCTGAATGTGATATTTCAAGTGTATCTGCTCCAGTTTTGAGGCAATAGCATCATAAGTGTGTCTGCCTTTTATTCTTATGCATGCCAGTGCTACCAATTTTCTCAACAATGTTTTCACATCTATCAAATGTGCAGTGACACCTAGATAGCTCCTATTATGTGCCACCCAAATGTTAGCCGTGGTACAGTTGTGACATACACTGCTGAATTCAGAAATTAAGTTTTATTTCATGTTTTGGTACAGTTTCTATTTTCTGTCTGACAGTGTTTTACGTGCCATAACTTTCTTATTTGGCTGCAGACCCATGACTAATTTGACAAATGAAGGCTGTTCAACAACACTGAATGACTGTAGCTCTTCTATGACAAACTGAATAATAAGTTTATCAACGCGAGACTGATTGACAAGGGAACTCTTTGTGGAGTCAAATAATTGTTGTAGAAAGCATTTCTTAATTTTATTCACAGCTGCTTCTGATGACACAGAATTTCCACTGCTGCTTGAGCTGGAAAAGTCACCATCCACCTCTTCTTCATGATCATCTCGTGACCTTTTGTGAGCAAGGGTGGTCATGTCTGAATCTGTATAAGTATGACCACTGCTGCTACCTTTTGACACAAGTTTTTTGAATTTTTCAAAAAATGCAGGATGGATGCGCTCCATATGTTTTTTAAGTTCGACATACTATTTTTTGAGGCTGACAGCAGCTTCACTTTTGGCACACAAAGTTTACACTGGACAGAAATGTTTTTTTCCCCTATCAGATTTTACCTAAAAGAACTCTCCCAAATACCACTTTTGGCAAACAGACACACCCCATAACTGTGAGCCACTATGTGGCTGCATGAAAGAGGATGAAGAAGAGGAGAAGGATGCATTTTGCCGTTCAGCCTCGTGATCAGCCTCATTGTCTTGTTGTGTTTCTTGCTGGTTAACCTAGAGGATGATGGCTGGGGACTGGGTGATAACCACGCTATAATCACCTCGAGTGGTTGCTAGGGCAACATGGTAAACTTCGAGAGCGCAGCTCGAGAGGTTTACTGTAGCCCTAGCAACCACGAGAGGTGATTTCAGTGTGGTTGTCACCCAATCCCCAGCCATCATCTTTTATAGTGTATGGTCAAAATAACACTGTTTGCATTCTATGTGTGAGAATTATGGAACTCTGGTGCATTCTGTTTTGTTATGCAACTGTTTGGAAGTTCCGAAATGTGGTTAACAACTTTTAAAATTCTAAACAGTGCATAACAAAGCTGTGTGACTGCTGATTATGGTGGTTAATAGGCACTTACCATACATTATAGACATGTTAACTGCAGAGAACACACGATAACTTGAAAATCTAAGAACACAGAAGTCAATGTGATGATACTGACAGACACAGTAACACACTGGACACTGCACACTGATACTGGCTAATCATCAGTTATCACAATTATTACCTTATGGTTTCCCTACAACAAAGATTACAGTTTAGAGACAAATTCAGAAGTATAACAATACCTACATACTACTAAATGTAAGTGTTTCAAATAGCAACAGTGGTTATAGTGCATCTACAGTAAATGGGCAATCTATACGTATAACTTTTAGCTTATTATTACTTATTGACTGAGCAAACCCTATTTTCTTTCACGTGCTCTGTTATGTATAAACACTAAATGTCTCAGCCCAAGACTACTAACATAGAGACATGGAAAACAATCAGGGTCTTGGTGTTAGAAATTCTGAATGATTGCAATAACTTACAAGACTACTGTTCACACTGTATGAATAACACAATGTGAAAATGTCAGTAATACTGTCCTTGTTTTTACTGGCCTGCACCACCTGGTCTGATGCAACAAAATGTGCTGCCTGCTACATATCTTCTGGGTTCTGTCTGTGATATCTT
The DNA here is from genome assembly GCA_016271365.2 of Neoceratodus forsteri. Taxonomy (NCBI): domain Eukaryota; kingdom Metazoa; phylum Chordata; order Ceratodontiformes; family Ceratodontidae; genus Neoceratodus; species Neoceratodus forsteri. The sequence continues at coordinate 134,150,753 of CM028136.1, forward strand.
CCGTAGTAGTCTTGCTGAAGCATGAAGATTTGGATGATGATGGATACTTGGATAGTTAGTTCTGTTTCTCAGGCACCTTTAAAAAACAACAGGTAAGAAAAGCTATGGTATGCATAGTCAGCACAGTGTGCCGCCACATCTGTTCTAACTAGTACAGCACAATCTCTCTCAATTAGCTGAACCCCAATTATCTAGGCCATACCACTCTATTATCTGAACTCTGTGACATTGTCCCCCAACTATCATTTGGTTAATGTTATTTGAACTCCTGATTATCCCAGGGGGAAGGAACCAAGTACAGTACGGACTGTATGAAAATGACAATACAATGATAACATACATTTTACCTGTAAACAAAACACATTTTTATGCATTAATAACAGCATAAGGTGTCGACTCGAACCAGTATTCTGATACAAGTTAACTTTTGTGGAGAAAGAGCAATTCTTTGGTCCTCTGTAAATTAGAAACCAGGAATACATTTTTCACCATGACTCATGATATGATATGATATGACATGATACTGTAGTCTCTTCTTGCACAACTTGCATTTCCTGAATCTGTCTGAACATTGGTGTTATTATGTTATGTGTTACTTACAAGACCATAAGTGATTTCATTTTTACTGGTAAAGAAATCAAAAATACCCATCTAAAGCATGTGCCTGTCTCTCTCTTTTATTGTATAATGAACGTATACCACAGGGTTCAGTACTAGGACTGGTCCTCTTCAATGTCTTTATAAGTGACATTGCAGAGGGACTGGAAGGAAAAGTATGTCTTTGCAGATGACACAAAGATCTGCAACAGGGTTGATACATAAGGTGGGGTGGAAAGGATGAGAAGGAACTTGGCAAGGTTGGAGGAATGGTCAAATGTATGGCAGCTTAGATTCAGTGCTAAGAAGTGCAAAGGAATGCACCTGGGAAACAAAAACTCAGGGGAAGAGTACACAACGGGGGGGGAGATACTAACCACAACAAAAATGGAAAGGGACCTGGGGGTAGTCATATCAGATGACCTAAGGTGGGAAAGCAATGTAAGAGGGCAGTAAGGAGAGCTGGGGGGGATACTGGGATGCATAGGAAGAGGCATCACCAGTAGAAAACAGGAAGTTGTTATCCCTCTGTACAGACAGCTGGTGAGACCCCATCTGGAGTACTGCATGCAGTTCTCAAGACCCAATCTCCGCAAAGGCATACACAGGATGGAGACAATCCAGAGGAGGGCACCTAAAATGGTGCAGGGTCTGCACGGAAGACTAGGGGGCTTAATATGTATAGCCTCGAGGAAAGGGGGGGCATGATAGAAACTTTCAAGTACCTCAAGGGAATCAACAAAGTCCAAGAGGGTAGCATCTTTCAGAAAAAGAGGTGTGCAAAAACAAGGGGGAACAATTTGAAGATAATGGGGGGATGGCTCAGAGGTAATGTGAGGAAGTATTTTTTCACAGAGAGGGCTGTGGATGCATGGAACAGCCTTCCTGAGCAGGTTGTGGAGTCAAAAACACTTGGCAGAATTAAAGAATGCATGGGACAGTCAAAAGGTAATTCTAGGGGGTGGGGTAGGAGGAAGTAAGCTGTTGGTTATGTTGTTGGATCTGCAGCTTATCTATTAGGTAGGGAAATGGACAGACTGGGTGGGCCAAGCAGTCCTTATCTGCCATCAAATTCTATGTTTCTATGTATTCATCAATTTTTTTTTCTGTGTGGCTTGTATAATTAAAAGTATGATACTGGGCTGGCCCGGTGGTGCTGAGGGTTGAGACTCTGGTCACCACACCTCATGCCACACTGACGACCTGGGTTCGGATGTGAGCTCGGGCTGCCAGGGATTGGCAGGGGAGGGATAGGATTGAACATGCGGAGGACTGCTATCCTATACTGGGAAGGGATCCAGGGACCCGCCGCTCTGCAGTGGCCCCTGGTGATGACCGGGGGCACTACTAGAGTGGTGCCAGCAAGGGGGCAGAGTGAAGCAGACATTAGCACACTGTGCCTGATGTCACTGCATGCCTGCACTGAGGGTGAAAAACCAGGAAGGAAAAACTGGGGGGGGACGATCTCTGCAGCTGATGGCCATGCCCTGCGCCCCCGCACTCGAGAGAGGCACCTGACCAGGGTTAAGCTCGATGTTGGCCCTGCCCTGTGTATGTAGGTTCATGTGGCCCGCATGCACAACCGGGTCTGGGGGTGCTGGCGATGGCAGCAGGAGATCACGGGGGTCTTCTCAGCCAAGGTGGAGAAACAGAAAGAATAAAAAAAAATTTCTGATACTGAGTAATTAGTGCATCACTGTGAGATTAATTATTCTCCATTCCATTGTACACAACAGTTGTGTGCAGTGGAGTGGATGGGACGGGAGAATAATAGTCAGCTCATCACAGTGATGCACTAATTACTCAGTATCAGACTTTTCATCATTTAACAAACAATACTGAATTTTGACTACCAGTACTGCAGCATACACTTGCATTTACATGATGAAAAATGTGTACAGTGGTGTGCGAGTGCGTTGCCTTGCTGCTGCACGTCGCCAGTGAGCCAAGTAGCAGACATTTAGAAGTGGCTGGAGCAGATAACCTGTGAATGGAGAGGAGAATGTGTTGGTCTGGCCACGATGTTCTGGTGTTGTCTGGCAATCATCATTACGTGATGTTCCAACCACCCCTACCCTGTGTGATGAATCTGATCATGTGTGCTAGGGCAGCAGATCACACAGACAGGCAAAGTTCAGTTTCAAACTTCGCAGAATAGGAATGGTCAGACCACACCAGACCAGCACATTCTCACCTCCACTGGCAGATTATGTACTTACTACTTCCAAGAGTTTGGGCAGTTGTCTGGAATAGGGGGTTGAACACTCCTTCCTGTCCTTCTATGTTTTGTGATGACATTGAAAGAAGAATTCACAGTACCCAACATTTAAAAGTAACAAAAATGCACCTCGCTAGGCTCTGTGACAGCTCCCTTCCTGACTGGACCAAATCACGGGACACTGAAGCTGTTGATGTTGTTCACGTTCGGTTCACACCGTCGACCACCATCCACAAGTGATGAACAAGGGCCCACATTCAGACAAATTCTGTAATGGAAAAATGTACTTAATTAACTTGCCTCAAAAATGCACTACTAGAGTGCTTCACTTCACTCACTACCCCCCTGCCCTAGCTGTGGCCCTGCCATGACCCACCACCTGCACAGCAAACAAACCACATCTAGGTTGCTCAAGATTGCAGCTAGCTCCCTATTCAGCAGCTGCCCCGGCCCCACCCCACCCCTCCTTTCCTCCCTTACCTCCATTTACCCTCCCTTGCCCTGTCCCACCTCTTCTTAAAGCATTCCACTGTGGTATATGCCACCACCTAAGCTGGTAGTGCATTCCACTTTGCCATCACCCTCTCCATAAAGAAATGCCTGCTCATTTCCCTCCTGAATCTACCCGCCTTCCAATCTCATGTCATGGCCCATAGTGTCTCACTCTCTCCCCACAATGACTTGCTAGTGGATCAGCAGTTGTCCGGCTGTATACACACACAGCTCAGCTGACAGCTCAGATGGTGGTTGGCACTGGGGGGGGGGTGCTGTGCCACTTGCTTGGTCCAACACAATGTGGGAATGTATATAGGAATGGTGGACACGGGTGGGGGAGCACATGACAGTTCTTAGGCATGGATTGGTACTTTCACTTCCAAATACCTAACCAGCACATATAAGCAATCAACATTTGGCATTGACCAGAGCAAGTATTCTGTTTCTGACCACCACTTACTTTATACCTATTGCATTTAAAATAGGCCCCCACAAGAGAATACTTCTATTAAAAATTAGCTACCCTGATTTTATACTGGATAGGATATTGAAAAAACAGACTATGTTTATTTCCTGGGAGAGAATGCCTGCTGAGTATTAAAAAAAAATTAAAATTAACAATACCTGCAAAGCTGCTGTGATGTCAGTCATCTTGTTGTCGTTCACTGCGTTGAATGGATCCAAGATGATGGATGGGCACGGCCTCCTGACTCCCTCCCTTGATTACTCCATCCTGGAAGACCTGGCCCTGGTGAGCTCGGGATCCTCTCTCTCATCTCCAGCAGTCACACGGTCAGGCCCTGGCCCTGCCACCCCACTTAAAGTTCAGTGACTTCAGGCTGATTGCCCCTCCCACAACTTCACCTCCGGCCCCACTCACTGTCACTTGGACTCGGAGTATAGTCCCGAACCAGCCAACCCAACTCCACCTCAGGGACATGCCAGGCCAGTCCTCGTACTCCTCTCAGGCCAAGTGGCAGCCAGCCAGGCCTGGCCTAGAGCACAAGGTCAGGCACCCAAGAAGGTGTGCTGCAATTTGTTGGTGCCGGCAGACACCTGGCTGCAGGGCTGCCCACCGGATACCACAGACAGAGGTGGTAGGTTGTTCTTGCAGTGACTTGAATCAAGGAGGTCTTCTTTTTTAAAAACTTACTCCCCGTCTCTGTCTGACCTCTACAATGTTTTCCCCTGAGCTCTGCTGCTACTGTTATAGCTCCTAGGACTGACCACCACCTGGCCCAGCATGCTCACATGGTCTCCCAGGCTACACCAATAGTCTAGATCTCTTGTGCTCACCACTCTGTTACTTTCCTCTGACTTGACCTGTTCTCCTCCACTCACACAAAATGGTGAATGGCGCCAATATGCATGGCCAGATTAATAGATGTGGGGGCCCTACTCCAAGTCATATTTTGTGGCCCCTAAATACCAACATCCCACTCTTCTGCAGTGCCAGGCCGGCAAGGCGGTAACGACCAGGGTACTCAAGCAGGATGTGGTTTATAATGCTACGTGTTATGCCACGTGATTTGACAGGTCACATGTCCTTGATTATAAACACAATTCAGAATGACCAATTACTGCACAAAGAAGCATTTTATCAGTACAATATTAACATTTTGTAAATTTTTTACTATTTAGTTACCTATAACTCGTCTTGTTTTTCCCTTGTCACTACTGTACCTTGTAACTATTTTTGTCACTAATAATTATGGATTATTATTTATGGATCCTCTTTTCTTTCCTCCATTAAGACACACCTGGACATTAGACTTCAGTTAGTGTGCCCTGCCTTCCCAGATATCAAATTCAAATTCCACATAAATAAATTAATAAAAATGGGGATCATAGCTGCCACAATCTCCCTGCACATGCCTCCTTGAATACCTATTTTCTCTGCCAAAACCAAAAAAACAAAGAATGTATTGAAGCAGTTAGTGGGGCTCACAGCTCCCCTCCTATTATGTCCCTGCTCAAGACTCCTTCGAGCTCAAAATCTGAGACATGTTCAAGCTCCTTGCCTCCACTATGCATCTGCCACAATCACCCTCTGTGCAGCTATCTTTGCCCTCAGTTCTGTCTGTTCTCCCACTGTTTCCTCTCCTCTATCTCCATTGTCATTTATAGTTTTGTTGTCAACTTAAAAGTTGCTTTGCTGCCAATGCTGAGTTGCCACATCCTTGCCGCTACTCCAAGTCATTGATGCCAAAGCAGCTAAAGAGAGTTGTGTCAAAAAGACTGTGCCTTAAGAACCCTGCAGGACCTGCAGGTGTTGAATGCAGTCACTTCAGAGATTAAGTTTCCTAGAGCAACCTGCTGCAACTTCCCAGTAATGTATATGACTCAAATCAAACCAAGACAAAACTGTGCCAGCAAGAGCAAGTCCCACAAGTTAGTTCCCCTCAGGTGACTTATTAGCACCCCATGGTCCACTCGGTGCCAAACTCAAATCTTATTAAAGACTCATCAGTACACTATTCAAGTTACTGAACACTCACAGACAGACCATGACCAGAGGCAACCACAGCTTAGTTTGTTTCTCCAATGCAATAAAACTAGTTATTTCTGCAGCACAAATGACTTGGACACTGCAGCACGCAGATGACTAGTCAACACAACATACCTGGTGTGGCCTGACTGATGTGAATGTGAATGTGATGAGCCCAGTCTGTTCTCTTGATTGTTTCCTCAAGATCACACAGGCGGTGGTGACACGACTCAGCCTTGCAGCGCGGCCCGGCATGGAAGAACTCCTCACAGTCACAGCAGGACCAAAGGCCCAACTAGCAGCAGCACTGTCTGACCCTGGCTAGTGGCTACACTGAAAACACCAGCAGCACGTGATGCGGCACTGAAGTCAAATCTGACTCCGGGTGACCACCCGTGGCCTGCTCAGACTCTCTCTCTACTTTTATATCTTTAGACAGAGACTCTTCTTCTTTGATAGATGAGACCAACCACCAGCATTGACGACTAACTGCCACAGCTCTGTCTCATTCTCCTCCTCTACTCCTCATCACTGCCCGGCCACACGCCCTGACACCCCACACACGTATGCACTGACTCCCGCTCCCCAGTAGCCACACCTTCAGAGAACCTCTGATGGACATGATTAGTTCTGTGTGATGGGGTCAGGGTGGACCAGAGGTGAAGCTGGAGCAGCCATCAGAGAAACTGAGAGTTTTGCTTGCGCAGAGCGGCTGTGGGGGGGGGGTCATCACTCACCAGGCTGACTCAGTGGGGGTTGGGAGTTGACTGACTTCAAGGAGGGGGCTGCTTTTTGGGCAGTTCGGCCCATCGGCAGTCACCCAGTACAGCCGGAATTAAAGAAAGTAACTGTAAATGAGTTAACAGTGGGGGCCCTCCTGAACCTCGGGGCCCTGCGCTATGGCGTAATTTGCATACAGGTTAATCCAGTCATGCCAATATGGCTCACCGCGTGGTAGGCTGTAGTCTGACTCGCTCCACCTCCTCCAGCCAGGGACCATTTGGCAAAGCAACAGACTGACTGACAGTGAACTTATCCAACAGTATATCTGAGCCTCATCAATCACCCCAGGTTTTGAGCCATACCCACCCCATATTACCAGCAGTCCGATGAGTCCATAGACAGCGAGCGAGCAACACAAGTCAGTTTGAAAAAAAAAGTTTTTTTTTCCAAACGGACCATTTTTTTTCAATTCTTGGAGCATGCAGGAAAGGGCAGAAGGGAAAGTAATGTATTGTAATGTGTTACAGTAACGTTTTACTTACATGAAAAAGTAATCAGTAACTTGGGAGAATTACTTTTTCCTATAAGTAATCTGAAACTAGGACACATTACTAGTGCATGTAATTTAATTACAGTAACGCGTTACTTCCCAACACTGCCCATTGGTATAAGAACATAAGAATGTGACGGCAGATGGTGATCACATGATACATCTAATCTGCCCATGTCTTTTGTCTACCCCAACCCTAGTATAAATTCTTTGTTTCAGGATCCCACAATGCCTATTTCAAGATAACTTGAATTCCCTAATGCCTTTATATCCATCACCTCCATGGTTTCAGGGTGTATGATGCAGGACAGTTTGTATTCTGATGTGCTGTTTGGGTTTTCAATTGAGGGTGGACTTCTGTATTGTCACACTTATATCAGTATGTCAGTCAACTCATGCTGTCTGTTTAAAACCACAAAATATAATTTGCAACTGTGGCATTGCATAGTTCAGATTAGTGAAGCTGATAGCATGAATGAAATGACATACTGTATTGAAATAAGAATCAAGATGTCCCATTGCAAAGATGATATGTCCATCTTTAGTATGTTTAAGCCTTTCAATAACCTTTGCCTCAGAAATTGGATCCATAGTCAAACACCCTTCCCCCAGGCCTTGAGGAAACAGTTATGCAGCATCCCTTTATCTGTGAATACCAAACAGAAAATACTGGTTCAGTATGGTCTAACTTCATTTTATCCTCCTCCTCCTCCCACCCTTCCCCCCTTCTTGAGTCTGACTAACCCCTCTCTCATTCTGTGCTTCTTTTACATGTAACAGTGACAAACTTTCTACAGTTGCAGCCAAAGATATGTCCAGATATTTCCTGGTACTTTTGTGATATCGCTACAGAAATTCCCTGCCTGCCTGCAGTACCACTGTGTGTCACCAGAGAGAATCCCTTCAGAAATATTTGAAAATATCTATCTATATCTATGCCTGTAACTGTACCCCACTGTCACTGGTTTGACACAAACTCATACACAAGAGTGATCAGGTGCCTGGATGACTCCTTGCTAACTATTAAGGTATCTCAATATGGTTCTCACCCAACCATTGGCCACTGCTTATCCAGTGCAAGGCCTGTATTTTTGTCAACAGAACCATCCCATTAGTTAAGTTTACAGTAAGTTTAAGCTTTAAGTTTATTGGCAGGAAGACTCCATTAAGCACACTCATTTTCAAGGAGTCCTGTAAAGACAATGTTAAACAACAGTGTACAATAAAAGTGATGCCATAGCATACAGGTACAATAATTAGAAACAAAGTGCATATATGGTCAGTGAAAACAGTAATAAAACAGAACAGGATCTAGTGCCCGGGTAAGCAGCAGTGACATACCATAAGGTAACAATAATTGGTAGGAAATACGTACAGGGTCAATGAAAAGAAAAACAATAGTGAAGCATATGGGAACCAATTCATATTGAGAGGAAGAACAAAAAAATTGTATCTGTAAGAACTTATATGATTGCTGTCATCTTCCAAAGATGGATGATACTGCAGGAAGGAAGGAAGGAGGTAAGGAGAAATACATAACTACTTCTGACGAGGAAGAAGTCCGACTGAGGGGGCAAGGAATAGGTCCAAGAAGGACGAAAGAGCAAGGGAAAGAGTTGGGCAGGGATCAGGGATGGAGAGTATAGAAGGAGTCCTGGGCGTAAGGGTAAGGATGGACTAGGGAGGACAGGAGCCAGGGTGGATAGGGAGATTAGGAAGCAGCATACAAGAAGTCAGAGGGTACTCACTTGATAGCAGTGGCAAGAGACTGGTATGATATGCTAGGAGCTATGGCAGTGACAGACTACTGGGAAGAGTTTGTAGGTCAGAGTTGTAAAGAAATTTAATGAGACAATGCTGGTGAGTCAGAGTGACGTCTGGATGAGATTACACGCTGATGGGATGGCGTAGCTAATGGTACCCTTGCCGAGGGAGGTACACATCTGGGGTATGTCGAGGAGGATTTAGGCAGATTTCCTAAGGAAGTAGGAGCAGTGGGAAATATTAACAAGTGAGGAGATATAGGTCAGTAATTTGTTTAATAGACTTTTGAGGGTCCAGGTATCTAAATGAAGTAGCCGCCAGGTGGGGAGGGGTTATCAGCTGACATCATTATGTATGTCACAGTGGTGCGTCCTGAAAGGTGCTTAAGTAATGAAGCACAGACCTTGATGGAACAGTATATAAAACTTATGAAGGTTGGAAGCAGTGGCACAGTTGTAGATGATGTCACTATAGTCTAGGAGTAGCAGGAATGTGGCCTGAACTAGTCTACGTCTGATGTCAGGGGGAAAGAGTTCTTTGTTCCTGGAGAAAAAGACAAGCCTTACTTTCTACCTACTAGAAAGGCAGTTGATGTGCACACTAAAAGAAAGTTTGCTGTCTGTCCAAATGCCCAGATATTTGAATTGATCAGCCATGTCTAGTGATTCACCTAGGATAGTCATGATGGGTACAGGTGACGTGCTGTGCTGAGGGGAGGGCCTATTGCTACTAGGTGTGAAATAAATTACCTTGATTTTTTTCACGTTGAGTAGTAGCTTGGAGTTGATTAGGTTGCGCTCTAGCTGTGTAAAGTCAGCTTGGAGTGTATCACATACTTTGGATAAGGTTGGTTTAGAGTATATATAACATTATCATCTGCAAAGAGATTATTTTGGAGTTGCTGATATTGGAATCTAGTGAGTTAATGTAAATAGAAAATAGTATAGACCCTAAAATGGAGCCTTGCAGGACACCTTGTTTTATGAGGAGAGAGTCTGAGACCTGACCACTCACTTTGTTTTTCTAAACTCTACCTGTAAGGTAGCTCGAGAACCACTGAAGTGTGGTGTCAGTTGTGCCTAGTTTACTGAGACAACTGAGGATGAGGTTATGGTCAATGGTATTGAATGCCTTGCTGAGATGAAGGAATATAGTACCTGTGACTTGTTTGGAATCATGCGTGGTCAGCCAGTCATTGGTGACTTTAGCTAAAGTGGAGACGGTACTGTGTTTTTGTCTGAACCCAGACTGGGCAAGTTTTGAGGAGTGAAAACTTTTCAACATGGTCTTTAAGCTGGTGATGGATGAGATTCTCTAGCAGTTTAGATAGGACAGGGAGAATGGAGATAGGCCTATAATTGTTTAGGTCACAGGGGTCACCTGATTTGAACAAGGACAAGATATGAGCTGATTTCCAACAGGAGGGGACTGTAGCTTAGGAAATGGAGAGATTAAGGATATGAAGGACTGGTGCAGTTAGATAATAGTAGCCTAGCTTGATGAAGATGGGATTGATGCCATCTGCTCCACTACCTTTATTGATGTTGAGTTTACTAAGGTGGTCCCCTGCTTGTTTGTAGGTCACAGGGTGAAGCTGGAAGGTATGAGGAGGTGGGGGCTTATGGGTGGTGAAGTGGGGTGGGAGGCATGGTAACCCTGCATATGGGGAGGAATCAAAAACAAGCCCAGCGGTGGCGAAATGGGTATTCAGATTTTCTAGGATGAGGCCACACTCAACATATTCGACTCCGTTAATGAGTAACTTGGTGGGGATGGCTTTGTGGCCCTCAACTGTCTTGATTGTTTGGCATTTGTAAGGGATTCTACATAGATGTTCGCTTTGGCAGATCATATTAGTTTAAACAAGCATTCCTGGCAGTTCTAAATGCCTGCCAGTCAATCATATTATTTGTATACCTTGCACGGGCCCAAAGTTTATCACGGTTGTGCAGCGCAGCTTTTAGGTTTGGAGTGGACCAGGGATAGTATTGTTTACGGATCCTGGATCTAATGAAAGGGCATGTTTATTGGTGAGCTGTGTCAGTGTAACATTAAGAAAGGTGATTGCCTCGTCCACTGATTTGGTGAGCTAGAGATCTTGCCAGTTTAAATATTTTAGATCTGAAATGGAGTTTTCGATGTTGAATTTGTGGAAGCTGCACTTGGTGACAAATGTGGAAGAAGAGGAGTGCTTATCTTGGTTTCTGGTGCATGCTACGATATTGTGATCACTAAGATCATTATGGAATATGGCGGTATACCAAATTTTCTGCAGACGGTTTGTGATAATAATGTCCCAGTTACTCCCAGAAACCCTTTACCCACACTGTATCAGAAACAGTCTACTTTTGTATTTGGTCATTGTGTTCTTTGGTAGCAGACACTAGCTTGCTTAAAAGAAGTGGAAATCACCTGTGTCAACAACACTGCACAGTCACAGTGAATATTAAATGTATAAATATTGTATGTTTATACTACCAAATTAGAGAATGTATTGTAAAATACAGCAAGCATTTGTCAATGGCAAATATTTTCTTGCTTGCATGCATACACACGCAAGCAAATATAATAAATGACATTGCATTGCACTACTGTAGGAGGGGTGCTGCACTGTTACTATGTCATTCCTCAGATACGATGTTAATCTAATTAGCCCATTGCTTATCTATTGTTACTGTCCATGTGGCAGAAAAAAGGCCTTGATGGCAGACATCGAAAAACAGAGAGTAGGCTTAAAAAGTATATTGAGCAGCATTTTAATCTGTCAATAAAACATGTACATGATACTCGCCCTACAGGATGAACATGCAAACAAGCTGTGATGCAGGGTTGCATGGTAAATTTGAAAGGCACTTTTTTATTTAGAGTAATTGAGGAGTTGGCAATGTGCATCCCACATTTTTTTTTTTTTTTTAGTCTTTGGTAACCAGGTAAGGCCTACTAGGCACAAGTGCCTGTTTTCAGGGGCAACCTGGGAGCACTGGGCGGTTAAGTGACTTGCTCAGAGTCACACAGTATGCAAGTGGAGGTTGTGAGAATCAGACTCAGGTCTGGTCTGCTGGATGTGCCAAGCTCGTTCACACCTCGTTCTCCTAACCTTTAGGCTATACTGCCAGTTCTAGGCTATACAGTCAGATTTACTGATGGGCTTCATGCAAGGGGCATTCACTACACTCTATGTATATAAAACCATGTCCCATTGCAAGTGACATCTGGTAGACTTCTTATGTGCTATTCACATTTTCAGTCAATGAGGACTTATTCATTTTTTTTTTTTGCATTATTTCTTTTTCTGCCCCTATGTGCCCATGATCCACCACTTCTTCAGGCAGCCATGGTCTCTGATGTCCTCCTCCTACTCCTCCCCCTTGGAATCCACCTCACCTCATATTGCAGCTTGACCCCTGGGGTAGCTAGGCATATCCCTTCGCCGGTGGGTCCCCCTCCTCCGAGGGGCAAGGAACCAGTTGGGGATACCCAGCACACTCTTTCTCTCAGCTCCAGGGCGCTGCTGAAGTAGGTGGAACTTCCACGGGAGGCTCTTTGGAGATGTCAATAGGCCGGCTGCCATCATCCAGCCAATCCTGGGCTTTTTTTTTCCATTTTTCTTGGTCCCTTCCTCTGTTGCAATGCTCATGCAGTGCTCCTGGTCTCCACCGAGGGCCGCTGCAGAGTGAAGCGATCCAGCTACCCACCCCAGGAGAGGAGAGCAGTCCCACAGATGCTCAATCCTCTCCTCCCCTCCTGAACCCTGGCGTCCCGAGTCCGTTCCCTAACCCTGGTCGCCGGCATGGTTTGAAGTAAGACGCCAGTACCTCTGACCTCTGCGCCACCGGGCTGGTCTGACTTATTCATTTTGACTCTTATATTGATATATCATTCCATTCACACTGTCAGCTTCGCTAATCTGAACCATGCAATGTCACAGTTGCAAATGACATTTTGTGGTTTTGAGCAGACAGCATGAGTTGACTGACATATTGATATGTGTGATAATACAGAAGTTCACCCTCTGTCAAAAACCCAAATAGCACATCAGAATACAAATTGTCCTGCATCATACACCCAGAAACCAAAACTGCTATGTAAAATAAATCCATGACGCAATTACTAGTAGTAGTGGAATAGAACAGGTGATTTGCTGGCACAGTTAAGACCTAACCGTGCATTTATTTGTGGGGATGTTGAGGTTGTCACAGATCCAGTTATGACTGTCGAATAAGGCTTAGCTCATGCTACTTTGAAAATGAAGCTTGCAGAGAGTAATGCTGACTTTTGTCTGGGTACTGGAACGCATAAATATATCCACTTCAGCAATACATTTGTAAAGTAAGCAACACTAAGAATATGACCTTTCAGTAAATTAAGCAATAAAAAAAAAGTGTTTGCTACTCAGTCGCCAGCATGTTACAATGCTTTGTTATCACCACAACCAATATGCAACTGAAGATCATTAAAAAAAACACAGCACTGTTTTTGTTTGGGGGACTGTGTGGCTTCCTAAGTTGATAAGCAATGGGTATCCCACATTTACTGATGAGGTCCATGCAATGGGTATTCAGTGCACACTATATATAAAACCCTGTCCCATTGTAAGTGCCAGCTGGTGGAGGGGGTTTCTCACATTTTGACTCATATCAATCTGTCACTTGATTCATGCTATCGGCTTCACTAATCTAAATCATGAAATGTCACGGTGTAAATGACATTTCATGGTTTTGAGCAGACAGCATTACTTGATTGACATACTGATATAAGAGTGAAAATGGGGAAGACCCTCTCAATCGAAAACCCAAATAGCACATCAGAGTACCAGCTGTCTAGCATCATACACACAAAAACCCAAGCAAGTATGTAAAATAAAAACTTGCTGGAATTAGGAATAGTGGAATAGAATAGGTGAAATGCTGGCATGATTCAGATCTAACCATGCTCTAAATGGGTGGGGGGGGGTCGAAGATTGTAATACACATTATATTACGTCTGTCACAACTATGTAGATCTTATTACTGAGATGAAAGAGGTTAACAGAGAGTACTTGTAACATTTGTCTGTGTTTCAGAACCCATAATAAAAATATCCACTTCTGAAATAGATGTATAATGTGAGCAACGAGGAAGAGTATGCTCAGTTAGAAACATCAGTAATAAAACGAAACTTTGCTACTGTCTCACAAGCATGGTTCCAAGGACTATGAGCTCCACAATGAGTTTAGAAATAGTGCTTGTATACATACAACAGTCTTATTTTTTGGGGGTTGGGGACTGGCAAAAAGGAATGCACAAAAAAGGACATGATCTCTCTGTCTCTCTTGCTCCTTTCCATGATTGACTCACAACATGACTAGGAAAATGGGAAAAACATTGTTTCACTACAGAAATCACAAAATGTGTTAATTTTCATCTTAAAAAGCATGTATGTAAACGTATGTTATATGCTGAAGACAGTATGAACGTGACTAAATTGGTGGAAGTTTATCAACGGGAACAGTAGAGCAGTGGTCAGAGTCTGTCAGTAGTGTTTTTGTATTTTAAATCGAGTGCATCATGCTCCACACTGCAGCTCATACACAGTTTGGGAGGAGACAGGCACAGGTTAGCACTGAGAGCAGGAGCAGCAGCCAGATTATGACTTTTTGACAACCCACAGCAAGGTAATGCAGGTGTTGGGACTCAGCAGTAAACCATGAGTGTTCCATGGGAAATGGGATGGGCGCCAACCATAGCCCATGCCACCAGACCCATTACACCTCTTGATCTGTAAGGAGCTGTATAGCTGTAAAAATCCTTCCCTCCCTCCCTCTGTCTTTCTTCCCCCCCCCTCCCGTCTCTCTTGTAAAGCCACTCAGCTGATTACTGCCCGGCTTCATGCAAATGAAAGTACTGAAGTGCTCTCTCATAGGAATGCTTCGGTCCTTTCAACTGCATGAGGTTTTCACACATCAGACAGTGACCAGTGTCATACTCTGCTTGCCTGGTCGTTGATCTGTCTCTGATGAGTCCAATGCAGCTTGACCTGCATTGGACATGATACTGACACATCTCTCAAATGCTATTCATCCCATCAAAAGGTTTCTTGGGCACATGCAAGCAAACTTAAAAAGGATAAAACACACTAGGGAATGCTAAATAAAACAGTTTGAAAAGAGAGTTTAAAAAAAGAAAGAAAAAAACATCTCTAGTCTCCAGACTAAACTCTAACAGATATTGCCCTAACTATTGGGTTTCTTCCCTTCTTTGGAACCAAGTTGCCACTAAGGCCTGAGATCCACCAGTCACAGAATTTTTCCTTTCTTGCAGTGGACCTCTTATACAGTATGTTCTGCTCCCTAACTGAATCTGAGGGGCCTGAGATCTGTTTCAAGGTTAAACCTCTCAAGAGGTTCACCCACGTATCATCAGCCATCCCTGTCACTCACCAAGGTTGGCACACTCTGTTCCAAAAGCCCCTTTAGTTCTAAAAAACTGGCTGAGACCAGTCTGCAACCAAATTACATCTTGCAGATGGGCAAACATGAATTTAATATTACACATTGCAAAACCAGCTGCCCCTGCTCTGGACCAAGCACCCACATTACAGGGATACCACTCAGAAACCTAGACTTTTTCAGACATGTTATTCACTTGATCAGGTCAAACTAGTAGCCAGTATTCGCAATCCTACTTTCTCTCTATCTATATGCTGAGATAGGGTACTCAAAGCTTGTTGTTGTCCGTCCTTCCACATAGCAATCTGCTTACCACAGGGATCCTTTATAGTAGCCCTGAATGAACTATAACACCTTACAACAAAGAAAAATGTAACCTAGCCCTGCTTCTGTGACATTCATTTAAGCCTTTCTAGTCACCTAATAAATACGTAGTTATACAAAAGTTGACCGGTACTGCAGTATTTGCCGCAACTGCAGAAAGAAAGTACTGCGGTTTGCTGTTACTGCGGTAAAAAAATGCATTGAATAACATGCAGAATCTTCCACGGTATATGGTAAATCCATGGTATATTTTTCCTGCGGCTGCCACTGCACCACGGTCAACTTTTATATAACTACCACTGTATGTCAGAAATATTCCTACCGACACTGCCATAGAGATGCCCCATAGACAATATCTATATCTATGTCTATGTTACTCTAACAAAAGAAAGTTTTGTCCCCCATCTTCATTTCCTCCGCTATCCTCAACTAAGTATCAGACTTATGCTTTCCTTACAGCCATGTTGGCCTCTTTTATCCTGTTTAAAAACACGACCCTATCATCTACTGCCTAGATGATTTTGTATTTTATAAAGACCGTCTTTTCCTCTGTCACCACCTCCCCCATTTCCCAAATGAACCACAGCAGTTTCTTTCCCCTCTTTGTTTTCTCTGTTACCCTAACACAAAGACTCATGGCCTATAATATCCCTCTCTTGATTAATTTCCACTTCTTTTTCACCCCTTAACCTATCAGTTTCTCCTTTAACTTCTCTTGCATTCTACTAAAATCCACCCTTCTAATGTTCTGAACCTGAGTCTGTGACTGCTTCATTTCTGCCTCTCATAATGACTTGGCCTGGTAATTGTTGGTTCTTAGTGGGTCCTGCACTTTGAAATCCCCAATACTGTCCCTGTTTGTGAGGATCAAGTCAAGCATGGCACACTCCATTTTAGGCTCTTTAACCTTGTGCATCAAGAATGTTTCATGGAATGCCTCTATAAGTGAAAGTGGTTCCTTTCATTTGCTACATCTGGAACCCTCTAGTGCACATCTGGAATGCTGAAAAACACCCATAAGCAGCATTTCCTTCTGTTCCGCTGCCCTTCTAATCTTATTCCCCAGTTATCTATCAGCCTCCCCTTTCTGAGATGGTAGCCCATGTACCACCCAAGTACTTATGTTTCTCCACTGTTCTTTACTACCTGCACCTAAACTGTCTCTGTGCACTTGTTTTCCCCACTTTCCTTGACCTACATGACTTTTATGCTCTCCCTTATGTAAAATATCCATCCTCCCTCTTCTTTGTTTCCTATCCCTCCTAAACATTGCATACCCTGAAATGTTCAGTTTCCAGTCATGGCACTGTGCTTCCTAGATCTTTGATTGCCACCAGGCCCAAATGTGCTTCTGTCACCATTACCTGCACATCACTGGTTTTGTTCCCCAGACTCCTGGGGCCAATATTTGAAACAGCGCAAAGCGGAGTGCAAAACTTTGTGCTGTGCCTTGCGACTGTCTGGAATCCCAGGGATGCTATATTCAGTTGAATAGCACACTGGCACTATTTGACTGAATATAGGGACACATCAGCACAGTGCTAAGTCATGCAGTGATGCCCCGATGTGTATTCTGAAGAATGCTGCTAGAATGGATAGCCCAGGAGAGCTATCTGCAGTATTCAAAAGGACCCATGCAAATTAGCCCATTGGGCATGCAAGGTGGTAATGGTCCATTTGCATGCCCATTATGGGCTAATTTGCATGGTTAGCGAGGCAAGTTAGCATGTCACCCACCCCCAATTTCCCAGTCTCACATCTATGTAGATAACCCTGGTGCCTAGTAGGCCCCTCGCCCATAATAAAGATAAAGCATTCCTGGTACTTGTGGTCCCCCCCTTCCTCTGACCACTAGCCTGTTTCTAAAATTAACCTTCCCTGGTGCTAACAGTCCCTCCCTCTGATCACCAGCCCATTTCTAAAATTAACCATTCCTGGTGCTAGTGGCCCCCCCTCCATCTAATCTCCTGCCCATAATAAAGATAAAACCTCCCTGGTGCTAGCAGTCTCCCCCTCCAATCATCAGCCCATATCTAAAATTAACCTTCCCTGCTGCTAGCAGTCCCCACCTCCATCTGATCGCTAATCCATACCTAAAATTAGCCTTCCCTGGTGCTAGTGATCCCCACCTCCCTCTGATCATTAGTCTGCAGCAAAAATTAACCTTCCCTGGTGCCAGTGGCCACCCTCCAATTGCCAGCTCATAGTATAACTTACAGCTCTTTCTGGTGTCCCCCGCCAACACCAATCCATGGTACCGCTGCTCACAATTTCTAAATCCTTTGTATCTATCAGTACCCCCTACAATGTGGCATTGAACACCCCCCAGTCACCTTACCAGTATCCTCAGTGTTGCGAGTTCATATGGTGAATGGTAAAGGCCTTCTCACACCACCTTGGCCTTTCACCGTATGTCCTGGCAGAGATCGTGCCTCTTATTTATAGGACAGTGTGCCATCCTAAAAATAAGAGGTGCACACCCTTCCTGGACATACAACAGCCAACTGAAGAGGTGTGAGGAGGGCTGCACCAGTCACAATATGCACCCATGTCACTGAGAATATGAGTAAGGTGACTGGTGGGTGGGTGCTCAATGCAGTGGTGGGAAGGTCGCTAGATGCTAAGGATTTGGAAATTGTGAGCAGCAGTACTATGGTTCAGCACCTGGAAGGACACCAGGGAAGGCTGTAAATTGTATTATGGGCTGGTGATCAGAGTGCGAGGACCACTAGCACCAGGAAAGTTTTCATTTTCACATGGGCTGGTGATCAGAGGAAGGAGGACCAGTAGCATCAGGGAAGGCTAATTTTAGATACTGGCTGATGATCAGAAGGGGGGACAACTAGCACCAGGGAGGGTTAATTTTAGATACAGGCTGGTGATTGGAGGGGGGGACCACTAGCACTAGGGAGGGTTGTACTGGTATTATGGGCTGGTGATTGGTAGGAGGGATGCCACAGACCGCCGATGGTGGGAGTGATCCCCCAGTGGCCAACCGGATAGGTGGCTGCCTTACCTTCAGCAGCTGCTAGGGTTGCCTGGAGTAAGTCAGGATTTTGTGTAGCAGTATTTGTGCTGCATGAAAGGCCTGCACTAAACCCTTTTGTGCAGTGCAATGCCACTGAATATGGGGTAGCCTGGCTATTCATGACCATGCCACCCCCCTTGCCCAACTGCATACATTATGTTTTGTGTGGGTGCTAACCCTCTTTGCCCACACAACAGCCCCTTTTGATTATGATGATCCAGCACAAACCTCTTTTTGCATGGGCAAAGCCTCGTTAGCACCCACACATACTTTTGAATATCGGTCCCCTGGTGCACATAGGAACCAAGCAAAAGTGAACACTCTGCACTCAGGTTACCAACAGAAATTCACAGACCACTTACTTTAGCTCTTCAAATGCTTTACTGCAGGAATTTCTAGGTCACGCCTCATGAGGCAGCTAGAAAGAGTGAAGCGCTGAGGCTCTAGTGGCATGAACAGCTAATATTCTTCAAGTGAAACTACCTCTGGCTGGCAGCTGCAATACTGAACATAGGATTTGCAAGAAAGCGAGTTGTGCTCACAACAGATGGAGGTGAACCATACAATTGTCTTTGGTTTGTAGCAGATATTCTGCAGGTGGAGGCTACTTCTAACTGAAAGATGAAATAAGAAACTTAGAATTATCAGGAAAAGACAGTCTTTCAAGCAACAGAGGGAGGTGGATCTAGCTTTACTTTTACAGTTCTTAAGATTTTCAGTACAGGAAGAGTTTAAAGCACAACTGACTTATTTTGGGGCTGACTGCTTTCAGAGCACAGACCACCAGGCTGTGTTGGGGCAGGGGAGGTTTACCTGTGTCTGACTTGGATGTCTGGATTTTTCTCTGTTTGATTAGCAGGGTATTTTCTCTGTCAAATTGTTGTGTAGGGCATCTTGCTGACAGGAAGACACTCATCGCAGTGGTGGGTCACAGCTTTTAGTTGATTGTTTTGTGAGGGCACAGTTTAGGCCCAACTCCTTCCAACCCTCACCCCACCCACCCTGGAAATAGTTCCTTATACCGGGGTCTTGACATCATTTCAAGAGTGCAAGGTGCATATCACTGTCATATCCTGTCTAGCACACTGCACTGAAAATATAAGCATACACATTGTATAATATATATATTTCTATATAACAAACCAATCACACACACATACAAAAAAAAAGGTAGATAAACATGTGGGGAGTAGTGCAAGGTAATGGCTGTGGGGCAGCAGTCTTCCGGGAGTCTTTCTGGAGGCTGAGATGCTGCCCTATTTGCAGACAACTCTCTGCCCTGAGGGAGGAAGTTGCCCGTCTTCAGGCCACACTGGACAGTAGTAAGAGAACCTTCCCCCAGGCCACACTGGACAGTAGGAAGGGAACCTCCCCCATCCAAGGAGCACCAGAGCCATCACCACTACCTCAGAGGTTGCAAAGAAAGCACAGCAGTTGGACCACAGTGGGCTCAGGGAGGGTGAGAATGGTAGAACAGAGGCACACCCAGTCAGTTGTTCCACTCCACAATCCATACACCATTCTGGGGGAGCATAGCTCCCCTATGGATGCACCCACAGAGGTGACTAAGGAGGCTGAGGACAACTGTCACAAGGGAGGCCCACAGGAAGGAGGCAGAGGACACCACAAGGAAAGGAAGCAGCTCCGGTGGGGACCCATTATTAGGGGATAGAACTGGGGAGCAGGGAAAACTGAAGTAAGGTGCCTGCCTGGTGCCATGGCTTGGAGGAACAGGAAGCGATCCCAGGATCATGAGAACAGCTGCACGGGAGTCTGAGCTGGACGTCATTGTCCACCTAGGGACAAATGACTTGGCTCATCATGAGATTAGAGCAGTGCAGAAGGACTTTGTAGAATTGGGGAGGGCCTAAGACAAGTAGCACACACAGTATCCTTCTCAGAGGTGCTGCCTGTGAATGGCATGGAGTGAGCGAGGGTACTTTGCACCATGCAGTTTAATGAATGGTTGAAAAATGGTGTGAGCACAGGGTTTGGCATTGGGGGATGGAGTTCCACTTGAAGGACACCAGCCCATACTGGCAGGATGGTCTGCATCTGTCCAGGAAGGAACAAGTCTTTGAGTAATCGTTTAAATGCTTCATTGGCAAGCTTTAAACTAGTCAAGGGGGAGGCACTGATAAGCAGCAGGAAAATCCCAGCCTCTCCCTACAAAACAGGGTACTAAATGAGAAAAAGACTGAGGTAGAAAGGTCAGTGAGGGATGCTGCTACAGAAGGTAAAGCCATCAAAAAATGGAGAGCAATGAGTACCAACGCCCGTAGTCTGAGTAACAAGCTTCCTGCATTAGTGGCCTTGATGGAGGAGGAACATCTGGATATCGTGGCAGTCACAGAAGCATGGTACACACAAAACCATGACTGGGACATAAACATGCCAGGATACACTATCTACAGGAGGGATAGGGAGGGTAAAAGAGGAGGAGGAGTAGCTCTTTACATAAGGGAAGGAATCAAAGCAACAGAACAAAAGGGTAAACGGGGAGGAGAAGAAGCACTGTGGGTAAATTTGGAGACCAGCAATGGCACCACAATCCGCACAGGGGTTGTATACAGACCCCCTTCTCAGGGGGAGGAAATGTACAAGGAAATAATAGAAAGTATACTTAGAATGGTAGAAAAATGGTAGATATTGCTGATGGGTGATCTGAATATGCCAGATGTTAACTGGAGTACAGTTGCAGCAGCCACTTCAAAGAGTGGGGTTATTCTAGATGCCCTACAGGGGGCATGCCTTAGACAACTAGTATTGGAGCCCACTTGAGAGGGAGCAATCTTAGACCTGGTTCTCTCAAATGGAGATGGAGAGAGGATCACAGATGTAGAAGTGGGTAGCCATCTGGGAACTAGCGACCATCGAACAGTATAGTTCACAGTAAACACAGCAATATAGTCAAGCCATACAAAGGCAAAAGTACTGGACTTTAGGAGGGCTGACTTTGCCAAAATGGGTGAGTGCCTAAGGAATGCACTAGCAAATGGGCAGGAAGGAGGGGCAGAAGAACAATGGGGAATAATAAAACTGCCATCACAGAGGTAACAAGCCTTGTGTGAAGCAAATAAACAAATGAAAAGATGTAAGAAACCACTATGGTTCTCAAAGGAAGTGGCAGGAAGGTTCAAGAAAAAGAAAACATTCAGGAAGTACAAGGAATCACAGAAGGAGCAGGGACAGAGAACTGTATCAGTTAAAGCAAAAGGAAGCTGGAAGGCAGTCAGAACAGCAAAGGCCCAAACCAAGGAAAAGATAGCCAACTCAGTTAAGAAGGGGATAAAACCTTTTATAGGTACATCAGAGAGCGAAGGAAGACCAAGGGAGGGATAGTGAGGCTAATAAAGGGAGGGAGGGTGGGCAGAGAGTGACTGTGAAAAGGCAGAGTTACTAAACAAATATTTTGCTCAGTATTTACAAAGGAAGAGGGGAGGTACCTAAAACAAACAATAGAAACACTCTGGATACAGAAATTGATACCAGCCCATTTACAGAAGAAAGGGTTCTAAAAGAACTCTTAAAACTGAAGGTGAACAAAGCAATGGGGCCTGATGGGATTCATCCCAGAATTCTAAAAGAACTAAGGGTAGAACTAGTGACACCACTGACTACCCTCTTTAACAAATCATGGGAGGATGGGGTGGTACCCGAGGACTGGAGGAGGGCAGATGTGATTCCCCTTCACAAAAGTGGGAGCAAGGCAGAAGCAGGACACTACAGACCTGTTAGTTTAACCTCAGTGGTAGGGAAAATGATGGAATCACTTCTGAAGGAAAGAATTGTCGAGTATCTAGAGGCCAGAGGGGCACAGGACCCAAGGCAGCATGGATTCACAGTGGGAAGGTCATGTCAGACAAATCTGATAGATTTCTTTGACTGGGCTACCAAAGTAGTAGATCAGGGAGGGGCTGTGAACATGGCCTACCTAGACTTTAGCAAGGCATTTGACACAGTCCCACACAAAAGATTAATATACAAGTTAGCCAGCCTGGGAGTGGGTCCCAAGATGACAGCCTGGGTAAGAACTGGCTGGAGAATAGGACAGAGTAATAGTAAATGGAGTCCACTCTGAAGAAAGGGGGGTTAGTAGTGGGGTGCTGCAGGGTTCAGTATTAGGACCGGTCCTCTTTAATGTCTTTATAGGCGACATTGCAGAGGGACTGGAAGGAAAAGTATGTCTCTTTGCAGATGACACAAAGATCTGCAACTGAGTTGATGCACATGGTGGGGTGGAAAGGATGAGAAGGGACTTGGCAAGGTTAGAGGAATGGTCAAATGTATGGCAGCTTAAATTCAATGCTAAGAAGTGCTAGGTAATGACCTGGGAAACAAAAACCCAGGTGAAGAGTATACAATGGGGGATGAGATACTAACAATAACAAAAATGGAAAGGGACCTGTGGTAGTCATATTAGATGACCTAAAGGTAGGCAAGCAATGTGAGAGGGCAGCAAGGAGGGCTGGGGGGATACTGGGATGCATAGGGAAAGGCATCACCAGTAGAAAACAGGAAGTTATTATCCCTCTGTACAGACAGCTAGTGAGACCCCATCTGAGTACTGCATGCAGTTCTGGAGACGCATCTCCACAAAGACATAGACAGGATGGAAGCTGTCCAGAGGAGGGCAACTAAAATGGTGCAGGGTCTGCACCGGAAGACATATGAAGAGAGACTTAAGGAGCTTAATATGTATAGCCTCGAGGAAAGGAGGGAGAGGGGGGACATGATAGAAACTTTCAAGTACCTCAAGGGAATCAACAAAGTCCAAGAGGGTAGCATCTTTCAAAAAAAGAGGTGTGCAAGAACAAGGGGGCACAATTTGAAGATAGAGGGGGTGGCTCAGAGGTAATTTAAGGAAGTATTTTTTCACAGAGAGGGTTGTGGATGCATGGAACGGCCTTACGGAGGAGGTTGTGGAGTCAAAAACAGTGGCAGAATTCAAGCATGCATGGGACGGTCATGAGGCAATTCTAGGGGGTGGGGGTAGGAAGAAGTAGGCTGCTGGTTAACTAGGATCTGCAGCTTATCCATTGGTAGGAAAATGGGCAGACTGGGTGGGCCAAGCGGTCCTTATCTGCTGTCAAATTCTATGTTTCTATGTTTCTATGGAGGGTCAACTTTGCAGACCTAGCAATTCCTGTAATAAAGCCTTTGAAGACCTAAAATAATTGGTCTGCAAATAAATTTCTTTGGGTAATCTGAGTGCAGAGTTTTTGTTTTTGCTTGGTTCCAGTGGGGGGTTGGCACCCCATCTCTGCACCTGGTCTCCAACCGCAGATCACATACAATTTGTGTTTTTGTTTGGAAATGTTAGTGCACATAGCCCTGCAGGTCACTTTCTTCACTTCTTTCCTCTGAATCATTCCTATCCACCTTCCCCCTTGCCCTTATTTATAGCCCTGACCCTAAAACACCCTTCCCATCATCCTCTTGGGCTCTCATCACCCCCTGTCCTGTACCTTTTTCTGTTTCCTTTCTTTCTCCACTATTTATATACCCTGTTGTCCTCTACATATCTACTTGTGCTGGGGGAAGACCATCCTGGCCTCCATCATTTCATCCCACAATTGCAAAGTAACCTTAGCTAGATGGGTCAGAACAAGCATAGCAAATGCTTATGTGGTGGCAAAACTGAACTGTCAGCTTTCATAAACATTCCTTCAACCAGGGTTTAGGCAGCCTCTTGGGCATAAAGTGCAGTGTTCTCAGTGATTGACTTGTGCAAGGCAGGAGCCTCATTTTTCTTGCATACATTCACAAAACATTACAGACTGGACACTCAGAGCTCTGCTGATGCAACCTTTAGGTGAATGGTGCTTCAAGGGGTAGTAAAGCAATATGCAGCTAAAACTGGACCCACCCAAGAGTGTTTTATTCTCTAGAGAATATTCTACCACTGATATTTTTTGCACTTTAATTGTATTTAAAATTTTACAATATATAGGTCACATTACAATTCTGTAAAAATTACAGTTTGCATGAGAGAAGACAACAGTAATCTGTCATCAGTGCAACTGTAGCATTTCAAAGCAATGTCATGCAACCACCCCACTTGGTGAATAGTAGGCATATATGTCTCTAACAGTGCCACTAACGATGGAGGTCTGTAAGGTGTCCCAGCCCCTACTTGTAAGGACCTTGTACACTTACTTTATTCAAATAGCAATATTTGGTCAAATTGTAGATATATAATGTAGCCATGATTTCCATCTATGTTGTATCTTCTCCTCAGTTTTTGGAGATATGAGGTAATTTGTTCCATTCGGTAAATCTCCCAGATTGTATTTTGCCATTGAGTCGATGTTGGTGGCTCTGACTGGAGCCAAAGGCGAGTAATAACTTTTTTGGTTGCTGTGAGGAATATACCTAAGAGGCATAAAGAGGCCTTACCTTTAAGATGTGTGGGGTACAACAGGAGAAGGGCCGCCTGTGGAGTGTGGTAACTACAATCTGTAATCACAATTTGAATCTTCCTTTCTACCCCTTGACAGAAGGAATGAACAATTAGACTGCTCCAAAATATATGGGCATGTGTGGCAACTTTACATCCGCTACTCCACCAGCAGGAGGAATCGTGAGTGTGAGAGAATTTTGTTGTTATTTGCAGTGTTCTAAAATATCGAATCGCTGTTTTCCAGCTAAACTCTCTCCATTTGTAGGAATTATGTTATTTTATGTTGTGGCAATCAGGTAACTGACCACTCAGAGAAAGACAGAGATAATTCTGCTTCCTTGTGCAGCTATGTCTGCTCCACATCTACATCTGGGAGTTGCTGTAAGGCTTGGCAACACCAGGAAAGGAAATGATAAGGCTATGGTTCCCTCTAGGATATAAGATATGAAATGAGCTAAGAGAGTTAGGTGTGTGTCATTAATCTGTAAACCCAGGTGTTTAGTTAAGTAATGATGAATTTGAAAATATCTGAAACGGTCTCTGTGATCTAATTGAAATTTATCTTGTAGTTGTGTGAAGGACTTTTACATGCCTTCCACATAAAAGTTGTATGCATAAGATATGCCTTCACTGGCCCACCTCTGAAAAGTATTCTCCAGTCTGGCTGGTTGGAGTCATGAGGTATAAGCTGGGATTGATAGCCAGCTTGTGCTGTAGGTGTATTTAGCTTGGGTGAATAATTGGTGCCATGCTCAGAAGACCTGCTGAGTGGACTGGAAGATATGGAGCCCTCCCTCAAGTGCTCAGGTGAGCCAAAGACATATTTCTCAGGTTCTTGTTCAAATTGTTGCATCTCAATTGTTGTCCACCAGGGTTGCAGTTCAGCTGAGGACCACGTAAGGATATGTTTAAGCACTGCTGCCTTAGCATATAGAATAAAATTAGGGAGGGCAAAACCTCCTTTAGGTTTGGATAATTGAAGCTTGTAATATGCCATTTGTGGGTGGGATCCTCCCCATAGGAATCAAGAGATCCATCTATTCCATTTCTGGAATTCCTCTGGTCATAGAATACATGGTATGGCCTGAAAAAAAAATATCTTGATAAACTGTTCATATGGATGGTATGTAGTCTATGAATAAAATCCAGGGACAAGATTGACCATCCCTGGAGATCTTTGAGTACTGTATCTCTTGTTCTAATTTAGAATAATTCAGTGAAGATATGGTAGCTGGGTGGATTCCTATGGAAATTCCCAAGTATTTAATGTGTGATCTGTCCCAGCGATACTTGTATTGTTGTCATATTATCAGAGGAGGAGTATAAATTATTTACAAGACCTCAGTCTTGTCTGTATTTATTTTGTAACTGGCCAAGAGTTCCATCTGTTGTAAGTACTGTATTAAACAGGGAAAGGAAGTGTCTGGGATCTGTAATATACTGCAATAAGTTATCAGCATAATATGTGACTTTGTGACAGTAATTGTGAACTGTGTCTCCTTTCAGATCTTGTGCTTGTCTCAGGAACTGAGCCAATGGCTCCTAATATAGGGAGAAGTGGTACAGGGAGAGCAGGCAGCCCTGCTGCGTACCTCTAGAAAGTGAGAAGAAGTCTGAAACTGTTCCGTTCAACTTAACCATTTCTTTAGGAGAGGTATATAGTCCCTGAATGACACTGAGAAATTCTGTAGGGAACTGAAATTTTGATGAGATCTGATGTAAAAAAAAAAGCCATGAGACCATGTCAAAGGTTGTTTGAGAATCTAGGCTTAGGAT
The DNA here is from genome assembly GCA_016271365.2 of Neoceratodus forsteri. Taxonomy (NCBI): domain Eukaryota; kingdom Metazoa; phylum Chordata; order Ceratodontiformes; family Ceratodontidae; genus Neoceratodus; species Neoceratodus forsteri. The sequence continues at coordinate 134,177,546 of CM028136.1, forward strand.
TAGGGTAAGGATTGCTTTCAAAATCAGGATGGTTCTCTTTATATTGTCATTGCTTTGCCAGTTTCTAAAAAAATCTGATTGGTCTGGATTTATAATAGTCAGTAGTATGTTGTCCTATCTATATGCTAAAATAGCAGCGAACAGTTTTTAATCCATATTTAGGTCAGAGATTGAACAGCAAGAGTCAAAAATGAAGGGGTCCTTTTGAGGTTTCAATATTGCTGATATATTTGCATATCCCCAAGTATCAGGGTACTGGACCATAGTGTGTGTGTACTGGAATGTCTGGAGATGAAGGTTTTGTACAGATGCATAAGTGGCTTTATAAAATTCAGCCCCATAACCATCTGAGCACAGGTTTTTATTGTTTTTAGGGGCCTTTATATTTGTAATCAATTCCTGGGGGGGGTTATAGGAACTACCAAGGCTGCCCGCTGCACCTCCATTAACACTGGCAGGGTTAAAGGTGTTAAAAAGGAAGTAATCTCCTTCACAGATGGTGCATCAGCTTGGGTATACAGAGACTGATAATATTCCTTTAATGCTTCTATTATTGTGGAAGTGGTAGTGGCACAAAGTCCAGTGGTGTGTTGCTGTAATTTCGTAATAGTACAGGACTTAATTTTTTTGCGAAGCCGAGACACCAGTATTTTGGACACCATGGGCTCCCTTCATAATATGCTTTTTTGTACCTCAATAGGGCCTGATCAGTTTTACAATTTAAAATAGCTTGTATTTTAATTTGAGATAATAACGGCATATCGCCCTGCATTTGAGCCATCTGAAGAAACTGGAGTTTCTCTTATAGATTTTGGAGAGTTTATTCTCACTGTTTTTTTGTGCCTGGAAGCAAGTGCAATTATATTCCCCCTCACCACTGTTTTTAAAGTATCATATAGGGTAGCTGGAGAAATACCGGGGTGATCATTGTCCCTAATTATTTGTGATATTCCTTCTTGGAGTAATTTCCAAAACTCCAGATCCCTAAACAAAGAGGATCTGAATCTCAAAAGGGTATGTTTAGGATTTGACGGTGTGGCTAGGGACAATGAGATAGGTGCCTGATCTGATAGTAAAATATTTTCTATATGGGTGTCTATTACCCTGTCTGTGTCTTCAATGAACAAAAAAAAGCAGTTGAAATGAGAGTATGTATGTTGGGAGTGGGAAAAGAAGGAGTATCGTCTCTCCTTTTGGTGCATTCTATGCCACACATCTGCTAATCCTAGTTCTTTAAGGAGACACCTAAGGTATTTTTGCCTTGAGATAGAGGGAGGCGGCCAAGGGTTGCTAGTCTCTAATGTTGGATTCATCAGTAAGTTGAAGTCTCTACCCAACAATAGGGTGCCCAGTTTCCTTAATAGCATAGCATCTAACAGACACTGAATAGAAGAAGCGCTGTTTCTTGGAGGTATATATACTTCTTATTGTTACTGGGTGACCATGGATGGAACCCATAGCCTGGGCCAAATGGCCCCCAATATCCGTATATGTTGCAGTGATGTGAAATGGAGAGTTTTTGGGAACCAACATGGCTGTTTCTCTATGTATCCCATTCCGATAAGCTGACTCTATAATTTGGCTGAAGCCACATTTACATAACTTGACATATTCTGCACTACTCAAATGACTCTCTTGCAATAGGATTATGGCAGGGTGATCTTTTTTAGAGCTTGTAATATTTTAGCATGCTTAACAGGGTTGGTAAGCCCATTGACATTCTATGAAAGAATCTTGAAATGCTCACCCATTCCTAAGGAAAACTATTAGTATTATAACTTCTGACACCACATAGCCAAGCATAGAGTAGCCAAATATTTTTCCCAATAAAAGCTGATTAAAAATGTGTAATTCCATTCAGACTTTTTGTTAAATGGCCAAAATTCTGCCTTAAATTGTGAATTGCAATATAATAAAGCAACATTAATATAACACTGAGATATAAAAAAAAGTTAACCCAGACCAACGGGGTCTAGAAAAATCAACAATCTAGAGGTGAAAAGGTATGGTAGACTAACTGGGTCTAACCAGAAGAAAACTGCCCAATAGGGACATTGAATGGTGTAACCAATCACAGGACCTCCACTACAGATGCAGTGAATTTAAATTCTGCCGGCGAAGTGAACACGAAGTGGGCACTTCACGGTGCCACTCCACCATGCGGAGTGGGCAATGCAAAGTGCTCACTCCGCCTTGTCATTACCACTTCACATTAAGGCATAATGGCAATGCGAAGTAAGGCAAAGTCATTGTTTTTAATGGACTTCACGTTCCTCATTAAGATTCTAAGTGACCCACTTGGTGTTTCAGATTTGGCTGCTCCCCCACACATCACATGGCTTACAGTACTATAAGTCACATGCTCTTTAGCTAGGCAGGAAGGAAGTGATTCATACAAGCAGACACTTTTACTTTCTTCTGTGCAGATGGAGCGAGAGTAGTGTGTTTAGTGATTGCTGATACTTCGAGATCAGAGTGAGGTCGAGGAGATTTAAACTTTGATTTAGACCCAAAAGCTTTTTTAAAAGCTACATTTTTTTGTCTTTTCTGTACTCTTTTTTACTTTATTTGTTCTTTCTGTAAATTTTATTTTTCTTACCTTTATAAGTAGTTAGTTATTTGTCTGTGTCTGTGTGACTGTGTGTGTGTGTTGTGTGACAGTGTGAGTAGTGATTGCTCTGACTGAGGGAGCTCAGCAGGAGAGATAAAGCAGGGTGAGGGAATGTCTGGGGTGAGTGCAGCTCTGGGAGACTGTGGTAGTGGTAAGCGCCATACCATGAGCATGTGTGGAGTGCATGGGTGCCCATTCCTGTTGGACTGCTCAAAACTTGTGAGTGCCCCACCAGAAGCAGGACCAGCACCACCTCCTGTCCTGACTCTGAGGCAGTTGAATGACCACCACCACCACCAAGTCCAGCACCAGGTCCTCTGCAGCAGGATGTGCCTGTTTCTCCAGGCCCAGGTGTGGATCTCATCCCTGTTCAGTACCATGACCAGTTCATCTGGCCATCCCCTGCCTGTGCCTGGTCCTCCCTGCACCTCCATTGTTTGGCAGTTTTTTGACTGTGTCAGGGTGGACAGCAGCATGGTCAAGTGCCGCCTATGTGAGGTGGAGGTGCACCGTGGCCCTCTGGGAACTCATCTGGGGAATGGGGGACAGCACACCAATATGCTCAATCACCAGCAGTTGGAGTGACAGGCTGCTACAGAATGGACCATGCCTGCACCTGCTGACCATTCTGTGGCAGAGGGTGCGTCTGTGCATTGCAGCATCCCTAAGAAGAGGAGGGCCACAACAGCACCTGCTGCTCCACCAGCACCCCCACCACCACCACCACCAGCAGGTTAGCCTGTAGAATGTGTGGACCCCAGAGAACTGCAGGTAACACAGGCTGACTTGGCAGTTCTCTGGAGTGCTGTTGAGGATAACAATGAGAGGGTGAGTGCTGTGGAGCAGCAACTGGATCACATCAGTTGCCAATTATTTCTATGCTGGAACTGCTGCTGGATCACTATGGGATCCCACATTATTTATTTTTTCCTCACACCATGTGCCTCCCCACACCTTCCTTGCTGTGTTATAAAATATATTCCTCCAACATCCCCAACCCTTGTATGTAATTATGCCCTTTTTTGTTGTCTTCCTTATGTGTGACACTTTGTATTCTGAGCAGTGCAAGTATACTGTACTAAACTGCATGTGTGCAGTCAGTCTTCTTTCCAGTCTGTGTATGTACTGCAGACACTGTCCAACTCCCTGACTGAAAAACAAACATTAATGAGTACAATGGTGGGGTGGTGAAGCATGGAGAGATACTACAAAACAGGCTTACAATACATCCAAATAACTATTAAAAATAATTAATGTTGTGATTCGTGACGTGATCGTGAATCGTGATTTGTGGCTGCATTTGTGACCGTGATGAAGAAACATGAATGCCTACCACCTACGGCTGTACTTCCCCGATGAGCTGTAGCTTAAAGCTCCCAGACTTAAAAACACATATCAATGAGTACAATGGTGGGGTGGTGAAGCCTGGAGAGATACTACAAAACAGGCTTACAATACATCCAAGTGACTAGAAAAAAAAAATTATGTTGTGATTCGTAACATGAATCATCATGAATCATGATTTGTGACTGCATTTGTGACCGTGATGATGAAGAACATGATTTGTATCATGAGTGACTCGTGATGATGGTCCTGACTTAAAAACGTACATCAATGAGTACAATGTTCATGCAGAATTAAGCACCACACCTGTCCAGTACTCTGAAGGGAAGCCAAAGAAACAACTGTGACTTAAGTTACAGATAGAGATTGGGCCCTAAAGAGATGCAAATGCACAGACAGAGTAAGATTGTGCTGTGCACTGAAGAGATGCAGACGCAAAGGCATAACACCTAACCAGTGCTCACCATCAAAAATTCAAATCTGGAAAAGAATACCTTTGCCGGTTGGGGCAGGCCGTTGGGGGAGGGCAGTGTACTGCACTGCTGCAGTAACAGTCACTAGTACTAGTACCAGTAAAGATACCACAAAGAAGTACAAAATCACACAGCTGCAGTGGATAGCAGCTTCACATTGCTGAAATTATTATGTGGCACAATAAAAGGTGTCTGATTTGATGACACACGTCACACACATACACACACACCCACCAAGTAATGCATAGCAAATTGAAAACTTCAGTAATATAACCACATATTTTAAACAAACTAAAATTATGCACTGCTGCACCACAACAATCAGCAAAAAAATGGCAAGAAATATTGAAAATATTAGTGTGTACATTAACATAGTTATACAAGAAAAATAGCACCAAAACAGAAAGCACTGTCTTTTTCTCCAAGTTAATCTACCTACACCACAGATACACCCCTCCCCCAAAGCACACTTCCACAGTTTCTCAGTACACAGATTGAATGTTGTACATTAACATTCAAAATCCATACACAAACAATAAACGCTCGATGATATGAGCACAGGAGGGTTTCTTATAATCGATGAACTAAAGTTTCAGCAAAAAAAAGACTCGAAAGGGCTTTTTTAACAGCTTTTAGAAGGTTTGAATCACAGCGAGCTCTCAGAGCAGACTGTCTCCTACAGCTTCCTACACACACTACCCCAAACTGAGGCTGTGCAGAACAATCTAGAGTCCATGTGACCTGAAATCCCATGAATCGCTGCAAAATTAGCCTTTGGAGCTTAAAAACAAGGGGAAGTGAGGCAAAGTACATTGTTTTCAATGTACTTCACCTTAAGAATTGATGGAGTAGTGGTTTGGGAAGGTGGAGTAACGCGAACTCAGTGTTTTCAATGGATTTCGAGCTACCCATTAATAACGTGAAGTACTCTGCTTCAGCTGCTTGAGCACCAAGAATTCGCTCTTCACTCCCCGAATCACTCGGGCGAGCGAATTAAATACTTTGTCCATCACTAACCTCCACTACTAGTGTCCGTGATCAAAGGACAAGCTTGGATAGAAAAATGCTGGAGGAAATAAAGTGATAGAAATGTGCCCAAGGAGAACAGAATATAGACGAAATGTCTCCTGAGCAAGAAAAGAGGTGTATAGCAGACTTCCAGGTAGAAGGCAGTAAAATTTCCCTGCCATAATGATGCACCAAGAGGTGCATCTGGGAGACAGCCATGGACTTCCAGCCATTGGGCTCCTGAGTATCTGTCATGAGGCCCTCTAAAAGGGGATAGGATCAGGGCCCAGAAGCAAATAAACATTAGGACAGACCAAGGGATTGGGAAAGGTGTGGGCAGGAGATTAACACCTGGAGTTAATGGTACCATCCGACCTCTAGTTATTCCTCTTCCCCAAGCCACATATGCAACAAAAGTCATTGATAGTAGTCCACATTGTATTTTCCAGTAGTCCAGATCCAACTTTCGTATTATATGGAGGGTAAGAAAATGATGTTCAGCAGCTTAAGTCCTGTAAAGTAAGATGATCAAGAAAGTAGAACCCTGAGAATTTCATCAAGTCTCTGGGCAGCCAAACAGAGGTCAACAATGCCACATGTAAACAAAAGTGGAATAAATATGGTAAATCCCAGGGTGAGGGAGTTTGCTGAGTCAAAAGGATAAAGTCAGTAGTTTAAGTGGTCAGTGGAAATGGCAAAAACAGAGCAGCTCCTGTGGGGACATGTAGTTCAAGTTTTTAGAAGGGCAAATCATCCTTGGGACTGGGCAGATAGATCTCAGATGAAGAAGGCAGAAGGAGGTGACCCAATGACAGAAGAAAACCATCTTGCTGATGGTGTACTGCATATTGGTACAGCCCTATGAGTGAGGGAGAGAGGAGGCACCAATGCCGAAGTAATTTTTTTTTTTTCCTTTTTTCCCCCTTTCCTTTCCCCCTTTGTTTTCTCTCCTGGTCCATATGGCTGAGAGGAGGGGGATCAAAGAAAATGTTAGGTTACAAGGGCCATATGTGATGACCGACCATGGATCCACAGGAGCTCTACAGATTCAAGAGAGTGCATGGCTTAATTAATAAGTCACTCCATGGTAAGTTGTTAGTTCAGCATGAATAAGCTGTGGCCCAGGGAGATTGTTGGTGAGGGTCAGAGATAGTACCCAAATTTCTGGATGCACCTCAAGCACTCTAGAGTTAGTATTATCTTATCAGTGGTCCAGCCACAAGATTTCAGTAGCTGTGGAGTGGCTGATGCTATTGGCCTGCCCGATCCATGGTCAGCAATCTTGAGCCCGGGGACCATCCAACTCCCATCCACACAACCTGGGAGACCCAAGCCAAAGAAATCAGTAAATAACTTTCAGAAAAAAATAGAAAAAGGGAAAAGTTGACTACACCAATATCTTCCTTACCCACCCCATACCTGTAACAGGGACTCTCAGCAAAGGACTGCTGCTGAACACAATGTAAGATACTGCAGGTAAGATGTAAGATACTGCTCAAGTAGTCTCATTAGTCAGTGAGCAAAGGTGGGCAAGTATTCCAGCCACGACTTTGGCTGACTGCCATTCTCTTGATGCTGTAGATGTTTGTCGTTGCCATGTCTGTTGAAGGAGTGGTGGCTGCTTAGGGTCTGGCGGAGGCTGTTGTGGAAATTGAAGGTTGTGATTCATTAGGTCTTGCCGTGCTTCTACTGCTGAGGACTAGAAGCAGGGTCCTTCAGGGAACTGTATTTTCATGTCAGCTGGGTAGAGAACTGTACATTTTAAATGTTTCTGGCACAAAGCTGAGAAAGGGGGAATGTAAGCCTGTCATAGCTGCATCAGGCCAGATAGATAATCATTGTCTATAAAACGTCTAAATTTCTGACACTGCAATTTTTCCTTTTGCCAAGCCCAGTGTGATAGATTTTCTTTAATGGTGTAGTGGTGAAAATGTATAAATATGGAGCAAGATCTCTGATTGGAAGATTCGATTGTGGTCCGAAAGCCTGGCGTGTGTGCTCTATTTTTAATAAATATTCCAGGCCAAGATCTAGGAGTTCCCATAGTAAACTGTCTAGAAATTAATGTAAATCAGAGCTTTCAGACATCTCAGGGAATCCATAAAGCCAAAAATTTTTGTGTCAAGCCCGTGCCTCTACATCACCTTGGCAGAATTCCATGCCCTCCTTGGTCTACAGAGTGTGGCTGAGGGTGGTTTCAATTTTGTTCAAGCAATCATCAGAGATTGCAATCTGGGCTTAAGTGTTGGTAACTTGGGAGACCAGCTGTACCACAGTTTCCTTTGTGTCTTTTAGGTCTTGTAATTCAGTGTGAATGGCTTGAAGTTCCCGAAGTACAACATCAAACTTTTTACCTTTTTTGGGATCATGCTTGGGCTTTTTGGGAGAGACTGCCTGGGTCACTGCTATAATAGATGTGTGGGAGAGTTCAAAGTCAGAGTAGTCTCCTGATTCTTCACCGACCATGTCGTTCAGTTTGCAGTTACCCTTTGTGGACTTCTTCATTGGGGTAATTTCCTTTGGTGATTGCAAAAGGGGACTACTGGCTGAATTAAATAGACTGAAAAGGCAGTAATAGTGGTAGGGGGATCAGAGCGTATATCCTTAGTGGGGCAAAGTAATTAGTGTGCCATAATGTGGGCATGGTGAAGAGGGCACCTACAATGTGGGTGAGCCCTAGTTCAAGCCGAGGCCGTCTGCATGAACCACAGGTGAAATGTCAGTTCTGTCTCATCAAACTTCACTCCTTTCACTGTATCAGGAAGGAATGAGTTTTTCAAATTCCTTAAACTAGATTTAGTGTGCCTTTTCAGAATGACGGTTACCCCAGAAATTCCAAAACTATACCCTTTCATTAAAATGCAGAGCCAGTCTGTATATTGTGCTAAATAAGAACTACTCTATTTATGCAATATATTTACACATTGACTGAAACAGAACAAAAGTGATTATAGGAGAAAACATTGAACATAATGAGAGTTAAACCATAAAAATGCAAACTTAGCTTTCCTGCTGCTAGCTCATTCTTTTAGGTGAAGATATGGAAAGAGCACAGTCTCTTGTCTTCAGAGAACTTGAACACACATCAGAGTTCCCCCCCTTCGAGTATAATACTGTCACTCAGCCTGTTGAACTACACACTGACCCCCTTCTATTTTTGGCTCACAGTTAGGTCCTCCTTTTACAGAGAACACTCCAATGTATCTCAGTACACATCTGTTTTCTGCCTTTCTCATTAGGAAATGTTTCTCACAAATAAAAACATTTTGTTTGCAAACAGGATAATACAGATTTTTCTGGAAATCAGATCCTTACTGTGGTCCCATCATTAGGAAAATCTCATTCTCATGTTTTATCACTAAACATATATACTCAGATAGCCCTCCAATTCGCTATGCCTTTGGCAACAAATGTTTGTCAAAAGTTTCACTATCCTAGGACAGCACCCTGCTGGTAGACCCTCAAGAACTGATAAAGTTATTACTCAAATGACTCTCCTTGTAAGCCCTGAGATAAAGTAGTAAGACCATTTGTACACATATGCAAACTTTTAGAACTGGATCTGTCTGCCTTCCTGGTATTTTCTGAGACACTTTAACCAGATTGCCAGTTCATTGTAGTAAAACATTTAGTATACATTTATGCCACACCCACAGAGCCAGCTTTGCCCCTACCCCCAAGTCCTCCAAGTTTCTTATTAATCTCCTGGGGGGAACAGAGTCAAAGACCTTGCTGAAATTTAGATACAGCACATCCACTGCTTGCCCTTTGTCCACTGTCCTGGCCATACAATCAAAGAAATCAATTAGGCTGGTCTGGCAGGATCGCCCTGACATGAACCCATGTTGCCCATCATAGAGCCCAGTTTCATCCAAAAAGATTTACCAGTCTTTCTTTCGGTATGGTTTCCATGAGCTTCCCCACTATCGAGGTCAGACTTATGGCCTCTAATTACCAGGGTCATCACCTTGGCCCCCTCTTGTGTAGCAGCACTACATGTGCTGTCCTCCATTAGCAGGGTACCACTCTCTGCTATTGAAAGATGTTGAAGAAGTCCACCAGGGGACCCACCAGCACATCTGCTAACTCCCTCAGAAACCACAGCTGTATGCCATCTAGTACTGGTGATGTACCCACCTTCAGGGCCTTTAATCCCTTTCTCACCATATCAACTTCAATCTCCTCATCTGTGACTCCTCCCCTTTACCTATCCCTTTCCTCTCCTGGGTGCTGGGCTGTCCTTCTCCTTCATGAAGACAAGAACAGGTGTACTTGTTAAGTACCTTTGCCATTTTCACATTACCCTCTACCCACACCTCTTCCATTTTCAGCCTGGCTATCCCATTCTTGAAATCTCTCTTCTCCATGATCTACTAGAAGGCCTCCTCTACCATTTTCATCCCCTCTGCCAGCAGCAGTTTCTTCTTGGTCTTGGCCAGTTATACTGTTTTTCTCACCTCCCCTGCTTTATTTCTGTACTCCTCCCTGTTCTGCTCTCTCAGGGAGCACTTATGCTTCCTGATGGCTGCCCTCTTGTTCTGTACCACCTTGGCTACCTCCCTGTCAAACCAGATGGTTTCTTGACCCTGGATGTTTTGTTATTCATCTTGGCACACTTATTAGTGGCTGCCAACAGCCCTTCTTTGATAATGACTCATTTGTGGTCTACCCTCATTTCTTTCCTGATCCTGGCAAGGCACCCTTGCAGAATTCTCCGCATCTTTCTATAGTCTGTCATCCTGAAGTCTAACACCCTTGTATTCATTCCTATTTTCTCTTTGTCTGTGTCCAGGTGAATCCACATAGTGTGATGGTTGCTTCCTGCCAGTGGATCATCCACCCTCGCCTCTTGGACATGCACACCATTAGACATAACCAGATCCAGTATAACCCTCTCCCTGGTTGGTTCTAGGAAACACTGTGTCATAAACCCACTCTGGAATGTCTTCAAGAGCACCTGAGACCTGGTACAGTTGGTAGCAGATATCTTCCAGTCCACCACATGCAGATTGAAGTCCCCCATGATCACTAGCTCCCGTCTGCTGACCACCTCCACAATTTTGGCCTCTAGCTGCTCCCTGTCCAAATTTTCCTCCTGGTTCAGTAGCCTGGACACCACTCTGACCTTTGACTTTTTATTTTTCAAAGACTGCTCCTGTACCCACAGCACATCTGTCCTACCAGCTGTCTCCTTCTCCCTAGTACAGCTGATCCCTTCCATCACATACAAAGCTATTTCCCCCTACCTCTAGTTACCCCTCTATCCATCATATACAGCTCGAATCCTGGGAGAGAAGGATCCCAGTCATGCTTTGGCATGGCTCATATCTCTGTGATGGCAGCCATATCTACCTCCCTCTCTACCATCAGTGAGGGCAACTCAGTCATTTTGTTTCCCAAACTCCAAGCATTCAGAGATACCACCTTCCACATGACTCTAGTCCCTTTCCGCTCTTGGATTGCCTGCCCCCCTGTACTTGGTGCCAGTCTCCTGCCCTTCATATTTTCCCTCCCATCTGTCCCTTCCTTTTCTTATCATGATTAAGTGGGATCAATAAAGCTGACTTCTGTTCAGCCCAAAGAGGAGACAGTACTTTACTCCTACCCACTTCTTGACCTCCAAATAACCTCCATCCTTCTGCCACCCTTCTGCCACCCTTAGCCTCCTCCTTTAGCCTGGCCAAGGTCCAGTAACTGCAACCAATATTCTGGCTTCCACCAGGGTCAGTTTCCAGATACTGAAACAACCACCTCCTCCACTCGACCAGGAAAATTGAATCTGAGGAATATTACATAAATTTTTCAGAAAGCAGAAATCATTTGCATAATTAGTATCAGCAAGTAAGAATAAATTACTGTTGCATTTTCAGAACATTTCTAGTCATATTTAATCGAAATCATTGACTTTCTGAATAGTGCATCTAACTGTAAATCTAACATATTTATATAAATTCCTTAAATTTAGGCAGCAAGCTTCACCCAAGCTCTTTTCTTCTAGGTTGCTTGAAAGGACAGAGCAAAGAACCTTACCAGAGCAAGGGAAAGGATTAAGGCTTCTTTCAGAAAGGCAGATTTATTGTGTGTTGTTATTTTTATTTTGTACTCACAGGGATTGTTACTGTTTGTTGCTAACATTTTATTATTTTATTTTTCTCTGATTCAAATTGTTGTTGCTGGGTATAGCTTCTGCTGCATCATTACAGGGTGTGTCTACAGGTGCGTGCTAACAGATTACTGCTGTAATCTTCTGATTCAAATAGTCTTTTGCAAGGCATATATTTTGTTGCTGCTTTATTTTTCTGTTTAACAAATTGTTTCTTACAGGGTATATTTTCTGTGAAATAATTACAGGTGGTGCTTACATTTTTGTGACTTTCTATCATTAGGCTAAGCAAAATTACTGTTTGCCACTATTTTATTTAATTATTTTTTGCTGAAAGTTTTTTTGTCTCAGAGGTGCTGCAGTCTCCTTCTCACATTGAAGGAGCTAATTGCTTTCCTCCCACAGCTCCTCCAGGGATTAGGTGTGTATCTGGGGAGAGTAGCTGAAATACTGTTAGTAACTTCCATCAGAAGGAAGGGTTAAAAGATCAGATTAGTTGACATATTGGAGGTGGAAGACTAGGTTTGCTGGCCAAGGCACCTAGCTTCACCTGAGCTCTTTGCTTCTAGGTTGCTTGAAAGGACAGACCAAAGAACCTTACAAGAGCAAGGGAAAGGAGTGAGGCTTCTTTCAGCAATGAAGATTTACTGTGTGTTCTTATTTTTATTTTGTACTCACAGGGATTGTTACTGTTTGTTGCTAACATTTTATTGCTTTATTTTTCTCTGATTCAAATTGTTTTTGCTGGGTATACCTTCTACTGCATTTTTACAGGGTGTGCCTACAGGTGTGTGCTAACAGATTACTGCTGTAATCTTCTGATTCAAATTGTCGTTTGCAAGGTACATCTTCTGGTACTTTGCTCTGTAGCAAAGGGTTTCTTACAGAGTATATCTTCTGTGAAATTATTATAGGTGGTGCTTTACAGGTTTTAGTTTTATCTAACATTAGGATACACTTTCAGAGCTACTGCATTTGTTGCTGGTTGATTGTTTCTGCTCTTACCACCTTGTTTCTTTCATCTGTGATTGTTCTTTGTTGGCAAGGGAAGGGCCCAGCCACCCACCCCTTCCCCAACCACCCCACACTACACTCCTTTTATAGGGAAGCACAGTCGTGATATTTCCTGTGGCAAAACAGGAAGGGGCGGATCGGAGGGGTATCCACACAGTGACCTCATTTACAGGAGCACTAGTAATTTAGCTTGTTATGACAAGCTGTATAAAAACAAACAAACAAAACACAAAATCAAACTTTTGCTTTCGTTTTCTTCCTTCTAATTACTCTGACCAGGTTATAAACCCAGCAACTTATCTGGAATGGATATCATTAACTGCAGGTACTGCAGAACACTTTTCAGAAGGGCAGTTTTACAGGATTTAGGTCACTGTCCTACATGCTGGACCATTGGAGATCTAAGGGCTCAGCTCTGGGCAGCATGGGCAGAGACTGTGGGCCTCAAATTGCATATTCAAGAGGAAATATATTATAAGAACCACCCGCCATTTTCCCAACATCCAACAGAAGCACCTTGACCGCAGAGGATAGTTGGTCTGGGAGGTTGGCAGGTGGTTAGGAGGGGCAAATCGGGAGCCCCATCACTCAGTGCTCTCCAACATATTACCTCCACAAACCATATAAAAACTACAAACAGGTATCTGCCTCTATCTCAGAAATCAAACAAAGGGGCAGAGGACACTGCAGAGCAGGACACCGCAGCACAGGAGCTAGCACAAGGAAACCTGCCCAAAACAGAAACCACAAACAAAAAAAGCAAAAAGAAAATCCAAAAAACTTCTAATCATAGGAGGCTCCATGATTTGGGGAGTTGATACTTATCTCCAGCTAGGGGTAATGGTCAGATGTCTCCCAGGTACATCAGCATGGAAAGACACTGACTGCATTGCTAAAATTGTTCAGGAAGCAGAAGAAAACATTGATGTCCTGGTACACATAGGGACTAATGATCTTGCCAGCCAGTCAGTTGTGGAGACCAAGGAACACCTGACCAGGCTGGGTGACAAACTATCATCCATTTCATCCGGCATCTCCTTCTCTGTGATCCTACCAGTCTGGGAGAGGGGGGCAGATGGACAGAAGGTCAGAAATGAGGAGATAGGGGAGCCAAACATGAGGCTCAAGGGCTGTTGCCAGGAAAAAGGACACAAATTAGTAGGGAAATGGCAACAGTTTGGGGAGCAAAAGTTCTTTAAATTTGATGGACTGCATCTGACTAAGGAGGGAGTCAGTGAATTGGGGCAGAAGTTTGACATCTTTGCAGAATATTTAAACTAGCAAATGGGGAGAGGGGTGCAGCACCTCATACCTCAAATGGGAAGAACACCCATCCCCCTCAGCTAATGGTCAAACAGGAATTCAGCATGTTTGTAGTTCATTTGCATCAGCAGGTAAGGAAAAAGGTCTGGCTCCCCATGCAACGCATAGGGGAAACTACAGACTTCGCCCAACAACTAACACACAGAAATCTAGCCAATGGAAAATCATGTACACAAATGCTCACAATCTGGGAAACAAGATCTCAGACCTGAGGGCAATAATGACAGAGGCTAAACTGGACATAGTAGCAATTAGCGAGACATGGTTTACCAGTAACCACACTTGGGAGACTTCAGTACCTGGCTATGTACTGTTCATAAGAGACCGAGGTGCAAAAAAGTGGGGTGGAGTTGCCCTGTATGTCAATGAAAATATCAAAGCTACAGAAATTCAGAATACACATAAGGAGCCAGAAGAACTGTGGGTCACACTGGAAACAGGAAATGGGACAGCCATACAAACTGGGATTGTCTACAGGCCTCCAGACCAGGGGAGGACATAGGCACATTACTGTTAGAAGATGTACAAAACATGACAGCTAAAGGGGAGGTTCTAATAATAGGAGACTTCAACATGCCAGGTACAGATTGGTCAATATCAGCAGGATCATCTGCCAGAACTAGATACATGGTGGATTCCCTGCAGGGGGAGGACCTCAAACAACTGGTACAACAACCCACAAGAGACAGGGCTATCCCAGATCTAGTACTGACTATCAGGGAAAGGATCACAGATCTCCAGGTAGAAGGTCACCTGGGGGCCAGTGACCATCATATGGTACGGTTCAATTTGGCCACTAGAACTAAATAATCCCATTCCAAGGCAAAAATATGGGACTTCAGAGGGGCCGACTTTGATAAAATGTCCAACAGAATTAAGCTAGCCCTGGCAATAAGAAATACAGGTGAGGGGGTACAGGCAAAGTGGGCAGGCATTAAGGATGCAATACTTGAAGCAACATCCCATTGTGTTAGAGATAAAAGGAAGTGCAAAAGAAGAAGGAAACCATGTTGGTTCTCAAAAACAGTAGCAGAAAAGGTCAGAGCTGAAAGGCTGGCCTTCAGAAAATATAAGGGAACGCAGCTGGATGAAGATAGGGAGGCATACCAAACTTCTGTAAGGAAAGCAGGGAAGGCACTAAGGCAGGCAAAGGTCCAAACTGAGGAAACACTAGCATGAACAGTAAAAGAAGGTGACAAGACTTTCTATAGATACATTAGTGAAAGGAGAAAGTCCAGACGAGGTATTGCTAAAATCAAAAGGGATAAGGGGGCATGTGAGGAGGAGGACCATGTAAAAGCATCTATCCAAAATAGATACTTCTGCTCAGTATTTACTGAAGAGAAGGTAGGGCAGGGCCCACAGCTCAGCACCATGGACACAGGGAGGAGGGAGGTGTGCACTAGTCCCTTCACAAAAGAAAGGGTCCACATGAGCTCAATAAGCTCAGGGTGGACAAGGCAATGGGACCTGATGGCATACATACCAGGGTACTAAAAGAGCTAAGGGTGGAACTAGCAGAGCCATTATCAGAACTGTTTAGTGAGTCTCTGAGCACAGGAGAGTTCCCAGAAGACTGGAGAAGGGCTCATGTGATCCCGCTCCACAAGAGTGGTAGCAGGGAGGAGGCAGGGAACTACAGACCAGTCAGTCTTACCTCAGTAGTGGGAAAGATAATGGAGGCACTCCTTAAGGAAAGGATAGTACAACACCTAGAATCCATAGGAGCACAGGATCCAAGACAGAATGGGTTTACAACAGGAAGGTCCTGTCAAACTAATCTCATAGACTTCTTTGACTGGGTAACCAGAGTGGTGGAGCAAGGGGGAGCAGGTGATGTCGCCTACCTTGACTTCAGCAAAGCTTTCGATACTGTTCCACATAGAAGATTGATTAATAAGCTTGGTAGGCTCGGGGTGGGTCAGAACTTGGTCAACTGGGTGGCAAACTGGTTGGCAGGCAGAAAACAGAGAGTGGTGGTAAACGGTATACAGTCAGAAGAGATGCAAGTCACAAGCAGGGTACCTCAGGGATCAGTCCTGGGGCCAGTCCTCTTCAATATCTTCATCAGTGACATTGCAGATGGACTGGAGGGTAAGGTTTGTCTGTTTGCAGATGACATCAAGATCTGCAACAGAGTAGATGATCCAGATGGGGTGGGTAGAATGTGAAGTGATCCGGATAAACTAGCAAAATGGTTGAAAGAGTGGTGACTGGGGTTTAATTCAAAGAAGTGCAAGATCATGCACATAGGGAAGAGAAACCCTGAAGCCACCTATAGGCTGGGAGGGGAGTTGCTGGCAGTCACAAGGGAAGTACCAATGCCCGTAGTCTGGGTAACAAGCTTCCTGAATTAGTGGCCTTGATGGAGGAGGAAGATCTGGATATCGTGGCAGTCACAGAAACATGGTACACGCAGAACCATGACTGGGATGTAAACATACCAGGATACACTATCTACAGGAGGGACAGGGAGGGTAAAAGAGGAGGAGGAGTAGCTCTCTACATAAGAGAAGAAATCAAAGCAACAGAATAAAAGGGTAAACAGGGAGGAGAAGAAGCACTGTGGGTCAATTTGGAGGCAGGCAATGGCACCACAATCCACACAGGGGTTGTATACAGACCCCCTCTCAGGGGGAGGAAATGGACAAGGAAATGATAGAAAGTATACTTAGAATGGCAGATAAAGGGGAGATATTGCTGATGGGTGATCTGAATATGCCAGATGTTAACTGGAGTGCAGTTGCAGCAGCCACTTCAAAGAGTGGGGTTATTCTAGATGCCCTACAGGGGGCATGCCTTAGACAACTAGTATTGGAGCCCACTCGAGAGGGAGCAATCTTAGACCTGGTTCTCTCAAATGGAGATGAAGAGAGGATCACAGATGTAGAAGTGGGTAGCCATCTGGGAACTAGCGACCATCGAACAGTATGGTTCACAATAAACACAGCAATAGAGTCAAGCCATACAAAGACAAAGGTACTGGATTTTAGGAGGGCTGACTTTGCCAAAATGGGTGAGTGCCTAAGGAATGCACTAGCAAATGGCAGGAAGGAGGGGTGGAAGAACAATGGGGAATAATAAAAACTGCCATCACAGAGGTAACAAGCCTTTGTGTAAAGCAAATAAACAAAATGAAACGAGGTAAGAAACCACTATGGTTCTCAAAGGAAGTGGCAGTGAAGGTTCAAGAGAAAAAGAAAGCATTCAGGAAGTACAAGGAATCACAGAAGGAACAGGACAGAGAACTGTATCAGTTAAAGCAAAAGGAAGCTGGAAAGGCAGTCAGAACAACAAAGGCTCAAACTGAGGAAAAGATAGCCAACTCAGTTAAGAAGGGGATAAAACCTTTTATAGGTACATCAGGGGCGAAGGAAGACCAAGGGAGGGACAGTGAGGCTTAATAAAGGGGAGGAGGGTGGGCAGAGGTGACTGTGAAAAGGCAGAGATACTAAACAAATATTTTGCTCAGTATTTACAAAGGAAGAGGGAGGTACCTAAAACAAACAGTAGAAACACTCTGGATACAGAAGTTGATACCAGCCCATTTACAGAAGAAAGGGTTCTGAAAGAGCTCTTAAAACTGAAGGTGGACAAAGCAATGGGGCCTGATGGGATTCATCCCAGAATTCTAAAAGAACTAAGGTAGAACTAGTGACACCACTGACTACCCTCTTTAACAAATCATGGGAGGATGGGTGGTACCGAGGACTGGAGGAGGGCAGATGTGATTCCCTTCACAAAAGTGGGAGCAAGCAGAAGCAGGACACTACAGACCTGTTAGTTTAACCTCAGTGGTAGGGAAAATGATGGAATCACTTCTGAAGGAAAAGAATTGTTGCGTATCTAGAGGCCAGAGGGCACAGGACCCAAGGCAGCATGGATTCACAGTGGGAAGGTCATGCCAGACAAATCTGATAGATTTCTTTGACTGGGTGACCAAAGTAGTTGATCAGGGAGGGGCTGTGGACATGGCCTACCTAGACTTTAGCAAGGCATTTGACACAGTCCCACACAAAAGATTAATATACATGTTAGCCAGCCTGGGAGTGGGTCCCAGGATGACAACCTGGGTAAAGAATTGGCTGGAGAATAGGACACAGAGAGTAATAGTAAATGGAGTCCACTCTGAAAAAGGGGGGTTAGCAGTGGGGTACCGCAGGGTTCAATATTAGGACCGGTCCTCTTCAATGTCTTTATAAGTGACATTGCAGAGGGACTGGAAGGAAAAGTATGTCTCTTTGCAGATGTCACAAAGATCTGCAACAGAGTTGATGCACAAGGTGGGGTGGAAAGGATGAGAAGGGACTTGGCAAGGTTAGAGGAATGGTCAAATGTATGGCAGCTTAGATTCAATGCTAAGAAGTGCAAGGTAATGCACCTGGGAAACAAAAACCCAGGGAAGAGTACACAATGGGGGTGAGATACTAACAACAACAAAAATGGAAAGGGACCTGGGGGTAGTCATATCAGATGACCTAAAGGTGGGCAAGCAATGTGAGAGGGCAGCAAGGAGGGCTGGGGGGATACTGGGATGCATAGGGAGAGGCATCACCAGTAGAAAACAAGAAGTTATTATCCCTCTGTACAGACAGCTAGTGAGACCACATCTGGAGTACTGCGTGCAGTTCTGGAGACCCAATCTCCGCAAAGACATAGACAGGATGGAAGCTGTCCAGAGGAGGGCAACTAAAATGGTGCAGGGTCTGCACGGGAAGACATATGAAGAGAGACTTAAGGAGCTTAATATGTATAGCCTCGAGGAAAGGAGGGAGAGGGGGACATGATAGAAACTTTTAAGTACCTCAAGGGAATCAACAAAGTCCAAGGGTAGCATCTTTCAAAAGAGGTGTGCAAGAAGAAGGGGCACAATTTGAAGATAGAAGGGGAGGCTCAGAGGTAATTTAAGGAAGTATTTTTTTCACAGAGAGGGTTGTGGATGTATGGAACAGCCTTCCAGAGGAGGTTGTGGAGTCAAAAACAGTGGTGGAATTCAAGCATGAATGGGACAGTCATAAGGCAATTCTAGGGGGTGGGGGTAGGAAGAAGTAGGCTGCTGGTTAACTAGGATGTGCAGCTTATCCATCAGGTAGGGAAATGGGCAGACTGGGTGGGCCAAGCGGTCCTTATCTGCCGTCAAATTCTATGTTTCTATGAAAGAGACTTGGGCATCATCATCACCGATGACCTGAAACCATCCAACCAGACCACTAAAGCAGTAGGTAAGGCTATGGGGATGTTGGGGTGTATTAGTAGGGGTATCACAAGTCAGAAGAGGGAGGTAATAATCCCTCTTTACAAGACACTAATTAGGCCCTATCTGGAGTACTGCGTGCAGTACTGGAGGCCACACCATCACAAAGACATCAATCAAATTGAGGCAGTCCAGAGATGGGCAAACAAAATGGTGCAGGGACTGCATCAGAAAACATATGAGGACAGGTTAACGGAGCTCGATATGTATTCCCTAGAGCAAAGGAGGGAAAGAGGTGATATGATCGAAACATTCAAACACCTTAAGGGCATTAAACAAGGTAAAAGAGTCTAACAAGTTTCACTTAGAGATGTAGCAAATTTTTAAATGCTGTCAGGTGAACGCAAAGTGGGCACTTTGCATTGGAGGACATCCTTGATCGTGGGCACTGTAAAGTGCCTACTGCTATCATTATTACTGTGTTGCCACGCTAACACAGTAAGGTGAAGTGACAAGTAAATAGGCAGCCTCCCACACATCACATGGCTTGCAGTACTGTGAGTCACATGCTTTAGCCAGGCAGGAAGGAAGTGAGTCAGAGAAGCAGTTTCACTTTCTCCTTTGCATTTGTAAAGGGAGAAGACTTTGCGAGAGAGCAGTGTAGGAGTCAGTGACAAAGTGCTTTATTGCCTTTCTGGGAAGAAAAAAGTTTTTTTAAAAGCTATCTTTATTTAGTTTTAGTATTGTGTTTGTTATTTTTTGATAGTTGATTTTTTTTTATAAGTTTTATTTTGTTTTGTGTGTGTGTGTGTGTGTGCGCCGGGGACTTGTGTGGGAGGGATGGACCCTGAAGAAGGCGAGTCACTGGCCCTTGGGCGTGGTCAGAGGAGGAGAGTGCAGACAAGTGGGGGTGGTTGTGTGATGCTGGACCGCTCCCAACTCCCGGGTGTTGCTCCCGCCCCCCAGTGGAAGCAACAGCAGCAGCAGCACCAGTGCCACTGGTGGCTGCTGTGCATCCACCTTCTCCACCACTAACATCACCACTGGTAGCAGCTGTAGGGGCTCCAGCAGCACCCCCTCCACCATCTTCACAGCCACAGAAGGTGCCCCTGGAAATCATAGGTGGTGCGAGGACTGTGTCTGGTTCCCTCAGCAGCTCCCCAGTGTGGGAATTTTTAACTCTGTGGGCGGGAGACAGCACAGTCATGGTGTGTCATCTTTGTGGTGTGCTGGTATGCCGTGGCCCCCGGGGGAAACATTTGGGGACCTATGGCCAGCGCACCCACATGTTCAACCACCACAAGGTGGAGTGGCAGGCTGCCATGGAAGGGGTCAGGCATCCACCTGCCAGCCCTTCTGTGGCAATATCTGAGGGTGCTGCTGTGGTCAAAGTTGTGCCTCACCCAGCAGGAGGAGGGCCAGTACAGCAGCTGCACCACCATCACCACCATTTCCACCACAGCCACCAGCACCACCCTCTCCACCACCACCACCAACTGGATTTCCACCTGCAGTGGACCCTGGAGGAGAGTAATCAGAGGGCCGATGCTTTGCAGCAGCAGGTTGACACAATACAAGAACAGCAGCAGCAAATACTGACAATGCAGCACCTACTGCTGGACCACCACGGCATCCCACGGCCACATTAAGGGATTGTTTTCTGTCCCTCCACTACTGTGTTGTACTGTTTTTGTGTGTTTTTTCTTTGTTGTTGTTTAATAATACACATTTTCCCTTCCAGGGGAATCTTTCTTGCTCCACATAGTGCAATACATTTCTGGAAAAACTGCCTGTAATTTCATTACAGTGTGTCACATGACAGAGGAATTCCCGTTCTGAAAAGCCACCCACATTCTGTCCGCCTTCTCAGCAACGTTAGGACATGATGCCAGGCAGAGCGTGGGTGTGTGCTCCATTACAGTGAATGTCCAATTGTCAGGCAGCTTTCCGAATGTTTCTTTATGTTATAATGGTCAGTTTGTGGTGAAACGAGTGGCCATGTTTCCAGTAAGAAGAGCCTTATTAGTGGAAACGTTCCCATATTTCACCACAAAGTGAACCTTATAACATAATGAAACATTGGAATAGCTGACGGACATTCACTATAGTGGAGCATGCACCTGCGCTCCCCCTGGCATCACGTCCTAACATTGCTGAGAAAGGGGGGCAGAATGTGGGCGGCTTTTCTGAACGGGAATTCCTCCATCACATGACAGACTGTAACGAAATTATGGGCGGTTTTCTTAGAAATATACTGCACTCTGTGGAGCAAGAAATATTCCACTGGAAGTAAGGCACCCACATATTAGTTTATGTGCATCACCATAACTATGTAACGTGGTGAATCTCTGTAAAGCAGCAGTGCAACAATCTGTTGAGAACAATGACCTATATTTTTTAATGCTATGTTACAACTTCCTTTACTTACATCCTGACTGGAATGATACGAGAATTTCCAGTAGTTGAGTCTGCTGTACTACCTTTTTCATGTGTGAAATAATGAAAGGAGCATTCCTTTTAAAATGGTGCTGACCAGGTCTTTGTCATTGTTTTCTTCTGCTTTTCTCCATCACATCAGTTAGTTGTTACATATCACTTCTGTTGTAAATTAACAGGTATTCAGCAGGCAGTGTTTTATGACACCACAGAACAATATTTATTGAAAAGCAGCTGCAAATAAATACAAACCTGGTCAGAACAATATTGAAAGGTGTGCTCATTTTTTTTTTCATACATGAAAAAAAGTTGTCAACCAAGTAAAGCAGCCAGAAATTGTGAAAAGAAGCGTATCATGCAAGTCACGACTCAGAGTAACTAGTGGCTGTGGTAATGTAAAATAGCATAAAAAAGTACAGCTCAAAATTGTCACACCATTCTTGCAATGCTGCTTTAATTGATAATGTCAGTATGACTTCATGAGCTCACAACAATCACACAACACACAAAATGCATCCCCAGAATTAATGGCACACTCAGTTATGTGCGCAGTGGTTGCACAGAATCCCCAGATTTTTTTTGCAGGCCTAAAATACATCCTTCTTGTGTGCAGAAAACTGACAAGTGGTAACACAGTGAAATGAGACTGTTTCAGCACATACAAAGTCTCCCAGAATTAATGGCGCACTCAGTCATGCATGCAGTGGTGGCACAGAGTCCTCAGATTTTTTCTGCAGGCCCAAAATGCATCCTTCTTGTGTGCAGAAAATTGACAAGTGGTAACACAGTGAAATTAGACTGTTTCAGCACATACAAAGTCCCCCAGAATAAAATGATGACCATTAGCATCCTGTTGCTGGTCCAGTGTGTTCTGCGAAGCGATTCGAACAAATGCAATGTGATCATCTCAAGTGGATGGAAGGGTGCCCTTTGGCTATACACTAATAGTAGCCTTGGTGAGTAGATATATATAGATATATGTTTGTGTATTTTGTAGGTGAGGAGGGGGGTTGACATGGACATGTACTCATGGTATTGTTCCGTATCACAGGTCACAGAAACTGTTGGTGTGCACATTCCAGTGCTCAATGAGAATTTTTTTGCGTTGAAATTGGAAACAGATAACTCTCAAGCACAGGACGGTAAGTATTTTTTTTGGGGGGGGATTCATATTTGCAGGTTTGTCTGTAATGGTTTCTTATTTTGTTACTTCTTTACAGATTTCATCTGCATCCTTCCGGAGTCCAGTTGTTAATGATGGTCATGGTCATTTAACGTAATGACTTCTGCATGTTGCGTGTGTGCCCAATCCTGGGGGAGGGGGATTCCTGATGATGTTGAAGAACTTTTTTTGGATAAGGCCACTTTCATAGAACAACAAAGCATCTGTAAGTTTCCTAAAAAAAGAAATGAATGACTTCTTACAACTTAATTGTTATTTGTCCCTCCCTGGTCTCAAGCTCAAGTCAAGTTACATTTCATACCCACATCTTATCAACTAACACAACCTGTGTGCAATATTTGCTGCAGTTTTTCCAAAACAATGAAACGGATTAAATAAAATCTTCATACTTACCAGAATGGATTTCGCATGGATATTCCATACGTTCCTCTCTGTACAGTACAGCTGCAGTACCATTCCCACCGAGTTTTAGCGATGGAGACTTTTTTTGTTAACCTGTAAAAAAAATAAATAAATAAGTGTACTGTATATGTTTTACCATTGTGGCTCTGAAAAGCTACAGAAAACGAAACATACAACTAAAGAAAGTGAAACAGCCTAACAAATATGAGTACACATACTCACTTTATGGTTTAAATATTAAGAAGCTTTGTGTCTGTGGCTGATGTTTGTGGTGGTCCGGACACACTCATGCTCAGTGGTGGCAGTGGGTAACATCAGTCCTGGTGGTGGTGGTGGTGGTCCTGGGAGATTCATGGTGGCAGTGGCTAACATCAGTCCCAGTGGTGGTGATCTGGGGGTCAGACAGACTCATGCTCAATGGTGGCAGTGGCTAACATCAATCCTGGTGATGGTGTTGGTAGTCCGGGGTGGCACACCACCTTTTAACAACTTCAGTTAAAACCTGCCAACATTAATCACATCATCATCCTCATAAAGAAAGCTTCCCTCACAGTCATCTATGTCTGAAGTCTGACCGCTGGGAAATTCTTTCTCCATTGTGTCATCATCTACGTCAGTGGTGGGCCGTTTGAGGCAGCCACTGCCAGTGCCACCAGGATGGTCCATTTCCACATCACCAAAACCACCATGACTAGGCCAGGGTACGAATACCAAGGTTGCAGTCTGTGCTGGTATGTGCCTCTCATTCATTTTAATGAATGTTAGCAAACTAACATTTGCAGGAGACAGGTTTGTCCGACGATCCCTGACTATTGCACCTGCTAAGCTGAATACCCTCTCAACACTTACACTGGAGGGTGGGCATGTGAGGTACTTCAGTGCCACTGCAGTCAGCTCTGACCATTCAATGACCTTTCCACTCCAGTACAAAAGAGGATCTTCAGTTATTGTCAGATGCCTGTTTTCAGACAAATATGACTCAACCATTCTCTGAGCCACACTAAATCCAGTTGTTAATGCATCATCCTGTTCTCCCAAATCATTTATTTCACAAATACCAACTTGGGACAAAGCCTCCCAATGCAAATTGATGCCAGCCACTTTGGATGACAGACCACCTGGAACTGCTATCCCCTTTCCCTTGCAGGGTATGCTTGATAGTCCTACAGGTACACCTTCAGCTGGATTATGCTGCTGAGATTTGCTGGCCTTGGCACGTGACTTCTGTGTCCCATGAACCAAGTGCACCAGTTGACCACTGATATTTTTTACTGTTCAGGCCCTCCCTCCAGTACTGATGCAATTTCACGTTTGTATCATGAGTCCAGCATTGTTGCTATGGCAAAGTTGTCACTACGATGAATGCTCACAAAGTGACAATTCTGGTCGAATACTGTCAGCATGTATTGCAGCAACATACTGCTCCCACTGTCTCCGGCAACATCAAGGCCATGTTGTACATTCACCAATGTCTGCATCAGCACCCGCAGCAGTGGAATTGATTGGCTAGTGGAGGCAGACTCGCCACTCACTGCCTATGTGGCATGTTCAAAAGGTGGCAAAATTGTTATTAGTGTCCATAAGGTGCCACTGTTCAGTCGTCATAGACATGGAGGCCCCAGAACTGTCATGGTTAGATATTCTGAGATGGCTTTGTAGTGTTCATACAACCTCTCTGCCATGTATAAAGTGGAGTTCCATCTGGTGACAACTTCCAGCTTCAACCAGTGCTGAGGCAGGCTGTTTTGCATCTGCAGCTGCCGCAGTTGGTCACGGGCCTTTCCAGATCTTGAAAAGTGAGAGCAGATACATTGTGCAACGGTCAGCATTTCCTTTACATCAGGGTGCTGCAGAAACTCCTGAACCACAAGATTTAAATAGTGGGCCATGCATGGAACACGAAAAAAAACACCATTCGTGATGCATTTCACCACATTTGACCCATTGTCACTTGCTATGAACCCAGCTCTCAGGGGCAGAGGGTTTAGCCATTTGTAAATTTCAGTCAGTACCACATCCAACATGTTCTCACCAGTGTGTGAACAGGTCACACTGTGCATAACAATCGTTGCATGCTGTCGAATTCCTGGAAGATTGCTACCATGACAATCCACCTTATTGCACTGATTATTCATACTACCAACATCAAAAACAACCCCCAGCAACTGCGTCCAGTGTGCAGTCATACACAAATATGAACTTCCCACTGTTTTGCCACTTGTCCACATATCCATACTTAAATGGATGAATGGAGAGGCGGAATGTTGAAGGGCATGTCTTACTGAGTCAGACACAGTGCGGAACAACTCAGGGACATTACGGGTAGAAAAGTATGTCCTGGATGGGACTTTCCATTTTGGACAGACATGTGCAGCAAACTGCTGGAACCCAGAATTCTACACAAAGGAGAAGTAAGGAGGGTAAAAGATCAATTGCCAGCATTTCCGCTACAGCAGCATTAAGTTCACGTGACACTGTATGATTTGGGGGTACTTCAGCTTATGCGGAAAAACACTCTGTAGCATGGGCTGACTTAAACATTTTACACAGGGTTTGATCACAAATGGTTGTGCTCTGTGATGAATGGCATTGGCAGGGGGTGGAGTGTGGATGTTTGATGAAGATGGCTGCACAGGTGATGATGACAAACCCAGAAATGCAGTTATTTTGCCAGATTTGCCAACCGGGGTTGATGTACCAATTGCACAAGACATACTGCATTCACCACCACCACCACCACAAAAACATTATTAAGGAGGCAGGATAGCGCAGTGGTCTAAGGCTCTGAACTGCAAATCTGGTGACATTCAGCAGACCAGACCTGCGTTTGAATCCCACAGCTTCCATTTACATACTGTGTGACCCTGAGCAAGTCACTTAACCTCCTTGTGCTCCCAGGTCGCTCCTGTAAAAAAGCTTCAGCTTAGTGTGCTATACCTGGTTAAACAACCAAAAAAAAAAAACTGCTACTCTCACCAGCACTGGACAACATTTCAAAATCATTATGTTCCTCCACCTCATCATGCCTGTAGTAATCCTCTGCTCTTATTACCTCAGTACTGCACACATTTCATTTACTAGTGGACTTAACAGTCATGGAAGGGGATGACATGCTCACTATGGTTGCCGGTCATGAGGGTGAATGCCTAACTGTGGTATTAGCTGCCAGCTTGCGCAGGGTCCACAGAGCCAAGTGCCTATTCTTAAGATGTGTATTCTGTCCTCCTGTGCCCAGATGGCTCCCCTTCTTACCTCAACTCACACGTACATGGCAAACCTGGCAGATTGCAACTGACTCATCATTTGCATCTTGAACAAAAAAATCCCAAACAAGGGATTGTGATGCTTTGCTTTTAACATGTCTATGAGGTGGCTTATTTAAGTCCGTTATTTTAAGCACTGAAGTGGGTGGGGGGGGCTACATGATGTTTTGGGCACTGCACACCTGGACTGCAACTGATCACCCTGACTACTTATCATATTTATTACTGGGTCATCATCATCAACTAAAACTGGTAAATCACAAGTTTTTACCCGGGATTCCTGCCAACAGACTGAGACACAGCCACTTTGTATTTCTTTTTCTCTGGTTCACAACAGGTGTCAATTACATCATCATCATATTCATCAACGTCACACACATCCACATCTTCTGCTTGGATGCTAGCATGTGGACTGCATGTTGCAACAACAGCAACATCATTGTCATCATCACATTCAACATCAGCATCTATACCACCATCACCTGATATTTTTTCACCGCACTGTGAATCACTGCACGGAAAATGTGTGACATTAACTGCCACGGTGGACGGAATATCACATTGCATGCTATTGTTGACATTATTATCACAATCCTCAGGTTCAGTTACTGGGTTGTTACTGGGAAGTATGATATCATCTATGCTGCCACTCACTTGCACTGATTCACACTCAATATTTCTGAATACGGTACACTGGTCAGAATTCTAACTTGATGCACCAATACTAATACTACCACCACCACTAACACCAGTAACACTAACACCACCAGCTGGGAAAACATCATCTCCTCCAACTATGAGTGAAGCTATTGATTGGGCTGTAAAAAACATTGCAGGAGAAATACCTTTCCTCACATCAGCAATGCACTTCTGCGTCTGCGTACTACCATGCCCACAGACTATCTTACTGCCAGCACTGCCATGGTGAGAAACAGCTTTGCTTGCACATCTCTTTGCGGGCATTTTGGGGGATCAACCACAATATTATAACCAAATTTAGATTTTGATATGTTCACTCTCTGATTGGGGGGACGCTGGATGTGAAGCCTAAAAAACAACTGTAGCTTCAGCAACAGATAACGGCTAGTCTGTCATGCAATGAAAACAACTTCAGTAACCAGTGGTACTGATGAGGTCACAAAATCAATCTAATCTGGTAAAAAATTTATTTTGCCGGTGGGGGTGGGGGGGGAGCACTGACTGCAGATTTTTACGGCAGTACAAGCAGCAAAACAAAGAACAGATACCACAATTGCAGTACAAAATCAGGCAGCTGCAGTGGATAGCAGGTTCACACTGCTGCGCCTGCAATTACAGTAGTCTGTGATGCAATAAAAGGTGTATTATTTGATGTCATGCAATACCGCACACACACTCACACACAGAACAGTTTGTCTATAATGCTGAACGAGTAATGTGTAGCAAATTGAAAAGTTCAGTAATATGCAATGTATATATTGTTATGTAAACAACCTGAAATTATGAACTGCTGCACCAGATCTACACAACACACAATCAGTAAGACAATTTAAACAATTACTGACAATATTACTGTATGTAAATTAACAGTCAGTTATATAACAAAAATATAACCAAAAAACAAAAAATCACTATTTCTCCAACTTAAATCTACCTACACCACAGATATGCCCCTTCCCCAAAGCACACTTTCACTGTCTTTCACCACACGTACTCAATGTTCTACATTAACATTCAAAATCCACACAAAAACCAAAATGCTCAATGATATGAGCACAGGAGGGTTTCCTACAATCGATGAACTAAAGTTTGAGCCGCCCGAAAAATGCAACAATGCTTTCTTAACAGCTTTTAGAAGGTTTCAATCGCAGACAGCTCTCAGAGCACACTGTCTCCTACTCCTTCCTACACATACTATTTGGAACTGAGGCTGTGCAGATCAATACAGAGCCCATGTGACCTGAAATCCCATGAATCACTGCAAAATTCACCTTCGGAGCTCAAAAACAAAGCGAAGTGAGGCAAAGTGCATTGTTCTCAATGCAATTTGCCTTAATATTTGGTGGAGTAGTGGACTGGGAAGGTGGAGTAATGTGAAGTCATTGTTTTCAATGGACATCGCGTTACTCATTATAACACGAAGTACTCCACTTCATGTTGCAGATCACTCCGCAAATCCACCTTTGCTCCATGAATCACTTTGCAGAGCAGATTGAGCCCACTTTGCCCACCACTAGTTTCAATATAAGAAAAATAGCAGGACAAGAGGACACAGCATGAGATTAGAGGGAGGCCGATTAAGGGATTAAGGGGTAATGTGAGGAAGTTCTTTTTCACAGAAAGGGTGGTGGCTGCATGGAACAGTCTACCTCAGGAAGTGGTGGACATGAATACAGTGCAGGGCTTCAAACAGGCATGAGATAGGCATAAGGGAGCAATACAGATGAGTATGAATAGATAGACCACTGACAGAGCAAAGACCGATGGCACATTTATAAGGTAGAAAAAGAAATGAGCAGACTGGATGGGTCTTGCAGTCCTTATCTGCCATCAACTTCTATGTTTCTGTGTTAGATGAATGATGAAATAGTTTCTGCCCTCAACAGGGAACCTTTTATTCAGTAAACATTTTGTACTGAATTAGGGCAATCCCTGCTGTGCAAAACTTTAAATCAGTCAATAAATAATATGTAACTAGTTGCGTGCCAGCCAACATGCACCTGAGGATGTGGCTGAGTGGCATGGATGCAAGTTTCTGCTGAGGTTTTATGTAAAATGCAATGTGCTGCCTGATTTCCTATCCTAAGCCAAACAAGGTACATGAGTACAGAGTCAGACACTTATGAGAAAAGGAAACTAACCATGACAAAAAGAAGCATACATTATCCATATAAAGCAACCACAAGAAAATGCAGTGTTTGAGGACTCCATTCCTTTTTACCCCAGCCAGGAATGACATGATGCTAGTGCCTGTAACCTTTTTCCCTATCTCTAAGTCCATCTCCAACCACAATAGATACAATCATTATGTACACTATATGACCAAACTTAGTTGCTTTGACATTTGCAAGACAACACAGGACTTCTATGTAGTCCAAGTTTCACAAGGGACCTCCCAGAGCCTTTAATCCTGTGCACAAACACATGTCCATGTACAGGGTCAGTCTTGCCACAACTAATTGAAACTAGACTATACTTGGGGGAGGAAGGCTGACAGCAGCCCAGACCATGCAGAGATTAAGCACCACAAATGGATGTTAGAGTTTATACCTTGATTTGCAGCAAGTCTATGTTGCATATGAACCAATTCCAAACCACATGGTCAGTACGTCAGTAATACGTTTTAAGGAGGTTACAGACTGAAGGCAGTATATCACAGCTGCACCTCATTGCAGCATAAAAAATCCACCAGCCCCTTTCTGACCGTTGCCTTTCACCTTACATGTTTTGTGCAGGTGCAATTTATCAAAAGTCATGGTTGGAGGGGCACTGCAGTCTCATTTCCCTTGCTTACCCTGCTGTCACACAGAGTCCACTCCTAATGGAAATACTGACACTGAAATAGTAACAGTGATCAAGATCATGTCCAAACACAAAATGAATAAAAAAAAAAGGTTTAACTTGGAAACTACGAATTGCACACTCAGCACCCAGCACAGACCCCCACACTCTGAGCTGATAACAATGCCAATCACAGTTTGTGCCAAAGCAAAAGCACACATGATGGGGGACCCAATTAACAACATCTTTTATTTTTCACAACACACCGTATACTACCAGGCTTTCTTTCTTAGTTGACAGTTACTAGTGATCCATGCTACATTTATACGTACATTTGGGTGGTATTTCTTACACAATAAGAATAAAATCTCATGCTCTTTGAACTGACTGAACTGTTCAGTTTCACTTTGTGTCCTGTCACCTGAGCAGCATGAGACAATGTTTTTATTCTGTAAGAAACTCAAGTATGCATATAAACACATTGTATAACACTGTAGCTGCCTAGATAGCAATAAGTCAACACAATGGGCCCTAGGTTTTTGTTTTTTTGTATCTCACTGCTTTTCTGCCTGTATACAGTAGCATGCAATTGTATGGGAGCACTGTTGTTATAATAAACCTGTTTTCACTCTTTTAAAATCTTCTGAAGGTAGTATTCTCTAAACACTATTTATCTGAGGCCCTGAAAGGGTTGCAGAGCTCAGGAGTATTATCTGAAAATCAGAAAACTAGGAGGGCAGCTACTATATGGCATACATATTTCATTCGAAAGAAATAATGCACATGCAGTACTTTGCTGCTAGAGGTGGCTATTGAAGTCAACTGTATCCACCAGTTTATGAGATAAATTGATGTCCTTCTGGACAAAGCTGGGATAGAGGGACTTGGGGGGAAAGTCGGGAGGCAGGGTTAGGCTAAAATCCACAGAAACATTAAAATGCAGAATTTGTCAGCACAAAAGAATCATTTAGCCCACCCAGTCTGCACAAATATCCCCTGGCTTATTTGTCTCTGTAAACTCTAGCTGGTCTCCAGCAAGCATCCCTCCTCCTGCCTCTGGTGCACCATTTACATGGGGGTTGATCTGCTTGGGGCAAATTACGCAGCTCCTGATGTTCTTTAATGTCCTTTACCTTCTTATGATTCACTGATAGTAATGGATCTCAAATCATGCCTCTCAACTGTCAAATAATACAAAATATGTCATTCATTTTACCTCGCAGAAACCCCACTGTCCCACATGAAGAAGATGAAATACCAAGTTGCCCACTGATATTTTCAAGCAGACATTATTGTTAATCTGTTATTCACAGTTATCAGTAAATATTATAAACATAAGTGTAGTGATACTAACTATAGTTTTCTCAGCCTACAATGTCATGGTTTGACTGTGGGTCACACATTTTGCCTGTTTGTCACATATCTTGTCACACGTTTAGCTGATGAATGGTTGAGCGGTAAACCTCTAAGGAATGATTTCTAGTGAAGTGCTACTAACCATAAGACCATCTCATTACCACCCAACAGCACCTGTTCTGGCCAAATGCAAAAAGGTACATGAGGAGAATATAGAGTATTGTAAGTAAGGAAAAAATTCCCAGTAGACCAGTGGTCATTCAGGACCATTATACATACAGGACAGTGAGTCCTCTGCTCCCTCCTTGTGTGTGCAAGTCATAAACTGCAAGGGTGCACACACCTTGAGTGTGCCACAGATGCATGCACTGTACAAAGCACACAGTAAGTGTACTCAGAAAGAGCACAAGTGTGGACAGAACTGTCCGGGCCCCCGTGTACCAGGCCTAACAGCTTCTCAGTCAGTGCTGTCAATCTACAGGAAAATGAAACTGAAATTGAAAAAATATATTTCTTTAGAATACCTTTCTGTGACCTTGTTTTTTTGTTTGCCTATTTTTCGTGGCAACCCATAAGTGGAGGAAACTTGACATCATCGTGCTTCTGAAGGTATGTTTGTATGTCTGACTACTAATTTCAGGATGTACAATATGTAAACATAGGTTTACAGAGCTAACTGAATTTAATTCTTTGAATCTTCTTTTAACAACATTGAACTACTGTACATTAGCCTATTTCTTCTCTGCCAGTATAAAAGCATTTTTGGCTTTTGCCACTAAGTGACGTTTTTTTGAGGCAGTATGGGCAATGCATTTTGAATGTAAGACACAGCTGAATGATATGGTCTGAAATACAGTAAAGGCAATGAATGTTTTTGTAGGTAAATGCTTTTGGAAGCAGCACTGCAATTAAAATTAATGCACTGGTGCTAATGTGAAACTGAAGTCTGGATTCCTGCAGGCCATTTTTTTCATAATCTATTGACTTTGGTACTGCAATTGATGCTTCTAAAAACCAATAAATGGTACTGCTAAAAAGAAAAACATGCAACATTTAATAACTAGACAATGCAGTAAACCAGGGTTTCTAAACCTGAGGTCAGTGGCCCCCACAGGGTCTGCAAGGCTTCACTCCAGGACCCTCAACAGGTAAGGCAGAAAAAGTAAGCACAAACTTCTTATTAAATCCCACTTCGATGTGTACAAATAATGTATTATATAAAACATTTTATTTCTTAGTGAATACTGAATACTGAATAAAATGAAAAACTACTGCATATTGAACTCTTCCTGGAGATATGGGGGGGGGGCTCAGGCAGGTCTCGTCATGCTAACGGGCCATTAGGCATGTCTGGTCATGGGTAGGGAGTCCTCAAGCATGTCTAGTCATGATTAGGGGTCTTCATTGTCAAAAAAGGTTGAGAACCCACCCTGCAATAAACAAATCAGAAGATGCTTGGAGAGGGTGACAAAGAAGACACTTTTTCATACACACAAAGAGTGGTGGTGAGCTCTTTGATCAGTCTACTTGAGTCAGTATTTTTTTTCCATAAACTACTTTATCGCTGTTCCTTTTTCTTTCAACAATTCTGAACAGCCAGCCTGGTGGCACTGAGGGTTGCAGTGCTGGATGCCACACCTCGCACCATGCTGGTGACCTGGGTTCGGGAACAGACTCGGGTCATTCCGGGGTCAGCCGGGGAGGTAAGGATTAAGCATCTGGAGGACTGCTCTCCTTCCTTGGGGTGGGGTTTGTGCTGCATGCATCAGCAAAACAAGAGTGGTTTGACCCATGCTCAGGGTGCATGGCTGCCTCAACGGAGGTGGAGATGGCTGCTGCATCCATTGCACGGGTGCAGGTGTGGGGGAGAAAAATGAAGGAAAAATACCAGGACCTGGCAGGACCCATGATGGCCCCAATGGGCCAGAGGATGTACCCCTCTGAGGGGGCCGGGTCGTAGCCCCTGCCAGGTCCATGGAGGTGGTGACAAATAATGTTATTATAAAAAAAATAGTTCTGAACAAAGAATATAACAAATACAACATTAAAATAATAATATGCATCTTACAGCAAATTCTTGCAAACATTTATACAACTGCATACATTGAAATTATACAAAGCATTAAAAAATTGATGCAATGTATTTTTAGTACTTAAGACTTATCTATTAATAGAGTATTTACAGTTTCATATCTTTTTATGCAGTGTGCTTTAGCATATCAACATTTAGGAATGCACTCCAAATGTGTGCAAAACTTTCTAATTGATCTAACAATGAATAACTTAATAAGTAATTGAGGCTAAGAGATTACATTAATTTAAGGTAACTCTAAACAGTGTGGCCAGGCAGTGCAAAAATGGTTTCATGCAAGTTCTAAGTGCTCTTAAAGGGGCATCAGCTAATATTAAGCCCCATACTTAATGTGTACTTCACATCACTCCTGGGGTCGTGAAAGTGAGAACCACTCGAACAAGTAATAACACACTATAAACAGTTGAATTTTTTTTTTCTCAAGCATTTCAAGGGATGGCATATTTAAAACAAAACAGTACTCCATTTTGGGAGGGGGGGGGAAGGATCTGGACTACAATGGTGACCAGTCAGAGTAGAACCAGGGGAGAGGGGGGAACACCATAGCAACTTGAAGCTTGGTCGGGGCAACAAGTACTACAGTGCAGGGAAATGAGAAGAGAAGGGACTGTAGTGTAGCAGCTGGAGGATATCTAAAATGCAGGATAATCATTACATTAATAATTACAAATGCAGAACATTTATAATGACATAGAAATATCATCAGAAGTGTGCTAAAGTACAAGAGTATCAACACTGAGTCTGGTTATGAAAGTTCATGACCTCCATCGACTCATCCGGTCAGTGGGAGTGGAGGCATGTATGGCTTGCACCAGTTCCTGACAGGACGGAGTCAGTTAGTTAAAAGTGACCCTGGAGTTCTGCACACTGTCAAATCTGCACCATTTCACTTGGTATGTCCAGGATACATTGCTGAACTTCTTACATAATATCTTCTCAATCTAGTACACCGCAATGTGTATGACAGAGTCCTGAGAAGATAAAGAAGAAGACTGAGAAGAAGAAGTCCCAGGGAGTTTATATGGTTGATCAGGCAAAACGGGACCTGACTGGAGAGTGTCAGGAGTGGGAAGATCTGTAGAAACTGGTTGCAAGTTGTCTGAAGGGATTTCAACTTCAGAGAGGATGGCAGGCTCAAATGCAGCTTCATTGTCGGGTGGACAGAGATCATCCGGGGTGGTGTTACTCAGGTACCTATGTTTCAAGTGGTTGATGTGGACTTTGTTGTGTAGCAGCTTTCTATCAGACTTGCAGCATATATGAACTTGCACAGGAGGAAGCTTTTCTACAGTGTAGAAGGAACCAGTCCAGGGGTGAAGCAGTTTCTTGGTGGAGCCCAGAACTAGGACAGGATAGTACAAGTACACAATCTCCCCCGAGCACAGAATGAATGCTCATGTGACTTGGCTGCTGACATTTTCTGCATTGCAGATTTTCTCTATCTCAACGTGGTGAAGCAATGTGTCTGGCACGTTCAAGCTCATTGGAATGATGAAGGAAGAAGCAGATTTTGGAACTTCTGGCAGCGAGAGATCCCTGTCCATTGGAGTTCTTGGGTGGCATCCATGGATAAGAAAAATGGTGAGTACTCAGAACTATCGATACAAGGGCTTGTGTTGTAAATAAATTGCACAAATAGAACAAAACGATCCCACGTGTCATGAGTTTCATCCAGGTACCTGGAGAGTGTGCTGAGAATGGTAGACATCATTCTTTTACTTTGTACATTGCATTGTAGATGATAAATGGTTGTGTGAGTCTTTTTGCTGTTGAAATGTCTGCATGTTTTTTGCACAATAGTTGAAAGGTAGTTAATGCCTCTTTCTGAATGCAAGTTTGATGCGGTACTGTGATGACAAATGACTGTGTTGAGAAGGCACTTGCCACTGTGAAAGCTTTGATGTCTTTTAGGTGGATTAGTTCCAAATACTTTGTTAGGTAGTCCACAAAAACAATGATGCATTTGTTGCCAGAGTCACAGCATGTAGGTAAAGGCCTAAGAATGTCTGTGCTGACTTTTTGGAATGGTTCGGAGGCTACAGGCATTGGAATGATGTGTGCCTGTGTCAGTTTGGCAGGAGGCTTTCTTTGGGAGCAGGGCCGGCAGGATCTGACAATTCAGGCAATGCCCTTGTTCATGTGGGGCCAGAATATGTGAAGCCTTGTCTTTTTGAGAGTTCTGTGGATTCCCATACGATCTCTGGAAAGTGGAGAGGCATGAGAGGAGAGAAGAACTTGATTGATTAGAGAGGCTGGCACAACTAACTGTCCATGAGTTCAATCCATGCGATGTCCCTTGCCTTCCTTGGTCCAGACACATGCCGTCATTGAGGAAGTACTGCGAAGCAAAGAAAAGTACATCCTGGCGATGCTTCTTTTGTTCTGTAAAGTTCCAGACCCCAAGTATGTGATTATGTCTGTGAATTGAGGATCCATTCTTTCTTGCATTTTAACCATTGCCAAGGACAGATCAAAAGTACAGGAGGTGAGAAGCTCTTCAGCTGCTTGCAGTAGGTTAGGATTGGTGCTTTTTTCTGTAGAAGCAGTTGGTAGCAACAAGGCAACTTGAGGTGCTGTAGGCATGTCCACAGGAAGCACATCATGGCTTGGAAGGGAAGAGCTTGTAAGGAGGATTCTTCATCTGTTGAGGATGATGCAGAGGGATATCATCTCTGGCTTACACCATCGGCAGTGGAGTGAACTCAGCCTGGTCTGTACTGAATTTCAAAGTTGTAGCTTTGCAGCATGGCAGACCATCATTGCAATCTTGCCTATTGGCTCCTTTATTTTGAATTATCATCTCAGGGCAGAGTGATCAACGATAGCTGTAAAGGAGGAGTACCAAAGGTAACAGTCAGATTTCTTACGGCAGATACCATGGTTAGACATTCTTTTTCTGTGATGCCATAGTTCTGCTCAGCTGAAGAAGAGAGTGCTGAGCATTGGAAACAACTCGTTCTGTTCCATCTTGAGTTTGACAAAGCACAGCACCCACTGCAAAGGAACTAGCATCTGAGTAGAGCTTGAAGGGTTGGTTGAACCTTGGGTATGCCAATACTGGAGAAGATATTAGGCTTTCTTTCAAGGTTTCAAAGACCTCTTTGCATTTGAAAGTCCACGTATAGTCACATCCCTTTTTGGTGAGGGCATACAATGGAGCTGCAATCTTGTTGTAGTTGCAAATGAACTTTCGGTAGTAGCCAGACAAGCCCAGGAAAGCTCGATGGTCCTTGAGATTGTTAGGTTCTGGATAGTCTTTGACTGCTGAAAGATTGTTTGGGTCTGGAAAGATGCATTGAGAAATAACAACATGTTACAGGTAATGACTTTAGTACCTGGCTATGTATTGTTCAGAAGAGACTGAGGTGCAAAAAGGGGGGGAGGAGTGGCCCTGTATGTTAATGAAAATATCAAAGCTACAGAAATTCAGAATACACATAAGGAGCCAGAAGAACTGTGGGTCACCCTGGAAACAGGAAATGGGACAGCCATAAGAACTGGGGTTGTCTACAGGCCCCCAGACCAGAGGGAAGACATAGACACATTACTGTTAGAAGATATACAAAACATGACAGCTAAAGGGGAGGTTCTGATAATGGAGACTTCAACATGCCAGATACAGATTGGTCAATACAGCAGGAACATCTGCCAGAACTAGACTCATAGTGGATTCCCTGCAGGAGGGCCTCAAACAACTGGTACAGCAACCCACAAGAGACAGGGCTATCCTAGATCTAGTACTGACTAACAAAGAAGGGATCACAGATCTCCAGGTAGAAGGTCACCTGAGGCCAGTGACCATCACATGGTATGGTTCAATTTGGCTACTACATCTAAATCATCCCATTCCAAGGCAAAAATATGGGACTTCAGAGGAGCTGACTTTTGATAAGATGGCCAACAGAGTTAAGCTAGCCCTGGCAAAAAGAAACACAGGTGAGGGGTACAGGCAAAGTGGGCAAGCATTAGGATGCAATACTTGAAGCAACATCCCATTGTGTTAGACAGAAAAGGAAGTGCAAAGAAGAAGGAAACCACTTTGGTTCTCAAATACAGTAGCAGAAAAGGTCAGAGCCAAAAGGCTGGCCTTCAGGAAATATAAGGAACACAGCGGATGAAGA
This sequence comes from Neoceratodus forsteri, assembly GCA_016271365.2. Lineage (NCBI taxonomy): Eukaryota > Metazoa > Chordata > Ceratodontiformes > Ceratodontidae > Neoceratodus > Neoceratodus forsteri. The sequence continues at coordinate 134,214,949 of CM028136.1, forward strand.
TAGGAGGCATACCAAACTGCCCTAAGGGAAGCAGGTAAGGCAGTAAGGCAGGCAAAGTCCCAAACTGAGGAAACACTAGCACGAACAGTAAAGAAGGTGACAAGACTTTCTATAGATACATTAGTGAAAGGAGAAAGTCCAGAGGGGTATTAAGCTTAATGGAGAAAAGGGAGCATGTGAGGAGGAGGAGGACCCTGTAAAGGCATCTATCCTAAATAGATACTTTTGCTCAGTATTTACTGAAGAGAAGGTAGGGCAGGGCCCAGCTCAGCATCATGGACACAGGGGGAGGAGGGGAGCACTACTCCTTCACAAAAGAAAGGGTCCTACAAGAGCTTACTCTCAGGGTGGATAAGGCAATGGGACCTGATGGCATACATCCCAGGGTACTTAAGAGCTAAAGGAGGAACTAGCAGAGCCATTAGCAGAATTGTTTAGTGAGTCTCTGAGCACAGGAGAGGTCCCAGAAGACTGGAGAAGGGCTCATGTGATCCCACTCCACAAGAGTGGTAGCAGGGAGGAGGCGGGAACTACAGACCGGTCAGTCTTACCTCAGTAGTGGGCAAGATTATGGAGGCACTCCTTAAGGAAAGGATAGTGCAACACCTGGAATCCATAGGGGCACAGGATCCAAGACAGCATGGGTTTACAAAGGAAGGTCCTGTCAAACTAATCTCATAGATTTCTTTGACTGGTAACCAGAGTGGTGGACCAAGGGGGAGCAGTTGATGTCGCCACCTTGACTTCACAGCAAAGCTTTTGACACTGTTCCACATAGACGATTGATAAATAAGCTGGGTAGGCTCGGGGTGGGTCAGAAGTTGGTCAACTGGGTGGCAAACTGGTTGACTGGCAGAAAACAGAGAGTGGTGGTAAATGGTATACAGTCAGAAGAGATGCAAGTCACAAGTGGGGTACCTCAGGGATCAGTCCTGGGGTCAGTCCTATTCAACATCTTCATTAGTGACCTTGCAGATGGACTAGAGGGTAAGGCTTGTCTGTTTGCAGATGGCACCAAGATCTGCAACAGAGTAGATGAGCCAGATGGGGTGGGCAGAATGAGAAGAGATCTGGATAAACTAGCAGAATGGTCAGAAGAGTGGCAACTGGGATTTAATGCAAAGTGCAAAATCATGCACATAGGGAAGAGAAACCCTGAAGCCACTTATAGGCTGGAGGAGTTGCTAGCAGTCACAAAGGAAGAAAGAGACTTTGGCATCATCATCACTGATGACCTAAAATCATCCAAGCAGACCTCTAAAGCAGTAGGTAAGGCTAGGGGGTGTTAGGGTGTATTAGTAGGGGTATTACAAATCGTGAGAGGAGGTAATAATCCCTCTGTAGAAGACATTATGTTTAGCCCCATCTGGAGTACTGCGTGCAGTATTGGAGGCCACACCTTCACAAGGACATTAACCAAAATTGAGGCAGTCCAGAAAAGGGCAACCAAAATGGTGCAGGGACTGCATCAGAAGACATATGAGGACAGATTAACGCAGCTCAATATGTATACCCTTGAGCAAAGGAGGGAGAGAGGTGATATGATCGAGGCATTCAAACACCTTAAGGGCATAAACAAGGTGAAAGAGTCTAACATGTTTAAATATAAGAAAAATAGCAGGACAAAAGAACACAGCATGAGATTAGAGGGACACCGATTAAGGGGGAATGTGAGGAAATTCTTTTTCACAGAAAGGGTGGTGGATGCATGGAATGGCTTACCACAAGAAGTGGTGGCTTATGAATACAGTGCAGGGCTTCAAACAGGCATGGGATAGGCATAAGGGAGCAATACAAATGACTATGAATAGATAGGTCACTGACAGAGCAATGGCCGATGGCACATTTATCAGTTAGAAAAAGAAATGGGCAGACTGGATGGGCCTTGCAGTCCTTATCTGCCATCAACTTCTATGTTTCTATGTTTCTATGAATTTGATGCTGTGCAAAACAACACTTTTCTGGGCAAAGCTTAAGATTGGTCTGTCTTAGATGTTCAAACACTTCTTTAAGATGTTGGCGGTGCTCTGGCAAGGTTCTGCTGAAGACAATAACACTGTTCAGGTAGACTAGACAAGATTTCCAAGATAACCCATGTAGTACAGCTTCCATAACATGTTGGAATGTGGCTGGACTATGCAATGTTTGAATTGAAAAAGTCCCAAGTGGCAGAGCCATGCAGTGTATGAACGAGAAACTGGATCAATGGAAACTTGGTAGAACCCACTCTGAAGGTCTAGAGTGGTGAAGTAAGGAGGGCTGGCTGCGTCAAGACTATCTAAGGCATCTTTGGTTGTAGGTAAGGGATGAGCATCCTGCACCATGTAGACATTAAGTTTTTTGTAGTCTACCATAAAGCAATACCCTTTGTCCTTCTTTACCACCAGCAAGCAAGGTGCACCCCAAGGACTCGTAGACTGTTCAACAATATCTTGTTCCAGCATGTCTTTGATTATGTCTTCTATAACTTGTTTCTGTTTGTGTTCCACTTTGTAGGCTCGCTGATGGATTGGTTTCTGGTTGGGCTGCACCATGATGGCGTGTTGCTGGATATTTTTATGTATTAATTTTGATGACCAGGTAGGCCCACTGAGCCCCAAAGGTCCCTTTCTGAGGGGCTACCCAGGTAATAATACAAAATAATACAATACAATACAATACAATACAATGTAAGTATATGCAGAGAGGACAAACATCACAGGTACAAGGGTGTTAATTCTATCTTCAAACAAGACACTCTTAGTGGCTACAAGTATTAAATTATATACCCACACCTTGGGAGTTAGGAACAAGGAATGAAGCACAGAGATGAGGTGAGACCAACCTTGGGTAAGGTTTCCAGGAGCTGGTGTGGTTAAGAGTGGTGGGGAAGGAGATCTCAGGTGCCATAGCAGTGGCATATGCTGGTTTCAAGCATGTGGGCCTTGAGTCTTGTCAGAAAAGTTTTGATAGGGGGGTTTCCTGCACTGTTGGCGGCAGTTTGTTCCACAGAGATGGGGCTGTGTAGGAAAAGGACTTGCCATCAGCCACGGTCCTCACTCTAGGTACCTTGAGTAGGGTTTGGCAAGAGGTCCGGAGGTTCAGTGGATTGTGCTTAGGGGCAATGAGCCCAGTGAGACTAGGTGGAGGGGACGTGCTCAATAGCTTGTATGTAAGATTGAGCAATGGGAACTGAAGGCGAGCCTCCAGAGAGGGCCAGTGTAATAGTGCTAGAGTGCCACAGTGGTGACTTCTGGAGTGAGCCTGCATAGCAAAGTGAGCCACCTTATTGTTCAAGACCTGCAGTCTACTGATTTCGAGCTTTGCCAGGCCATGCATGACTGGGGAAGGAAATGTCAGTTTAGGGGGAGGAGGATGCTTTGGGCTATCGAGATCCTGACTTCAGGAATCAGCTGGTTCTTTAGTCGGTAGAGGGTACCTAGTTTGCTGTGGATAGTTTTGGTGACTTGGTCCATGTGGTTTTTTTAGGGTGAGACCTTGGTCAAGTGAAAGGCCTAGGTATTTAAGGGAGGCCACCACTTTGATGCGGTTTCCAGAGACAGAGGAGAGTTGAAGGGCTTGGGTTCTGTCTTGGCCTAGAGATCTTGGTCCAAACAGCATGGCCTCCATTTTGCCAGCATCGAGAACCATTCTGTTCACTGTATACCAGGAGTCTAGTGACAATAGGTCAGCTTGGAGGAGGAGGCCAAGGTCAGCCAAGTTGTCCAGGGAGTTGTATATGACGGCGTTGTCAGCATACTGGACAACCAAGCTACCTCCACAGTTGCTTTTCAAGTCATTTGTAAACAGGGAGAAGTGGAGGGGACCCAGTATAGATCCTTGTGGTACTCCCTCCTTTAGGGTCAGCGGGTCAGCTACTGCACCTTTCCACATGACTCTTTGTGTATGCCTGGATAGGTAGCTGTCAAACCACTTGAGAGAATGGGGGTCTAGGCCTAGTCTGCCAAGCTTGGACAGCTGGAGTTCTTGGTCAACTAGGTTGAAGGCCTTGGAAAGGTCAATGAAGACCGCTCCCGTAGGTATCCCTTTATCCATGGCGTTGAGTACATCGGCCGAGAAATTAGTCAAGGCTGTGTCTGTGCCGTGGTTCATTCTGAAGTCATGCTGGGAGTAAGCAAGAAGCTGATGTGTCTCAAGATAGTCCTGAATTTGCCCATAGACAAGCCTTTCCTGGATTTTTGCCAGGATATCACAGCATCTGAGCTTGTTATCTGGACTCACAAAGACATCTGAGTAATTCTCCAGGAATTTCAAAAGTTGTTGCCTTTCTGTTGGAGATGCCGGAAGTTTTGAAGAAAACAGTCTCTAACTGAAGGGTAACTCTGGTGAAGCTGGGGTGATTGTGATAGTACTGACAGGACTAGAGTTGGTGGATCCAGGCTGAGGTTCTTAGATGAGATGGAGCTGGTCCCATGTAGACAAGAAAACAAACTTTCCAATATTGGCACCCTTAGAGATGACTACTGGCTCATCTGTGAAGCTGCAACATTTTTGGAAGACTATGCCTCTATGCCCTGCAGACAAGGTGTTTCCTGGGAGAAGACCTGACAAATGCAGATCGGGGGATCCTGTGACGATGTCAGCAACACCTTGTGGGAGTGGTACACCTTGAATCTTGGCATTCAAAACCATCTCTGTTTGAGGAGGCACAGTGAATAAGTCTGTAGCTGCGAGTTGCCTTCGAGGGTCTAGTGACAATTTATTTGATGCAAAGTCTAGGATGGGCTTTGAGAGCTTTAAGGAAGTCCAGACCAAGAATCACTGCAGGTTGTAGATCAGGCACTAGGTATAACTTGACAGTAGCTTGCTGTGACCCAAAGTGTAGCTTGAGATGGACCATGCCTGCGATAGGTACTATAGCTGTACTTGCTGTGATAATGTACTTTAGGTCAGCTGGAGAGACATAAGGTATATGATGAATAGCTTGGTTGTTCAGAATACTGTTGCCAATAACTGAGATTTCTGCTCCAGTGTCGACCAAGGTGTACGTTGACCAATCTCCGATGATTACAGGCACATAGTTTGCTATGAGAGGTGATCTGATGACAGGTACCTTTGCCCCTGGAAGTGAGAGGGTGTCTGAGTTAGCAGTTAGAGGGTGCGGTTTGTTTGAATTGCGAGAGTCAGAGGGGCGGTTAGTTGCTGTGTTCCTCTGATCCTGGGAGTAGTTGTGGTTATCTTGCTGACTGTGCAGTGGTGGACACCGTTTGGTTCTCCTGATTTTTGTTGTGGTACTTCAGCTTTCGGCACACAGTAGCAGTGTGTCCTCTGAATCCACACCACTGGAAGGTCACAGGCTCTCCTGAAGGCAGAGGTGGATCAGGTCGCTGTCAAGGTGGTCGGAGAACATTGATAGAGGTAGCAGAAGAAACAGTTGAGCTGAGGTGCAGACTATTGACAGAAACATAGAAACATAGAATCTGATAGCAGATAAGAACCGCTTGGCCCACCTAGTCTGACCATTTCCCTACCTAACAGATAAGCTGTAGATCCTAGTTAACCAACAGCCTACTTCCTTCTACCCCCTACTAGAATTGCCTTATGTCTGTCCCATACATTCTTGAATTCCCCAACTGTTTTTGACTCTACGACCTCCTCAGGAAGGCTGGTCCATGCATATACAACCCTCTCTGTGAAGAAATACTTCCTCATATTACCTCTGAGCCGTCCCCCCTCTATATTCATATTGTGCCCCCTTGTTTTTGCACATCTCATTTTCTGAAAGATGCTACCCTCTTGGGCTTTGTTGATTCCCTTGAGGTATTTGAACGTTTCTATCATGTCCCCCCTCTCCTTCCATTCCTCGAGACTATACATCTTAAGCTCTTTTAGTCTTTCTTCATATGTCTTCTGGTGCAGACCCGGTACCATTTTGGTTGCCATCCTCTGGACAGCCTCCACCCTGTCTATGTCAATGTGGAGATGGGGTCTCCAGAACTGTACACAGTACTCCATATGTAGTATTACCAACTGCCTGTACAGAGGGACAACAGCTTCTTGCTTTCTACTGGTGATGTCACTCCCTATGCATCCCAGTATCCCCCCAGCCCTCCTTACTGCCTTCTCACATTGCTTTCTCACCTTTAGGTCATCTGATATGACTACCCCCAGGTCCATTTCCATTTCTGTTGTTGTCAATGTCTCACCCCCACCCCATTGCATACTCTTCCCCTGGGTTTTTGTTTCCCAGGTGCATTACTTTGCAGTTCTTTGCATTGAATCTAAGCTACCATACATTTGACCATCCTCCAACTTTGCCAAGACCCTATTCATCCTTTCCTCCCCACCTTGTGTATCAACCCTGTTGCAGATCTTTGTGTCATCTGCAAAGAGACATACTTTTCCTTCCAGTCCCTCTGCTATGTCACTTATAAAGACATTAAAAAGGACTGGCCTCAGTACTGAACCCAGCGGTACCCCACTAATAACCCCCTTTCTTCACTGTGGACTCCATTTACTATTACCCTCTGTGTCCTGATGTCCAGCCAGTGTTTTACCGGCTACCACCCTGGGGCCCACTCCCAGGCTGGCTAATTTTTTTATTAATCTTTTGTGTGGTACTGTGTCAAATGCCTTGCTAAAGTCTAGGTAGGCCATGTCCACAGCCCCTCCCTGATCTACTACTTTGGTCACCCAGTCAAAGAAATCAATTAGGTTTGTCTGACATGACCTTCTTGTTGTGGATCCATGCTGCCTTGGGTCCTGTGCCCCACTAGCCTCTAGGTACTCAACAATGTTTTCTTTCAGAAGTGATTCCATCATTTTCCCTACCACTGAGGTCAAACTGACAGGTCTGTAGTTTCCTGCCTCTGTCTTGTTCCCACTTTTGTGAAGAGGAATCACATCTGCCCTCCTCCAGTCCTCAGGTACCACAACATCCTCCCCTGATTTATTAAAAAGGGTAGTCAGTGGTGTTACTAGTTCTTCCCTTTGTTCTTTTAGAATTCTGAGGCGAATCCCATCAGGCCCCATTGCTTTATCCACCTTCAGTTTTAGGAGTTCTTCAGAGCCTTTCTTCTGTGAAAGGACTAATATCAACCCACCTATCCAGAGTGCTTTTATTGACTGGATTAGGTATCTTCCCCTGTTCTTCCATTGTGAATACTGAGCAGAAGTATTCGTTCAGTATCCCTGCTTTTTTACTGTCACTGTCTGCCCAACCATCCTCCTCTTTATTCAGCCTCAGTATTCCTGCCTTAGTCTTTCTTTGCTCCCTAATGTACCTATAAAATATTTTAACCCCCTTCTTAACTGAGTTGGCTATCTTTTCCTCAGTTTGGCCTTTGCTATTCTGGCTGCCTTCCCCACTTCCTTCTGCTTTAACTGGTACAGTTCTCTGTCCATCTCCTTTTGGGTTTCCTTATACTTCCTGAATGCTATCTTTTTCTCTCTAACCTTCCCCGCCACTTCTTTTGAGAACCATAGTGTTTTTTTCTTTCGTTTTGCTTTATTTGCTTCACACAAAGGCTTGTTGTCTCCGTGTTGGTGGTTTTGATGTTTCCCCATTGTTGCACCATCCCACCTTCTTATCTGTTTGCTAGTGCTTTTCTGA